>CAMQGK010000634.1:26160000-26760000 GCA_947000775.1 Pterois miles | reverse complement strand
TATGTCCATTTTCAAAGGGGTCCCTTGACCTCTGACCTCAAGATGTGTGAATGTAAATGGATTCTTTAAGTACCCACCAGTCTCTCCTTTACAGACATGCCCACTTTATGATAGTCACATGCAGTTTGGGGCAAGTCATAGTCAAGTCAGCACTCTGACACACTGACAGCTGTTGTTGCCTGTTGGGCTGCAGTTCGTCATATTTTTATGCTAAATGCAGTACCTGTGAGGGTTTCTGGGCAATATTTGTCATCGTTTTGTGTTGTTAATCGAGTTCCAATAATAAAAAATACACACATTTGCATAAAGCAGCACCACTCCAATGTTGATAAGAGTATTAAATACTTGACCAATCTTCCTTTAAGGTACAGTTTGAGCAGATATAAAATGTGTAACTAATGTGCTAGAGAGATGCCAGAGATGGTCTAACTAAGGATGTCAAATGTGTCTCCATTTAAGACCACTGTGAAGGGTTAATGTGGCTGTAGCATGAGGTTAATGTGTGCAGTTGCTTATGAGCTGAGTGGTTGGGCCTGTTAAGGACCTTTCAAACCAAACAAACTCCACAGAGAATTATGCCTCTCTGCATTTTCTCAGGCTTTTTCCATACTTGATTATCACTCAAAGCTGAATCAGAAAGATTATAGTTACAAGGAGCTGGTAGGTTGAGGAGGACCTGTACCTGCACCAAATCACGCAATGCGCAGCTCAGCCAGCCAGCCAGCGAGCCGGCTCAGTGTTCATCATCGATCAGACGCTTCAGCTCTGTTTCAGAACAGCGTGATACAGGCGGGAGTAAAAGCACCCGTGTGATATGAACAATGGCCAGGGTGTTTCTGAGAAACAATCAGCGGATGGTGATGGTGTCGTGAGTCACCATTTACCCAGAAAGCAGCCCCCTTCACAGTGTGTGCTGTATAGGCCTGGCACCCCTCCCCCCCATCATCACCACCACCACCACCACCACCACCACCACCACCCCCTCCCTGTTTCTGTGTCTCTCCCTCTCTCTGCAGTCCAAACAAGTGCAAGCCGCATAACGCGACATGCTATAGCGGTCATAGCAACTGGAGCATCCTTGGGGGCTTTACTGTGCTCCCTATATACTGCAGGCTTTAATGTGCCATTATCATAAATACACAGCCCACAGTGCCAAAGCTCCTCTTCCTTTAGAAATGAACTCACATTTCTTTGACTTTACAATCACATCTGTTATTTTAAAGCCATCAAAAATCTCACTAACAGAATGCGAGGAAACCTTTTGGTAAATCCTCAAGTTACAGTGTCACCACGTGATTTCCAGTGATGTGACAAATATTCAATCAACCCTCAAGTGACAGCAGCAGCATCTGTCACTGACCATCAGCCAGCCAGCCGATCTCCACGTGCGGTAATGGGAATTCACTCCAGATGCGCCAGAGATCAACAGGACTTCGGCATCTAATCTGCCGCATCGTCAAACCTCAATCAACAATCTATTTCTGCATCACGGGGCTCGGGGACCCTCTCGCGGCAGCCGTGGCGTTGTGACAGGCAACGCAGGGGGGCGTCAATTCACCACGCACAATCCAGACAATTCTCACCAATACCTGCAGAAATTGATCACGTTTTCATCATTCAAAAATCATTACACATAACAAAGCAAGTGCAGGTTAAAGACCTGCCTGGGGTTCTTGCAATGCTTTTGAAATATAGTTAATATGGTGTAACTTGGAAGCTATGCTATACTCTTGCCATATATGTAGTGTGTGTATGTCATAAAAGCAGCACTACAAACTGGTACACACTAGGGCTGGGCAAAATATCAATACTATATCAATATGATATGTTGGATATCATAATATGGCATCAGTTTTGTCTTTTTCTGGTTTTAAAGGCTGCATTACATTAAAATGATGCCATTTTATGAACTTACCAGACTCTTCTATTATTTGGCTTTACCCACATGGGCTTTATATCCATATTACTGATAATTATATAACAAAAATCTCATTGTGTAAAGATTTTGTAAAAGCACAAATGATCAACTCTACAATATCAACGTACTATCAAGGTATTTGGTCCAAAATATTGAGGTATTTAATTTTCTTCAAATCGCCCAGCCCTAGTACACACATGATGTGGAGGCACTCAAATTAGCACCCAGCCCTTAGTGCGCACCGTGCGTGATTGACAAGACAGCGCGTGCAGGGCTCATTGACAGTGATGTGCGTCTGGATGAATGGATACAGAGAGAGATTGGGGGGTGGGTGTCATAGTGCGGGTGTCCCCCCCCCCCAACCCCCACCCGCCACCCCCCACATCATCTCCCACCCAACATTATACAAGCAGGATATTTTAGAGCTCGCCCCTCATGCCCCGGTTGCGTAAATGTGCCACGGATTGGTGATGCAAAGACACTGCGTAAAAAAAAACCCATAAAGAAATACAAGGAAGAGACGCATTGATGGAGCTGGATCATGCCTCACCACCCCTCCCTTCCTTCTGTTTATATCAGCTACCCTCCCTCCTCCCAACCGACTCTCACCGTGGCGCAGTTTACTATAACATTCTCTTCAACACACCGCAATCACTCTGACGCCTCTTTTCAAACCAGCGGGGGATAATGTGCGTTTTTTTTTTCTGAGCGCGACAGATGTTGCTTTACGATTCACCATCTTGCTGCGACATCGGCAGTCTACCTGCTGCGTCTAGCAGCTTTTCAGGCGGGAGATGACGCTCTCAGCCGCTGGTTTTGAAGAAAAAACAACCCCCTCCCCTCCTCCTCCTCCAAAAAATGCCAGTGAGAAACGCTTTGGCTCAGACGCACGACCTCTTTTACAATGCGGCGTTTAAAGGCGCAGCGTGGAGCTGCTGCTGCTGCTGCTGCTGCTGAGACATCCGTCCCACCTGCCTCCTTCTCTGGCGCTGTCCGACGTGCTGAAGCACCGAAAACGCCCACATTGAATATACGCATTATAGCGCACCGCATCCATGCTCGCAGCGATCCATTGCGCGTTTGAGATTTATCACCGGGAGGTCACGCACTGCCTCCCCTGCCTTCTTCCCTTCCTTCACACCCCTCTCGTCCACACGAACACTGCTGCAAATTATCCCCAAACGAGATAAAAGCCCCCAAAATGCATCACCGTCATTCAGACTTACATCCCCAAACATCTGCTGCTCCACTGCGCCACAACCAACCCGAAACATAAGCGGTAAAAACGAAGCAGAAGCCGTCTCCAGCCTTACCTGTGCCTGTTGTGGGTGTCCCGCACTCAGTATGGGAGGAAATGTCTGCCTATTTGAGCAGCTAACCGATGCCAGCCTCTCTCTCTCGGTATATGACTGGGATGCTGCAAAGGCACTGCGCGTCGGCTGATTCCTCCTCACTTCTTCTTCAATGGGGAGGGGGAGGTGGTGGAGGGTAGGGGGGGCAGTGCAGCTCTCGTCAAAGATGGCGGACACTTTTGACGTCAGCAGCAGCTTTTAATAGATATCTGTCAGAGAGGGAGAGAGACTTCAAAAAGTCGTTGTTGTGAGGGGCAGCTGCGCGGATGGCAGCTGAATACTTTGGATGTTCTGAAATGTTCCTGTTTTGTGTTTCATGTCAGATATGTGGAGTCAATGTGGATTATTCATGATTAGATCAGTTTTTATTAGGGCTGTCAATCGATTAATCTTGATCAGGGCATGATTGCAGGGCCGGCTCTAGCCCTTTTGGTGCCATCGGTGACATTCAGATTTGGAGCCCCCCAGACCCCTAAATCTAGCCTGGTAAACCGCAACACACATCAGACATCACAATTAAGAAAATGAATTTAAAAAATATTTTCAAAAATAAGTGTATTTATTATAATATAAATAAATACTTGGTCGCTGATATTTCTGACTTAAAAGTGTTTCATCGATTTCACGACATATTGCACTTTTATTAACAAATAAGTGCAGCTGGGCAGATGCAAACGTGTGAGAAAAAGGTGAAAAAAGTGTGTTTGTATTGTTATTTATTTATTCATTTGTTTACTCAACGAAGAAAATGAAGAAAGGCGCCTCCTGGTATATATACATATATATTTTTTTAATTATTATTATTATCATTTTTTAGCGAGTGACCAGCACCCCACAGAAGGTGGCGCCCGAGTCGATATGGCCTACGCCTTTAACCAGCCCTGCATGACTGTTCGTAGTTAATTGTAGTTAATTCCAAGTGAATCACACATTTTTCATCTGTTCAAAATGTACCTTAAAGGAAGATTTGTCAACATGGGAGTGAGCAAATATGTTGCTTTATGCAAATGTATGTACATTTTTATTACCAGAAATCAATTAACAACGCAAAACAACAACAAATATCGTGTGCTGACTTGACAATGACATAACCAAACTGCATATGATTATTATAAAGTGAGCATGTCTGTAGCGGGGAGACTCGCAGGTACCTATAGAACCCATTTACATCCACATATCTGAAGGTCAGAGGTCGAGAGACGTCTCTGAACATGGCCATGGCAGTCTTTTCCTTGCCAGAATTTCACACCAGTTTGGTGGGTTAAAACTGAGCCAGCTCCAACTTTAAAAAGTTGCATTCCAACGTTAAATAAATTGGTTGCGTTGAAACAAATTTGTGTTAAAATGTTATTATCATGTTAACTCTGACAGCCCTAATTTCTATGTTGACACTAGAGCTGCCCCGAACACCATTTTTTTGGGTTTCAGAGCTTCGATGAGAAATATTTGAAGGTACTGGAAGCTTCGAGGCGTGGCAGGCTGACATGCTCCTCTGTCTGTCTCCTCTGTTTCAGTGCTTTAGACAGTGCTGCTGACGCACTGCTGTACACATAAGCATGTCTGCACTCGACAAACAGTGATCTGTCTGAGAACAACTGATAATAATTAATGCCAAATATAAATAATGAATAATGTTGTGGGATTATTCCTTATTTCATGGGCTATTTGGGGATTTATACATTATTACATACATATTACTACTACTACTACTACATAAAAAGCATTTGAACACTGATTTGGAGGTTGATTACCGTAGCAGTGGTCAGAGATTCGACACAGTCAGGTCAACCCTAGTTAAAGCAGACCAATTAGCTGATGCTGAATTATCCTGTTCGAGGCATCTGATAAACCCCCCAAAGTATCAGAGACTACATGTTTGAGCTTTTGCAACCTAATAGGTGATATTTCATTATGGCACCAGAATAAAATGTGGCCATAAGCCAGAAACATTAGCCGTACACTGTCACTGTTGGTCTCCTGTTCAGTGTGCACGGGATTATAATGGGAACTTCTAATTTTAAACCAAAGCAATATCTGACTTGTCATATATGTTTGCAGCCAGCATGACTAATCAGACTTGACTGGCTGGAGTGACAGCATCTGTGGGAACCAAGGATGGATTACTAATCAGGCAAATTGGGTCTCCTCTGTGTCCCTGTGTGGCAATTGATTTGTGCTGGTTTGATTAATTCTAACTTTGCTTGGGAGTATGGTGTGAATATAGTACAGTGCAGGTCCATTAAAACAATATAAACTTACATGCGTAATGAAGGGGTTGATCTTGTTTTATAAAGTTTTTGGTCTTTAGCAGGGTCCCTATGCCACAATCCACACAATTCACCTGTTATCAGGCCATTAAACAGGCATTAGCGGTTGCAATAAGTACCATACATCTGGGTCACTAGGGGCCTACTATACCAGCTACAACGTCTTTAGGTTTAGGCAACAAAACACTTACTCAAGTTTCAGCAACAACACTTACATAAGTTTAGACAACAACTACACATTCTTTAGGTTTAGGCAACAAAACACTTAATTAGGTTGAGGCAACAACTACAGCTTCTGTAGGCATCAAAACACATACAGACGTTTAGGCAACAACTACAACTTTAGATTTAGGTAATAAAACACTTAAGTATAAGCAACACAACTACAGCCTCTTTAGGTTTAGGCAAAAAAAAAAAAGTTGAGGGAGTTTTGGCTTAAAATATGTTTCAAAAGTGAAAGTGACACTTCAGGATTATGAACAAAAAGACAACTACACGCTGTTGGGTTCACACAGGATGTGAACCCCTGTCTCCTGGAGGAAACCCCTGTATTTTGGGTATCATCCATCACCCCAGACCTCCAACCCCAGACCTCCAACCCCAGACCTCCAACCTCCAACCCATATGGAGTTTCAGACTGTCTATACAATGCCTGACTTTTTTTCTGCTCCTGTCATAGTTACTATGATCGCTAGATGTTGCTGTCGTGTTCTTTTATACCCTCTTTCAGTGACCTACCATATGTATGGATGGTGAAACCTACTAGTGGATGCAGTAGGCCCCTACTGACCCACATCCATGAGAATATAGCGACTGGTGTCTATCAAATAGCCTGACGACAGTCTAACTGGCTCGTTACCATTGATATTGTGCTTGCATGGCGCACATTCCTAAATTATTTGTGTTTAATCAAATTAGCACAAAACAAATTTGGAGTTATGTTGTATTCCAGCATAGAAGAGTGGAGGTAAATAGGGGTCCAGGAAAGTCCCCTCAGAGAGTAATAATAGAGTTAGTGATTTCTTGCTTTCTCAATAAGCACATACAGTAACTTAAAGCCAATATGCTTTAAGAAATGGAGGCAATTGTATTCCAGTTTTCATGACCTTGAGCATATTTTTCAGGCTTGTGGGTGTTCGGTTGCTTTGCTATATCATCGCTGTATCTACTGTAACATCTCAGAAAAGGTTTTTCAGGTTTTCAGATTAAAGGCCTGTTGTGAAGTGTAGATTCTTTCGTGCATTGATGCTTCTCTACCAAGGTTTGAAACAATAAGGTTAGTGATATTAATTTCTTTTTATTAAAAAATCCCATCAAAACACCAAAACAAACAAAGAGTACTAACAAGTATCCACAGCTTGATGTATCAATGTATTCATGTAATTTTGATGTATCGATGTATTGATGTAATTTCCCTCTGGGGGTTAATAAAGGTTCATCTTATCTTATCTTATTCCTCTGTGCCATGCAGCTCCATTGTTGTCCAAAAACTGTTAAAAACACATCAGTTAGTCACACTATTGCACTTGGACACGTCAAGAGGATAACCCGCAAATTGCAAAACCTTGTAAAAACTCTTGTGACACTCGCTGCCTGATGACGTATCCTAACCTTAACCATTCGAGGTCAGTGCCTAAGCCATACTCTGTACACAAGAAGTGGACGTAGTCACTGTGACGTCACACATTGGTATGTGGACTGCCGTTTCGAAGCCTTGAGCTCGCCATATTGGTATTTGGCTGTCGCAATCTTGGTCTTTTCAACCAAAAGTGACATGAGAACCGAACGCCGAATACGATATTTTTAGGCAACCAAAAAGGTTTTAATTAACTTTCATTGACCAAAAACACACTGTAAAAGGGTTAACAATGCTGTGGTTGCAAAGCAATCCCAAGGGAGCCACGCCCTAAAGCATTCCCTGCTTCATGGCCTCTCTGACTCTAAATGGGACCATAATTTACTAAATGAACATCACGCTGTATTGAAGAAGACTTGAAACTAGCGATTGAGACCATAAACTCATGTTTATAATGTTTACTGAGGTAATAAATCAAGTGAGAAGTAGGCTCATTTTCTCATAGACTTCTATACAATCAGCCTTCTTTTTGCAACCAGAGTCGCCCCCTGCTGTCTGTTAGAGAGAATGCAAGTTTAAGACACTTCAGCATTCAAGATCAATGCCTAACCTTAACCATCTCACGAGAGTTTCGCAATTTGCATGTTACCTTCGAGCCATGAACGTCCTGCTGATGTAAATACTCACTTTAGCACCAAAGTGGATTAATCCGCTGAAGGAAGTAGTCCCAAACAAACGCAACATCTGCTGTTGTTTGACTAACTGACTTGTTTGCTAAATACTATGGTATTTATGCTCAACATAAATATATTATAAAAAGGGAGGTATATATTTGTGGCCTCTATTTAAAGACGTCTTGTATCTTCAGAGGAACCAGTGGGTTTGGGGCTGAGTGGCAAAGTCACAAAAATTGAGAGATGGACTAATACACTGTTGCTTTAGGTCTTTCCATGGGATTTGTTAGCAATAATAATATAGAACATGAACAGCCTTATCCTTTAAGGTTAGGCTTGTTTGTTCTCTTGTCTCAATGGGCTTCACAGACCTACATATCATTTCCTGCACATCAGCAACACCATCACATTTGCTGTCTGTTATTCAGAAGAAAAAGACAGCCTGACCTTGCACAGAAGCAATCGGCTGTGTTTGTCACTCAGCTGAAAATACTCTTTCGGCCATGTTCTGCACGGCAGCAATCCTACGAACACTGGCATTTTCACAGAGATGTTTTTTTCTTTCTTATTACAGTCATACAGTCAAAGAATCACCGCTTCACATGAAAACTGTTCAGCCTAAGCACATGACTGGAGGTTTGTATTTCTGATCAACAGAACGAGAGCGACTGATGTTTTCTCAGCACGTCCACACTGAATCGTCGGTGCACTCGGCAGCGTGGGAATGTCCCCCCCGTCTCTGCTTGGCACTGTAACAAATGCGTCTTCAATTGCTCTGAAGCGAACCTGTCTCCTAAATTAATGATAATGATAACTCTGCATGAAAAATCCATTCAGAGGAGAGCCAGAGGAGAAAAGAGAGGAGGGAGTGTGCGAGTGTGTACTGACTCCATGTACGAAGGGAGGGGGGTATACAGTATGTGTGTATTACGTTCCAGGCGTAATACAGATGTGTGTGTGTGTGTTGACAAAGTGAGAAGAATCAATCTACAGGTCCTTCATTCACTCACTCGCCTCTAAAACAATATTACAGGAGTGTAACGAACCAAATTAGGAATGAGTGGTTCTGTTTCAAGGCAGGCAACTAAAACCGACCAGAGTAGCAGGGGTTTTCACACTGAGGTCCACAGGCCTCTAAGGGTCCCAGCAAGTTCACTATTATGGCATTAACAGGACAATAGTCCTGTTAGAATAGTTTCTTTAACACATTAACTAACAATTTTTAGGTTGTAGAGTGAAGATAATGGCATCATTTGAAACTAGAAACGCTAAAGAATCCATTGGTACCAACCATGTCATACTAGCTTGTCATGACGGAGGTTAAATAATAGTCCAAACTTATGCCACATTTTGGTAAGGAAAGACTGGCATGGCCATTTTTAAATGGGTCTCTTGACCTCTAAGGGTACCCACGAGTCTGCCCTTTTACAGACATGCCCACTTTATGCTAATCACATGAAGTTTGGGGCAAATCATAGTCAAGTCAGTCAGTCTTGTTAACACAAGCTGCGGTGTCACCTGATCAAAATCTCATGACTTTTCAACAGGAAGTTCCCTGCATGAAGACCAACCGAAGGTCTGTGACATAGCTTAATGTTAATGGTGTAAATTTCTTATAAATCAAACAATCTAGTTTGTTTTTATCATGATATGTTGGTTCATTAAAGGGTTTTAGTCTTCTAATTCATTATTGTAGATATTTACAGTGAAAGGCAAGTTATATTCAATAACTGTGGGTGGTTGCATCGCTATTAAAATGGCGCAGCACCCTCCCTCCGGTTCCCCCTCAGGTTAACACTGTCAGCAGTGTTGTTTTCACTATTAGCGCAGCTAGCACTGTTAGCTTCAGCCGTCACCATGTTGAGAGCTGTGTGGAGGCAATAGAAATACTCCCAATCTCACATTTAGCTATAAATTAGCTATTATTTTATAAAACGGTTGCTATTTACGGTTGTCGCTGTTACTGTAACACCTATTTCTCTCCTCAAATGTTTTCAGAATCATCTTGTAGTTACTGTTTAGCTGTAAAACGAGAAAGCCTGCAACCTGGCAGCCATGTTGAGATCAGCTGAGGAAACATCAAGCACCTCCCACCAGCTGGAGCACAGCCAATAGGAACGCTCAGTAGAAACGCTTTCTCTGAAATGACCTGTGATTGGCCAAAATCTCATGTCTTAAAGTCTGAAAACAGAGCCATTAGGAGGCGCAGAAGTCTAATTTTCTCTCAGAAAACTTGAGTTAAAATATGCTGAAATTAAATTATTAAATTATTATGGAATTTTTGCCCAATGATGCCAAAAATATTCTGCCTACTGAAGCTTTAATGTTATCATTACATACATCCTAAACATTCACGCCATCCAGGCTTTCTTAACACCCTTTTTTAACAATGAATATGTCTTCCACTGACTCAGCATATTCAGCTAATAATCTACCTTTCCTACCTTTCCTTAGCAGATTTGTGAGAGAACATTACTCACACAGGATTCAGGTTAATCCTGTTTTAAATGCTATTCTATTAATGATTTGTTTTTGTCTAACTGGGTTATCAGCAGTCTGAACCAGGCATTGTCAGCTTATTGCAGTAAACATCCCCCTGGCACTGCTGCTGCTTATCGCTCACAATTTATCCTCCGATTCGATGAAAACTGCAGCTTCTCAGCTCTCTGGCGTGTGCATTTAGGAGTGAGTTGGTGGCAGTCATTGAGCATGTGACTACAATATGACGCCATAAGATGCTTTTTATTCAGAAGAGTACAAATAAACTGAGACAATCACTTTTCTTTTCGGCGGTAGTTTCGCTTTTTGCTGAGATTAAAGAGAATAACTTTTCAGAGGAGGCCTTTGAAGTCGGACTGGTGTGTGTGTGTGTGTGTGTGTGTGTGTGTGTGTGTGTGTGTGTGTGTGGAACTCGGGGGATGGAGAGCTCGGCTTTAGCGGTGCTTCGTCACACGGTCAAAGAGCAAAACACAGCAAGTGGAGTAGAAGATTAGCCACAGCATTATCAACCCTGTAGCAGACGAGCTCGCGCACTCTGATCTCCCTCTCCCTCTCTGACTGATTTCATTCTTAATTAAACTTCACAGGGAAGGTGGGAGGCTGGAGGAACGGAGGGAGGAGAAGAGGATGGAGGTAAGCTGTGAAAGACACAATAGGCGCCGGCTAAAAACACAATACGAGGTGTGAAAGGACAAAAGTGGCCGAGACAGAAGTATGACCTTAAAGACGAGGGGAGGCAGAGATGGAACACTTCATGGATGTACAGAGAGGGGATGGTGTGTGGAGACAAAGAGAGCAGGATGAGAGATGAAGCCAGGCAGCCAGGCTGGGAGGCTCGGTGTGGGGGAGGGTGCTGCAGCAGCAGACTTGCAGTGACTCAGCACTAAAATCTGCCTCTCTCTCTCTCTCTCTCTCCTCTCCCTCAAATATCAGTCCTTAGTCATCGTACCAAACACACTGTTAGACCTCTTTCTCAGTCTGTGGAGAGCTCGTCACGACTGTGCATCTCACATGATTTGGCTGCCGTGTTGAAATGTTCCAACTGACTAAGCTTACATGTTTTCCTCAGGGCTGAATCATAAATGCATAAAATAGCAGTGAGTGCGTTTAAATGTAGCTTGGTTTCTGTTTCTGTTTGTTTCCAGTGGTGGAAACTAAGCGGATTAACTCAAGTACTGCACTAAAATAGTTTGAGGTACTTGTACTTCACTGGACTTCACTACAAATACAAGGAAACAAAGAACAAAGAAATACTGTACCTTTTACTCCACTACATTTACAACAGCTTAACTTACTAGTTACTTAATACAGTATGTTCAACACAATATATACAGTATAATCATCCTATAAAGTATGATTTGTTGGCTTCATTTGTATGGAGGACAGAACCTCCTGAAATTAAAAATAAATGAACAAAGAAGTAAATGACTCAGTAAATATATGAAATGTAAATATTAAATCGTATTGTGTATTATTATTAATATAAAATAATATTAAAAATAAATCTAGTCATTTTTTATATTTATTGATAAAATGTGACATAAATTGATATTTCTGTTGCGATTTCATTCTTTATTTATAATTTATTTTGCATTTATTTTGAAACATAGGCATTTATTTATGTATTTACGCATTTCTATATTGATTTCTGCATGATTTTCCCATTGCGTGGGAAAATCTCTCTCTTATTTACCTCTTATTTATTTCCCCAAACTTATTTATTTCTGTAGCCTTTTTTTTCATGCATTTCTTTATGCATTTCTGCCTCGTTATGCCAATGCAAAAATAAATAAATACATTTAATTAATGGCTGCATATATTTTATTATCATTTTTGCTGCATTTAATGACTTATTTATTTATGTATTTATTTATTTATTTATTCATTCATATATTTTATTTTATTTTAGGCAAGTTCCATCCTCTATACACTGACCATTTTACAACATTAAGATGCTGTTTACAAATGAATGCATCAGTAATAATGAACCAGTACCATAATCAAGACTAACATATTTCTCACAGGACCATTTTTTCTTCTTTATAACTACTTTTACTTTTGATACTTTCAGCACTTTTTGCTGATAATAATTTTACTTAAGGAAAAGTAAGTAGAATGTAGGAATTTTACTTTAACAAGAGTATTTTTTCATTGTTGTGTTGCTTTGGTGTACTCATTTTATATTAAGCAAAGGATCAGAATATTTCTCCCTTCATTGTTAAAATCTCATTTACAAAAACTGTGTATGTCTTGTTTATGTGACTAAATATAACAAAATCTATGCTTTATAAGTTGAGTAAAGCAAGTTTTTGGCAGTAGTGTAAGAGGTACTCCTTTACTTGAGTAGAAGTAGCAATACAACAATGTAAGATTACTACATTAAAAGCAGTATTCGTATATATGTGTCTCAGTGTTATCAGAAACTTAAACTGTGACAGACTATCTCTGCATTTCGCCCTCAGGATTCTGGGTCTCATTTGTGATTGCGGCTGCGGTGTTGTTTTGTCTTTACATAGACGCTGAACTGTGAGCCAACGCACATCAGTGAAGACGTGCATGAAGAAGATGAAGAATAGCTTCCAGTCTCATCCAGCCCACTGGGGAGAGTGATATTGAATCTGACAATTGAGGTATTGATAGATCGGGAGTGAGTGGCGACGTTGATAAGTGTGGGACTGAAGGTCTTGTATCCGATGGTGAGGATGGTTGTCAGAGGGAGAATCGATCCGCATCGACCCGCAGCTCTACACCTCATTGGCCTCGTTTTTCTTTGTCTTTAATATCCTTGTCTTTTCTCCTTACTTACTTTCCTCACAGTGTTTCATCTACTTTTGGATTCCTCTCCTTTCATCTTTTCTCTTTCCTTTGTCCTTTTGTTGCTAGTATACTCTGCTGGCACAGTATGTACTGTATGTAGCCTATTTGTGAATTAACAAAAAAAGACCAGAGCAGGACAGAGCGGTGGCGAAGCAGGTGGACAGAGCCCAAAAACACACACCGCATGATGCGACATAACGTTATGTAAGTTATCAAGTATCCTAATCTAATATAACAAACATACACAAACCCTGGGTATGAAGTAACACAAGACAAGGTCATGTAAGACAAGGTAAGAATATAACAGAGAACAGGGAGGAAAAGGAAACAAACAGAAGAGAAGTTGCGAGGATGCACTGGCCCAGAATCTAACGTCCCTCCTGGCTAGCAAACAGGAAGTGGCACATTACTGCCGACTGAACTCAAAATGTGTGTTCTCTCAATCTCCCATATGTGCCTATATACAACTGCACATAAATGTGTGTGTGTGTTAACGTTTGAACAGCTGAGATTGCCCTGCTGCATGACTGGGGTTGAATTGCCAAGTGAGCAGGGAAAAGCAATGAGCTCTGTATCAAGACAGGGGACATAAGACATTTCTCTGTTTGCTATGGTAACTAGAGATTATTATTAATAATAACTAGTGAATGCATTGGTAGAACATTCTGGACAGTCACTCATGGTCCCCAGAGAATGAATCCTACTGACTTTGGTGATCCCCTGGCTTTACCTGTAGTGCCACCAGCAGGTCGTAGTGTCCACATCTGAGGTTGCCATTTGTGGTTTTGAGTGAAATGACTCTAAATTGCCCGTAGGTGTGGATGTGAATGTGAATGGTTGTCTGTCTCTATGTTATCTGTCTCTATGTGCCCTGCGATGGACTGGCGACCTGTCCAGGGTGAACCCTGTCTTCGCCCAATGCCAGCTGGGATCGGCTCCAGCCCCCCCGCGACCCCTAACGGGATAAGCGGTTGACGATGGATGGATGGATGGATGGACTCAACAACTACTGGATTAATTGCTAGAGTTGTTCCGATACCGATAGCAGTATCAGAAATGTGTCCAATACTGCCCAAAGTTCGATATTGGTTATCGGAGAGCACTTCAGACTATACACCAATCAGACTGCATAATTTATTAACCCTGAATTTATTAAATGAAATGACAAAAAGCTGTTTTGGGTTAACCACGGCTTTGACATTGAGAACTGAGGCATATACGATACGTGAATATTCACTGTCAGTGTGCTAAATGGCTAAATGATGCTGGTGACAGTGACTAGCATGGCTAGCTAACGTCAGCTTGAGTAATACAGTCGTACATTAATTAGTTATAGCAGCATCAGACTGTCATTGCCAACTGAATCTCAGCCTATAGATCAAACAGTAGGTTATGACCACGTTGGTTATTTACAGACTACACGCAAATATGTAGAGATGTCTGGTAAACATTATCCGGCCAATGTACTGGACGAGGGAAGACTGAAGGGACATGAGCGCGATCAACATTAGTTTAAGGTATCACAAACACTCGGGTTCAGGCAAAATAATTATTAGACAGGTGTATAAAACAAATGTTTGTTTAACAAGAGATGAATGCATATGAATTTGTAAAAAATTGCATTGATGTCTATGGGATCTTCAGTTTTATTTCCCCTTAAAGAGGGCGCGGCGTTGACTTTTTAAGAAGTCCCACCGGTCGGATGTATTATGAGCATATTAGCATACAGATGTTAGCATCTGGCTACAAGCGCTGCTGTGCCAAAGTAGAGCCTCACAGAGCTGCTAGCATGGACGTACACTGTTAGTTTTGTTTCACACTCGAACGTTTCGTTTCCTTCAAAAGAACCTGACATTTCTTAACCTAAAACTGCATAAAGCTGCCTTCATTTCCCTCAACTTTTCTTCCTTTCTACTTCCCCTCCTCTCGCTCCTCTCTTTCACTCGCTCCTCGCCATGCTATAACCCCCCTCCTCCACCTGCTCTCCTCTTCTATGTCTTTTCCCTCCTCTTCATCATGTGTTTCACCCGCAGGGTACGGATCAACACTCCTTTCCCCTAGCTCCGCTTCCCCTTTAATCTCACTCTCCTGCCTCATCCTTCTCCTCCTCCTCCTCTTCTTCTCAACTCCCTTTCATCCTCCTCCCTGTATCTTCAATGTGTTAGGCGTCTCCAGTATGTGTGTGTGTGTGTGTGTGTGTGTGTGTGTGTGTGTGTTGGGGGGGTCAGTAAGGTCACAGTCTTGGTTGGCCAATCACGCCTTACTGGTACCATGTTCACATATATGAGCTTGTCATGACACCCGTGGTTTGTGCTCAGCGTGCTTCTCACCATGTGTCCCGGTGTGGTTCTTCACATGTGTGTGTTGTGTGTTTCCCTCTACGAACCGAATACACATAGCTCTGTGTGTGTACACTGGGCTGCGATGTGCATGCAAATGTTTCACCTCAGCAGATCGAAAGCGAGATTAGCTCCCAGTGTCTTGCACCTGCCTGTTGCTATGGAAACTGGGTATCCTCGATGCGTCACCTGTGCCCATGTTTGGTCTGGTTTCCTGCTCCTTTCTATCAGCTTCCCTCGCTCTCGTCCTAATTCACTGTCTGTCTCTCTCTCTCTCTCTCTCTCTCTCTCTCTGTAGTTCACACCATCACTGAAACAGAAACACACACACACACACAGTTTAAGCACTGGACACAAGCCGCAGCCATTAAGTCTTCTCTTAAACAAATTAATTGCTAAGAATATTTATAAGCAATACACTCAGCAGAGTTACCACATTAATACAGACAAAACATTCTCAACACATTTATCATAAGGAAACAGCAGCATAATGCTGCAGAATTAACCAACCAATAAATAACGGTTATTTAGGGGTCAAACAGATGTGTCCTTTATGAATCAGCAATGCAAACAGTGTGGTGCACGCCAAAAGCAGTGATTATTCATCATCAGAGGGACCGTGAATAGCGACCCACATGGGCAGTAGATGTGACCTGCCTGGTGTTATACAGTAAGGATGCACCGATCTGACTTTGCTTTACCATATTCAAAACCTGTAAACCTCTCAATAAATGACTCAGATAAGACTATAACTAGAGTGGTTCTGATACCAGTATTGGAAACGCGTCCGTTACTGCCCGAAATTCCTTATTGGGTGGGAACGCCAGTCCATGCACCAGTCCGATACCATTATTTATTAACCCAGAACAAAATCAACTTGTTTAATTGGAAATCAATTCTTCTTCGCCGATCCAAAACAGTAGCCTTCACTGTGCTGCCACCCTGATGTGTCATGGCTGCCACTGGCTACTACTGTTTTAGAGCAGTGAAGAAGAACTGATTGCAGGCTTGTCATGTGACGATAGCAAACAACAGAACGGCGCTAGTGGAGAGTGTAATGGTAGCCACAACGGGGAAAAGGTCAGCCATGTGGCCGTACCTCACAATGGAAAATCCAACAAGTAAAACGGCCATATGTGAGTCCTATACTTCCATTTCGAGGGGTGGCAGTACCGTCGTAGGGCGTGTGAATATTGCACCCTGCAGGGCAAATCTGCACACAGGCTGTCCACTAAGGAGACTAAGAGAATACAGGATTGTTATTTATTCCAAGCTTCATTTATTTATGCTCTTTGTAACTAACATGTTCAATAATAATTGATATTGCATTCATTCTCTGTATGTATTTGTTCATGTTGTACAAAGGGTTTGACCTGACCCTGGCCGTGCAAAAAAGATAGTAATCATATCACATCTATGCACTGTTAGTAATAAACAGCTGTTAAATAATAACAACAACTACATATTTATTATTTTTTTGTTTTATCATGCTGGTATTGAATTGTTATTCAGTTCAGGTATTGGTATTGGGAAGGAAAAAAATGGTAATCGGTAATTAAATGTAACGTCAGTGCCAATTAACATTCTGTCTATGTGATGTGTTAAAACAAACAAATAATAAAAATAACAAATAACAAAAAAAAGCAAATTTTCTCTTCTTAAAAATCGTGGGAAAAGCAGAAATCTTGATTTGCAAAAGCTACATCGTAGCTATGTGACTCTCAGCTAACTGTCAATGTCCCTTTCAAAATATTCTGGTTCTTCTGATTTCACAGTACAGGCCTACCGCTTGGAGCCTGCCAGAAAAAATCAATCAATAAATAAAAAAATGACTAAATAAATGGCTTGATAAATAAATGCCAATATTTCAAAAACAATATTAAAAATAAATGTAGCCATTAATTAATCAATAAATTGTGACAGACATTGATATTTCTGTTTTAATTTGCTTCTTTATGTATTTATCTTTGTAATAATTTGATTATTTAAACACAAATAATGATTTCTTATATTTTTAAATTAATGTATTTATTTATGTATTTATTTATTTCTGCATTACCTGCATTATTTATTCCCCCAAATTTATTTATTTATGTATTATGTTATCATTGTATTTATATATTTCTCTTAAATTTCTTGATGCTTCATTATGCAAATGAGGGGGCTGTCAACATGGGTTCAGGGTGCATCACTGTATAACAGTGTAGCTAGTAGCTAGTATAGTAGCTAGCTATGTAACAATAAATTTAAAAATATAGAAATAAATACATAAATTAGTAAAAAGGAAAATTCAACGAAAGAGTAAATAAATAAGGGAATCAATATGAAGATAAATAAATAAAGAAGCAAATTTAAACAGAAATATCACTTTATTAATTGCTACAATTATATTTGCTTTTGCAACATTTAATGACATATTTATTCATTTATCGAGTCATTTATCTATTGACTTATTTTTGATTCTGGACCACTACCTTTTGAAACACCTGCAGGCGTGGTGCAATATCAACAGTAATAATCCTCCAAACTCAATGACAAAATACATCCTTCGTCCATGTCCTCTAATATGAACCCAGTTTTCTTATCGGCCCCCATCGACAGGTCATCGTTTGTCTTTGCCTTCCAACAATGTTACAAATAACTGCTGAAAAATAAATTCATTTAATGATCTTGACAACATTATGGATTAGTTTAAGTTTAGGCACAAAAACAACTCCAGTGTTTTGTTTTGTAAGTTGTGTTAGTGACAATTGTCACACGACGATTGTTGTTCATGAGGCTTTTGTTGACATTTGTAACCTGTTTTCTGCAGTGTAGTTACGTTGTTTCCATACCTGTTTTACTTAGTTTACTTACTTATTTTTTACTTGTAAGCAGGAGACCTGAGTTTGAGACTGTTGTTGACATGATGAGTCACGTGTTGTTGACATGTTTTCTGTAGTTGCATTACGTTGTTTCTGTACGTGCTTTACTTATTTACTTACTTATTTTAAGCCCAGTCATGATGTTTCCCTTACTCTAAGTGGTTTTCTTGCCCGAACCTAATATATAGAGTGATGAACAAATGACACACAAAAATGCTAAAATGCGTACCCGTAACATGTCCGTGTAATGTCGTGATATTTATACGCCTTCCCTCAGGCCTTGGCACATCATCCCACTTTATATTGCCTTGCAGACAAACTCAAACTCAAACTTTTGTGCAATTGTGCTTAGTTACTATTTGGCTAGACGCTGACGCAGCTAATACAGATCTTGGCTAGCCTGCGATGTCTGCACACAGCAAGACTTTGACACGACTTTACCAGAGGTTGCCAGATTAGTTTAGGACAGCAGGGCGCCAGGTATCAGAAAGCAGAGGAGGAAAATGAGGATGAGGACAGAAAGAGACAGCGAGTCAGAGACAGAGGTAGGATCTATCAAGGTGAGGTGAGAGGGGGAGGACACGAAGCCTCCACTGCAGTGAAGCAACCCCGACCAGGCTGACCCTCCTCCCCTTTCTCCTCTCCTCTCCTCATCGATTCACTGGTGCAGCAGCGGCATAACAAATCTCTGGCAAAAAAAAACTTGAGGCTCTGCAGTGGCTGCCCTGCTTTGGGAAAACACCCCCTTTTTTCTTTTCACTGCTACATCCTCTCCTCACCCCCACCCATCCCACCCAAATCAGTATCCCCTCCCTCCCAAATCAGTATCCCCTCCCTGACACCCCTTCTCCACTGCTTGATACCTCCCGTCGCAGCGATGACAGGCCAGTTTTTTGAATACACCCCTTCACTTCTTCTCCTTTTCATCTAGTTTATCCCTCTATCGCACACACACACATTTACACAATCACTTTTCTAACTTCACCCTCTATTGTTTCTGACTTAAAACACAACCATTCCTCTCTCTCGGCCTACCATAACCCCCATGCAGAACCTCTTTTTTAGTCACCTCACTCTCCTCCTTCTCCTCCATTGCTCATGTTAACCCCTTGTTATCCTCCAACCACTGCGACTCTCCTCCACCCCTGCAGCATAACATCAGGAACATATGAATATTCAGGGACGTCTGGTGTTCGGGATCATTGTTTTCTCTTTTCCAGCTATAGATAACTGTGGATGCAGCACCATTAAGAGAGACTACAGTGTGAATGATAAATGTGATGTGCAGAGCTTTAAGGGAAATAACGCTAATGAGAAACATAATCGCAAGTGACACAAAGTCTTCAGACTCCTCATTAGGCCCCATTATATTTTAGGAGATAAACGCATCACAGAGCGTTTTTCCTCTAAAATAATACCTAAAGTTTTACTTCCTTTCAAAATAAAATGGATGCTGTTAGAAAGTAAAAGTCCCCACAGATTTGAATGTGATTACTGGAATTATTACTTATCCTGAAAGTTGCTTCCAGTCATGTGTTGAGTGGCAGGAGAACATCCATCTGTATTATTTATGGGCTTATCAGAAAAGTCCTGCTGACAGTTTCTTATATAACATTCATATTTCATGACTGTGTTTCCTGGTTGATTAAAATGTCCTTCTTACTCAGGAATCCAACTACTGCTGAGCGATTGGCCACTGAGGAGGCCTTAATCAACAGGCAGTGTGTGTGCATGAGTGTGTGTGTATGAATGAGACTGTCTTTTCCTTTTTTTAGTATGACTGAGGGAGACAGTTTGGGGAGGGTGCAGATGATACTGCAGTATAAAACAGAGCCAAATGCAAAGGCATAACAACAGCGGTTAAACTTTTCTCCTGTAGGGAGCATCTCAACACAGTCAAAGTACGCTCTTCAGCTAATTATACTAATATTAAAAAGACCATGTCAGTTTAAGACAGTGACGAGTTACTGAAAAGGGAAGAATACATTAAACCTGCATGAAAAGATTCATTATTTGCTTTTTTGGCCGATTACGGGCAGCGCAGCAAGCTGTACAATGTTGATATACAGTATATCACCACTAGGGAAGTCAAAGTTAACAAAATAATAACACATTAGATATAATTTGTTTTAATGCTGTTCTGCCATTTACTGAATAATTAATTAATGTTTCCAGCCCTAGTGCATACTCCCGTTTTGTTTGACACTAGGTTGCATCCTACAGTCCATACTAACATGCTATTTAGTGCACTAAAACAGAATAAGAGATATTTTTGTATGTCCAAATCATTAAAGTGAAACCAGGAGTGCACAAATTGCAAACTGTTTCATTGAAATATTACAGTACAGTGACACTATGGTGGCAAAAATTCCCACAACGCAATGTGGTGATGACGACCACATTCATAACAGATGTTAACGGACAGTTCTGTAACGTCGGTCACACTTAAGTTTTATCACTGTCAGAGTTAGCTAGAGTTAGCATACATCAAATCACGGAGCAGACATTGAACCGTTTGGTCATTTGACTCATTCAAAAGAAAGTGCTGACTGTCGTTAGTTGCTATGGTAACAACGCACATCAGCCGGGCCGTAAAGTGTGTCGCTACGCTGCTCGGCTGGCGGTGGAGGTCGTCACAGAGCTGAGCCGACCTCTGAACTGAGAATGAATACAACTGGGCTCATTGGATCCACAAAACTGCTTGTGATTATCATAAAGTGGGCACGTCTGTAAAGGGCAGACCCCTCTGAAAATGGCCACGACTGTTTTTCCTTGCCAAAATTTAGCATAACTTTGAAGCGTAAACATGTTATCATGTTAACTTTGTCAGCCCTAGTTAACATGTCAGCCCACTATGATTTTGGCAACAGTCCAGATAAAAATGGCCACCGCTCTGACAACCTGCTACGTTGATTTGAATCGGACTTTCTATTGTTCTACTCCTAATTTAAATTTAAGTGTATAATACAATATTATGCTCTGTGACGCAATAGTTAAGGATATCTTGAAATTATACTCTCAATGTTTTCACACATGAAACCCTTTTAAGATTTTTTTCAGTTTGTTTTGTTGAATCACAAAGTTTCCTATTAGTTAAAATTGTCTGAAGCAACTGAAGTTGAATTTAAATATGTTGTCTGTATTCCAAAACAATAAAATATGTTTGTGCATAGAGTTAAAATTAACATGAACTATAAATAGCGATGTAAATGAATTTGCTTGATAAATGATATATGTGGGTTTAGTATGAACGTCGTCACACATCGTTTAGTCTTATAAGTGTCGTCCCACACCTACTGTATTATAACATCTGCTGTTTTCTTGTATAAGCTGTCATTGTGGCTGTAAGGCCATTACTTTGTATACTAGAATATCTAATGTTTGTTTTCATCTTGAAATGAATGAAATGACTAAAATGAGACACTTATTTTAACAGACAGTGAAACAATGACTCTGTGGATGTGTTTCTTTGACATTGTTGTGTTAAATTTGTTTCAAGGTACTGATGCTGTACAGAGATATTGCAGACTAAAGCTACTTCATAATCCTACACTGAAAGTAAAATGAGGCAGACACTACTGTGGTTTCAGGCTAATGGCAACCCTCTGGTTTTCATGATCACTGCCAGCAACACTAATGAACTGTTTTTAGGGCAGAGGAAAAGTCTTTTCGTATAATTTAAAGAGAAGCAGGCAGAGTAAAGCCAACACATCCCTTACAGAAACAGCATAATAAATTACAACATCACACGGTTCAGTATCTTAAAGGGTAACGTTGGTGTTTTTCAACCTGGACCCTCTTTTCCCATGTTTTTGTGTCTAACTGATTAACGGAGACAACAATTTTTGAAATTGGCCCAGTATTGAAAGATAATGCTGTAACTGGCAGCCCTTGTAATGTAATTGCTCGGGGCAATTCCTCACCGTCAACGTACGTGTGCTAAAAGCAGGGTCTGAAATTTGCTTTTTTCACTGCCTGACTTTGCGGCACGCAAGCATTTTTTTGCCCACTACTTAGAAATTGTATGTGCCACTTTTGAAACATCTGCGCTAAATGAAGCAATAATACTTGAGATATGATGTCATTCAACGTTCGATATATTTTACATGCAAAACACTGTATGTGTGGTAAATTTAACTTACAGTGTTGTGAATTACATACAATAACAATTACACTGTAGCTTCCCGGGAGCACTATTTTTCGGGGGTGGGACCGAACTGTACAAAGTACTGTACTGCACTTTGTTATTGTCATCAATAGTAAGCTGCTTCGAGCTCGTCTTAGGAAGTTAAACAGATCATAACTCTCTATCTATTATCTATTTTGCATTGCTGTGAAAACATGTCCTGATCTGAAAGCTGATTGTCATTACTTCCTGTTCTGAGATTGTCTTCACTGTTCATCGTAGTGAGTATTGTGTTTGGAAACAGTTCCTCTGCTAGGTAGGCGAGTCCGGCTAGGCTGTACCAGCTTTTCTATCAGGCACTCGTTTATTATTTTGTCTTTTTTATTTTCAGAATAATCCAGGCAGGGGATTTATTCCCACATGGAGGTAGGCGTTTGAGGGCTCTGGCTGCTGTATGCTCCAGAGGACAGATAGGTAAGTTTTTGTTTGGAAGCTTGTTTATTTGTGATTTTAACTGAACTTAATGCTGGCTGGTTCTGTGTATGGCATCTAGCATTATACATATCGTGTTTGTCACTGTGAGAAGTGTATTATGGTTTACCGGTGAGTTAATTAGGCTGATTGTGGTTGGCCGTAACATTAGCTGTAGTCTTAGCTTAGCATAACTCATCTTAACAGAGCCCCACAGCTGCAGTTTGAGTGTGTTTCTTCCTGCTTCTTGGTTGTCTCTAGGTGAGTATGTCAGCCTTTGATTTAGCTGGGTTTGTGGCTAATCCCACACTGAGTTCGTATAGAAAAGCCAATCTGTGTTTAATAGTGGAGCCTTATGGCGTCTCTGTCCGTGAGTTCTCTTGCTAAAAAGAAATTAAAGCCTTCATACTAGATTATTTAGTAGGTAAAGGCATTTTCTCTTCCTATTGTTGTTGAGCCTCCTCGTCCAACCGCCGCTGCTACCTGTGACGAATCGCCGGCTCTGGGTGCGAGTTCCTTTCAGGTTGTTGAGCTGGTTCCCCGGCCGGGAGGCAACCGAGCCGGGGCCAAAACCACCGCCTGTTAGCCATCCCAGCCGCACTCCCACCGCAAGGTGACAGTGTGGAGGCACAGCCACTTACATTGCTGCAGTTTGTTCAACTCTCTGCCGAGTCATCTTCTGGTTCACAGTTAGATCCTAGATTAAAGGTGCATTTGGCTCGTCTTCACTTACAGAAGGAGGAGAAGGAGTGTGACTTCCAGCTTCGTAGGGAGACAGAGTTGAAGAGGTTGAAGGCAGAGACAGTCAGGGAGTTGGAGTTGAAAAACAGCTATATGGCTATTAGGACAGTTGGAGCTGCATTCTGATAATGTTCATGCCCCTGCCAGTGCGATGTGAGTAGACATGTTTCTCTGGTCCCTGTTTTCCAGATTCTGAGGTTGAATCTTATTTCGGTGCGTTTGAGCGCATTGCTGCAGCGCTGCATTGGCCAAAAGATGTGAGGGCCATTCTGTTGCAGTGTAAGGTGACTGGAAAAGCTCAGCAGGCTTGTTCTTCTCTTTCTGTGAAGGACGAATTGCCGTATGAGAAAGTTAAAAACGCTATCTTGTGCGTGTATGAGCTTGTGCCAGAAGCTTTTCATCAACCTTTTAGAAATCATAAAAAGATGAATAGCCAGACTTGCGTTGATTTTTTTCCAGGGAGAAAGGTATTCTCTTTGATCGTTGCTGTGCAGCGTGTAAAGCTGACAACCTGAGCTCAGTGCACAGCTCATGTTGTTGGAGGAGTTTAAGATCTGTTTTCCCGAGCATACGGTGGTTTAATTAAATGAGCAAAAACTAACCACTTTGCAGCAGGCTGCCACTCTGATGGATGACTTCTGCTCTTACACACAGTAAGCATGATCCCCTCTATTGTGCCTCCTGACACGCATGCTATGCATGCAAGTGTAATGTCAGGTTCTAAGCATGAAAAGTTGTGTTTCTTCTGTTTACAAGCCCTAGTCGCTGACTGCCCCTGAAACTGAACAACTGTGTCTCGAAGGTCTGAAGACCAGCGTCCAGTCACAGTACTGCGTGACACTGGCGGCTCGCAGTGGTTCATTCTTTCCAGTGTGCTACCTGTGAGTGTAAAATCTTGTGATGAGAGCACAGTGGTAAGAGGTATTGAGATGGGTTTTGTGCCTGCACCTCTTCAGCGTTTTCATGTGCAGTCAAGCCTGATCTCTGGTTTCTTTGCGGTGGCTGTTGGTTCTTGTTTTCCACTGACAGGTGTTGAGTTTAGAAGAAGAAAGAAGAAACCTTTATTTGTCATATACATACAGGTACATACATGAAGTTGAACCCATCCTACGTATTTTAGGAGGAGTGGGCTGGGGGCAACTTGCTGTTAAGTGTCTATCTCAAGGACACTTGCAGACTGTAGGACTGGGGAGTCCAACCGCCAGCCTTGTGGTTAAAGGACGACCCAGTCTAAGCTACAGCCACTCCATTTTGTGATGGGGAATGACATAGCTGGAGGTAATGTCCATCCTGCTCCTGAGGCTAATTTTGTTTTGCGTAATGTGCTTGACCCTCTTTGTGTTATTGTCCTCTCTGAGGAAAGTTTACTCTCTGTTGGTAAGTCGGTGAACTGCCAGTGACTTCTTATGCTGATGGGTAAGGTGTTCATCAGCGCCCAGATAGGTGGTCCGTCCTCACCTCAGTGTTCGTGGTTCTGTGATCTGGGTGTCACTGGGGCCGGTTACCTTATCCTGTGGTGTCTCATGATGATTTGGCAGCGCCTCCTGATGGTGAGCGTCGTCATTTTCTTGTTCCCTCTCCTGTGTCTTTCAGGTGCTGCCCTCCCCTGCTGTGCAGCTGCAATCGATGGATGACCATGGCTGTGCCGAATCACCAATTAGGGCGGGGTGGATAAAAGACCAGGGGAGCGGAGAAGCTGTTGCCAGTGGCCAAACAGCAGCGTAGAGACTGTGTGGTGGTTAACGTCGTGGTGGATGTGTGTGTGTGTCGGAGTCGGCAGGAAGTGTTTCTTGTTGTAGTGCTTGTGCTATTTCTTGTTGTAGATTTAAGTTGAGTGCTTACAGAGTGGTTACTGCCTTTTTTGTTGAGCTGTAGCTTTAGATCATTTTTGTTTTGCACAAAATTTTTATTGTTACTCCCTCTATCCCTGCACCCTAAATGGGGGAACGTAACATCATGATATATATCATTATCAAGATATGACATGACCTATATCGCGATAGAATATTTTGCCTTTATTGCCCAGTAGTAATTTACAAGTTTTCAAATCCTGTTTTCACGAAGGAGGTATAGTCAGTCAGTAAAATGCTGCTGCAGCTGTGATCTCTCCTGCCAGATATTTATTGTATCTGTTTTTGGTCTTTTTCCCAGGAATTAGTCTGTTTATCTGAGCCAAGACCGAGCCCACGGTTTACCACCCAGCATTATTGGTCGCACTGTGAAATTCAAATCAATATCCTCATAATAAAAGTCCCAGGCCTGCAGCAAATTGGAATCTATAGCTTGGAAAGCTAAGGAGATCTATGGCACTGCCAAGGCTGCACTAATGAATGATGAATCACTGCAACACACACTGAAATACATTTGCTCACATAGTAAACCTGCACAGGTAAATGCATACACACATGCATACACATACAGTAAACACAAACAGCGTCCTGTTGTGTTGCATATAGTGAGTCAGGCTGGTGTGAAACACGACTCCCTCATCAATAATGGATGATAAACCAGGATCTGTGCTACGCCACCATTGTTTCACTAGACACAGCATTTCCATAGTGCTACTGTGTTTACAGTTATTGGCTCTTTGGGGAAACAGAGACACCATGAGCACTGAATCCAAGTCAGCATGAAATTACAGGAAATTCTTTAAACCTGAAACTGCGAAAAAATTTTGTAATCTAATTTCAAATTATGGATTTGTGCTGTATTCAGTATCATTAATTTAATTCAATTTAAAATAGAAAGGCTGACTACCTACTAATTTATAGTTTTCCTGCTGCAGCACTGAGAATTGACTTATATGGGAAACGTTTGGTTTTATAAGAATTTACACTGTTTATGTTCAGTGTTAGTTACTAGTATGTGTGTGTTATGTCTTACCTATATTAGAGTTGAAACTAGGGCTGGGACGATACACCTATCCCGCGATTTACGATACTTGGGTACCGATTCCATATGTATCGAGATTTTCAAGTGTTGTGAATCGAATTGCGATTTGCTAACTTTTTAATGCTAGACTATGGGGAAAAGATGAATCATACATTTGGGAACTTTTACTTTGGAAAATATTTTATTAATACAGTAAAGATTTTGCACGTATGTTGTAGCAAACCAAAAATGAAAAAATAAAGACATTTCCATTACAAATAAATGGTATTTTCTGTTAAATTTATTGGGACATGTCATTTTTTTATACCTCTAGTGAACATAATCTAATCAATCTTATTTTTGTGTATGTATTTTGTATATACAGTTCCCTTTGTTAACAACTTATTTTGAAAACCAGACATAGCCGTGTGTATTCTTCTGTTAACTTCACCAAGTCCGCCGCTAGCTCTTACCGTCAGCCGTGCGGCGTCTTACGGGGCCGTTTGAATGCATTAAACATAAATGTCAGTATATGGGTGCTCGACAGTCGTAGCAGATTTGACCACAGAGAGGAGAGTGACGCTGACTTGACCGCACGTTACCACAATACGTTTCCTGTCCATGACAGATTTAGCGTGCAGCTTTAGCTGTGATGTCTAGCTCTGCTTTTCCTGTAATGTGTGAAACTCAAAGTGTTTCCATACTTTACTGGATGTGTAGTGTTTACCACGCTGGGTTTGTATTGTGAGGGTGCAGGTCGTATCCCCACAGACGCTCCACTGTTTTCTACTTTCTTGTTTTGGCTGCGGTTTGGTTTAATTGACAGATACAGAGCAGATATGACGTCACGTTACTCAGACTACAACAATAAAAGCGATAATGCCCTTCTGCCTCCGCACTCAATGAAGCAAATATATTGATTCTGGCTTTTAAAAAAACCTATTTCAAAATCGTAACAAAAACATACTGTAGGTGAATAGATTTTTTTCCTCCACTCTTATGATGGATGAACAACCAGCCTGTCTAAACCATAAAACCAACCTGTCTAAATCTTAGCTAAGATGCTGGAAACATAAATGGTATAATCCAAAAGATCATAGAAAAGATTTCCGCACAATTAGATCTATGTGGTATACTGCATACTGCATATACTGCTGTATACCGCATAGATCGAAGTGTGCAGAAATCTTTTCTATTACCTTTCCTTCTCTTAGTGGAAACTATTGATTAGTTTCGATTAATCGATCGCCAGAAAATGAATTGTCAAGAACACTCAGTGACATCTGTAAAATCTAATGTAATCCAATACAACAGCTCAGCCATTGTTATTAATGTTTAGATTTAACAGATACATTACTATATAAGAGGTGTTCATTTAACTGTATGTTTAATATTCAGGTTGTAGTTTGCAGTGGTTTTGAACTGCGCTGTGTTATATTGAGAAGTGTTTCTAATGTTATTGTCGTTTTCAGTAAAACATTAGATTGTATACTGTAGTTATACCTAATAAAGTAGCCAGTGAGTGCATTGTAAGCATTGATACAGAGTACTGCCAGTACATACAGTATGTATGTGTATTTCAGTGCATGTGTATGTATGTGACGCCCAGAGTGTCAGTCTGTGTATGCTTGCTCACATGCAGTATGCAATTATTGGGTGCATGTGTGAGCACATCTGTGTGCATGCATACTTAATATACTGTAAGTAAGGCTACAAGAGATCGGAATAATAACACACTAGAATGTGGTAAACAAACAGTAATATTATACTGTGTGTGTGTGTGTGTGTGTGTGTCGGGGGTTGTTTTGGGAAGTGAAGGGTTGGAGTACTGAGTGCTGAGTAAGCGGTGCAGGACCAGAGCTGGGAGACTGCAGTGCTGCTGGCAGCAACACACACACACACACACACACACACACACACACACACACACACACACACACACACACACACACACACACACACACACACACACACACTGATCTGAGCTCAGACTGATACTCAGCAGAGAGGGGGGAGGAGAGGAGACTACAGAAGATGAGATGAGTTGAGATGAGACTATAGACCAGGGGTGTCAAACTCTACTTAATCCTGGGCCACATCACCATCATGGTTGCCCTCAAAGGACCAATTATAACTGTAAGTCAATAGAAATATATCTACTCTTGATCATATTACAAAATTGCCTCTGCATTTGATTATTATTAGTTTTAGTAATAATTTATTTAATAACTAGCTCCGAAGACAAAAAGTGAGTAAAAAAAAACATCCTAAATATGTTTATAACCACAAATGTACTTTCTTCTGTCAGTTCTGTTTGTTTTTAATGCCTCCTCCTTTATCCGGGCCGGACCAGCAAAAGTGACCCAAAACAGACACTCCGGCTGAGATTTTTTTTTAATTTTATATTTACATCAGCCAGCGGCGGCTTTGTTCATGCTGGATTCATTCAGTCTGGATGTGGAGGGGTGAACAGCTGCTGACGAGGACTTTGGGACTGTGGAGGGGTCCACGGCAGCACCGCTGCTCGTTGAGAAGAGGAAGAACGATACCTGCTTTCACATCAGAGTCTCTAAAAGTCTCCAATAACACCAGAAAAAGTCACTAGATTTGACTCTAGTCTCTTTTTGAAAGACTCGCTAGAGGGGTCTGAAAACTCGCTAAATATAGCGACTAAGTCGCTAAGCTGGCAACACTGCGCCGCTCCTGGAAACCACTGATATTGAGATGCTTCAGTGCGGATGTCACACAATCGAGATGCATTGTGGGACATGTAGTTTAAGGACAGAGTACTTCTGTAAAGCGGCACAGAATTGAATGATAAGCATAATATATTCATATTCATAAAGTGAGGTGGTGGGCCGGATCTGGCCAGCAGGCCTTGAGTTTGACATGTGCTATAGAAGACAAGATGAGATGAGATGAGACTATAGAAGATGAGATGAATTGAGACTATAGGAGATGAGATGAGTTGAGACTATAGGAGATGAGATGAAACTATAAATGATGAATTGAGATTATAGGAGATGAGATGAGACTATAGGAGATGAGATGAGTTAAGACTATAGGAGATGAGATGAGACCATAAAAGATGAGACGAGTTGAGATGAGACTATAAGAGATGAGATGACATAAATTGAGACTATAGAAGATGAGATGAGTTGAGACTATAGAAGATGAGATGAGACTATACGAGCTGAGATGACATGAGTTGAGACTATAGGAGATGAGATGAGTTGAGATGAGAATATAGGAGATGAGATCAGTTGAGACTATAGGAAATGAGATGAGTTGAGATGAGACTATTGAAGATTAGATCAGATGAGTTGAGACTATAGGAGATGAGACGAGACTATAGGAGAGGAGATTATAGGAGATTAGACAACAGGAGATGAGATGAGATGAGGCTATAGGAGATGAGATGAGACTGTAGGAAAGGAAATAAGAGGAGACTATAGGAGATGAGATGAGAGGAGACTAGAGGAGACAAGGCTATAGAAAATGAGAGGAGACTAAAGGAGATGAGATGTGACTATAAGAAATGAGAGGAGACTATAGGAGATGAGAGGAGACTATAGGAAATGAGACTATAGGAAATGAGATGAGAGGAGACTAAAAGAGATGAGACTATAGGAAATACGAGGAGACTATAGCAGATGAGAGGAGACAGAAAATGAGAGGAGACTAAAGGAGATGAGATGAGACTATAGGAGAGGAGATTATAGGAGATTAGACAACAGGAGATGAGATGAGATGAGGCTATAGGAGATGAGATGAGACTGTAGGAAAGGAAATAAGAGGAGACTATAGGAGATGAGATGAGAGGAGACTAAAGGAGACAAGGCTATAGAAAATGAGAGGAGACTAAAGGAGATGAGATGCGACTATAAGAAATGAGAGGAGACTATAGGAGATGAGAGGAGACTACAGGAAATGAGACTATAGGAAATGAGATGAGAGGAGACTAAAGGAGATGAGACTATAGGAAATACGAGGAGACTATAGCAGATGAGAGGAGACAGAAAATGAGAGGAGACTAAAGGAGATGAGATGAGACTATAGGAGATGAGAGAAGACTATAGGAAATGAGAGGATAGAGGAGAAGAGGGGAGAAGAAAAGAGAGGAGAGGAGAGGAGGGGAGGCTTGAAACAAAAGCAAATACTGTGAAGGCAGACCATTAGCATGTACAGTATGTACACACATGGACTCCCACTCACACTGACAAATATAACACATACTGCAACGTTTTGCTCTACAGCACCTGAATAATGTAAACTCATATGAAAACTAGCATATTACAGAGCCTTAAATGAAACATCATGAATAAAATGATATGTAAACAGCCACATGCAGATATCTGTATATATCCTGTAACAGACACACAACGCTACACACATACACTTGAGAGAGCGGGCCCACACCCTGACAGACACACTGCGTCATGGCCGACGACCAGAGCTGGCAGCCTTGTTTACTCCCTCTAACCTGTGTGCCACTTATTGTGCTAGAAAAGCCCTCATCTTCGCCTCCCGCCCACTCCTCCGCTCCCCTCCACCGTTCCCTCCCCGTCTTCTGAGTCACCCGCCGCTGCTCTCTCTCCATCCCCACCCCCCTCCTCTCCTATCCTTTCGCCTTCCCTTCCCTCCCTGTCAGCACTCCCTCATCTCTCTTGCCTCATTGTGAATCGCTCTGCTGGGCTTCCAGGGATGTTTTTCACTCTCTATGTCTCTGTTTTCATCATTACATACAGTATGTGCGTGCCTCTTTCTTCCTCCTCTCTCTGCTTTCATTCCCCCTCTCCTCCTCTGCCTCCCTCTCATGTCTTGCCTCACTCTTCACATCCCTGTCATCACTGCTGTTGTGACTATGTATATTTAAACAATCCAGGCCCTGTCTTACAAACCTCAAAGCCGTTACCCCCGCCCGCCCCCCTCCATCTGTATATTTGATTATATAACTGCGTCCCCATGGACCTTGAGGACACTGCGATCTAATTTTATCTGGTGATGGTGGTGGTGATGATGGGAGCGTGCATCAATGCGACATTTAACACAGAAAAGCATGTCTATTTTTCTTCCTGGTTCTGACATGACAACTAAAATATGACACTGTTTGGCTCCAATCAGCCCCATGTAATCAGTTCATCAAGGCAAAGATGGAGGATTTAAGTAAATCCCTCACCATCTTATATATATAGTATATCCTATTTTCATTAATATGTGAAATGCAGATTCCTGCTTCAAAGGTGGCATCAGAACAGTAAATACACATGGCTGCCATTTTGATGTCTTTCTGTGCTAGGAACACAAGAGCTCCCTCCAAGTTTTCTGTTCTGTTCTCCCAGCTCAATAAACAGCCAACCCCCTGCAATGCTAAATTTGCCAAACAGCGCCGTACGCTGGTTTCAACGTGGCATTGCACCTACCGGCAGCTTCATGTTTCGCAGTAGTGAAATTGAACACAAAAGCATCACGAGGGCAAAGAGACAGTTCAACTGAACGAGTGTCTGGCTGCATAGTAAGTAAGAGTTAACAGTGTGTTTCTTTAGTGTGACTGCAGTTCAGTAAAGAAAGAAATAAACAGACAAACAATAAAAGGAAAGAAAGAAAGAGCAGGTATGCACTGTATGAGCCGCCAGCATCTGTCGCCTCCTCTAACAGGCTCTCCACATCTCTCACTGCAGCTCTAGCCACTGCAGAGCCTGGGGAGGATTTTAACCTAGCTTCCTAACTGCAGTATGTACTTACAGTAGTACTTTGCCCCTGTACTCTGCTCCCACTTTGAATTCAGTCACAGCCTGAAACATTACAGCTGTTCTTTGGATACCTAATATGATGTTCATCTAACTGAACCTACGGACTGCTTGGATTATTTGACTAAAGCTAGGTTCACACTACATGAGAGTCAAGTTGAGTCCCCCTCCTGACCATCGTCAGCAAAGCCCAGATTTTTTGACTTTTCCAAAAATTATCTTTCCAGATACTCCTGTGGTGTGAGGTACGTTAAGAGGGTTTTAATCCCCCAATCGGCTCAGAAGTCCGTCCTGGCTGCATCGATTTCAAATCAAAGATATTATACATGTTCCATATTTACTGGATATCCTGTTGTGTGACGTGGGAAAGAACGACAGCCGATAGAGAACCAAGCTGACTGAAAAAGGAGGGACAACAAGGGTAGTCATGGCGGTCGCAGCTAATGCATGAGGGTAGTGTCCAGGAGGGAACCAGCAAATTAGGGAAATTCTCACGAGATGGTTAAGGTTGGCCGACACTAAAAGATTCAAATCTTAACCGATTTCCAAATTTGTGAGAGAGCCCACACATAATGACGTTATAAATGTAACAGTGTTGTTCCTATAGTGTGTGGAGAGAAATGATTTGGATAAAACAGCCACCACACACTAACAGATTCATTCATGAGCAACAAGAGCCCTGACTCAAAAAAAAAAAAACAACATAAATCTCGCAAAACATAACGTAGCAGTAAAATGGAGCTCAGAAATGGAGGACCAACTTATTGATTTGTGGCAACAACACAAAAGTTTATTTAACATGTCTCCATGGCTTGCATCCATTATTTTTCTTTTTTTCTTTGTGAGTTTTCAGTACAAATTTGTGCAAAAACTAACATTGCTCATTCTTCCTGCCTGTCGTCCACCATGTTTTTTTTACACTAAAGTCACGTTTGAGCGAGTGTGAGATTTCCAGGTTTTCTTTAGCCAGGACTTCATGAATGAATCTGTTAGTGTGTGGTGGCCATCGCTGCTCTCCACACACTATAGGAACAAAACTGATAAAGTTAACAGAACATGTTGTTATGTGTGGGCACATTATCATTATCTATTAAGATTTGAAAAATCTTTTTGTGTGGGCCAGCATTAAGCTATGATAAGCAACGCTTACTTCAGTTGCAAGCTGGAAACCTGAAGATTAATTTGAAATGCACCTCATAAAACTGTAATAAACACTATGTTTTGGTTAGGCACCTATTCAAATGTTGAAAGTTTAGAGTGTATAGAGGCTTAGAACATTATGATCTAAGAATATGATAACCATCCCCGTGCTCTTTTATGTTTAATAAGTTGCTGCAGCAATTTTAGAGTTAATACCATTTGTTACACGGATTTGGTGCTAAATTTAACCATTTTTTATGACTCCAAAATTGATAGATATGATCAATAATCGCTCCAAAATACCACATTAAGGCATCAAGACCTTGAGGAACACCATAGAAAAAAACATGCTGTGATTTGGTTTCAAAGACTTTTGACAACTGGAAATCTCGGCAAGAATCACAGTTTTCTGCGATTAGATGGCGAGCACTTCTCTGCTCAGAAACCCCCTTATTATCGATCTAACTGCGAAAGCCATCCATCCCCTGAATGCTCCAGGTCTCTAGTTTGTGGCTGTAAAGTTTCATGAGGCTGTGATTATCCTAGAGGTCAACACAGGTCATTTTATATAGTCTCTTTTCAAGAGTCTCAGCTTTACAGTGATACCCAGTTTATGCAATTCCAAGACTGCTGAGGGACCCCAGTATGCAGAAATATTCAAACACATCATTGTAAAATAGGACAAAATAACACATTTATACTGCATTAAAAAACTGCATTGTGTTTGACCCAAACTGCATGTGATTATCATAAAGTGGGCATGTCTGTAAAGGGGAGACTCGTGGGTACCCAGACAACCCATTTTCATTCACATATCTTGAAGTCAGAGGTCTAGGGACCCCTTTGAAAGTGGCCATGATAGTTTTTCCTAGGCAAAATTTTGCATAACTTCGTAGCATTATTTAGTGTTCTTCTTGACATGGTTGGTACAAATGGATTTCTTAGGTTTGTAATTTCAAATGATACCAGTAACTTAACTCTAGCTCTAAAACTGAGCCCCAGAAAAGTAGGCTGAGTGGAAGAGGTTAGTCAAATGAAGTGTCATGGGATTTCAGACAGCAAAATGTCTCCGTTTGAAGCAGGCTGAGAGTGCAGTAAAGAGAAAATAATTCTGTATTTACATAAAAAATCTTGACATGTTCCAGTGTATTGACAACTATATATGTCAGATTTTTGTTTTGTTTCACAGCTGCCAAGAGATATAAACATCCCTGCTGAGCATTGTGGATCTACTGTACAAAGCTGGATGGTGTGTACCTAAGAAATATCTTTACTTTTAGGTCAATAATCACGTTCATATTGTTTGCATGATGTCATTTAATTATTAATAAAAGCAGATTCTAACCATGATGAAATTATACATGTATTGTCCTTCTAACAATTCCTACCTATGCATTGGCATTGTTCTGATACTAAAGGGGTTTGGTAACATGATGTTGATCAATTAGTAATTAATCCAAAGTAAATCCAGTGTCTATAATTGTTAGAGGTGTTCAGCTCAGCTAACAAGCTATGATTCCAACATGTCTGAGTGTCTCTTGCTGCCTAACCTCCTTCCGGTCTAGTCTGTAGTGTTCGCCAACTCCTGCGTTTTCCTCTGGATGTTCTGGCTGAAAGGCATCATGAAGTCGTCAAAGTCCACCTCGAGGGATAGGAGCTCCTTCCGTCTCTCTATCTTTGACATCAGCTGGCTGGTGGTGGGCGGCTTCCCCCACACCTGAGACAGACAAGTCGTAAGAAAAACGAAAAAACACAACTGTGTGTAATCACGCAGTAGGTTGGGTATGGTACTGAACTGATGGTGTGCTGGTGGGAACACTGCAGAGATACGCAGTAGTCACCATAAAGCTCCACTGCTTGCTACATTTAGTGAGGAGTTAGACTGCTCAGACTGAGAAAATGGACATGTACAAGGGCTGTCAAAGATAATGTGATAATAACATGTTGACGCAAATTTGTTTTAATGACACCAATTTGTTTAATGCATTGACACAACTTGCAATTTTTAGGTTGTAGTGGGCTCAGTTTTAAAGCTAGAGTGAAGATGCGTGTAATAAATGTAATTAATAAGGCGTTCACACATTTCCTTCTTTGACCTTGTTAAGTAGCAAAACGTCTTCAACTAATAAGCAAGTAATAATGTATGTTTGGCAAGCAGATATTAGAGCATAATGAGGCAACCTACGAGCCCTACCGTTTTTGGCACAAAGGTGATATCCACAGTGTTGGTTTTCCCAGTAGTTATCCTGGTGTTTTGCAGGATGACGCTCTTGGAATCCTTCAGAGAAGTCCTCCCTGCTGTTGCTGTCGACGTCTCTGCGCGCAACACACTTTCTGCAGAAAAGTCCTGTACGGGACACCAAGATTTTCAGATTTACCTTATTTTAATCCAAGTACTCTGATCAGGTCTGGAAGGGTTTAGCTGCATCAAGACAGCCAGACACATCAAGAACAATACACACATTTAGATCACAAAATTCATGTGTAAGCTTTGTCAGTTTGAGAATTTAAACCTTAGACCTTCCTGATTTTTCAACAAATCATGATAGAGGTGAAGCACAGGGAGGGGGAGGGAGGTCCAAGCAGAAATAGCACTTGTTACACAGAGGATATAAAACCTCTTTACAGCACTGTTGATTATTTAAGACCATGAAAAACACTGGAACTTGTGATTTCAAAATAAAAATAAAACATTAAAGAGATAGTATTCTATGAGGTACTTATCCATAGTCAGTGTACAGTATTACCTACAGCAGACAGGAGCAAAGTAATGTACTGCTGTGCAGCAGCAAAACATATTTTAGAGATTTAAAGAAATGCCCACCTAAAAAAATGATTATCAGTTTAAGTGAACACTACATTTAGAATATTTTCACTGGTTTACCTTGCTGAGAAACGGCTACACAGTCTTTATTTAGTTTATCTGTGCTCTCACCAAAGCAACCAGACTCCATTGAAAAACACTGTAATATTACCTCACAGAGCACAGGAGTTGCTGGTCTAGCCAGTCTCTGGCTTTGGCAGTGATTATGGATATGGATAAGGACCTCATACAACCCCACTTCAAAACACCTGAATTATCCCTTTAAGTTATTTCAGACACTTGTGTCTTGTCTGTAGAAATATGTCCAGAGCCAACAAACAGATAAACAACAGATTTTTGTTTTACTTTGAGACCGTTACAGTTTGGTTAGGACCATCTCCTTCCCTCTCTAAAATAGGGGACTACAAATGTCAAATGTAAACCCTTAAACACATATATAGGCACAAACATGCACAAATACATGCTGCTACGATCTGCAGTTGTGGCAATAGCTATTGCTTTTTCTTGCCTGTACAGTAGATAGCACACATCCAGAAGCTTCTACATGTCTCATCTGCATTTTTGGCCTACTGCTGGTGGGGCTCTCTTGCCTCTAGGTGGTGCAGGTTGGACTAGCACTGAAGGTCCTGTGCCTCTGCAGTAGGATCATATTATCTGGGCCACGTTTCAGGTGTTTACATCGATGACACTGACACCGTCTTCTTGTTTCCTTGTCTCATCTTTTCTGTTTTTAGTCTCCAACACCCTTAAAGCCACATAGTTCTTACAGTAAGACATACTGTGCACGTCTCAAAACTTAAAGGTGTTTTTTTTCTGTTTCTATGGAAGACCACTGAACTGATTTCTTACTCAAATATGATGGTTCTCCGCTCAAGAAATGCAGGTTCAAATTTTGGAACCAATCAGTGGGCAACTCTGGGGTCTGAGAAGTGAAGCCAATGCTGAAGTACCTTAAACCTGCATTCTTTATAATAGCCAGCAGGGGGCGACTCCTCTGGTTGCTAAAAGAAGTCTGATTGTATAGAAGTCTATGAGAAAATGAGTCTACTTCTCATGTGATTTATTATCTCAGTAAACACTGTAAACATGAGTTTATGGTCTCAATCACTAGTTTTAAGTCTTCTTCAACACAGCGTGATGTTCATTTAGTAAATTATGGCCATTTAGATTCAAACAGACCAGTGGATGCTTTAGGACGTGGCTACCTTGTGATTGACAGGCTGCTACCACGGCGTTGTCCTGTCTGCGAGTTGTTCACGCTTTCATCTTAAAACTTTAAGCCTTTCACAGTGTGTTTTCAGTTCATGAAAGTTAATTGGAACATTTTGATCGTCCAAAAATGTCTTATTCAGCGATCGGCTGTACTTAGCTCCGCCCTCTTGTGTCACTTCTGGTTGCAGAAAGACAAGATGGCAAAGGCCGAAAACCAGGATGGCAGCAGCCTAAAAGCCAAACTCAAGGCACCAAAATGGCGGACCGCAACCCAATGGGCAACGTCACAGTGACTACAACCACTTCTTACAGTATATACAGTCTATCTACAGTATGCAGACAATACAACAATCTCTCCATCACCATCTCTGGTCCATCTTCACAGTCCAACTCACATTTTGTATAGAAGCTTCCCTTCTAGCATGTCGTTGGTTTAAATTCTTTGGATTAAGATGTATCCAGTGAATATTTGGGTGGTCAATATCAGCTGCCACCGTTTTGACTTTTAAACACTGAAGTAAAGATTCAATAAATTTCAATGGTGCTTTGGGTGCCCTTATTATGGCTTGTGATTTGAATTTTGAAACCCTATAATATTTAGCTGATGTGCAAATGCAGCAAAAACTTTGTGAGGCAGAAACAAATCTCTTCAATGAATAATTAAGATTATAGTTTAAGTCAAACCAACTGCTTTAAAGACATTAAGACAACTTTTACAGTGAGCCACTGTGAAATGTTTATGACCTACAATAGAACCTGCCAAAATTAAAAATAAATTAATAAATAAAGGACTCGATAAATAAATAAATAAATAAATAAATTAATCATTAAATGCAGCAAAATAATATTAAAAATGAATGTAGCCATTAAGTAGTTGATAAAATGTGAGTGAAGCACCCTCATTTACATAATGAGGCAGAAATGCAAAAAGAAATGTGTAAAGAAATACATAATGAAAAGCATACCGAAATAAATATGTTTGGGGAAATAAATAAGTGAAAATACGGAAGTCTGTGAAGGTTCTCATTCATCCAGGTCATATTCATTCTGGCAAAAACTGACTAGTCGTTAGACTAGTAGGGACTAGTCAGACTGCAGCGTTCGAACTGATGAAGCCACTTAGATAAGGGGCGAAACGTCTTCAGAGACAAATCTAAGTCCAGTTGCCTTCGATTCAATTTTTGCCAGAATGAAAATACGGAAATAAAAGGAAATAATAAAAATAATACAGGGAAATAAATGCAAAGGGAAAACCATGCATAAGTACATTTAAAAATAAATACAAAATAATAAAATAAATGCAAAAATGAATGAATAAATAAAAAATGCAAAAATAAACAAATACATTTAAAAAATATGTAAAAATAAATACATAAAGAAATATAGGGGAAAATTAAACAAAAATAAATTTAAAAAATTAATATAAAGGATAAAGACACAAAATATCAAATATCAATTTATGTCACATTTTATCAATTAGTCAATGGCTACATTTTTGCTACATTTAATTATTTAATTACATTTAATACATTTAATTTTATTTATTGAGTAATTTATTTATTTAGGATTTTTGGCAGGTTCTGCCCTCCACATATGACAGCTGGATTAAAATACAGGAATTACGGCCATATTTTACATTTGATCGCACAGTAAATGTGATAAGTATCAGGTTCAAAGCCATGTGAGTGTTCACAGTGGATGGAAGTTGAACAGGCTTATCAGTTTCTTACAGCGGTGAGAGAATATCTGCAATTCCATCAACAATTGCTTTATTTATTGCAGACCAGTGCAGGAGCAGAAACAGGGTATTGCTCCTGTGCTTTCCTCAGTTATGATAATAAATGCTCAGTGGCAGCTCCATATTGTACCTGTGTGCAATTTATTCTGTACGATGGACTTTTTCTTGCCTCCAGAACTGCTGCTTGCAGCTTTATTAAACTATGAATATTCCTGATGTATGTGCGCTACAGCACCTCCTGCTACTTTCAGAGCCCTAATGACAAAATCAATACAGTTTTGCCAGATTTAAGCCTGATTATAGGAAATACAAATTGAAGTGCTGGCATGTTCTAGATGTAACATAACCCATCTGGTCTAATTTGCTTACAAGTTGCTGCCTTACAGTAATCAGATTTAGTTACAGGCTTAGGTTTCTCCAGCGGAGGGAAGAAGCTGAAGTACACAGGTGAAAACGAGGGTAGGGGTTTACCTCCAGTCAAATGCTGGTTGTGTTTTACTTTGAGACAATTTAAGGTGGTTTCAGACAGCAAGCGTCTGCTGCCGTGTTTAAAGTCGGGCTGTCAAAGTTGTGAAATGCAAATTAAATTTGTGGGCACTAATTTTTGTGATTTTGTAATTTTTAGGTTGTTGCAGACTTTAAAGCTAAAGGGAAGATACTAGATCTGATGGGAAGGACAGTAAATAACGCTCCAAACTTAAAACCAGCATGGCCATTTTCAAAGGGGTCCCTTGACCTCTGACCTCAAGATATGTGAATGTAAATGGGTTCTGTGGGTCCCCACCAGTCTCCCCTATACAGACATGCCCACTTTATGATAATCACATGCAGTTTGGATCAAGTCAGCACGCTGACACACTACACTTTTGTTGCCTGTTGGGCTGTCTGCCATGTTATAATACGAGCACATTTTTTACGCTAAATGCAGGACCTGTGAGGGTTTCTGTTTGTCATTGTTTTATGTTGTTAATTGATTTCTAACAATAAATATATATACACATTTGCACAAAGCAGCATATTTGTCGACTCCCATGTTGATAAGAGCATTAAATACTTGACAAATCTTTGTTTAAGTTACGTTCTGCACAGAAAAATGCAGTGTGATGGACAATCACGTGATTAGTTGTGATTAAATATTTTAATGAATTGACAGCCCTAGCTTAAAGTGAAGACAGCAAGGAGGGGGTGACTTCATCTCTGGTGAACATCTACTTGCAACTGAATTCACAGTTCATGAAGGTTCAGTGAATGGTACACCTCTAGACCAGTAATGAGAGGATAGATAAATGAAGGCAAACGGTAGTGCAGCAACATCAGCTTCAAAGTGTGATTCTAAGGTTTAGGACCATAATGCTTATTATACTAGTTAGCTTGCTATAGTAATCATGTCATTTCCTCTATTTAGCTATGTGATGATGAGATCGTATTAAGTGGATAGCAGCAGCCTGTGGTGTACTGACTGGTAAGATCAGAGGTAGCCCATATTCTACTGTAAAATCTATGCAATATAGGGCTTGACCAGACCAAAACCAAATTTTCATCTCACACACACAAAACAGAAAAAAGTTTGAAGTCACAAGATTTTAATAGGTTTGTAGCAAGCTGATGAGAAGGTTTAATGGAGTTACTAGAATACCTTTTCTTTAGCAGGTTTAGGCTTTTGAGTTTTGACCCCCTTCCCCTTGGTGGTCTCCTTTGGTTTAGGCAGAGAATCCATCTTGTCTTTGACCAAGTCAGTTATCCTGGAATCTGCAAAAGCTCTGGCGATGTCGAGGCAATTTTGTTCTGAGGGAAAATAAAATATGCTCGATCAAATAACAGTTAGTCATAGTGTTAACCATCAAAGAGGGACAGCTTGCCCTAAAGTTGAAAATGTCTAATGAATTCAGTGTGCACTTCAAACCAAATCTAGTGGCTTCTACTTCCTATGTTGCTCCCTCAACATTTTATGAAATCCAATTCAGTTATATTTCCATAAGTCTATATTAATATGTTACTAGTATACTTTGAAACATATTTCAAATGAAATGTATTTAAATGTACAGTCAAAGATGTACAATCAAACCTTTCTTGTTCTCTGCGTTGACACTGGCACCGGCCTTGATGAGGAAGTCCACACAGGAGGGCCGAGAACTCTCGATGGCCCTCATGAGGGGCGTGCCTCCACCGAGGGCCCGGGCATCTATGGTGGCCCCGGCCTCCACCAGAAGTTCAATAAGGTTCACTTGGCCAGCGTGAGCCGCATGGTGGAGGGGCGTCCAGAGGAACTGGTCACACACATTCACATCCGCCCTGTCAAGAACAGCTGTGTTATTATGGTGTGTTTAAACAGTCCCTGACTGGGGCAGGTCCCAGGAATTCTGGGATGTATAGTATTAAACCACACTTATTGATACCACAATGGGTGTTGCCAAATCAACTTAAGGCTGAACTCTTAAAGGGCGGGTCCATCCATGTTCTGTTCTGTTGTTTTAGAAAGGAAACGTCCACTCAGCAGAATGTTTCCATAGTAAGCTAATTAATAAGGTTATGAATAATGTGAACACTATCACTAGGTTAACGGTCTGAGTTTGGAAATAACTGAAAGAGTTGGTTCAGATTTTTTGAAGTGGGGTTGTATATATATATATATATATATATATATATATATATATATATATATATATATATATATATATATATATATATATATATATATATATATATACTCTCCTGTGATCTGTGAGGTAAAATGACTGTTTGAGAATTAAGTCTGGTCTGGTCTTGAAAACCACAACATGACGGCTTCAGTTGCTGCTGGAACGGGTTGTCTGATGGTGAGGTAAAGTGACTGTGGACGGGAGTAACAGAAAAACTTCCACACATATCAGTTTATGTGTACAATATCTTTAGAATATTTTTACCATGTTTTACCGTGCTCTTGTCTGCTTCTCTAAACTGGGAGGGTGCTGACCGCTATCTATGTTAATGTATGTAATGTTAATGCACTAACTATAAGGATGTATATATATATATACTGTACATGTAGCAGTGTCATCACACAGAAATCTACGTCAGATCATGTGGAAAAGTTTTAAAGGGTCTTGGGAAATTAGCATTTTGACACTAAAACATACATACAAAGCTGAGATTTGTTATAAAGCTCAATAAAGCTGGGGGGAGCTGTAGGTTCACGTGATAATCATCTGATGCATTGTTACTAAGAAAATATTGAATATATCTGCTTAAAATTCACACTGTTGATCATTTGATTCATTTAAAGTTGGGTGAGACTGTTTATTTTTGCCATTATTGGGCAGAAATTCCATAATAACCTTTCAGCATACTGAAATTCAGTCGTTTTCACAGTCGGATTTGGAAATACAGCCCTCATCCTGCAGCGCTCCTCTCTCCCCTTTACTAACTTGTGGGCCTGTAAAGCTCTTTGAGATGACATACTGTGAATTGAGGCTCTAGCGAGCTGCAATATGAGGCAGCGTCTCAGAGATGGGGAGAAAATTTGCTAATAGTTTAGCCTTCTGCTCACCGTAGCCGTCGCAATGAGTTCACACAGAAGTCTAAACTATTACAGAGACAGAGAGAAAATGATGCTTTCCCTGAGCTACTGCTGTAACTCCTGTAACCGTGAGACTAGCTCACAGTGCTCTGCAGTGGATTGCTTTGCAGTGTAGGCAGCTGTTGCCAGTGCTGGAATAGCAACCTTTTCCTATAGGATATTCCCCCATTGAATCGGGCTTTCACCGAAGGGATGTGCATGCGCATCTGCATATCTAGAACAGCCAATAGGAATGCTCTCTCTCTCTGAGGTGACCTGTGATTGGCTAAAGTCTCCTGCCACGGGCTAGACTTTTTTTTTAAGCCATGAGGAGGTGCAGAAGTCTGGTTTTCTCTCAGAACACTTGAATTACAATATGCTGAAAGCTTATTATGCAATTTTTGCCCAATGATGCCAAAAGCTTGTTCTAAATTGAACTACATAATCTTCACAAATATAAACAAAAAGCATGTCTGTATAGCTAAATTGGTAACTTTTTTGTTTCCAAAGTCTAAAACCAAAAAGAAGAAATGATGTTTCTCACCCCCGACTGAGGAGATACTGAGCCACTTCATAGTTGCCACTGGAGCAGGCCACCATCAGCGGGGTCTTGTAAAACTGATCCTGAACATCCACGGGAACCCCCTGATTGAGAGCGAGGTCCAGGGACTCCAGGTCTCCACTTTTCACACAGTAGTTGATATTGATGTAAACCTTCTCTGGCTTTTCTATGTACCATCCTGAGTCGTTCACTATGGGATGTTCTGGCGGGTGGTCGCGGTCGAATCGATGGATGTCCGAGCAGTTGTAGTATGTCTCGATCATAAAGTGGGGTGGGCCTCCGTCTGGTCGCCGGGGCATTTGATCTGGCAGGCGGGTGCAAATGGGCATGGGGAGGACAAATTTCCCCTTCTTCTTCTTTTTCTTCTTCCCCCCTCCTTTTCCTCCCTTTTTCTTTTTCGGCATATAAGAGGAGAGGAGAAATGGTTTCTTGATGTACTTGACACCTTTGATGAAATCATTAATGTTGATGCACCCCTCTCTTCTCGTGTCGTGGGCTGCGATGACTGTATGGAGCTGGTCTAGCTCAACTGGAGCTTTCAGTTCTTTTAACAGTGAAACAAACATCTCGGTGGTAACCATGTCTGATGTTTTCTCAGAGGCTTGCCGTAATTCAGCCTCGTGCTCATGAGACCAGTCGTGGAGAGTCAGGCTCCAAAGATCTGACATGAGGCAGTCGCTGCTGGATTTGTTGCCTTTGCCCTGTTGCCGCTCTGCTTTCCTCAGCTCCTTGGCTGCTGCTTTGTGACCGGCGTCTTTGGCAATCTGACGTGGCAGCAAACCTTCCTGGTTCTTCAGTTTGGGGTTACAACCTGAACATAGATCACAGTTTCAGGGAAAATATAAAGACTTGGTAGAATTACATACATGTATCACAACAAAAATACAGGCTTACAACAGGTGCAGCTGTGCTGACTTGACAACGACGCCCCAAACTGCAAGTGATTATCATTAAGTGGGCATGTCTGTAAAGGGGAGGGCTACCCATAGAACCCATTTTTATTCATATATCTGGAGGTCAGAGGTCAATGGACCCCTTTGAAAATGGCCAAGTCAGTTTTTCCTCTCCAAAATATAGCTAAAGTTTGTAGCGTTATGTATGTATGTAGGGGGGCGGCAGTAGCTCAGTCCGTAAGGACTTGGGTTAGGATGTGGAGGACCCGGGTTCAAATCCCCCATGGACCAAGATCAACTGGTTGCTGGAGAGGTGCCAGTTTACCTCTTGGGCACTGCCGAGGTGCCCCTGAGCAAGGCACCAAACCCCCAACTCTCTGGGCGCTTGTCAGGAGCAGCCCCCTCACTCTCACATCTCTCCATTGACATGTATATGTACTTGTAACTTACTTTAACAACAATGTAAAACTGAATTTCCCCACTTGGACAATAAAGGAATTTTCTTTCTTTCTTTCTTTCTTATCCCCCTTCACAACAACCTAGTGTGACATAGTTGGTACCAATGATGCCTTAGGTTTTCTAGTTTAAAATGACACAATATCTTTATAACTGAGCCTGCTACAACCTCTGAAATATCAATTGTATTAATGCATTAAAGAAATAAGTGGCGTTAAAACAAATCTGCATTGTGTTATTATCGCATTAACTTTGACAGCCATAATAATAAACTACAAAAATAGAGAGCCTGTCTCAACCCTGTGACAGTATTAGTAGTTACCACATGGCTATATTAGCTTTCATTTTCAAAGAGTTGACATTCAGTGCATCAACATCAGGATGCCTGTTATTGTTAGACTCTCTCAGAGCACCTCTCTGTGCCAGGAACTTGCAGCATTTAGCGTTGCCCGTGGCAGCAGCGTAGTGTAGGGGTGTGCAGTTCTCTAGGTTGATCACGCCCATGTCTGCCGCGTACGCAGACAGCACCTTAATCAGCTGGAAGGCACAAAACACCACAGAGCAACACGTCACCAGAATTAGAAATCAAAAATCACATTGTTACCGATAGTAACTATTGTAATATGAGTTAGTTAGAAATTTATAAAACTTGGAAGACAAACAGCTAATGAAGGGAGACAATAACAGCTCCTCTATTTGTATTTTAAATATTATTACTTTTTTTATATATATATTTGTCATATTTTAGTTGTTTAATAGTAGAAACTTGACACAGTGAGCAGCAGAGGTGGATTGTAATGAAGTATATTTATTTATTTAGTATTGCACTTGAGTACACTTTTTGATAGAGATAGTGCTTGTACTATACTTGAGTATTTCCATATCATGCTACTTTATACTTCTACTCCATTAGATTGATTTGATATAACTTTAGGTATTAGTTACTTTGCAGATTTAAATTAATAACACAAAATATATATCAACTGATAAAGAATGGCATATTATTAAAGGTTAAGCTACCCAGCAGTATATTGGATAACAAAGGCTACAAGCTGCAACATTAAAGTGATGCTCACACATACATGCATCAATCATTATAATCCAGTAATATAATACATATTATTCTGAATATGAGTAATTTTACTTTTGGTACTTTAAGTATATTTTAATGCTAATACTTTTACTTAAGTCAGATTTTGAATGCAGGATTTTTATTCATAACAGAGTATGTATAACTTTTACTTGTAATAGAGTATTTTTACCCCAGTATTGTTACTTTTACTCATGCAGATTGACTAATAATAAATGCAGGACTTACTTGTAATAGAGTATGTTTACATTTAAGTATTGTTTCTATTACTCATGTAAAATATCTGATATTGAATGTAGGATTTTTACTTGTAACAGCGTATTTTTACACTTTAGTACTGTTACTTTTACTCATGCAAATTGACTAATAATAAATGCAGGACTTTTACTTGTAACAGAGTATTTTTACATTTTAGTACTGTTACATTTACTCAAGGAAAATATCTGATATTGAATGTATAACTTTTACTTGTAACAGAGTAGTTTTACCCTTTAGTATTGTTACTTTTACTCATGCAAATTGACTAATAATAAATGCAGGACTTTTACTTGTAACAGAGTATTTTTACACTTACTGTAAAAGTACTGTTACATTTACTCAAGGAAAATATCTGATATTGAATGCAGGACTTTTTAACACTGTTAATTTTATCCGTGTAAAATATCTGAACAATTCTTCTCCTACTGGTGAGCAGCTGCTTCACCTCAAAGAAGCCTCCCATGGCAGCATAGTGTACTGCTGTGAGGCGTTTTCGATCCAGGGCGTTGGGGTTTCCCCCTTCCTTCAGGATGGCTCTGACGAGCTGCAGGGAGCCTGTCTTGGCTGCCCCCATCAATGCTGTGACTCCGGTTTCCTGACGAGAGAGAGCAGAGAGAGGAGACGAGTCAGTCTCAGGTTCAGGGGCTGAAATGAACTTTTTTCACTATCTGCCACTCAGAAATTTTATCTGCCGCTTTTGAAATCTCTGTGCTAAATGAAGGAATAACAGTTTAGGTCTAATGTCATTCAATATTCAATATATTTTACACAAAAAACATTCTATGCTGGTAAATTACAGTGTTTGAATTACACCATAGCTTCCGGGGAAGCCCTATTTTTCACCCAATAGTCATATTTCCAAAGCACAGTTTGAACACCTCAATAATAACTCAATGGCACCGCTGTTAACATTAGTAGCTCTGTTATTTAGCCAAGCAGGACTGCGCTGCCCGCCAGCTGCTAACAGGTAACTCTCCTGTTGATTTCAACACGCATTTGTTGTTCACAGTGTCGCATTTTCAGGGAAAAAAAATAAGGTACGTCCCTTCAGGTTTAGCAGCGCCATACTGTTGAGTGTTTTTTTTTTTTCTCTGCTGTGGCTCTGGTCCCAAACAAACTGAAACATGTTACAGCGTGTGCGTCACTGTGCATGTGTAACTGTCAGAAAACATCAATACAGAGGAATCGATAGTCATAGAGGTATGAAATGACAAGGACTCAGACAGCGAAGTTCAGTCCTCTATTCCCATGTCTAGCGTATTCCCTGCCTGCTAAAGTGGCGGATGGCCTGAAGATTTTACCCGCCACTACCAACAATTTACCTGCATTTGGCAGGTCCTAATTTCAGACCCTGCTAAGGTTAGAGCAACAGCATGAAGAACATCTCAGCAGTGAATATTTCAGCATCACACTTAAGTTGGGTACTCAAAAGACAAGCTCAGATCCCACATACTCCGTGCCCCTGCTTCAGTTCCCATAATGCCTCAGTGTCCCCATCCAGTTTTTAACCTGATTTGTTGCGTTGGGGTCGGCCCCTTCACCCAGCATGATGAGAGACATGGGGGTGCACTCCTGGGCTTTTTCACACATCATCTGGAAGACATGAGTCCCCTGCGCTGACATGTTGTTGACGTCCGCCTGGCGTTTCAGTGCCTCCTGCAGGCAGCGGGTGTGGCGCTTGGTGGGGTAGATACAGTAGAACAGCACACCTAAAGTGAGACAGGAAATGGGTACAAAAGTTAATTAAAGAAAATAACTGGGAGATATATCTGATGAGTTGCATCTCAAGAAAAAAATCTCAAAATAACTTTAGGCAGGGGTGTTCTTGTAGCCAAATAGCCATATGACCGAGTGTTTGGATTCCCTCTCTGTCACTTTGTTTCCTGTCTGTCACATCCATAAAATGTCCAATAAAGACAAAAAAAGTGATAATTTTGACAATATTGGTTAGATCAGTGCAGTTCATGTAATATGGAGGACAGAACCTGCCATAATCATAAATAAATAAAGAAATAAATGACTTTATACATAAATAAATATGTAATTAAAAATTGCAAAATATGAATACATATATAATAATATATACCGTATATATAAATATTATATATAAATATAAAATGGGACATAAATTGATATTTTAATTTTAATCTGACTTTTTGTATTTAGTTACCTTTGTATTATTATCTTTTCTATTTACTCTTGTGTTTATTTCCATTTTTATTCATTTATGTATTTAATTTAATATTTTTTTTAATTTAGTGATTTATTTTACATTTAATTTCTGCTCTTGTATTTATTTTTGCATTTATTTTACTTTATTTATTTATGTATTTTACTTTTTTATTATTTTTTAAATCTTGTATTTATTTTTTAAAGTATGTATTTATTTCCATGTTTATGCATTTGTTAATTTCGGCATGATTTTCTCTGATCATTTCACCCCTTATTATCCATCCATCCATCCATTGTCAACCGCTTATCCCGTTAGGGTCGCGGGGCTGGAGCCGATCCCAGCTGCAAGGGCGAAGGCAGGGTACACCCTGAAGTCGCCAGCCATCGCAGGGCACAAGCAGCAACATATAGACAGACAACCATTCACGCCACATCCACACCACGGCAATTAAGAACAATAACCAAACAGCGCGATGGTGGGAGGAACCGGAGACCCGGAAAACCCACGCACACGGGGAGAACATGCAAACCCACACAGAAGACCGCAAGCTGGAATCGAACCTCACCCTCTTCTGTGAGGCGACAGCGCAACCACACACCACCGTGAGCCCCACCCCTTATTATTTTGAAAGAAATTTATAGATTTTTGTACTGAGTATATACAATGGAAAACTAGCGTGTTATAGGCGTTGGCTTGTAAACACATGCCATGGCTCTCATTTCTTCATTAAGTGTACCGTATGTGTGTTTAGGCCTGTATATGCAGGTGTGATGCCTCACTGGTACGTTGAGGAAGGGGCAGGTGGGACCCATTCGTCACCCAGCCCGCCTCTACAACACTGAGGATAATACGGGCAAATGTGTGACTATTAACACTCAGCCTGCAGTACTGGGGAAAAGACTTGGCTGTGAGTGTTGAGACTGGGCCGAACGCATCTTTGGGGAGTGCAGGATGATATCAGCTTACTCAGCATGTTTCACAAGAGAGGATCACCATTAGAGGTTGAACTGTAATTAGATGTACCCATGCGGTCTGACACACAAGCGTGCACACACATACACACACACACACACAATGTACATTATACAAAAGCATGTATGCATGCACACAAGCACACACACAAATACTTTTCTTTCCAACTCGAGCTCTCCCTCCCTCGTTCCATTTGCAGTAATTGATGCCCTAGCCACACTGTAATCGGGGTCATTATCACAATTGGTTTAAAAAGGTCCTGAAGAAGAACTTAAGCTCGCTGATTGGCGTCGTCTGGGATACTGTCTCCTCCTCATCAATATCTAAACACAAGCACCATGCATTTTCATGAGTTGAAAGACAAGGCAAGGTGTTCACAACGAACCTGCAGGTCAAACCTGAGATGGGAAACATCTCTATTTGAGAAATTGACACTTCAAGATCAAATGAGAATACATTAGTGGATGAGGTAGCTGTTCCATTACCTCAAATGTTAAAAGCCATGGCACTTATTGACATTATAAGCACAATTTTATGCATTATATAAGAGTTTTATCTCAAGATTACAAATGTTTTTTTTTCTTGCTACAGAATCAAGATTATAAATGTGTATAAAGGGCCACTGACTAGTGACCTGAGAGTACAGTCTCCCTTACTTTGAGAGTTATAGTTGTTTCCAACCTTGTGTTTTGATATTTAGAGGTAGGCCAATGCTCTCTTTTATATTTGGATCTTGGATTATGCCTTTAGAGTGAATTAAAAGAAACAGACATAAAGCTGGCCAGGGATTACTATGTCTTTATGCACAGAGAATTATCCTATTATACAAATAGCTGCAGCTAATGGTAAGCTATGTCATAAATTAAGTGCATTAATTAAGTAATTACATAAGTAACTAAGTGCCACAAGCAGCCCAAAGTAATATCTTCAAATTGCATGTATTGTCTGACAGTCCAACACTCAAAACTAAGCACTTTAAGGTGATTTGAAATGTAAGAATCTACAAGCAGCAAATGTTTGTATTTTATCAGTTATCATTCCGATCATTAGTTGTCATTTCTATGTTGACTTTTTTAATTGTTCAAGCCTCTCTCAAAATGTAAAGATTTCAATCTCATTTAAACTATATAATTTAATTTAAATCATACATATAAATGGTGAATGGCAATGCCTGCTAAAGCTCACCTTTGCCCTCAGTGTCTTGGAGCCTCAGATCAGCATGGCTCTGGGCCAGCAGTGCCACGATGGCATCATTGCCCAGCTCAGCAGCTAACATGACCGGGGTGCGGCCCTTCTTGTCCTGGATGTCAGGATGTGCACCTTGGGAGAGAAGGAAGCTGACCAAGTCTGTAAGGAGTCAGGAGGAGTAGAGAAACAAGACAATAAAGTGACTTTAAAACAGTATGAACTCCTTGATTTCTCTCAAACTATTTAGACAGCAGTCTTGTGACATCACTAAAGCTACCATACAGCCTTGCATGAAGATTAATATTTAATCTACAAATTCAAGAAAATCCAAGAAATTAATAATTCAAAATAGGGGTTTTTGAAGTAAATCAAATTACATTACAATAAACTGTATATTCAAGTTATATAAACGTATTGACTGTGGTACAGCAGGCCAGTGGAGCCTCAAGCTCTCTTAAACAGACTGTATATAATCTGAGGGAGAACAGAAGAGGACCATCACCCCGATTGTTGGCTGAAACTGCCACGTGAAGCGCCCCTGTGCCGTCCTGTGGTTCAGTGAGATTGATGAGGTTTTCCACCCCAAGTTTCACCATCTTCTGTATCTGCTCTTCATCCCCTTCATGGACGTACTGCAGCAGGCGGTAGATCTGAAGGACCTGCAGGTGGCCCTCTGCTACTTCGTCACTCATTATGGGGTCAGACAGGCTGGTTGAAAGAAAGGACAGAGATATGACTTCCTGATAAATAAGGTATGCAGACATACTGCACATGCTTATGACCAAATCCATAAATAAAATACTTCTACTTCAAAGCTATCCATTTAGGAGTAATCTTGAAGAATGAGAATATTATGAATTTCTAGTTAATAATATCCTCATCATCATAACAAAATACTATATATAAATGATGTTTCGAAAAAAAAAACATTTTGAAATGCACTTAAAATTAATATATTCTGCAAATAAAAATACTAATTAAAAAGTGTTAAAAGCATTATGAAACTATGTATATCTTGTGCCTGAACTTTATTTATTTATTTATTTATTTATTTAATGGGCTGCACGGTAGTGCAGTGGTTAGCCCTCTTGCCTCACAGCAAGAGGGTCGAATCTGGCTTGGGACTCTTCTGTGTGGAGTTTGCATGTTCTCCCAGTGTAAACGTGGGCTTTCTCCGGGTACTCTGGCTTCCTACCACAGTCCAAAGGTATGCAATTTAGGACTGGTGACCTGTCCAGGGTGAGCCCCGCCTTTGCCCAATGCCAGTTGGGATCTGCTCCAGCCCCCCCCACGACCCCTAACGGGATAAGCGGTTGGCGATGGATGGATGGATATTTATTTGATTTTTGGTTATTTCAATATTTCAGTCCTGCTTATTTCTTATTCATTTATTTCACTTTACATTCAATTAATTTGTCACTATATCCTATGCATATTTGATGTTCTTAATGCAAAGGTAGGCATAAAGTTTTTGATATCACTGGGCAAAAAGTCAATAAGAACTTTTCAGCATATTGTAATTCAAGTTGTCTGAGAGAGAAATAGACGTCTGCACCTTTTCATGCCTCTGTTTGGCTTTAGAAAATCTAGCCAATAACAGGAGACTTTGGCCAATCACAGATCATTTCCCGAATTTCCTTCCGGGGAATAATAAAGGTTCATCTTATCTTATCTTATTTTAGAGAGAGAGCGTTCCTACTGGCTGTTCATTCAACGGAGGCAGCTGTCAATCACTCGTCAACTCTGATCAAACGGTCAAACTAGGCAGCGCTGAATTAATATTCTGTTACTGTAATGCTTATTTCTGGCATCAAATGTTGTCAGAAACATTTTGTAGTTACTGTTCAGCTGTGAAAGGAGAAAGTTTGCTGCGGTTGGTGGGCGGTGCTTGGTATTTCCTCAATTGATCACAACATTGTTGCTGGTGATCAGCTGCCTAGTTTGACCATCTGATTAGAGTTTGGGAGTGATTGACAGACAAGACAACAGGCTCCAGCTCAGCTCTCACTAGTTGTTTTCCTCTTGTCTGTGAAATCTTGCAGATGCTGTTAGCAGAGGCAACATGTATGCAGTACCGTCAGGATACAATGACCATTTCACAGAAATAGCTTTTTCCATCATAATTCAGTTCTACCCATTGCAGCTTTAACAACAGTCTGTGGAGCCATTATAGACAGCAGTCACATCACATTCAGTGACTTTTCCTTTCTAAGACCTAACGTCACTTACTCTTAACGTTACTTTTACTCCAGTATACCAGTAGCTATATCTATCTAACGCTAGCTAACTAGCTAGCCATTAGCTGAGTGGGTCTAACTTGTGTACAGTATGACCCATTACTTTTTCACTGCTACTGACCCGTCTTGACCCTTTACTGAATGTTACACTTCTATTAAAAACAGGAAAACTAACCCGGACGAGCCTATGTACGTTAAATAAAACACATGGCGGCATAAACAGTGAATTAAAAGCCGCTGCAGGCTGATTCACCTTCATTCATTATTCCACCTGTATGCTAGTTTGCCACCGTTGCCACCGCCTACGTTTCCTTGTTTGGCACGGTGGCACGCGCCTCTTACCGTGCGGGAAAACTTTTAAAAGTCCTTCCCACGGTGTCGTTCACATACCCAGCACGTCTGGACGGTCACACTTATGTCGAGTTTCTCCACCAAGTCCTGATGTCGCTTTAAAGCACAACGTTTCACTTCGCGCCGGAGAGTAGAAACACTCAGCTCCATGGCAACGGCAAATCCCGGGAAGGACGTTTTGTGTTTTGGTGGTGTCTGATGCGGCTTTCAAGTGCTGCTGATAAGCTCGGTAATACGAATCTTGAGGCTCCACATACGCCTGTAGCGAGGAAAGATGTACTTTAGGCCTACTGTAAAGCATGTTATGTATTTTTTTATGAATCCGAATAAACAAAACAAGAAAATAACACTTATAACAATTAAACTGACTACAATTAACAAAACGGAAATACTTACAGTGACACCAGCCACGCTTAGTTCCCTAAACGTCACATTCCTGTCTTCTCATTTCAGCCACCTCTGAGAAGTCCCACGTTTCTACAACGCTGACATCCTTATTCTCCAGTCCATACCAATATGAGTGTCTTTTTACATGAATTACTTCAAAAATATACTATTTCTTCTCTAAGGAAGAAAGCTAAATGTATGATCAAATGTTTTTAACATTCCTACTGTCAATAGTAAAACATGTTGAAGGGAAGATTTTGAGTCTAATCTTGATCTTGATGATGACATGTAGCAAAACATTTTATTGAATGTAAAGAAAATGACACATTCTAATAAATCCTATGAGATTCAGTATAATATTATTCACAGACTACATGTAACCCCAGCTATTCGATCTAGAAATGAACTTATATGCTCTCCATTATGTCTAAAATGTTAAAATAGCTGTGGCACATATAATCACCTTATGTGGTTATGCCCTAAAATTGTAACTTTTGGCTGTCAGTCCAAAGCGAAATAAAGAAAGTATTTGGGATAGACATACCTCTAAATCCACATAATTTCCCTCACAAAAAAGAAGCTTATTCAGGTGTGCTATTACGATTTATAATAAGAGAGTATGCTTTCAGTTTACTTTTTATATACTTATCAGAGATATACTTAACAAATTTACACATAAGTCACTTCCTGAAAATGGACTCAATGGAATTGTAATGTTTTTTTTGTTTGTTTGTTTGTTTGTTTGTTTTTTGGAGGGAAAGAAACTACTAACTAACAGGGTGAAAAATTACTTCAGGAAGACACAGTAAATGCAGGAAATGGTTTAAAAAAACAATAACAAAAACTACAGTACACATCTACAGTTTGCCCCATCTTATCATGCAACCTTACATCCTTAAGTAGCCTAGGTGGAATTACCAGTCCTTTGCCCTTGACTGGCAGTGCATAGTTCAATTCACATAGTCTTGGGGATAACTTTGCTTGTGTGAGTGACAGTGACAGACTTCAGACGTTTACAAAGAGACCTGTAATTCCCACTGATAAGTAGGCTAATGAATGTGCAAAGATAGGTGATACTCTGTCCTACTTCTTGAAGGTCTTCAAAGTCCTTCAGCAACAACTTCCCGTCTGTGGTGATAGTAATGATACTGAACACACGGTGTCACTGCAGTGCAGCAGAAGAAATGGCTTTTCAGTTATCTCTCTACTTGAAGTCCTCAGCTAAAATGAACCCTCTAAAGTCAAGAGAAAGAGATGTGTGAGGTTTAAGCAGGAGCCAGAAATAAAAAGTCAGCCCAGCTGTGAAAACCGAAAAAATGCCAGATTAAATAAGTCTAAATCAGACTAAACAGTGTGTAAAACCTGCCACATACTCACTCATTTAACCCTCTGAGACCCACAACAGACCATTTTTTGTCTTTTTTAGGGGGGTACAGGGGGTCATTATGGGGGAGAGAGCAGGTCAACAGTAGATTTCACATAGAAGTGGTGAACATCATCTGAAAGCTGAGGACCTGAAGATTAATTTGAGATGCAGTGTTACACAGATTTGGTGCTGAATTTAACCATTTTTTACCACTCAAAAATTGATAAAACAATCAATAATCCCTCAAAAATACCACATTAAGACACCAAAATCTTGAGGAACAGCATAGAAAAAGCCATTTCTGCAGAACTGCATTTTTTGCAATTGTCTGCTCAGCACTTCAGTTGTGTAAACTGCTCAGAAACCCCCTCATCGTCAATCTAGTTAGGAAAGCCATCCATCCTCTGAGTGCTCCAGGTCTCCGGTTTGTGGGTGTAAAGGTTCATGAGGCTGTGATTATTCTAGAGGTCACCACAGGTCATTTTATACAGTGAGGTCAGGTTTCAAAAAAATGGTCTCACTACAATTAAACAGCTACTATGGGGACAAACATCATCGCACATTAATACAATTGGATCTACAAAACTGCATGTGATTATCATAAAGTGGGCAGGTCAGTAAAGGTAAAGGGAGGACTCATGAGTACCCATAGAACCTATTTTAATTCATGTATCTGGAGGTCCGAGGTCAAGGGACCCCTTTGAAAATGGCCATTTTCCTCACCAATATTTAGCTAATATGGCATGGTTGGTACCACTGGAGTCATTAGGTTTTCTAGTTTCACTCTAGCACTGAAGCCTCTGAAAGACAGTAAAGTCGGTCGGGTTAATAAAGGAAGACAATCCAGATAAAGGTGACACTGCTGACATGGACTGTGTAAAACTGGGTATCTGTATTTGAGGCACAAATGTGGCAAAAACATACAAAACATATACAATACCTGGTAAGGTGAAGTGGTAACTCATAAAAATCTTATATGGGCAAAACCGCTGAAAAATATTTACATTCCTTCAAAGTTATACATATAAAATTACATTCCCACACTGAAAACAGAGGAAATAAATGTGAACAAATATGCATTGTGAGCAAACCCTGATATGCTGATGTATTACTTCCACCATAATGTAAAGATAACGCATTATGTGGCCCGATCTGCTGTATCTCTGACAAAAATATGCAATGTTCCTTTTAAAATCCTCTCAAGAATATCTACAAACTTGTTATCATCCACATATTTTCTTCTGGAGACATTTTAATTAGACTTCAAAAGGCAGGAAATGTTGGGATTTGTAGCACAGAGATGAGGGTTCAGCTTCATTATTTGTTTTGTTAGCCTTACACAAAAATTCCACTGTGAGACAGAATGATAGTAACAGCTTCATAACTTTAACTACTTGATCCTCCACCAAGTTTAGATGGCCCTTATTAGGACAGAGGAGAAAAAAATCCCCATTCTTCCCCCGAGCCATCTTCCGCCTCCCCTCATGTTTCTGGGCATAGCTAATGTCCTAAAATGGTCTTATTGTTTTGCTGTTGTGTGATTTATAAAATCCTGTGGTTTCTCAAATGAACTGTCAGTGACTTCATTTGTGCATTTCCTTCTGAAGAATAGTGGTTTGGAAAGTGTCCCCTCCACATTTTTTCCAAGACAATTGGCATTCAGTGTTGCATTTCTGGGAATTTGCTTGCGGTCGAAATTAAACTGTGAGCATGAAGAAAAGAAACTACATTAGAAACAGTGTGCAATAACCTCTGATCATTTGATATGCTGTGGGTAGATTACATGCAAAAAAAAAGAAAAGAAATCCACATCCTTAAAGGGACATTTGGGCTGTTTTGAAGTGGGGTTGTATGAGGCGTTTATTCATCGTCAGGGTATTAGCTACAGAAGTACAGGAGTACCAGCACCGGAGCGAAGCCATGTACTGCTGTGTACACGGCAGCAGCAAAATGTATTTTAACCATCTAAAAGAAAGACTCACCTAAAAACTTCAACATCAGTTTCAGTGTACAGTATATTTAGAATATACTCACCAGTTTACCTTGCTGTCAGATACAGTCTATGTTTCCAACGAGGAACTGGAGCTGTTATCTATTCTCTCGCCAAAGCAGCCAGACTTCATTGAAAACAACAGTAATTTTACCTCTCAGTACACAGTTACTGGTCAAACCAGCCTCTGGCCTTAGCACTGACTACAGATAAGGACACCAGAGCAAAGCAATGTAATTAATGTAAAATATGTTTTGCAGCAGTATATTGCTTTGCTTCCATGTTGGTACTCCTGTGTTTCTCCAAACTGGGGGTACGCTGACCACCATCCACTGTAGGTAATACACTGACTATGGATAAGTACAACATACAACCCCACTTCAAAAAGCACAGACTATCTCATTAATCTTTTATCATCTTATCAAATGTCCTTTCATGAACACAAGAAGGATCTGAAGGCTATCTCACTGTAATCAGTAAAGTTCATAGAACAGCATGAAATGTGGAATTAAAAGATAACCCTGCAGTGGCTTTTTTCTGCGTCATAGAATAAAAAAACACAATGGCTCTTTACAAAAAATGTTTTCCTTAAAGCTGTGAAACACACATACAATGACTGTAGTTGAAAAGGGCTTTTTTTGTCCTTCTTAGCACATAAAGTAAAATAAAGTATTTTTCTTCTTGCTGAATGACTCCAGTCCAGTTAATTCAGGCTCTTTGTCTGTTCAGCCAGTGGCTGTGTCTCTTACAGTCCAGCAGACAAATTAAATGCTCTCATGTTGAAATGTTCATCCAGAGAGACTGATTACTGCACCCTCCAATCAGACGGTCTCGTACAGCAGCATCCCGCTGAAGATGGTCAGCGGTTCAGAGGAGTAGGCCAGTTTGCCGGTGACGAGGTCGATGCAGACCGTGTCCCCCGCCTCCATGGGCAGGATGATGTTGAAGACAGCCAGAGCTCCAGGGATGTGCTTGGCCTCTGCCATGGGCTTCTCCAGGCCTTCGGGCTGATACCCAGCTGAGTCCACTCGGGCCACACCAGTGTTGGACTTGGACAGCACGGCCTCGATCTTCATGTTCTTATGGCCCGTAAGGATGCCGCTGAAGAAGTACTTCCCACTCACTGGAGCTGTGAAGTAACCTGAAGGACATAGGCGCAGTTTGAACTTTAAGACAAGACAAAAACAATCCAGGTGGAATATAATGAGTAACCTACAACAGAGGCTTCGCTTAAACACAAAATAAAAATGCATTTTTATATACAGATCAATATACCCAACGACTGACGGAATACAGCTAGAAGTACCATAGAAACCGAACTTACAAACCACAACACCCACAGGTCATCTGTAAACTTTTCTGTCAAAAGTTTTAATAGGGATTACTTCTGCAGATTACTTCTGCAAATTAGTTGAAATGAAAGCTGCTCACAGTAAGGTCTGTGGATTATCTAGAATAACCAGGCCGCTATTTTTAATGCCAAAAAAGTAAACAAAATTTCATTCACCACTGAATTTGGGTGCCAATAGTAATTTCAGAGAAGGATATTGAAAATTCTGAGGGTTTTTTTTTTTGTAATTTGGGTGAACTGACACTTTAATGTCAGACAAAAAACAAAACAAAAAAAACTAAATAAAACAACGCTGTCTGAAGAAAAGAGTACTGATCTTGGTGGTCACTTTATCAATTAAAATTAAAAATGCTCACCTGTTCTGGGATTGTAGACTTTATTTTCATTGACGAAGACCTCGTTGAACACGATGGTTCCTGAGCTTCGCATCGGGCGAGTCAGCGCAGCGGAGAAAGAGAGGCGTGGCACATGGGCGTCAGACCCTGCAGGACCTGATGACGGCGGAGAGACAGGAGTTAGTACGAGTCAGTACGATGCAAAGTTCAAACAGTGATGAGTGTTTAGTAAGAACAGCACATACCCTGTTCACCTCGGAGACCTGGGAAGAGACATGAAAGATTAAGTTAATCATTCTTATTGTTTATTTTGAATTCTTATCAAAATGTATCCACAGTCGATGTGTAAAGATCCAAGACACAGTCGTAAATCAGTAGAAAATATCTAATAGCAATTCATTGCATGATTGTCCATAGTTAATTGTGACTAACTGCAAATGAATCACATTTTTTTATCTGGTGAAATATATGTTAAAGGGAGATTTGTCAAGTATTTAATACTCTTATTAACATGGAAGTGAACAAAAATGCTGCTTTATGCAAATGTATGTATATATTCATTATTGGAAATCAATCAAACAACACAAAACAATGACAAATATCGTCCAGAAACCCTCACAGGTGCATTTAGCATAAAAAATTTGCCCAAATCATAACATGGCAAACTCAAACAGGTAACAACAGCTGTCAGTGTGTCAGAGTGCTGACTTGACTATGACTCGATCCAGACTGACTGGGACTATCATAAAGTGGTCATGTCTGTAAAGGGGAGACTGGTGGGGACCCAGAGAACCCATTTACATTCACATATCTGGAGGTCAGAGGTCAAGGGACATCTTTAAAAATAGCCACGTCAGTTTTTCCTCGCCAAACGTTAGTGCAGGTTTGGAGCGTTATTTAACCTCCTTCACAGCAAGCTAAGTATGACATAGCTGTTACCGATGGATTCCTTAGGTTTCATGTGACTCACTGTCCCTCTAGCTTTAAAACTGAGCCCGCTGAAACCTAAAAATCACAAATTCTGTTAAGCTATCCAACAATTTTCAAACCGTGAAAAATCTGTCATTTTAATCAAAGTAACAGTCCATTTCATTTGGTGGCCTGTTGATGGCGTCATAAGTTGATTTTTTTTATTCATTTTTAAGCCACATTTTTATGACACAGTTTTCAGATTTTGGTCGTTTTTAACTATATTTTAGTTATCAGACATCTGGATGGCAAATTATCAGAGAAACAAGCAGACAAACATTAAAGGAAGTTGGGCTCACAGCTCCTCCGGGACGTACTGTGACTGCTGAACAGCCTAAAAATCACACATACTGTTAATGCGTCAAAGAAATTAGTGGCGTTAAAAAGTAATTTCTGTTATCGCGTTATAATCATGTTAACTTTGACAGCTGTGGTTAAAATATTAAACAAAGTGTGACTAAGATTGTTGGCTTTACCTGGGGGTCCAGCTAGTCCCTGCTTGCCCTCTCTGCCTGGGGGTCCCACCCTCCCTTGGGGTCCAACAGGACCCTGGGCTCCAGGCTCGCCTCTCTCTCCGCGGGGGCCCGACAGACCAGGTGGACCTGGGGGAGAAGAATATTTCATGATACATCACAGCTGGGAGTCCCTCTCTACCAGTGGTACTTTCTTTCTCAGGATGATTCTAAAAACATGGACAGAAAGCCAAGACAGCGAAGACATCTCACCCTCATGTTTACTAAAACTCCTCTTTCAGACAGACTGCAGACTTTATGGACTCTTTAAGTGAATGCTTCTTGGGATGACAGCCTGGATTCTTTCTTTGGTCTATTTTTTCCCTCACCCTGACCTTGCCTCCCTTCAACTGTCTCTTGTCCATAAGTCACATCCCCATGCCCTCCGTCCTCCGTGACTCACCCGTGAAGTCCTGCTCTATGAAGCTGTGAAACTCCTCGGCCAAGTCCACCACTGAAGAGTTCAGTCTGCGCACATCGGAGCGGACGCCCTCCAGCTGGACGTTCTGGATATTGTCGATAAGATCTCCTTGAGACGTTACCGTGACATTGAGTCCATTAACGCAGCCCCACAGCCCAGACACATGTCGGTTCAGGCCCTCCTTGATCCTCTCCAGGCTGTCTGAAAAAGCGTCCAGGCGTACGCACACTCCCTCCAGCTTGGAGAGCCTCTTCTCCAGGCCGTCGCTGGAGCGCCGGCACTCCCCCACCTCTGTCACATAGTTGCTCCTAATTATTTGGATCTCGTCGCCCAGACCGCCGAATCGAATCTCCGAGTCATCGACATGCTCCGTCAGCTCCTTCTGTAAATTGTCCACCTTGTAGAGAATGTAGATTCTGGTTAATGTGTGTATTTTTGGTGACTTTCTTTTCTACTACAAATACACTTGTTTCAGCTCAGATTTATTTTCCTATGGTATCTTATACACACAAAAATATGTAAGCATATTATTCAAGCCATGTCTGTCAAAAAGACTCAAATGTTTGTAATACTCTCAAATATTTTCCTAACTATAATAATATTATGTGAAAGCACTGTTGCCAAGATAACCTCGAGGCCTGTTTGAGTGTTGTTTTCAGAGTCCATAAAGAAAAGATGTTTCTATTTGTACAGTTTAATAAAACAACACATAGATCGTCGACACAATTATCATCATCATTATTATAACAGCAGCTTGAGCTTTCCTGTTTAATAGTATAGTGTTTCCCAACCTGGAGCTCAGGACGCCTAAAGGGGTCGCAAAGATACTTCTGAAGGGTCGGAACATATTCAACAAGGAAGAAGGGGGAAAAATGATATTATGCTAAACAGATTATAAAATTATGTTCAACAGCTATTGGACGGACTGCTATTTCAATTTGTCCAATACACCTACAAAACTAATGACATTCCCATCAGCCTCAGCTGTACGTTGCGTTAAATTTTCAGGTTAGAGAGTTAAACCACGACAGTGAACATGGTAAACATTATACCTGCTGAGCATCAGTATGTTTGCATTGTCATTTACATTCATTACACAGGCGCCAATTCAATATGGATTGTGATTTTTAAGTATTGCTAGTATTGCTATTCGATATTATGATTTATTGCATTTTTTGTTAACTTATTTAACACTAGACCATGGAAAAAAGATTGCATCATATACTTGTTTGGACTTTTACTTTGGAAAATGTCTAAAGTACAGTAAAAATGTTTGATTTTCAGCATGTATGTAATCAGGGATGTCGTGAAGTCAAATATATCAGATCATTGTCTGGAATTATATATATATATATACTGTATGTATTACAGCAACCCAAATATCAAAGAATAAAGACATTTCCCTGGTGAATATTATCCAGCAGTCTTATTTCCAAATATGTATTTTGTATATACATTTCCCTTTGTTAACACCTTATTTTGGAAACCAGAAGTATTCATACATGTACAGTATACTTCATCTAACTTCTCCAAGATGGTCTCTAGCTCTCCATCAGCTCCTTTCTCTTTGGGTTTAAAATGTGAGGGTGCAGGTCATGTCCACATTGACCATCTGTCCGTTTTCTACTTCATTGTTTCGGCTCGCTGCGCTTTGTTTTGACTTTTACTGAACGGATGACGTCACGTTACTCAGACTACTAACTTCCGTCTACCTCTAGCTGAGTAGCCCTCAACTCTCTCCTCCCTCTCCAAGACTGCCATAAAGTGAGCTCAGAGGCCAGCCTTACCTTACCATAATGATAACACTACTTGAGGAACAATGGAAGTTAGGCAGCGACTGGCGGTACCACGATTTTGAACCACGACAGTGAACATGGTAAACATTATACCTGCTGAGCATCAGTATGTTTGCATTGTCATTTACATTCATTACACAGGCGCCAATTCAATATGGATTGTGATTTTTAAGTATTGCTAGTATTGCTATTCGATATTATGATTTATTGCATTTTTTGTTAACTTATTTAACACTAGACCATGGAAAAAGATTGCATCATATACTTGTTTGGACTTTTACTTTGGAAAATGTCTAAAGTACAGTAAAAATGTTTGATTTTCAGCATGTATGTAATCAGGGATGTCGTGAAGTCAAATATATCAGATCATTGTCTGGAATTATATATATATATATACTGTATGTATTACAGCAACCCAAATATCAAAGAATAAAGACATTTCCCTGGTGAATATTATCCAGCAGTCTTATTTCCAAATATGTATTTTGTATATACATTTCCCTTTGTTAACACCTTATTTTGGAAACCAGAAGTATTCATACATGTACAGTATACTTCATCTAACTTCTCCAAGATGGTCTCTAGCTCTCCATCAGCTCCTTTCTCTTTGGGTTTAAAATGTGAGGGTGCAGGTCATGTCCACATTGACCATCTGTCCGTTTTCTACTTCATTGTTTCGGCTCGCTGCGCTTTGTTTTGACTTTTACTGAACGGATGACGTCACGTTACTCAGACTACTAACTTCCGTCTACCTCTAGCTGAGTAGCCCTCAACTCTCTCCTCCCTCTCCAAGACTGCCATAAAGTGAGCTCAGAGGCCAGCCTTACCTTACCATAATGATAACACTACTTGAGGAACAATGGAAGTTAGGCAGCGACTGGCGGTACCACGATTTTGAACTATGTGGCTCCATACTTGCCAACTAGGGAAGTGGCAAGTGATGCATTTTAACCGATTAATGCTATCGGTTAAAACGGTTAAAAGAAATATTGCTAATTAATTAAAAAACTGTGAAAAAGGCAGAGAAGTGGCTCACTTGAATGAGAAAAGCTGGTCCACCTTAAGAGAGAGGCGGTGCAGATACAGGAAGCTGGCTGTGGACTTCTAGCTGAGGAGTTGTAGCTCGTTGCCTCGCAGCATTTATTCACCGACAAATAAACTGTACACACTGTACACTGTCTGCTACAGCTACGTTCACAGCTACAACGCCACCGACAAACCCATCCTCACCGCCGCCACACACACACGGTCTGTCGGAAACTCGCTGAAGTTTTGCGATAGCAGGGACAAAGCCACCAACAGCAGCACAAACTCACACACTGTCAGACATTAATTTAATTTGCTGACAACCTAAACTAAACTAAATGTGCGGTGGAGACAGTGGCTGCATGTCGGTGACACTACACGCAGCACCGTGGCTGCGAACGCTCCCAGACGATGAACTGGGGACAGTGAACGCAGCACGGTGGCATGCGAGGCACAAATCTTGTCAGTTAACAGTTAAAAATCGGTTAACGAGGGTCAGTTAGCATCCCTACTGCTGACCCTTGCAGTTTCATCCCGGGGTCACAATTCTCCCGCAAATCTCCTGATTTATGGGAATTTTTCACACCTTTTTTTATTATCTCAGCATGTCTCTGGCACTATGCAGCATGTACAAGCCTGACTGTTTCCACCTAGACTGCAACAGCTACATCAAATGTCTTGTCTGCTCGCGACACCAGCGTGTTTCAGGCCATTGGAAATAATGAGTTTCAGAGCGCAGTGGTGAAGTTGTCGCATTGACTCAAGCGGGTGCAAAAAATTGATGCCAATCCATCCATCCATCCATCCACCCATCCTCAACCGCTTATCCTGGAGAAAACCCACACTAACACGGGGAGAACATGCAAACTCCTCACTGAAGAGCCCCAAGCCGGATTCAAACCTGAGACCCTCTTGCTGTGAGGCAACAGCGCTAACCACTGCACCACCATGTAGCCCAAAAAACAATGTATTAATGAAAATTGATTAGTTTATACCAGGTCTCTAGAACCAGTGTTTGCTTTGTCTGTTCTGGGCTCCTGTAGAAACATGGTGGACTCTGTAAAAAAGAGGACCTGCTCTGTAGGTAGACATGAAGGGCTCATTCTAAGCTCACAAAAACTTTCTTAATTCATAGTTATGAATATGCCAACAGATGCCACAAATGTTACACACTGTTCCTTTAAAGGGTCACAAAATGCTAAACTAAAACACAGTGTCACAGCAGTAGCAGCATTAGTGTCAGTTATATCATCACCACATCATCTTACCTCAGAGATGATGTTGTCCTTGGCATCGGTCAGATCTGTCAGTGTGTTGCCATGCGTCTGAACCGTCCTCCCCAGGCCCTTCAGAGTGTCATTGATGGAGTTAAATGTGACCATGACCCCGGCCAGCTCTCCTTGGATGGACTTCAGATCCCCTCCCAATCTTCCGCTGTGTTTACCGTGACCATCCAGGCGTTTCTTCAGATCGTTAATGCCGATTTTACATTGTCCGGTGCACTCCCCCACTTCCTCTCTGAGTCGCCCCACCTCCTCCTGAAGGTTGGAGCAAACCTGAGAGCAGACGGATTCTCCCGAGTCGACCTTCCTCCGCAGATCCGTTAGCTCGGCCTGGCACTTGCCGAGGCCGCTGTTGGTGGAGTTGGCGAGCGAGCGCAGGTCCTCCTCCATCCTGCTGCAAACAGAACAGTCCTCCACATCGCGGCCCAACGTTTCGACCTCTGTGACAATCCGGTTGAAATTCTCGCCGTTCTCCCCCGTCACGGCTATTATCTTTTTGACGTCGTCTGTCAAGTTGATGACTCTGTCGGCCAGCGAGTCCCCTGACACGGACAAATCATCCAACCTGGTGTTAAACCTCTTTATGTCCTCTTGGTTGGCCACAACTCTCCACTCTAAGGTTTTCACTGTGTCGTCAGTCTTGCGGCCTTTCCCGTTGGGCCCGCAGGTCTCGTTGCACATGTTTGCGATCGATGTTAGCCTCTTGTCCAGGAAGGTTGTGATGTTCTCCACCCCACTTAAACGCCGGCTGTGGTCGGTGACCGTATCTCCGAGAACAGCCACGTCCAGCTCAATCTTGCCGATCCTGTAGCTGTGATCATCCAGCCGACCCAGGACCATGTTGCGTAGCTGCGTGACGTCTCTCTGGACGCTGTCCTTCACATTGCTCCCGGTGTTGGTGCATCTCTGCTCCGTCTTTCTCACCGTGTTATTCACCCTCTTTTCCAGTTCCCTCAGTCTGCCGTTCAACCTGTCCTCCGTCACTCGTCCCTTTCCTCCACCTGTCCCGGCTAGCTCCTTATCCAGCCGCCCTTTGATAGTGTCACACTTGTTGGCTGTGGAGGTGACGCGGACCTCTAGACCAGACAGCCTTTTCTCCAGCTCAGTGACGGTGCTGCAGCAGGCCTGCGAGCGTTGGATCTCGCTGCGGGAGATGTCCAGGCTCTGTCTCAGGTGCTGGTCCATGGAGTTGATCAGCTTCTCCAGGGCTTGGATCCGCTCCCTGTCCTCTTGTTGCTGGCGTCTCAGATCCTCCACACCAGCCTGTAGGGAACAGGGATGAAGAGGACTGGAATTAATTTGCTAGTTGTGTAGTTTGTACTTAATATGTATTAAATAGGACTGTCAAAGATAATGCAATAATAACCTTAATGCCAGTTCATTTTAACCCCACTTCCTTTGACTCATTAAAGTAACTTGTGATTTTTAGGTTATAATGTCTCAGTTTTAATGAGTGACGATACTGGTATCAAAAAAACAACTTGAAAAACTGTCATGTCCATTTTCAAAGGGGTCCCTTGACCTCTGACCTCAAGATATGTGACTGTAAATGGGTTCTATTTGTACCCAGGAGTCAATTTTTAGCACAACTTCATTGTTTTTGTCCAGAGGTCACTGTAATCTGAACTGTGAGGTTACTTTGCTTCTTCAATTTCAATGAACTATAAAACAATACTGTACTTATACACGACACTTGTATAGCTCACATGGATGGATTACTGAATGCCAGGGCCCACGGAGTCGAGGGACCTCTGTTTGAAGTCACTGTTTCTAACAATTCCCATATCAAAGTCAAAGAGCTCAATCAAAAGAAGGAATATCCTGATCATGTGTTTTGCTCCTTATCGTTGCCAATACCCCTTGAGAAATATTTATTTTCATAGCGTTTTTCTCCTACATAATACAGCTGCTACAGAAAACCTACAGCAAAATTAAAGGTGCATTGTGTAGGACTTGAAGACATCTAGTGGTGTGGTTGCAGACTGCAACCGATTACCCCTCTGTTCACTCAGAGGCCATCCTTACCATAATATCACTACTTTACCAGCAACAGAAGTCGGACGACGGCTGGTGTACCACGGTTTTGCAGTCTGCTGCTCACGTTACCATCGTATCACGAGTGTATCGGAGAACTATGTGTGAAATGTGAAAGTCTCACTAGAGCCAGTGGTTGGTTTGTCTGTTCTGGGCTACTGTACTGTACTAATGAAAACAGAGCTCTGAATATAATATTCAGTTTCTGCTAATAGATCCTCAGAAATGTTACACACGGTTTGTTAAATCAAATTAAATTAAAGGAGTAATGTGTGTGTAAATTTACTCAGGTTCAAAAACGTAGAACCTTCATCACAGGTTTCCCTTTGAAGCTTTCCTATAATACTTTGTATAAGATAAGATAAGATAAGATATTCCTTTATTAGTCGCTGAAGTAAAGTAGTGTCAGTGTGTATATTGTATAATAGGAAAAATGGGAAAAATGTTTATCCAGTCTGTAAACTACATGGATACTGCAGTTTAGATGCAGTTTTCAACAACATATTCTTACTCTCAACTCGTAAAATTACGCCGGTTGGTCAGTGTCCCTGGGCATCGGAGACCAGCACATGGGGTACCCGTCTTGCGTTACCATTTTCAATGGTCCAAAATTGGACCGCTTTCACTAAGTTAGGTTTAGACAACACAATCTCTTCAGCCAAGTGGGTTAGGACTGACGATACCAACGACTCACATGACTAGTGACTCACATGAATCACGTGACTGATGATACTAATAACTCACATGTCTAACAACTCTGACTTGTGAGTTATGTGACTATACTAATATAGTCATGACACTAACAACTCATGTGACTCACGGGACTGACGATAGTATGGACTCAAGTGACTAGCTACTCATGTTACTTGTATGACTGATGATACTAACTGACTCACTGACTCATTTGACTAACAACTCACATGACCAGCAACTCATATGACGATACTAATATCTCACGTGGAAAACAACTCCGACTCGCATGACTTGTGACTCACGTGACTCGTGGGACTAATGATACTTATAACTCACGTGACGAACAACTCAGGTGACTCGTGGAACTGACGACACTAATGACTCATGTGACTAACAGTTCATGGCTCAGGGGCGATGATACTAACGACTCATGTGACTAAAAACTCATTTGACTCACAGAACTGATGATACCAATGACTCACTTGACTAGCGACTCATGTGACTCTCTGGACTGATGATACTAACAACTCACGTGACTCACGGGACTGACTATACCAACGAGTCACGTGACTAACGACTGACGTAAAAACATTAGTTTTAGTTTCAAACGAGACGTGAACACTGGTCTCCTGGTTGAAAGCCTTGTGTTTGTTCCATCCACCACCCCTCCCACCTGCCCTTAGCGGACTCTCACTATTAATACTTCGTCACTTGCTCCAACCGTCAAATACCGCGGTTGGTTCGCATTGGAGTTCGTTGAAAGCCTAGTTTGTTACATGCTGTCTCTGAAGGTGCCTCCGTACATTGGTTTCCGATGGTTGCTGCCAAATCGGCAGCATTTAACAAGTTGGGAGTGACGGTTTCTTTTCAACCATTAACGGCAACATAATTTTAAAAAGATGCCAAACAACTGAGTAATTGAGTGTGTGTGTGTGTGTGTGTGTGTGTGTGTGTGTGTGTGGCGGGGTGCTGAACATGAGGCAAATAAAATCTCAATTTAAACAAACAATGATTGTTTTCTGTTAAATCCTAACCCTCCAATTCTTTCAAACCGCTGGAAAATTGGCCTTGTTGCCATGTTCCTTTTTTAAAATCATTCTCTCACTGCAGTATTTTTTTATTTTGTGTTAGTGCAGTGGTTTATATGGGAATGTAGTTTTCTTGTTTCACAGCCTGGATATTATTTTTTACTGCTTTAGGCAGCTCAAATCACTTACAGAAACCCACGAGGAACAAAGTTAAATCGTGAAAACTTTACAGCTGCACAAACTACAGCTAGAAATCACACGACAAAGAAGAGTAATATTTATATCATATTTGAGATCAGATTTTTTTTTTTTTGCATATTTAGCTTCACCTGGCAGGAAGAGCAGGACAGAGACACCCTTCTCTCCAGCTCCGTCAGTATCTCCTCCTTCAGAGTGTTCAGCTGGTTTCCCCCAGCTCCCCCTCCTCCACCTCTGGCCACTCCGTCCAGTTCATTCCCCCCTCCGTTCACCAGGTGGTTGTTGATGTTGAGCAGGGTCTGGTCATGGACCTGAGCAAACAAATGCACAGGTAAACTTAAATGGTCTATCCTTGCATTTGAACATAAAGACTGTAAGAAACAGTTTTACCTGTGTCCTGTTATAGAGGTGGTCCAGCTTGGTCTGGATGCTGTTGATGGTTTCCTTCATGTGTGGCTGAGCTGAGTCAGCAGGGACAACTGCCCCATTCAGACCAGGCCTAACCAGAAGAGTCAAGAACATTATGACAGCCAACATTTGTCGTAAAAGAGGAATATGATATGACATCAAAGAGGAGGATGAAATAATAATTGGCATGTAGTTAATGTAGTATCCTATAAATTTCTTGTTCAACATACAACGGTTCGTACTATAATTTCTTACAAAAAGTTATTCCTCATGTTTCGTACGCTTTCCTACAAATGTCCAGCAATATGTGACACGTGTCAATTTTCACTCCAGTCTTTTCTTAATGAATTTCCGTCCTCGGAAGAAACAGCTTAGTTAGGTTCAGGCAACAAAACTACTTTGTTAGGTTTAGGAAAAGATTGTGGTTTGGGTTAAAATAACTCTGGAAGTGGTGTAACTGTATGTTGACTTCTGGTATCACACAGGGTATAAATTTCCTGATCGATAATATGGTGTTTTTTGACCCACCCATCCACCTGATCTGAATCCTACACTGCATTTGTTGCTCTATATTTCCTGGTTCACAATTAAGTGGATTATGGGTGATATGCGTACAGCATTTCAGAGTTTTCTAAATGTAAAAAGGATTTTTGGAGGTGAATACAATGCAAACAAGATTTGCGTACAGCCTCTGGTTTATTCCGTGGATGGTGGTCTGCATGTTGTGGAGGTCTTTGGTCAGACCACGGATGGTTTCCTCCAGCTGTTTTATCTTCTCATTGTCACCTGGAGACAGAGAGGAAATATGGAGTTTAATCAGAAGATTTTCTATTAACTGCCTGCAAAAAATACAAACTCTACGTATGGAAGCTTTAATGTATAGACACAGCCGTTAAAGGCACTGAAAAACCCTTTTTCTTAATTGGCTTCTCATAAGGAAGAACTTTGATTGTTGCTTATTTAGTTATGAATATTTAATGTTGTAGAGACATACTTAAAGGTACAGTACGTAGGACACGAGTCGGCGAGTGAGGCCATCCATTGCAACGGAAGTCAGACGTTTGCTGGCGGTACAACATTTTTACACTCTGGCGCTCACGTTATCACAGTTTCACAAGCGTGTCGGTGGCCTTAAAATAACGTAAAAAATTAAAGTCTCTCTCCAGAGGCAGTGTTTGGTTTGTCCGTTCTGGGCTACTGTAAGATAAGATAAGATAAGATAAGATATTCCTTTATTGGTCCCACAGTGGAGAAATTCACATGTTACAAGCAGCAAAGTGGATAGTGCAAAAAACAAGAAAGATAGATTTTTAAAAAAAACAGTATTAATAAAGATAAAATAAAATAAAATAATATATACATAATAGAAAGTAAAGCCAAAAATATGTCCAGCATATCAATAAATAAATGATTGTCCAGTTCCTATAATTTAAGCAGATGATATAATTGTATGAGTCCTTATTGCACTTATACTGTAGAAACATGGAGGAGCAACATGGCGGATTGCGTGAAGCGGACCCGCTGCCTATGTAATACGGTCATTCTATGCTAAAAACACAGCCATTTTTAGTTTCAGTTGCTTATACACTAATGAAACCATAATTCTGAATAATATATCACATTTATGCTAACAGATCCACCAAAATGCTACAAACCGGCCCTTTAAGACTAAAACCAAGTTGTCAGGGGCTTTAAGTGAAGTCAGCATATTACAAGTTCTGTATCATCAACTGTCCCTAGATTTATTTAAAGATGTTATTTTGCTTTGCATATTATTGATTAATTCAGTCATGTTACATTTTTGATATTTCACAAAATGAATGACTGTGAGCGCATCCTTATGACATGAAACCATATTTAAAGAAGATGTGATTTTCATTCATTCTTACCATCTCCTCTCCGTCCGCCGCCTGTGTTGTGGCTCGTCTGTGTGACGCTGGGTCGCCCTCCATTGACATGAGCGTCGGTGGTTCCCTTTGGCCCATCGTGGCAGTCTTCCCCAGAGTAACCGTGGCAACACTTCCACTCCATTTCTGTCACCATCTTGTAAGCTACCTTATACCTTGGCCTCCTGTATGTCCGGTAGCTGAGGATGAAATGGAAATTTTGTTTGTTCTGATTTGACAAGAGATTTAACACTTATCACATGGACATTCGCGAATTGATTTTGTAGCCGTGCTGCATCGGTGGCAGTGTTGGTCCAATGGTTGGACTGTCCACCACTTTGATTGAAATATCTCTACCTCTGTATTGGATGGACTACCATGACACATGGTACTGATGGTCTCGACCACAGAGTGTATATAATGATGGACGACGCGTCTCCACTTCCTCCCACTGTGCAGAAGTGAAGCCAAAATATCCTGGATGTGGGAGCTGCCATCTTGGGTTTTTGACGTTATTTAAAGCCAGAGTCTGCGCAGTAGAGATCTGGGGAGCTGGAGCTGAGGTATCGAGGTCACCAATCACGAGCCGAGCTCGGCCACAGCTTGTCAACGAGAGAGACTCACAGCTGTCAATCATGACATCTCTCAACCTTTATATAGCATCAAATAACTACTAAAAAATAAACGTAGCAGAAAAATAAACACATAAACAAACATCAGGTAAGAACAACCTAAAATGATAGAAACCATCTTTGGGAAAAATTTATTTGATGTGTACTTTGACTTTTTAGTTTGGCCTGTTTCCTATCCGCCAACATGGAGGAGGCGGGACTTAAGGCCTGTTCTGCAACCACCCACCAGGTTGAGATGTTTTGGCTTCACTTTTAGGGACCTTTCATGTCGCCCATCTTTATTTACTTTTCATCAAGTCAAAAATGTAATATACAGTATGTTGGGTTATGACCTGCAAAACATACCTGACATTCCCATCTGTACTGTAGTTAGTTTTAATTAGCACACGTTTGCATGCTAGCACACTAAACTGAGATGGTGAACATGGTTGACATTGTACCAGCTAACCATCAGTATGACAGCATTGTCATTTTGAGTATACTGACGCTATAAGACGCTTATTATGTTTATAAAATTTGTAGTTCAACACAGCCATTTTGGTGGAATATGACAATAGAATAGAAGTAATTTTGTGTTACTTGTTAGAGCAGTTTTTAGGCGGACGTCGTACTGGCATCTGGTAGTCGCATTCAGTCCAAAATGGAGGAAGCGTAGCTTTGCTGCTTGGTGCTGATGTTACAATGGAACAAACAATTTTGTGCTAAGACTTTCTTAACAATATATGTTCCTTGACCTGAGTATAACCTCACAGAGTTGATAGCAAGGCTGCAGACTTTGTCTTGTTGATTTGTGTCGTCAGACTAATTTGGGACTTGAGCTGAGCTGACTTGTGTCAGACCAACTCAAAGTCCCAAAATGGTCCCTGAACCCTGACTTGAATACCACCACTGTTCACTGTTGATATTAATGTGCACTGAGTCACTGGCTATCTGGGAAATAGCTCCAAATCATCTACTGATGATGGATGGGATCAAGAGGGCTTTGTAAACTTTTGAATGTTATTTCTGTCCCATTTTTCCAAAACTGCATTTAGCCTGCATTAAATCTTAACCTCTTAGTCAAAGATGATTCATCTGAAAAAATATGAATGTTTTATTTGGATAGTACTTCTGTACTTCTAGCATTAATGTGCCATTACGCTCTGTGACTGAAGAGTTACAGTAACAATGCAATAAATAGACCACCAAAGATTTATGGCAGCGTCACAGGGACATTAACAAGCCCCGACTCTGAACTGTTTAGCAGGTTGCTCTACTTTATGCCAACCCACAAACATCACTGTAGGTACCGCAGAGCCTCTTCTGCGCCATAGTAAAGATTTCATCTTCCAGCTCAGAGAGCGTGAGAACAAGGGATCTGACGTGCTCTCAGAGGAAAAACAAAAACAGGGCCTGGAGAGGTGGCGGGAGGAGGAGTTGGAGAGAGAGTAAGAAAGACGGAGAGTCATGAAAAGAAAGAAAGCCAGCGTAAGAAGAGGCGGTTGTTTTTGCAGGGTGGGAGACTAGACTGTGGTGCTTGGATGTCCTGTCGTCTTCATTCTTAGCATAGCCCAGGTTTAGGCCGAGGCCCCTGGCAGGCATGGGGGATCAGGCTGCCAGACCAGGGTCGGACAACATGTTGGAAACTTCAAAAGAGGAAAAACATCAGGAGCGATTGATTAATGTTGTCTTGCGAGCACAATGTCCACATTTGGAAAAATCAATCAATCATATAGTAAATGTGCTTCAGTATTTGTACTACTAGATATCCCCAGGATGGAACCAGGCATACTGGATCACCAGCATGGTAATATGTAGGGCTGAGGCTATACACCTATCCAGGAGATACAGTAGGTGTTCAATACTATCACAATACGTGGGTGCCGACACTACACCACCACAACACTAGATCATGGGAAAAAGTTGAATCATACACTTCTTTTGACTTTGAATAAAAATGTTTAATTTTCAGTATGTATGTAGATGTAGAGATGTCCTGAAGTCAAATATATCAGGATCATTGTTAGGCATTATTTATTATTTTTTTTTCCAGCAACCCAAAAATCAAAGAATAAAGACATTTCCCTCACAAATTAGTGTCCTCTCTATATACATTGATGTCCAGCTCCATCTGGGCCGTTTGAATGTATTTAACATGAATATCAGTATATGGTGCTCTACAGTTGTAGCTTGGGCCCATTTGACCACAGAGGTGAGAACGACGGCAGCTTGACCGCACGTTATCACAATATGATAGAGTTAGCAGGCAGCTTTAGCCGTGATGTCTAGCTCTGTTTTTCCTGCAATGTGTGAAACCCAAAGTGTTTCCATCCTTTACTGTATGTGTAGTGTTTTCCACGCTGGATTTAAAATGTGATGGTGCAGGTCGTATCCACGTGGACCTTCTGACGTTTTCTACTTTCTCGTTTCGGCTCGTTGCCATTTGTTTTAGTTGATGGACACAGAACGGATATGACATCACAAGGTAACGTCCTTCTACCTCTGCATAAACTCAAAAGAAGCAAATATATCAATTATGGCATTAAAAGAAATGATTTCAAAATTGTAAAAAAATACATGAGTGAATTGATTTCTTTCCCCACCCCCGGTAACACACAGGGAGACCAGTACTTCTGTCTGTAGTGATGTTCTGGCTACAAGTTCAGCCACAACCAGACACCTTCCTGAGCAGACTCTCCTGAGACAATGAAAACTAAGTTCAGTATCCACAGACAGGAAACAGGGGGAGAGGATGGACGGACAGAGGACAAGAAGTGCTTTGGAACGGGAAGTTGGAGGATCAAGAATGAATACAGATTAGATTCCAGCTAGAAAGAGGAAGAATCAGAGGAGATATAAAATGCAAAAAAGAAGCGAGGCAATATAGATACTCACGCAACTCTAGGACATTGGCCCCAGGTACAGCGCTGGTAGTCCGGTTTAATGTATGTCTCCACCCCATCCTCCATCACACAGCTGACTGTGCGTGTCACCACATAAGCACACCAGTTCCTATGAAAACACAAGAAGGCAAAAGGGATATGACAAATGAATAACTGTGTGATGACTGGCAGTTTACTGTAAGTTTAGATTCAGGCGTTGTCATAGATATAGCTTACACTATACACTCTCTTTGTTTCCAGGCAAAAATGGGAAAGATTTACAAGAAAAATAATCAAAAATCCGGTCACTCCACTGTGAGTTTCAAGATCAGTATCTCAAACCCCAGAATGATTATTATTCTGTACAGCATTCAAGAGAAATTGTCCGCTGGTGCAAATGTCAGATCAGTTCAGGATAAGGGTATGATTTCAACAATGGCTACCATTGTATGCCTCCCCAACTCCACGCCAAGCAACCCACACAAAGATACACACACACACACACACACACACACACACACACACACACACACTGCACATCCATGTGAAAAACTACCACTGGTTATAATCCTTCCACACAGCTGGAAAACCAAAACATGGAGCTAAAAGTGGCTCCTGGAGCTACTTACATTACTTATAACATTACAATGAATCATTTGTATTGAAGGTAATATACATTATATAGAGTATACATACTCTATTATATATATATAACTTATGGTTATAATTACACTTGGGGTTAAACTCTTAAGGCCTTGACTCACCGCGGGTGTGACGCCTGCAAATATTTTTCAGCAAAATTAGAGAAACGATGCAAATTTGCGACATATGCAACACTTTTTCAATAAAAGGTTGGGATAGATTCACGGCTGACCCGAATGCTTCAAAACTTTGTCGCTTTGGCCGTTGCCATGGTAATCTACGTGTTTTTATATGTCAATTTAGAGACAGCAATTAAGCGGCATGTCTCTGAACTGTGGGAGGAAGCCGGAGAACCCGGAGAAAACCCATGAGACCACACAGAAGAGACTACGACCCTCTTGCTGTGAGGCGGCAGTGCTAACCACTGCATTAATTATTATTAGTTATTATCAGAGGGATAACACTTATTTGTAGAGGTACTGTATATGTGGTAACAGTAGGGCAGCAGCACAGTCCAAAAACTTTGAATACAACTTTGAATATTTCTCACTGAAGCGCCAAATCCCAAAAAAATGGTACTCTGGACAACTCTAGATAGATTTTGAAGTCTTTCTGAGGTAAACAGTTGTATAACTGAAGCGATTATGAGCTACTTAAGTGAGTTTCCTTTTAACAAAATGTCCTGAGTGAAATTGTCTCTTGTTAACAGTTACGCAGTGTGTACATATGTCTCAGGCTTTTATTGTGAAAGGTAAGAACAGAAAGAGTAGATATGATGCATGCTGCCTTTGTCAAGGTAGAAAGGAGAAGTAAAATGTGCCATCTTGGTTCGAACTACAGAGCCTCCACATTGTTGACAAAAACAGCAGTTCCCCTGAAAAGCCCAGTCAGCTCTGATTGGTCAGCTAGCCCTCTCTGTTGTGATTGGTCAACCGAACCAAACTCTTTGGACCAGCTTCACGAGTCCGGCTCCGCTCTAACTAGCTTTGTTTGAAGGCATGCCAAACTAGCAGGTATAGGCAGGTATTATATAAACTTGTTACTTGGTGACATCACAATGTCACAGAAGAACAAGCAGGACTTCAAGTGAGGCATTTCAGGCAGTCCAGAAGCAGTGTTGTGCATGTGTTGTGTGCACCATATTCCCACTACCAACTGGTCAAATACCGCCGCTTGGTCAGCACCTCTCGGCATCGGAGACTGATGCACGGGAAACCGCTCTGCGTTACAATTGGACGGACCAGAATATATGCTTGTTACATGCATAGTGTCCTTTCAAACTAAACTTCTGTTTTCACAGGAAGTTAGATATTACATCACCTGTTACAGAAGAAAAGGCAGAACTTCAAGTCCAGTTCAGGAGCAGTGTTTCTATGAGGGAGAGGCCTGGACTTTGTAAATTTGCAAACCTTTTACATGCAAAAAAACTATATAACACATCACAAAAGCATAATAGGTCCTCTTTAAACCGGGATAAATTGATTTTGTGGACTCATAGACTGATATAGCCCCTCCACCTCCAGCTGACATGGAGCAACATTAGCATTTATTTGGAGTTGTGTTTCTGAAATCTTGGTGATTGAAAGTACAATATGTACTGTGCTTCTCCTGAGGGAAATATCTAGTTTATAGCTGCTAAATGCTCCAGTATGTCCTCCGGCTAGTTTGATAACTGTCCCCTAGTGTACAGTGGGTTTTTATAGACAATCAGCTGCCTCGTCAACGTTCCACATTACATTTGATCCACTGTCAGTAAAAATACATTGATTATAGCAGCTTTAAGGTTAGTTCATGTACTGTATTCTGAACTACTCTGATACTATATCTAAAATAACCTCTGTGAAGTGAAGGCTGTCAAAAGGACAAAAATGTCCTCATAGACATCTTAAAACTCAAAGTAGATGCCCCCGTCTACATGTGACTCAATTTGTCCTCAGCCCTCTGACCTCCCGTGACCCTCAGATATCTCTGTCGATAACAACTGCAGATAGATTTAAGACACAGACGTCCTTCAGTTGCTTTCCATCATCATTTTCATATTACCAGAATCTCCATCCACTGCTATTTCCCCGGTGGTTATTATGGCCAATTAGTGTCACTCTCAGATTCATCCGAGCCAGGCTATGAAGGGTTTACAGATAAAAGTTGGAGCGCACAAGGAGTTCCTTCATGCTGGAAAGTCAATCAGCGGCTTTCCTCCCTTTGTCCTCACGTCTGTCAGTCTGTTTTTCTGTCTCGTTCTGTCTCTTTTTCTGTCTTTCTCTCTGGTTCTACCCGTCTCTCTCTGTGTAACTATTTTTTACTTTTTTAGCCTCCTTGTCCATGTGCATGTCTTTTTTCCCATCTCACTCCTTTTCTCACTCCTGCCGTCTTTCAATTCACCCATCTCCACACATTCATTTACTCTTGTTTAATTTTCCCTGTTATTTATTTATTTATTCATTTTCATTACGTTTTTAAATGTATTTATTCATTTTTGCATGTATGTTTATTTCTCTTATCATTCATTTATTTATTTCTAAATGTATTTATTTATGCATCATTTTCCCTTAGCATTTCACCTCATTTATTTCCCCAGACTCATTTATTTTGCTTTATACATTTATTTTTACATTTCTTTATGTATTTCTGCCTCATTATGCACATTAGGGGGCTGTGACTCATAAAACTATAAAACTATAACAATAAATAATAAAACATAAATGCAAAATAAATGCATAAATACAAATAAATGCAACATTAAATGCTACATAAATACATTTGTTTTAATATTATTTTTGCTGCATTCAATGACATTTTTTTTAATTTATTGAGTCATTTATTTATTTGTTCATTTTCTAATCTTTGATTTTTGCAGGTCCTGTCCTCCAAACATCTCTCCTCATCCATGTCTGTTCATTATCTCCTTCTTTCTCACCCTTTCAGCTTGTTTTTCCTCTCTAGCTCTCCCTCTGTGTGACTACACCTCTCCACCTGTTCCTCCAAGACCGCCATCCTCCTCTTCATTCCAGAGCTTGTCTGACTGACAGAAAGACTTTATCCTGTTTCCCTCCTCCCCTGCACCTCATGACCTCCTGTTCCTGTAGCTACTGGACTAATCACTCTAATGTGAAGTTTATCTCAAAGTCACAAGGAGCTGCCGTCCAAATATAATGAAGGTGAATTAGGTTTAGTGTTAACAGCAGTATATGATTAAACTTGTTCATGTCACTGTCAATAAAACAGTTGGATTACTAGCAGATTATCAGAGTAATGAGGACATTGTTGGTGGAAACTGGGACTGACCTCAACCAGAAAAGTCCTTAGTCAACTTACACACACTAACATAATTTTGTCATCTTTTTTAGTTGACTTAATTGACAGATCTGTAAGTTTCTCCACAGAGAATCACACAAAAGCACCATTTTAAATCTTGCGTTTACCAGTGATGTGCTCATACATTTCTTGAAAATAAGTCAGTCAGCATTAAAAGACTAATCAACTTAAGAAATCTTATGAAAGTGGACTAAGCGCAAACGACCAATTGGTACACTAATCGACTCAAATGGGACAGCCCTAGTGGAAATACAAGAACCTCAGCGGCAACGAACCAAGCAACCAACAATACTACCAGCATGCCTAGGTACACAAAGCAAATATCCTCCTCATAATTCTGTCGAACAAATAAAATCTAAATTTTGATGTATTGGTATCAGTATTGGTTGGACTACACTAAATAAACTACATGTAAGGAAGAAATTCTGTTTTATTTTTCATTATTTGGGTAAACCAGAGCTAAAATCATTCAATTAATCAATTAAATGATTAGTTGTCAACTATTAAATGAATCAGCAACTATTTTGATAATCACTTAATCAATCTGAGTAACTTTTAAGAAAAAGAAGGTCAAAATGATCAAAAACAAGACATTTGAGGACATTATCTTGGGCTTTGGGAAACAGTTTTCATCACTTTCTAGACCAAACAACTAATCGAGAAATCGAGAAAAAAATCGACAGATTAATCAAAATGTGAAAACAACAATTACTTTCAGCCCTTGGGTGAACTGATCCTTTAACGTTAAAAGCCGTCAGGAGAAACTGTAAGGAAGGATTGTAGCTTCATCTTAATCTTGTGACAAACTTGGAAAGGCTGTTGAACACATGTTTCTTCTGGTACTCAAGTCAACTTTATATGCTCAGTACGTACTATCGTATCATTTCTGACGTACTGAGCAGTAATTTACATCCTCGCTTCTTGAGAGCCTCCTTACCGTTTAGAGGGGCGTAACCGTGGTAACCTGTGCCAACCTCATGTGACCAAAAATGCAAGTTGTGAGCATTAAAGTCTGAATTAATTTAAAAATATACAGTATCGGACACCCAGCTCAGTGAAATCATACAATTACTTAAATTGAAGTGTTATGAAAGTTGACAGTACTAATGCATTGCATTGTGGGATATTTATGCCACCGTAGTGTCCAGCATTGCATACTGTAATATTTCAATGTAAATAGTATTTAATTCTTGTACTATTAGTTTCATGCTAAGGTTGTGGACATACTGAAATATCTCATATACTGTTTTAGCGTACTAAATAGCATGTTAGTATGGAAGTTTGGACGCAAACAACGTCTCAACAGGATTTAAAAGCCTATATCATATCATATTTAAGACTGACTTTCCAAATTAGCATCAAATAACTGATTAAACAGTTAAAAGAAAACAGTTCCCTGCAAGTGTCTCAATGTAATTCAGGCTAAACTTCATACCTGACGATCGTTACGTTATGTTAATGTTTCACTATAGAAATTTATTTCGTATATTCACAGTAGATCATGTTGCTTGGAGCTGATCTGAAAGTAAATCTAATTGTGGTTGGGGGTTCAGCTCTGCCTGAAGTCATCAACAACAAGCAGAACATAAGTGAATGTCATTTGATTGGAGTAAACTAGTGTTGATGCATCCAAACAGCTCTGTAACTCCCTCTCCAAAGATTTGTGGTTCTTCCCAGTGATCCAAATGGCCACCTCTAGCTATGCATTCAATTGTATTACATCTTGCCTCTGTGGTTTATTATATTCTGTTTAATGTTTCTATCAGAGCTGGTGACTCAGAGCACAACTCTGCCATCTGAAACCAGCCGACGTCAGCGCCTCCAAACGCAGCTGTCTCTCCGCTCTTGCATCTCCAGAGTCTTGCGGTCCGTCGCCGTGATTCTTATTGCATTACGCCGTGTGACGGTTTGCTGCGGTTTGTTGTACTGAAATGTGCATGTTGGACTCAAAGCTTCCGAGAAATCTAACAGCTCCATCAGGGTTGGGCTGATGCAGGACGGATAGACGACGTGTAAAACGAGACAGCGGTGATAAATCAAAACAGCTCCGTCTCTTCCTCCCGTAGCCCCGCTGTGTTGTTTTTGTCACTGTGATTCACTGGGCGAGTTCTGCCGATCTATTATGCCGACTTGCTGACTCCCAGGGTCACAGACACAGCAGATAAAGCAGAAAGTTGGCAGCGTTCACACCCCGTCTCTGCTGATGGAGAGCAGGCACTGGGTTTTATATAAATAAACCTAACCATCTCCCCTTCTTCACTACTGAGCAGACACAGATGTGGACACATGCACGCACATATACATATACAAATGCCATGATAACAGACAAGGCGTTCAGCACAGAGTAGTATGGCTTTCTTGATTTCGTCTGTTATTTGTACACCGTGTCTGTACTGACTGCAACGTAAACGCATCTGAAAATAAATGCTACGGTAAGAGTTAGTGACAGACTATGAAAAGCGAGAAAGACCACTTATGGTGGGAGGGGGTAAATAACATTTGACACATTTGTTTGTGTTGATGTTTGTAATGTGTTTTCTGTAGTTTTGTTGCGTTGTTTCCATACCTGTGTACATGTTTTAATTAGCTCACTTAATTAACTTTGATGCTTGTGTTTTCTGTAATTACCTTTTCTCCATATGTGTTTTTCTTAGTTTACATACTTATTTTTTTACTTTTATCCAAGAGACTCGTGTTCGTAACTGCTGTTGACTGGTTTTTTGTTTTGCAAGTAACGTTAGTGATGATTGTCATCTTTTTTCTTGATGTTTGTGATGTGTATTCTGTAGTTATTTTATGTTGTTTCCATATGTTCTATTCTTAGTTTACTTGCTTATTTTTTTTACTTTTAATCAGGAGAGCCATGTTCGAGACTGTTGTTTGTTTTGCAAGTAATGTTAGTGACGATTATCATGCTTTGTGATTGTCACATGACGATCGTCACGCTTTTTTCTTGACATTTGTGACCCATCTTCTGTAGTTGTGTTATGTTCATTCGGTACATGTTTTACTTAGTTTACTTTCTTAATTTTTACTTTTAACCAGCAGACCTGTGTTTGAGGTTGACCGGTTTTGTTTTGTAAGGAGCGTTAGTGACAATTGTCATGTTTCTTTTATTGCTGTTTGTGACGTCATTTCTGTAGTTGTGTTATGCTGTTTCTGTATGTTTTTTTCTTAGTTTACTGTACTTACTTATTTACCTTTTACTTTTAATCAGGAGACTGGTGTTCATTGTTGGCCGGTGTTTTATTTAAAAGTAACATTAGTGATGCTTGTCATCCGTTTTTTATTAACATTTGTGACGTTTTCTGTAGTTGTGTTACATTGTTTCTATACATTCTGTACATTCTATACATACTTAGTTTATGTACTTTTTATTTTTACTTTTAACAAGAAGACCTGTATTTGAGGCCGTTGTTGACCAGTGCTTTGGTTTGTAAGTAACAATAGTGACAGTTTTTCTTTCAGTGTTTTTTTCTTGTTGTTTGTGACATGTTTTCTGTAGTTATGTTGTTTCCATGCGTTTTTTTCTTTGTTGTTGACTGGTGTTTTGTTTTGTAAGTAAGGTTTTATTAACATTTGTGACATGCTTTATGTAGTTGTTACATTGTTTGTGTATGTGTTTTACTTAGTTTACTTAATCATTTTATTATTTTTAACCAGGAGTCCTGTGTTGAGACTGACTGTCAGCATTGTCACATTTTTATTGATGTGTGACATGTTTTCTGTAGTTGTGTTACGTCTTTTCCGTACATGTTTTACTTAGTTTATACATGTTTTACTTAGTTTACTTACTTAATTTTTTACTTTAAATCAAGAGACCTGTGTTCAAGATCATTGTTGACTGGTGTTTTGTTTCGTAAGTAACGTTGACAGTTTGTGATGTCTTCTGTAGTTGTGTTATATTGTTTCTGTACGTGTTTTACTTAATTTACTGACTTATCTCTTCCTTTTAACCATTTTGTTTTGTAAGTAATGTTAGTGACAATCATCATATGACAACTGTCACATTTTCTTATCGACGTTTGTGATGTGTTTTCTGTAGTTGTGTTATACTGTTTCTATATGTGTTTGACAACCATGCTGTTTTCCTTTTATCTAAGTGGTTTTCTTTTTTAACCTAACTGCAAATGTTTGCATGGCGTACAAATGACACACAAAAAACGGCGCACAAATGACATGCAAAAAGGCTAAAATGTGCAAGACTGGGTTGAAAACACACACACTCAACTCCCCACACGTCTCTGCAGCTTCCAAACACTCACACTCTGTAGTCCACTTTCCCCAATGGCTCATTTTCCATCTTTCCATCATGGGCTTCTCACTCCAACACATAAGAGGAACCTTTATATACGTAGCAGGATGACTAAGTGTTAGTGTAGCACTGAAGGAGTGTGTGGGTGTTTGGGTCTGCGTCTGCTTAGGCGTGTGCCCTTCATAAAAAAAAGTACAGTGAATTTGTTCAAGTGCGCCTGCATGCAAGTTTTCTGTTGCATGGCTGACACCTTCAAAACAACATTTCAGCTCCAAACCACTGACCTTTCCTTCTGTCTCTCTCTCTCTTTAACCAGCATGAAGTTAAGCATTCCAAGCAGTAATCCTATAAAGTCCCAATAATCCAAATGGCTGCAGAGAAATCGCTTAGATGAAAGTCCACTAACTAGATTTGGCATCTTTTCCATGAGTGTAAAATACAATTACAAGCACACACACGTACGTCATTAACCAGACAAACACACTACACATGCACTTACAAGAGACCAACACAGCCAGACAAGGACACTCTCACAGGCAATAAGACATCCAGATACAAATAAAGACACAAAGAGAAGGTGAGGCTAATGGGGGTGGGGGTCATCAGAGGCCCTGTGATACGATATTACCACAGTACTTAAGTCACGATACGCTATTATCAACTTAAGTCACAATACAATACTATCGCGATAGTTAAGTCATGATACCATATTATCACAATACTTAAATCATAAGATAAAATTACAATACTTAAGTCACAATTCAATATTATCACAATACTTAAGTCACAATTCAATATTATCACAATACTTAAGAAGAAGAAGAAGAAGAAGATCAACCTTTATTAGTCCCACGAGGGGAAATTCAATTTTTTCACTCTGTTGTTAACTTATACACGGTACATGCAGACCCGAACACACACATGCACAAACATGCCACAATGGAGAGATGTCAGAGTGATGGGGCTGCTCCTGACAAGCGCCCCGAGCAGTTGGGGGTTTGGTGCCTTGCTCAGGGGCACCTCGGCAGTGCCCAAGAGGTAAACTGGCACCTCTCCAGCTACCAGTTCACACTCAGTTTTTTGGTCCATGTCGGGACTTGAACCGGTGACCCTCCGGTTCCCAAGCCAACTCCCTACAGACTGAGCTACTGAGATAATATTACAATACTTAAGTCACAATGCAATATCATCACGAAAGTTAAGTCACGGCACGCTATTATCAACTTATGTCACAATACGATATCATCTCAAGTCACAATACAATATTATTATGATACTTCACTCAATATGAAATTAAATTATGCTTCAGTCATGATATGATATTATCAGAATACTTAAGTCACAATACAATATTAACACGATATATTTTCACAATGTGATATTATCACGATACTTCAGTCGCAATCCGATATTATCGCGATATGATATTATCACAATACGATATTATCACAATATGATATTATCCCGATATGATATTATCACAATACAATATTATCACAATATGATATTATCCCAATATGATATTATCACAATACTTCAGTCATGATAAGATATTACCATGATACAATATTATCATGATACAATATTATCACAATACGATATTATCACAATACGATATTATCACAATACGATATTATCACGATACAATATTATCACGATACGATATTATCACGGTATCGTGATACAATCTTATTTCAATTTTAAACATCTTGCGATATGCTGAGTATTGCAATAAGATATAATGCAATTTATTACCTATTTTTCAACTGCAAATTATGCAGTTTATCGAACTCTGTTTTATCTAATAAGATACAATTTTAACTCTGTTCGTTTTCATCCATATGTATTGAGGTGAGCTCTTTGAAAATTTCTATGCTAGATTTTACCCGCCAAAATTTTGTATAATTTGAAGGCGTTATTTAGCATTCTTCTCAACAAGCTAACAAACTAAGCCTGGTACAATCTCTAGAAGACAGAACGGCGGTCATGCTCACCAGTGGGCCATCTGCTTGTAAAGGGGTTAATAATTATATGATAAAACATCAATGCAATTGCCATGCAAAATACTGCAATACTATGCTTTATCAATTTTTTTCTAGATAACCTGCTTATTTTATCTTTCCATGTTACTACACCATATACCTTTATAAACTCACTAAAAATGACAGTATTCAACCTAACATAGTGTTTAATGGAGACTTGTCACAGTGTGTGTGTGTGTGTGTGTGTGTGTGTGTGTGTGTGTGTGTGCTTGGTTTTCCTTCAATGGAATATTCAGCAGCTAAACTTTCCGTTTCTTTCACTATAAAAGCATTACAGGAAAACACTGCACATAAGCAGTCCAGTTCCTGCACATATTACTCAATGTTTACAACCACAATAGGTGTTTGTAGTGTTTATCACACAGCAGAAGATAAAGACAAAAATGTTAAACTAGAGTACAATGCTTTCTTTTAAACTGTCCAGTTGTTTAAACCTCAATGACTCTTGCTGTGCAACCAATGATTAAAAGCTACAGAACTTTATTTCCAATTCTCGCAGAGATCCCAAACGTCTCTGGCTCAGTTTTGGGGTAATGTTTAGGGACCGTCTTCGATCTCCGAGTGCCATTCTGGTTTACAAAATGAACATCACGCTGTATTGAAGAGGACTTGAAACTAGCGATTGAGACCATAAACTCATGTTTACAATGTTTATTGAGGTAATAAATCAAGCGAGAAGAAAGTAATTTTCTCATAGATTTCTTAACAATCGGGCATATTTTAAATCGGGGAGTCGCCCCCTGCTGGTTATTAGGATGAGTGCAACATTAAGGCACTTCCGAGTTGGCCTCCCTTTCCAGAGACCGAGGTTGTTGTGTGGTCTGGGAACAATGAGACTGAACCAAAACAGGCCTAAAACCAAAACAATGAGCTGAAAGACACTAAAATGCTCATGAGTCAAGTGATAATTCTCTGTATGTTTGTCACAAGTGACCATTTTCTCCTACACAAATGATCCATTGTTTACTAGGGGTATTGCAATAGTACGTTTCGTGATACAGTATTGTTTCTCAAAAACACAATTGATTTTAATCAATACTTTTCATGCACATATATAGTCAGTCAACATCTAATTTCATTTGCAAAGAGATGCTCTCTCTCAGTGTATGAGCCCTCTCAAAGTACTGCTATGATGTCGGATGTTACAGGGACTGTGATAAATGCAAATGCAGATCCCAATGTTATGACTGCATACAAAAGTCAACTTTTCGTTCTGATTTTATGCACATGATGAAGTGTTCTTTATATGACAATTTTCCTACAACTAGATTCATTTAAAATCGCAATATCTCATAAGATACTGAGTCATAACGTCTGTATCAAGATAAGTATCGTATCGCCAGATTCTCGTTGACATTAAAATATTGACTATAGCAGCTTTAAGGGGAAATAAATGGAATAACTGTATGTTAACATGAACACGCTCAAGGCCATAAGTGACCAAAAGTTGGCACATAAAACTGGATTAGCATATCAGGAGCTGTGACCTCACACATTTGATAAATACCCAGACAGGCAGACAGGAAACAGCCTAAACACACTTACATGCATGTTAATTTACATGAATACGCTTTATCGTTCTCCCGCACATACAAACAATGCTTTCATTACTCCTCTGCCAGGAACCGAGCTGTGAAACTCCATTGTGGACGTCTTATTTTGCATTTATTGAGCCATAACTCAGCGTGAGTGGAACTCCTGCACCTGTCTGAGCGTCGCTTTATTTCGCAATAAATTTCACTTCCTTATAAAACCACAGACAGACACTTCACAGCCAAGCAGGAAGCCGCGGTCTGACATCTCAACCCACACACACAGACCAGGTTCATTTTGACTCAACAGCATCTCTGCATGAGTCCCGCAGAGGAGAATTGTGGGTAAAACTGAGATAATCGCTGACAAAAGTGAGAGAGTACGTGGGAGGAAGAAGGAAGAAAGAAAGGAAAGAAGGGGACCCGAGGTTTACTACTTAAACAAAGAAATCACTTGGTGGCGCCTATTGTTGAGGGATCTTTCATTTAGCTTGAAGGGAAGGCTTCGACAGCGCCCTGAATGAGTGGATGGAAAGGGGCGTCTCTGTGTTTGAACTGCGGTCCAAAGGTCAAGCACCCCTCCAACGTCCTTGTAAAGGTATACCCCTGTACACACACACCACAAAGCACACAGACTGTCACACACGACAACACACACACTCGAGTGCACTCGCTCATGCTCGAGCGAGCGCACGTCGACAGACCTACACAAAGGCAGACACTCGCATTCCTCCGGTCTCTCTGCGCCGCCTTAAGATGAAGTTTTACTCGTGCGCACACACCGGTTTTCCCTTTGGACTCGTTCCAGCATCAAGGGACAGCGTGACTGTGTAAACTCTCTCTGATTGTTTAGCCTGGCGGTCACAAAGATATACAGAGAAGGTCCATGATACTGCCATTTGCTTTAGCGTTATTGCTCAGATACGTCAGCGGCTTTTTTTTTTTTTTTTTTTTTTTGAGGGGGGGCTCACTTGAATTTTAACCATTTATGGAGGCATTTGAGACATAAGTCTCCCTTGAAATTGCCCTTTCCCAAAATAACACAGACTATTTCATGCAGGTAAAACTTTATTATCTGCTCTAATGCTGGGTACACGCTACACCAGAATCAAGCTGACTTTGGGCCTGATTTCCCTCCTGATGATCTTCAGCAAAGCCCTGATTTTTTTTGGTGCTTCTAAAAATGATATTCCTGTGGTGTGAGGTATGTTAAGTGTTTTTAACGTCCCCCGATTGGCTCAGAAGTCCATCCTGGCTGCACTGATTTCTAATATTAAACCTGTTCATTATTTACGATTGGATATCCTATTACGTGTAGGGAACCCCGAGGACAGCTGATGATGCAGTCACATGGGTAAGAACGATAGCCAATTACAGACCAAGCTGCCTGAAGAAGGAAGGACAACCACCGCCGCTAATACATGCAAAACGTGAAGCGTAAAGTAGTAGTGAGATGGAAAGAAAAAAAGAAATGGAGGAGCAACTTGTTAACTTGTGGCAACAACACACGTTTCATCCATCCCCCCTTTGTGAATTTTCAGTACAAAGTAGAGCCAAAGTGTATCGAAGCAAAGAGATGAAACAACCGCTGCTGCCATTTTGGACTGAAAGCGCTTATAATATTTTGCTGTTGAACAACACAGGCCATTTAGGTAGGATATGACAACAGAATAGAAATAATAATTTTGTTTCTTTTTTGTACGGTAATTTGTAGGCGAATGTTTTACTGGCATCTGGTAGTGGCTTTCAGTCCAAAATGGCAGTATCGTAGCTTTGCGCTGATGTTGCAGTAGAATCAAGAAATTTCATTTCTTGGAAATATATGTTTAGTACTAATACTACTAGTATTAGTACTAAACATTGCCATGTTTGTTTACACTAAAGTCCTGTTACATTGGAGAGATTTTGCAAGATTTTGTGAGATTTCCAGTTTCTTTTTTTGGTCGGGACTTTGGTCGTTAATGAATTAATCTATCTGTGTGTAGTCGCTGTTTTGGCCATATCGTTGCTCTCCACACACAAGAGGAACAAAACTATTAAATTTAACATAGCAGGATCTCTCACATTTTCAAAATCTGTAAAGGTTTGAAAAATATTTTAGTGTGGGTACATTCCTTTTTTAAGTTGAGGAGAGGTTTATATGTTGTTCTTGTGTGGTGGGATTCAATGAGTTTATCCAAACAAGGTAAAGGAAGCATACTCAAATGAAATGCATGCTGGGAACTATGGTAATTAGCTTACAATGGCTGTGACCAGAAAGGAGCCGTTTTCCCACATTCACATTACCATTTATAATGAGATTTGTTTACTGCCCTAATTAGCAGAAAGCAGAAAATCACGCAGATGCCAGTGAATTTGGATCCTTTCCGAGGTTCGGTCAAGAGGAGGACAATCCCGTTACGGTCTAATTGCCTGGTATGCTATCACAATTGTAGCAACCAGGCCTTTTCACCATATTACAGTGCATTGTGGGGGAATGTTTCCACACCTGCATCTTAAGATTCATACACAAAGAAACTTCTGCTGCACTGGAGCCACTGGGGTCGATTAGCTTGCTTAGTAATTATTGATGGTTATTCTCTCTCTGTGTCCAGATTGCCTTACATACTGCATTCATCATTACAGGATATGAACTGCTGTTTTTTAATTGGTCATGCTGTATGTAGAGAGAGAAATATCAATAGCAAAATCAGTAATAAGAGAGAAGAGGAGTGAGTGTCTAGTGATCTACTGTGGTGTCTGTTGGAGGAGAAACTACTGTCTGCTTCTTTTTTGATTGATTTCTGCTCTTGATTCTCAAATATTGGACTGAAACTTGATGCTTAGGTTTGATGAAAGAGAAAAATACATTAATAAACAACAGCACAATTCAATCCACAGAAATGCAGTTTCTTGCAGTTTTTCTTTTTGGGTATTGCACTCATCATTTTGATATTCTGCTCAAGTCCAGTCGTCTATAACAGTAACATACATAAATGAGCTACAATAACAGAATGTACGGTATTTATGCCATATAACCAAATGCTTGTAGACATGATTGTTTGCCGTCTCATTATAAAACTATGAGTACGCTTTCTGACAGATTTTAGTGATCATCCTTGTTAACTCCAAGAATTTTTTCAGTTTAGGTCACATACCTGCTCATTGTTACAGAAAAAGCACTATGTCAGGGGGCTGTAAAATAAAACAATATCATTTAATCCAGCAGAGAGTGGTCATTTCTGTTCATTTTCAGGTGCATACAGGTTTTGGGTTTTTACTAGAACATGTTTACATGCTATAATGTTTAAAAAAATGATTTATTTTTGTCATCCTGGCTGTGCTGCATCACCTCTTTTTACCCTCTGTCTGAAATGCTCTGTTTGCGCTCCAGTCTGCTCTGATTGGTCAGCTGGCCCACTCTGCTGTGATTGGTCAACCAAACCAAACTCTTCGAACTCCGCTCCTGCTCCACTCTAGCTAGCTTTGTCTGAGGGTGTGCCAATAGCTGCTAGGCAGGTATTATGCTAATGCGTTACTTGGTGACATCAACAAGTTACGGAAAAAAAGGCGGGACCTCAAGCAAGGTGTTTGAGGCAGTTCAGGAGCAGTTTTTCTGTGGGGGAGACTCTGGGCTTTATAACCTTTATATAGGGCTTTATAGACCGTTTACATGCACAAAAAACTACACTCCTAAAAAAAATAAAATAAAGGGAACACAAACAACACATTGTAACTCCAAGTCAATCACACTTCTGTGAAATCAACCTGTCCAGTAAGGAAGCAACACTGACTGTGAATCGGTTTCACCTGCTGTTGTGCTAATGATAAAGACACAGGTAGAAATAGGCAATTAGCAAGACAACCCCTATAAAGGAGTGGTTCTGCAGGTGATGACCACAGACCATTTCTCTGTTCTCATACTTTCTGGCTGATGTTTTGGTCACTTTTGCATTTTGGCAGTGCTCTCACCCCTAGTGGTAGCATGAGTAGTATAGCTCATCCAGGATGGATCATCAATGCGAGCTGTGGCAAGAAGGTTTGCTGGGTCTGTCAGCACAGAGTCCAGAGCATGGAGGAGACAGGCCAGTACACCAGGAGACGTGGAGGGGGCCGTAGGAGGGCAACAACCCAGCAGCAGGACCGCTACCTCCTCCTTTGTGCAAGGAGGAACAGGAGGAACACTGTCATAGCCCTGCAAAATGACCTCCAGCAGGCCACTAATATGTGTGTTTCTGCTCAAACCGTCAGAAACAGACTCCATGAGGGTGGTATGAGGGCCCAACGTCCACAAGTGGGGCTTGTGCTTACAGCTCCACATCGTGCAGGGCGATTGGCATTTGCCAGAGAACACCAAGATTGGCAGATTCGCCTTTGGCGCCCTGAGCTCTTCACAGATGAGAGCAGGTTCACACTGAGCACATGTGACAGATGTGACAGAGTCTGGAGACACCGTTCTGCTGCCTGCAACATCCTCCAGCATCACCGGTTTGACGGTGGGTCAGTAATGGTGTGGGAGGTATTTCTTTGGAGGGCCGCACAGCCCTCCATGTGCTAGCACGAGGTACCCTGACTGTCATTAGGTGCTGGGATGAGATCCTCAGACCTATTGTGAGACCGTATGCTGATACAGTGGTCCCTGGGTTCCCTCTGATGCATGCCAATGCTAGGCCTCAAATGTGTCAGCAGTTCCTGCATAATGAAGGCACTGATGCTATGGACCGGCCTGCCCGTTCCCCAGACCTGAATCCAATCGAGCACATCTGGGACATCATGTCTCATTCCACCCACCAACACCACGTTGCATCACAGACTGTCCAGGAGTTGACTGATGCGTAATTCAGGTCTGGGAGGAGATCCTTCAGGAGAACATCCGCCGCCTCATCAGGAGCAGCCTAGGCGTTGTAGGAAGTTCATAAAGGCACGTGGAGGCCACAGACACAACCAAGCCTCATTTTGACTTGTCTTGAGGAATTTCCATTCAAGTTGGATCAGCCTGTAATGTGATTTTATTTTTTACTTTTATTTCGAGTATGATTCCAAATCCAGACCTCCATGGGATAATAATTTTGATTTACATTGATCGTTTTTATGTTATTTTGTTCTCAAAGTATTCTATTATGAAATGAATAAAGATTTTCAGCTGGAATATTTCATTCATTGAGATCTGGGATGTGTTATTTTAGTGTTCCCTTTATTTATTTGAGCAGTGTATATAACACACTAAAGGAGAAGGGAAAAGCACAAAAGCACAACAGGTCCTCTTTAAGTCAACAAAAGGCAGGACTCATTCTCTCCAGTCGGTGGGTGAGTAAGGAGTCATCTTTGACTTTACAAGGCTTGTGTCATCTTTAATGGAAGAAAACTTTTTCCTGTCTATGTCAGAATAAATCATGTTATTTTTCTACTTCACAAACAGTCACTAAAAGGCTAGTCTGGCACTGACTTTAGGTAATACAGTCATCCCAGAGGTGTTGGGTGGGGTTGAGGTTAGGGTTCTGTGCAGGTCAGTCATGTCATTCCACACCAAACTGGGAAAACCATTTCTCTATGAGCCCTCCTCAAACTGTTGCCACAAAGTTATAAGGCACACTAGTATCTAAGATGCTGTTGCATATAGCAGTGGTTTCCAGTCTGGGGTCCAGACCCTCCTTAGGGGGGTACCAAAGATCATAGGGAGTGCAAGAGGATTTGTCTGCTCTGAAGTTGTCAAAATTAGATGTGCACTTGTATAACTTACATCATACTAACACACTTATTGGATAATCATTTCCACAATTCATTTATCTAACACAATATTCTGCTTCACTTTCATTTGTTGGTGTTTAGCCTTTCAAAAACAAAATTTTCACTAAAAGCAAAACTTATTTGCTCTCCTGTTTACCGCACACAAAGGGAGGACACACCTGTATTAACGTGGCACCACAAATTAAAATTATTTAACCACAGTAACAAAAATCTATTTGTTTTATAGTAAATAATAATAATAAGGATAGCTGTAATCATTGCCAAAATTCAAACCAGTTTTTAACTCATGAAATATTTTGCTTCAACCCACATTTGTTGCTGTTTAGCCTTTCAAAATCATTTTCACTGCAGTCAGAAACTTGCTTGCTCTCCTGCTTACCGCATACAAAGGGAGGACACGCCTGTATTAATGTGGCGGTCTAGCAGCAGTCTAACAGCACCATAAATTACATTTATTTAACCACAGTAACAAAAATCCTATTTCAGGTTTATAGTAAATAATAAAAAAGGATAACTGTAATCACTGCCAAATAAATGTTTTTATCTCCTGAAATCTGATGGTAATGGTGATCTGGGGTAAAGAGTCTTTACCCCAAGTGAAGGAGTTCAAGTACCTCAGGGTCTTGTTCACGAGTGAGGGAACAATAGAACGTGAGATTGGCCGGAGAATCGGAGCAGCGGGGGCGGTATTGCAGTCGCTGTACCGCACCGTTGTGACGAAGAGAGAGTTGAGCCGGAAGGCAAAGCTCTCTATCTACCGGTCAATCTTCGTGCCTACTCTCACCTATGGTCATGAGGGCTGGGTCATGACCGAAAGAACTAGATCGCGAGTACAAGCGGCCGAAATGGGTTTTCTCAGGAGGGTGGCTGGCATCTCCCTTAGAGATAAGGTGAGAAGCTCAGTCATCCGTGAGGGACTCGGAGTAGAGCCGCTGCTCCTTTGCGTTGAAAGGAGCCAGTTGAGTTGGTTCGGACATCTGGTAAGGATGCCTCCTGGGCGCCTCCCTAGGGAGGTGTTCCAGGCACGACCAGCTGGGAGGAGACCCCGGGGACGACCCAGGACTAGATGGAGAGATTATATCTCCACACTGGCCTTGGAACGCCTCGGGATCCCCCAGTCAGAGCTGGTTAATGTGGCCCGGGAAAGGGAAGTTTGGGGTCCCCTGCTGGAGCTGTTGCCCCCGCGACCCGACCCCAGATAAGCGGTTGAAGATGAAGATGAAGAAGAAGAAGATCTCCTGAAATATTTTATTTCAATTCAAATTTGTTACCATTTAGCCTTTCAAAATCATTTTCACTGTGGTTAAAGCTTATTTGCTCTCCTGCTTACCGTACACAAAGGGAGGACACGCCTGTATTAATGTAGCGGTCTAGCAGCAGTCTAACAGCACCATAAATTACATTTCACCAGAATAACAAAAAATCAATTTTGGCTTTAAAACAATTATAGTAATTTAATTAAGTTGTAACAAAAAAAAAAATTTTGTATATGTTTGTTTGGTGAATCCATCAAAACTTCATCACTTTATTTATGTTCACAAAACTGATGAGTTCTTTTCATTAAATAAAGTTGATTTAATAAAAAAAACAATAATTCATTTAATGAAAATAATGAACTGAGCTTGTCCACATGTGAGTGGCCACTACTAGAACACAAAGTTTGTCTCATCAGCTCTCCTCAGTTACAATCCACAAAGCAGAAGGCCATAAAAACAGGGTATTTAAAACAACAGTATGCTTTTGTCTATCTATACCCTGTATGGAGCACCCTGATGCTAATGTAAAGAAAGTGGAGCATAATATTAGCATGATTAAGAGGAAAGATGATGATGAAGCATGCTCCTTATCTACTCCTTGCTACCCTCCAGTGGTGATATAACATACTGTCCTTCAAACTGTACAGGAGCCCATACACATCATCTGTCCACCTGCATCCAGCCCCCAAACAACCCCCGTAACGCTCCTTCCCTCTTCCTCTGTCGCTGTCTGGAGTGTGTTAGCTCTGACATTTTGGCAGGAGATGTGTCGGACGGGTCAGGGTCCTCCTGAGTCCCGCTATAAGACCCCTGCTGGATGTCTTCAGTTCAATTCAACAGCCTGTTATCACTTATGGAACTATTCACACATCTGTCAAAACAGATCAATTGAGTTCAAACGGATGTCAGAGGGGCAAACCGCATTGCCACGGGCCAGCGAATTCTTAGTGTGTGTGTGGCTTGTGTACGTCACAGGCCAGCCATGCTGACTCCTTCATAGCCTGCTGGTTTTAGCATTAAAGGACCCAGGCCCTATCTTTGTCTTTGTCTTTTCTCCTGCCGTGTTGCTCCTCCCAGCCTTTTCTCACTCTTTTATCCACTGCTCTCTCTCTACTCTCCACATCTTCATGTCCTTCATCTTCTTGTTTTTTTTTCTCACTCAACTCCCCAGATGCTTTATCTTTTTCCCTCGCTTACGCTTCTCGACTTTTTATCACTCATTTCCATTTCGTCAATCTATCTTTCTTCATCTTTTGCCCCATTTCTTACTCTCACTCTACGCATGCCGCCGTTTCTCATTCACGGTAGCCAACAGTTCAGCTTCACCACACAGCAAAGAGGCTGACCATCCATGTCTCATCGCTCAGGCAACAGCAGCAGCAGCGGCAGTGGCGGCGGCGGCGGCAGGCGGCAGCGGCGGCGGCGGCGGCGGCGGCAGCAGCAGCGGCAGCGGAGCAGCCACAGCAGCAGCGACGGCGGCGGTGTGGAGAGGAACCTGATAGAAGCTCATGTTGCAGCAGCTCCCAGAAGCCTGGCCTGCCTTGCATACACTAAGTACAAACACATGTGGGCAGACACTGCAACACTGCAGGCAGACACATACCACATGTGAGGGATGGACTCCGTCATTCATTCACCCTTTTATTCGTGCACACACACAGCCCAGTTGCACAGCGGTTTGTGAAATTGTCACAGAATTAAATGTACTGACTTGTGTACACAGATGCTAATTTCACATTTTTTTTGTGATGGTCAGCACAAAATCAATTTGTGTATAATCCATGTAATTGTGAATCAAGTATAGAGAGCAGAGGTCGGGGTGGATGGATGGGTCAAAAAACAGGATTTTCACCCAGGTGGCTGGTTACTAAGTAGTTCTTGTTATATAACTTCCATACTACGCTACGCTATTTAAGGTATTATTTTAAGCCAAACCATGATCTTTTCTTAAAGCTAACTAAATAGTTCTTGTCACATAACTTCCATACTTAAGTTACATCCTTATCAAAACCACGATTTTTTCTCACTGCTAACTACGTATTTTTTGTCACATAACTTCCATACTTATGGTAAGCCACATCCAGTGTCATTTTAAGCCAAACCACAATCTTTTCCTAAAGCTAAGTAGTTTTAGTCATGTAGTATGCATACTTAAGTTACACCACTTCTGGTGTTATTTAAACTCAAACAATAATCTTTTCCTAAACCTAACCAACTTGATCTCTTCCTAAAGCTAACTAGTAGTTTGTTGCCTAACCCTAACCAAGTCAACCTATTCCTAAATCTAAATATTTTGTTGCCTAAACCTAACCAAGTCAATCTATTCCTAAATCTAAATGTTTTTTGGCGAAACCTAACCAAGTCGACCTATTCCTAAACCTAAGTAGTTTGATGCCTAAACCTAACCAAGTTGATCTTTTCCTAAACCTAATTAAGTAGCTTGCTGCCGAAGCCTAACCAAATCCATCTTTTCCCAAACCTAAAGTTTATTGCTGAAGCCTAACCAAGTTGATCTTTTTCTAAAGCTAAATAGTTTATTGCCTAAACTTAACCAAGTCAATCTTTTCCTAAACCTTACTAAGTATTTTGTTGATGAAGCCAAACCAAGTTGATCCATTCCTGGACTGTGAGACTGTGTTGCACACATACACACCTACATTCAATCAATTATCCCAAACTTCCTCGTTCATTCATTTACAAGTCACACAAACATCTGTCGACAGTGGTGAGGGGGTAGTCCACATATGGGCCCCTTGGGCAGAAGCTCAATTACATGCTAATAGCACACTATGGGGCAGCAACAGCACAATAAAAACATACATGTGTTGGCCCACCGACTGTATTAACAGCTTTAAGAGCTCCAGCAACCTTCACTGATTTACAAGCCACTATTAATCAACTGTCTCCAAGATCTAAACAATTTCCTAACCGTGACGGCAGTTTGGGAATTTAAAATTCAAGGATTATATACATCAGTCTTCTGCATTGATGACGTTCAGTATCCCTGCTGTAACTCCCAGTAGAGCCCATTCTCCTCTACTTGACTGGAACATGCCGTTTGCCAAAATGATGAATTCCACCCCAGCAAGGCCGAAGCTGGGAGCGCCGCAAGAAACTCCGGGGCCCCCTCACAACTTTTCTCTTGAGGCCCTGAAACAGTAAATATCTCTAATCCCTTTAAACCCAGTCCAGCTCTGGGCCCCCTGCATCATCACACGCCCATCACCTCCCACTCAGAGAGGGCCCCCCTAATCACCAATCACTTCCTCTGGTAATATTAATTTACACCATTCTGCAAGAGATGATATCTTCATCTTATGGTCTCAGAAACAGAAATTCATGAAGGAAACAATCCCCAATATTGAGAGGATTTTGTCCCATTCTGCGTCATATGGGAGGGTTTTTGTCTTAAATTAGATGAATATTTTATTTATTATCTCTATATGAGTGAAATTTGGTGTCATCACACATTATTAAAGATTATTTTCATTACCAATTAATCTGTCAGTTATTTCTGTGGATTAAAGCAACAGTTGGTAGAATATTTTTGGCATCATTGGGGGAAAAAAATCCATAATAACTTTACAGCATATTGTAATTCAAGTGTTCTGGGAGAAAGTTAGACTTCTGCACCTCCTTGTGGCTGTTTTCACAACTTAAAAAATCTAGACCTTAAAGAGACTTTGGCCAATCAGAGGTCATTTCAGAGAGAAAGAGCGTTCCTATTGGCTGTTCATTCAACAGAGGCAGCTGTCAACACAGCTCACAAATTCCAATCAAATGATCAAACTGAGCAGCGCTGATCAAATATGAATCAATATTCTGTTGATTCTAAAAAGCTTGTAGTTACTGTTTAGCTGTAAAATGAGAAAGTTTGTGACTTGACAGCCATGTTGAGATCAGCTGAGGAAACACCAAGCACCGCCCACCAGCCGGAGCAAACTTTCTCATTTTAGAGCTAAACAGTAACTACAAGATTTTTCTGACAACATTACATAGCAGAAATAGTTATTACAGTAACAGAATATTGATTCATATTTGATCAGCGCTGCCTAATTTGACCATTTGATAGGAGTCTGCCAGTGATTGACAGCTACTCAGAGGGCAAGATTCCAGCTCGGCTCTGATTGGTTGTTTTCCTCCTTATATGAAATCTTGCAGATGCCATTACCTGTCTCATACTACTGTCAGGATCTAGTGACCATTTTATGACAATAACTTTTTTTTTATTATTATTATTATATTTTCTCAATCTGCCGACAGCTTCAATGGATATTCAATTCAATTATATATTTAATTTATTACTATATGAACAGAAAAAGCAGCCATCTTTGTCAATCACTAATCAATTAACCTATTAATTGTTGTTTAACTCATATTATGTTAGGAAGGACCCACTGTGTGCCCCGAAAGGACCCCCGGGGGTCCCCGTACCTCCTTATGGGAACCTCATTACAGTAGCAGTCAGTTACTTATCACAAATCTTAAATTAGCACTTTTCCCATGGAGGTTTTGAATTGCAGCTCTTGCGACTAAAAGTGAACCAGCCCCAGGTTACCAAAACATTCCCACGTGCGCTCCAGTCCACGTCGGTCCTACCTGTGTCTGCTAGCCGCTCTCTGTCCCGTCTGAATACTGGTCTCCGCATATCCGAGACCCCAACTAACCCGGGCCAACGTGAAGCAGGCCAGCAGGTAAAACACCGTCTCCATCCTCGTGTCCGGCGTTGGGCTTAAACGCAAAGAAATGTCATTTAGTTCCAAAGTTTCCACGAGGAAAAGTCTCTCGGTTACTGATTGTTGTCCTCAGTGACGAGCCGTGGGTGAATGGAGATGGAGAGCCATGACTTCACCCCGCAGAGTCCAGTCAAGTGCATTTCAGACGGCAGCAGACTGCGGCTGGAGCCGTGGACCGACTGTGACTGACTGCTGAGGAGCGCAGCGCCGAGAGGAAAGTTTCCTGTCACAGAGCCAAGAGCTCTCTCTCTCTCTCTCGCTTCTCTCTCTCTCTCTCTCTCTCTCTCTCTCTCTCTCTCTCTCTCTCTCTCTCTCTCTCTCTCTCTCTCTCTCCCTATTGAATTCAAAGAGGCTTTATGACCTGACCATAGTGAAACACAGTATTGCCAAAGCGCTGTAGCCTACAAGGTGGTATGAACAGGGAAAAGTACACAAACAATAAAACATGAAGTTCTGTGAACATTATAATGCAAAAACGACCATGTCAGCAATATTTTATCCTGCAAATAGCAAGAACAGGAAGCTGAACATACTGGACATTTCATGCCATATTGTCTTTAAAAATATTATATTTTACAGAGTAAAGGAAATTATATTATAAGATCTGACACACATTTTGTGCACGCTATGATTCATTTAGCTTGAAGTTGTCATGATGTTCCTAAATTGACAGTTTTTGTAATGTCTATTTTTCAGTTGAGCAGGTCTCAGCCTCACAATAATGATTTAAAACCATAAAAGGTAGCATTTTAATATAATTTTTATATATTGATAATAATAATAAAGAACACACACCCCCGCAACTAAAAAATGGTTTGTCCCAAAATGTGATCATATGCTTTTTCTTAAAATATCAGGAAGGTATTTCATGTTTAAGATTTGCTGTAATAGATGTATTACACAGAAGGAACCCACAGGCCTAACTGATGGACAGCAGCAACAGTATGAAAACACAGTAATAATCTTTGTATGCTTGTATGGATCATTCTACCTTCCTCTACCTTCATGCAACCTCATTTTCTCTGTTTCCCTTTTTCATTTCAGTTCCATTCAACCGAAACTACATCACTGGTGTTGTAAGGCAATTTCAACTTTGTCAAAGCAATTTTACAACAAAACAGCAAAGAAGACAGTCCAGACTCCAGAAAACTTTAAAGGTGCTAAACTCAAATTTTAGAGCACTGCCTCCACACGGCTCTCTAAATGGTGACGGCTGAGCCAAGGAGGGCCACAGTGCTGACAGAGGTAACGGTTTACCTGAGGTGGAACCGGAGGGTTGGGTGCTACTCTTCTCAGGTTTAACTGAAATATCACTGTCCTCACTTTGTAAAATAAAATGTAACAAATATATACTGTACATAAATATAAATTTAGTGAATTGTTAGTTATTATTGAATTAATAACTGATACACCAACAACTTGGCAAAATTAACAGGAATTACAATTCAGGTGTAAACCTTTTAATGCAGCAACAAATTGGTCAAAACTTAAATAGGAATTCAATTTCAGTATATAATATATATAGTATATAGTTGTAAAATTTTATTTAATTGTCAACATTTTCACCGATATCCGATCCAGCTATCTGAGTCAGTATTGTCCCGATATGTGATCTGGTATCGGTATTGGTGCATCCCTGACTGGTACGCTGATAGGCCTACTCATAGGCTGTATAAGGTGGACGACGAATTTCCACTTCATCCCAGAAGGACAGAAGTGAAGCTAAAATATCCCGGTACGGGGGCTGCCATCCTAAAAGTCTGATGTAATTTGTAACCATATATAGCATCAAATAACTACTTCAAACCAAACATATTAGAAAACTAAATACTTGAACAAACATCAGCGAGATAAGACCTACCGTATTTTTCGCACTATAAGGCGCACTTTAAATCCTTTAATTTTCTCAAAAATCAACAGTGTGCCTTATAATCCGGTACGCCTTATTTATCAATTCTGGTTGTGCTTACTGACCTAGAACCAATTTTATGTGGTACAGGGCACTCAAAAATCTGTCAAAATGTTTTATTACGACTTTGGTAAGCTACGAAGCTGCACCGCTGGATGGATTGTCGGAGATTTCTGTGAAGAACCCGAATGGCTTTTTCCACAAATCTCCGTCCCTGTTGATCTACGACTCCATGCGGCCATCTCACCGACACTGTCAAAACCCAAGTGAAGAAAACTACTTCGGAGCTTGCCATCATTCCGGGTGGATTAACTAAAGGACTCCAACCACTAGATATTGGTGTCAACAGGTCCTTCAAAGTTAAATTGCTCCTCTATCACGAGACGAGAGCGCCTTATGTATGAAAATAGACACGTTCACTGATAGTGCACCTTATAATCCAATGCGCCTTATAGTGCAAAAACTACGGTACCTAAAATTACAGAAATCATCCTTTGGGAAAAATTTATCTGATGTGTATTTTGACTTACTTTAGTTTGGCCCGTGTCAGGATTTATGACCTATACTGCAGCCAGCCACCAGGGGGCAATCTACATGTTTTGGCTTCACTTTGAGGGAGCTGTCATGTCGTCCATCTTTATATGCAGTCTATGAGCCTACTAAACTAGTTTACCCAGTTTACATATTGTTATTGAATTGTATGTTTAAGTTTCCTTTTTTCTGAGCACTTTAGGGACTTCTCGCTCATGTTAGCTTAAAACAAGACAATGTAACATTTGCTAAACATCGACCGACATGGCCATGAGTAGCAATAACAGAATAATGCCATTGTTCTTGATTTAGATGCTTTAAAGACATCAACCTTATGCAACTCGACTGGCCTAACAAAAGGGCCATAAAGTTATTGAAGTGGTTCAGTCATGTCCTTCCAGAGCAATACCTATGTAGAGTTGGCTAACATTAGCAAACAGGAGCTACTGGTCATATCAGACCAAGTAAAGCAAAACCTCAGAGTGTATTGAATTTAAACATTTCACCTTTTTCTTCCTTTCAAAGTTACATCGTACAATTTGACTGTCAATTGCTGTTTTAAAGTTAACTTCCAGTCTGTGTTTCATGCTGGTGTTGGTTTGGCATTGGTTAATAATCCAGTAAAGGAAAAACTGACATTGTGTTAAGCAGCAGCAGCTTGTGTGTGTGTGTGATAGTGATGGCTGATAGTGCCTCCTCCTCCTTCATAATCACAGTCAGTCTTAACGCAATAGGCCCGTCTGCCTTGTTTCCCTTTTGATCAGTACGGCAGATTCCAGGCTGAGACGTCTATGACATCTAACAGCCCAACTCATGGGACACACACCCACACACACACACACACACACACACACACCTACACACACACAGTACGTAGTAGCAGCTCCTTATCCGCTGGATAAGGAGGCTGTTCTCGAGGTGTGATTGATGCCGTTGTACTCCCACAGCCAAGAGAAAGTTTGACTCCGTGCCATGATTTACAGTACACTTCATTTCCCCTTCTACCTCTTTCCTGTCATTATCTGTATCCAAATTTAGCAGACATGCCAAAAAGGTAAAAATAGATGTCTGCAATCTCAGCAGTTCAGAGATACAAAGTGAAATTTCATGTCATCCAGTTTGTCTGTTTGGTTATTCATGTTCCTGTTTCCTCATACATGATCAGTTTTTTGGCCTTTTGCAGGGGTTTATTTTCTTTTCCAGTTCCTTTGGTGTCCCACTTTTCTTTCTACATTTTGACTCAGTGAAATCTGTGCATGTCATCCACTGCTGCCACAGAGGAATGCCCAGCTCAGCAGTCCTCCCATCGACCCACTAATGAGATCAGCTCTCCCAGCTGCTGCATCACAGACTCTCTGACTCCCCACTGAGCGTAGCCAGGCGTACTGGGGAGGACCGTAGTACTGAGACCGTTACAGAAACATACAGCCGCTACCTGCTCATGCATGATGTAAACATGATGTTTCTTATTCCAGTATTCATCGGCTTTATCAGGCCAAGACATTAGAGAGAAACTGTGTTAGGGCTGCACGATTATGGCTAAAATGACAATCAGAATTATTTAGATCTACAGTATATTTTTATTGTACTTTCATATTTAACCCTCTGAGACCCACAATAGACCACTTTTTGTGTCTTTTAGGGGGTACAGGAAGTCTTTAGGGGGAGATAGCAGGTCAGCAGTAGATGTCACATAGAAGTGATGAACATCATCTGAAAGCTGGAAACCTGAAGATCAATTTGAGATGCAGCTTAGCATTATGCATCAAGTTGTTCTAGTCATAAATAAGAGATAAATAAAAAATAATAATAATTAATTAATTAAACTAAATTGTAAAACAGTAGGGCTGCATGGTGGTGTAGTGGTTAGCACTGTCGCCTCACAGCAAAAGAGTTGCAGGTTCGATTCCAGCTTGCGGCTCTTCTGTGTGGAGTTTGCATGTTCTCCCCGTGTAAGCGTGGGTTCTCTCCGGGTTCTCCGGCTTCCTCCCACCGTCCAAAGACATGCTGTTTAGGTTAATTGATTACTCTAAATTGCCCGTAGGTGTGGATGTGAGTGTGAATGGTTGTCTGTCTATATGTTGTCTGTCTCTATGTGCCCTGCGATGGACTGGAGACCTGTCCAGGGTGAACCCCGCCTTCGCCCAATGCCAGCTGGGATCGGCTCCAGCCCCCCGCGACCCCCAACGGGATAAGCGGTGACGATGAATGAATGAATGAATGTAAAACAGTATAAGGACTTGATGATAGAAGTATATGATGACGATCTTCATGTTCACTCATTTCACTTGTTTCATAAGTAGTTGCAGCAATTTTAGGGTTGATACCATTCGTTACACAGATTTGGTGTTAAATTTAACAATTTTTTATCAGTCATGAATTGACAAATATATCAATACCTCCAAAATACCACATTAAGACACCAAGAGCTTGAGGAACATCATAGAAAAAGCCAAGCTGTGATCTGGGATAACAAACTTTTGACATTTGGAGATTTCTGCAAGAATCACATTTTTCAGTGACTGGATGGTGAACACTTCTGTTATGTAAACTGCTCTGAAACCCCCTTATTGTCAGTCTAGTAGGAAAGCCATCCATCCTCTGAATGCCCCAGGTCTCTAGTTTGTGGCTGTAAAGTTTCATGAGGCTGTGATTATCGTAGAGGTCACCACAGGTCATTTTATACAGTGAGGTCAAGTTTAAAAAATGGTCTACAATGAAACAGCTACTATGGGGACAAACATCATCACACATGAATACAGTTGGACTCACTGGATCCACAAGAGTCTCAGCTTTACAGTGATACACAAGTCATGAAATGTTTGACTGTTTATGGACCCCAGTATGCAGAAATAGTCAATAACATTTTCATCAATTATGTGGAGTGAAAATACAGTACCAGTGTTTAGAAGTCAAATTGTGACACATTTATTCCATGAAAGCTGTGTTTGTCTTTGTTTTTATGCACTTTTAAGATGGTAACTCACCATCACTACAAATCTAGTTGACAGTTAAAGGAGTACAAGTATCTGGCGAACACATAAAGTCAGCCACAGCCCACTAGAGCTCCTCCAAGCGCACAGACCTCTGACCTTTTTTGGGTCCATGCAAAACAATAAAACGCTTAGCAAACAAAGGCTGGAGCATATTAAGCAGATTGGGAAAAAAGGCCTATGGCTCATTAACTGCTGGCTACTGTACGTTTCAGATGAACTGTAGCCGGTGGGAGATGCTGGCCAGGCTACAGTAAGTGATAAGGCTGAGAATAAATGAGAGGCCTCTGCAACCACGTGATGCATGACACGAACCAGATATAAGAAGGAACTCTAATGGGGGTGAGTTGAAAGAAAGGGTGACGTTAATCTTGTAAGAGCTCACAAATTATTTCTAACATTCCCCCTTTGTTAACTATAAATCTTTTAAAAAGCAATTCGTCTGGACAGATACACACAGACACAATCACACCCTGTTACATTTACAAATCCCCTCTCTAAATTAATTCCTCCTCTGAAGCCAAAGCTTGCCAAGACTAATCTGTAGCCTTTACAGAGTCAGATGTGGGAAATAGGACCAGTTGGTTGGAATTTAAGAGTATTTATGAGCATGTGTGTCATTTTGAGGCAGGTTTCGCCAGCTTATCTACCGCACATTTCAAACAAACTGAGGTTCATTCAACTTCTGTGTGCTGCGCAGGGCATAACATAACCTATTTCATCATCCTGGAGGCTGCTGATAGCATGTGTGGAGGACTTTTTGAAGCTATTTTTCCACTTACTTATTTTCAATTCCTTTTACCATGAAAGAGGAAGGTGATAGCTCTCTTTATGAGACTGCCTGTGTAGTGGCTGTGGAAATCCCAGTCCATTTGCCAGGAAATAAATGTGGGCGTTGTTCCTTTCTGTAACCATGGATACGCGATTGTTGACATGTTCACATTTGGTCAGAGTGGCGTAATACAGAGAGCGACGTGTAGAGCTAGTGTTGTATGACATCAAGTGACTGTCATTGAAAGTTATGTGGTATAATAATGAGAATAACAAGCAAGAAAGGACATTATACCTGTTACGTAACGTTACAGAAACTCCACTAAGGGCGATTGCTTTAAGTTTGTTTTAATGCCACTAATTTCTTTAACGCATTAACGCAACTGGTGTTTTTTAATTAACCTCTTAAAAATCCATCAGGCCTGGCTGCTATTCGATCTATTGGAGAATGTAACAGGCTCCAAACATGTTGTACTAGCTTGTCAAGAAGAAGGTTAAATAACGCTCCAAAATTATGCAAAATTTTAGCGAGGAAAAACTGGCCTGGCCATATTCAAAGGGGTCCCTTGACCTCTGACCTCCAGATGTGTGAATGTAAATGGGTTCTCTGGGTCCCCACCAGTCTCCCCTTTACAGACATGCCCACTTTATGATAATCACATGCAGTTTGGATCAAGTCATAGTCAAGTCAGCACTCTGACACACTGACAGCTGTTGTTGCCTGTTGGGCTGCAGTTTGCCATGTTATGATTTCAGCATTTATGCTAAATGCAGAACCTGTGAGGGTTTCTGGACAATATCTGTTATTGTTTTGTGTTGTTTATTGATTTCTAATAATAAATATATACATACATTTACATAAAGAAGCATATTTGCCCACTCCCATGTTGATATGAGTATAAAATATTTGACAAATCTCCCTTTTTGAAAAAATTAAACATTGTGTGATTAATTTGCGATTAATTGTGATTGTGGACAATAAGATAATTAAAGTGATTTAACATTTTAATTGATTGACAGCCCTTGTTGTTACAGTTGTTAAGTTATTATTTGAACTCAAACTATGATATTCAATCCTAACCAGTCGTTTCACAACGTTAACCACATTTCAATAAGCATGATATGAGGCTGATATGAAACATATTCATGAAACATGTTTTGGTTCAGAAATCTCTCCATTCAACATATCTGTGCTGCAGAAACATGCGTACAATGGCAACATTTTTTCTGGTGACTGGTTGGAGAAATCACCCATCATTAAATGGGTAAAAAAGGTAATAAAAAGGTTGAACTGAATAAACAGATAAACAGTTCAAAACTACAATTTCGTGTCTTGTTTAAACGCCTCATCATTTTATATCCCGCTCAGCTAATGAGGCTACACTAAAGCTAGCGGCTCTGTGAGGCTGTTGAGCTGAGGACGGTACTGGATGAAAAGGTATGTAGTTATTACAGTTCATTCTGTAGGGTGCCTGAATGTGTAAACCAAATTTCATGACGGGCCATCCAATATTTGTGCAGAATTTTTACTTTAAAAGTCAGCCTCATGGTGGCACAAAGTCAGGCGATCACCAACATAATTAGGACTCATCCTTGGGGCACCATTAACATTTCATGTAAATCTTCAGTTTTTGTGATATTTTACTCTAGAGTCATGCCACTAGCATTATAACAGCTTAAAATACTATTCTTTCACTCCCTGTCTCTCAGGGTCCACACTGCTTGACCCTCCTCTAGTCCCTAAGCCGTGATAACATTCATGTTAAAGATACCCAGGAGCCCATGTCCAACAGGAGCTCTATACCTTTTAACAGTGTGACAGGCTATTTCTCTCAGTTTATGTGCTGTTAACTTTTACTTTCTCCTGCAGATGCCACAGGGTGATGAGCCTCCTCTGCTTTCTGCTTCCTCCCAGTTAGCTCCATTTCACTGGAATCTCTGGCTTTTTGTTGGGTTGTGCGGTCGCACAATGAGGCCGCCTTTAAAAAATGCAACCGGACAGCATTTCTTTCCTTTCCTGTGGTTTTGGATTAATTGCGTCTTCCTTAAGGAGCCATCTTGCATTGGGATGTGCTTGTGTCGACCCTGTCAGCTGTGTGGCCTTCGCTGGCTGGGCCACTGGACTCTTGACCAAAGCCCTTGGGAAGATTAACATTCCTACGGGGGTTCGGAGGAGGGGGGACGCTGTTTCTCTGCCATTATAAATAGGCAGGATTAGACCATACACAGCAAAACAAACACGGATTGCTGTTGTAGCAACATACATTAAGTGTTGATTAGGGCACTATTCCTCTAAACCAGGGATGCTCAAAGTAGGGTCCGGGGACCATCGGGGGTCTGTGGCACTCTGCCAGGGGGTCTGCAAAATAATTTTGTTTGTTTGTTTTGTTTTTGTTTTAAATTATAAAACTGTGCTGAAAAGTACATATCTCCAGGTGGGGACCATTTGTGCCAGTAAAACAAACATATCGTGTCCATTACACCCAGCCTTAGCTATGGGCCAATAGAAACTCTGATATCATTGTGACACGTCACATCAATCTACTCAGGGCGCCATTGACAAATATACACAAACATTGGGTGCCTCAGCCTGTAACAGCGATATGTCAACATGGGCGCCATACTTGACCTGGTAAGACTGGCCTGTAACTCTATACAAGTGAACGGGAGAGCTGCCATTTTCTAGGTAAGAAGCAGTATAATGTTTACATTGATTTCAATGAGTTGTTATTATATTAAAGGGTATTATGATCCATGTTTTGTCTCCAGGTACTTAAAATCACAATAGTTAAGCTATAATCGCTGTGTCCACATCGTCAAGTGACACTAAGCCCAACCTAACTAAATAGTTATATCTGTTATATATCGAGATAGTGACAGGAGACCAAAATGTGTCAGAATACATTACCTGGAATATCACTTCAAAACAAAGTTCAAACATATGACGGATTATCAGGGCCACACTGAGAGGAAAAGTCATAATATTACAAGAAAAAGCTAGAATTTAATAAGAATAAAGTCATACTGTACTAAATCATAATATTATGAGAATAAAGTATTGATACTATACTAAATCATAATATTATGAGAATAAAGTCATACTATACTAAATCATAATATTATGAGAATAAAGTAATACTATACTAAATCATAATATTATGAGAATAAAGTCATACTATACTAAATCATAATATTATGAGAATAAAGTCATACTATGCTAAATCATAATATTATGAGAATAAAGTCATACTATACTAAATCATAATATTATGAGAATAAAGTAATACTATACTAAATCATAATATTATGAGAATAAAGTCATACTATACTAAATCATAATATTATGAGAATAAAGTAATACTATACTAAATCATAATATTATGAGAATAAAGTCATACTATACTAAATCATAATATTATGAGAATAAAGTCATACTGTACTAAATCATAATATTATGAGAATAAAGTCATACTGTACTAAATCATAATATTATGAGAATAAAGTCATATTATGCTAAATCATAATATTATGAGAATAAAGTCATACTGTACTAAATCATAATATTATGAGAATAAAATCATACTGTACTAAATCATAATATTATGAGAATAAAGTCATACTATACTAAATCATAATATTATGAGAATAAAGTCATACTGTACTAAATAATAATATTATGAGAATAAAGTAATACTATACTAAATCATAATATTATGAGAAAAAATCAATAATATTAGAGAAAAAGATATAACAAATCATAATATTATAGAAAAAGTAACTGACTAAATCATAATATTTAATAAATCATAAAACTAAATAAATATAAGAAAAATCATACTATACAAATCATAATATTATAAATAAAGTCATACTGTACTAAATCATAATATTATGAGAATAAAGTAAACTATACTAAATCATAATATTATGAGAATAAAGTCATACTGTACTAAATCATAATATTATGAGAATAAATTACATTTTAAAAAAGTAATACTATACAAATAAATATTATGAGAATAAAGTCATACTGTACTAAATCATAATATTATGAGAATAAAGTCATACTATACTAAATCATAATATTATGAGAATAAAGTCATACTGTACTAAATCATAATATTATGAGAATAAAGTCATACTATACTAAATCATAATATTATGAGAATAAAGTCATACTGTACTAAATCATAATATTATGAGAATAAAGTCATACTGTACTAAATCATAATATTATGAGAATAAAGATCATACTGTACTAAATCATAATATTATGAGAATAAAGTCATACTGTACTAAATCATAATATTATGAGAATAAAGTAATACTATACTAAATAAATATTATAAAAAAATATCTTCAAAATAATATTATGAGAATAAAGTAATACACACTAAATCATAATATTATGAGAATAAAGTACATACTAAATCTTAATATTATGAGAAAAAGAACAAAAAATAAATTATAAAAAAAAACAAAAATGAGAAAAAAGTCATTAAAAAAAAGTCATTTCCTATAGTTTCCTCCAGGTCCGTGTGGTTCTTTCTTCAGAAAAAACGATGAAGTATTTGGTTATTTGTGAAACCTAAACTAAAGTATAACGTCACAAGATGCTCCACGATCCTCATTTTCACACAGGTGGCACTAAATTAACACATAAAAATCCATCCATCCATCGTCAACCGCTGGAGCCGATCCCAGCTGGCATAGGGCGAAGGCGGGGTTCACCCTGGACAGGTCGCCAGTCCATCGCAGGGCACATAGAGACAGACAACACAGAGACGGACAACCATTCACACTCACATCCACACCTACGGGCAATTTAGAGTAATCAATTAACCTAAACAGCATGTCTTTGGATGGTGGGAGGAAGCCAGAGTACCCGGAGAAAACCCACGCTTACATGGGGAGAACATGCAAACTCCACATAGAAGAGTCCCAAGCCGGAATCGAACCTGCGACCCTCTTGCTGTGAGGCGACAGCGCTAACCACTGCACCACCGTGCAGCCCCTACACATAAAAATATTTTTTTTAATAATATTATGATGTTATTCTTGTAAATTACAACTTTCTTTTTTCTCATAACATACTGTATCCTCATGTTCTGACTTTTTTTCTCATAAACTTATGACTTTATTCTCATAGTATTATAACATCTTTGTCTTAAACTTAGAATGTTTTTCTCGTAAACTCATAATATTACAATTTTTTTTCTCGTAAACAAATTATGTTATTCTGGAAATTTTATGACTTTATTATCATAATATTACGATTTTGTTTCTCGTAAAATCATCTCGTAAATCACAGATTTGTTATTCCTCAATGTGGCCCTAATACACCGTCGTACAAACACAATTCAAATTGAATTGTGTTTCTGTGTATCACTATGAAACAGGTCTGAAGTTTAAAATTTACAAAACAAGTAGTTCCAGTGGCATCTAAGAAAACAAATGGTAGTAAGCCTTTATTTTGTCCCCGTAAAGGGGCCCCTGACCCCAAAACGTTTGAGCCCCTGCTCTAAACAGTCAGTGTAAGTCTGAATTGTGTGTATACTTTGAAAGACTTGATTTTTGTGCCTCTCTATTGTTCCCATTGTATCCCATTCCTTCTCTACTCCCACTGCTTCCTCCGCAGACTTTATCTAGACTTTGTATGTGTGCGGCGTTTAACCAGCGCATGTTTCTGATGCTTTGCGGCTGCCATGTTGACATTCTTCGAGGCTTGGCCTGCATTTCACATTTGTGCAGGTCAGCGTGTTTTGTTTGCTTTAACTATTATGGGAGACCCCCAGTTGTTATTTCGCACTTTGAAGGAACCTTTAAAATGCCTCTGCTGGTGTGGTATGCTCCGCTGCACAGAAAAGACTTGAGCCTCGGGGGAGGCGTCTTTAGAGTGGAGTCCTGTCAAGCTCCGGACTCACTGGCTGACTTTGTCCTTCTGAGGCTTTCGATGCCCGGACCACATGTACTTACAAGACATTCATGAGTCACACTGCAGTGTGTGTGTGCAGCAAACATACAGTAGTCCTAAGCAAACCCAACCTCCTCACACACAAAAGTGCCTTCATGCTTTTTCCAGACTTTACACACACACAGCAGGAGCCACTGTTTCTGAAACATATCTCGACTCTTTTATAGTCCTCCAACAAAAAGGCTCTTCACTTTAAAGCCAGCTTCGTGTCAGAGGAAGGAAAACAAAACGTAAAAGTAAATGTGACTGCGGTGAGCCTGTTTTGACTAAGACTTAATCATCAGAGTTAGTATCATGAGTCGAAAGCTGACAGGAAATAGCGCTCACATCCCCCAGAAAAAAGGTAGTGCAAATACATTCAGTCTTGCAGTGACCCTCCCTCACAGGACACAAATTCATTTACCGTTATTGGAAACTCTGGGCCTCCACTGATTCACCTCCTTTGTGACGCAGAGGAATGGAGGAGAATGGCAGCCATGACTTATATCCTGCAGTAATAATCCATATCCTGAGCTGTGTTCTTGGACCACGATCAAGGTGTTACTGCACTATTAGGATGAATGCTATTTTTCATTTCTTTAATACTGCTGAAGTCGGCTTCAGTGGTCAGACATTTTCTGGAAAAACTTAAACACTCAACACTTTTCTGGTAACAATAAAACTGATGGCTTTCCCTGCTAAATCAGATTTCCATCATTTACAAAAACTGCAGCTAGTCTTAGTCATACTTTGCTGATAGAGGTTTGGGACGTTTCAAAGCAAAGCAAGGCCTCTGCACATAAAACATGTGGGCCTGTTTGGCCACTAGGGGGCATTACAACAAGTTGTCTACCAGGGCTGTCAAATCAATGACAGTATTTAATCGTGATTAATTGCGTGATTGTCTATGATTAAGCTAGTTAAACATGTTTTTTGAACTATGTCACAATAGCTTGTCAGGAAGGAGGCTAAATAACGCTCCAAACTGGAAAAACTGGCATGGCCATTTTCAAAGGGGTCCCTTGACCTCTGACCTCCAGATATGTGAATGTAAATGGGTTCTCTGGGTACCCACCAGTCTCCTCTTTACAGACATGCCCACTTTATGATAATCACAGTCAGTCTGGATCAAGTCATAGTCAAGTCAGCACTCTGACACACTGACAGCTGTTGTTGCCTGTTGAGCTGCAGTTTACCATGTTATGATTTGAGCATAATTTTTATGCTAAATGCAGAACCTGTGAGGGTTTCTGGACAATATTTATAATTTTTTTGTGTTAATTGTTGATTTCCAACAATAAATATAGATATACGTTTGCATAAATTAGCATATTTGCCAACGCCCATGTTGATAAGAGTATTAAACACTTCACAAATCTCCCTTTAAGATACATTTTAATAAAATATGTGTGATTCATTTGCAATTAATTGCGATTAACTAGCTACAATCATACAATTTAATATTTGACATTGATACTGATAGCCCTAATTTTTGTTTAATAGCCAACAAAACACAAATTCAAGTAAAGATTCGAATAGTACTTTCACTTTAAACGTTTGTAAACTCTGAGCCCTCCAACGCTAGCACCGGCATGCTTCCATTTATTTTCTCAAGATAATGTCCCGTCACTATCACATGTATAAATAAATACTCGGACCTGGTCCTGGCCCTTCCTTCTGCACAGTTGGAACTGGTGTCCCAGTGAAACCGGGCGGGGTGCAGGGGAAACAATTTCTCTATCATTGTAGTCATTACCCCCGGCCCTTATCATCACGGATGTTTGTCTAAGAAGCCCTGAGGATGGTATTATCCCTAGTGAGGATGATGGTGTCTCGAACTGGTTTAGTCTCCGAAGCTTTGTAAGCTGAACTACATGTTCGATGTGCAACATGCAGCTCCACAAATTGCCCGTGCATAAGAGAAGGCAGGGGATTATGGGGATAATCATGCAGTGCCAATGGAAATAGATGCAGTGTCACCCACTAATTTACTCTAAGTGCCACATGCCTCTATTAAAGCAATAATCGGCCATATTCTACGAAGAAAACACTCCTGTTTCATTTTATTTTGTATTTTAGGTAATTGCAATGGTGTTTTTATTCCTCTTATTTTATGGCACTTTGTGAGCTACTTAATAGCTGCCAGTGATGGCCCACTGTGTGAATGACGTGGTGCCTTTTTGCTGTGAATCCCGCCGCCATACAAGATGAAACCCACCTCCTGTGTGGGCTTTGTTTGAAGAGGCTGAGCTCATAAACAAACCACGAGGGAGTTGCAGCAGGATGTTTATGGGGATGTGAGGTAGAATGAATTAGGAACCGCAGGGGTTTAAGCACCCGGGCCTTTACCACACACACACACATATATACACTCATTCACATACAAATGTACACAAAATGCAACATTAGACAATCTGGAGTTCTGTATATCCTGCAGAGACAGTCCAGTGAAAGCAGAAACCACTGCTTAACTTCAGCAACACCACTTTTATATTCTGTAAAATAACCTTAACAAGATTTGTTTAATGTTGGTGTGCTGTTACTGAGCTATAAAAGTCATTTTCTCACACTATCAGTGAGGGGGGCGGATGGGGAGGTTTCTGCACAAGAAAACAGACAGAAAAGGACGCGAGGAGGGACAGTCCATCGGTCCAGTGCCCATCTGCAAAGTTTTAACCCTGAACCTAAACCTGGAGTCCAGCAACCATCACACACATGGTCAAAATCCATGAATGAAAACAACCTATTTTCACAATTTCTCCATTTATGAGCATTCCACTTGCTGCATAATGTTTACCATGTGTCCACGGCATTTGCACGAATCTTGCGGTGGATGCTTTGTCGTTGTGTTGCACTCCCATGGGAAAAAGCTGAAGCTTTACCCTTGTTTGAAACTAAGTAGCCTTTGTTATCTGTGCTCAACTTATTTTGGCCATTTAGGTGCATTTTCAGTGCAAGAGACCTGCGTTTGAACTTTCATTCTGAGGCTGGAAATCTTGGTCTGAAGTCAGAACAGCAGCTAGATTTTGGCATAACAGCCTGTTCTGACTTTGCACTGTGCTCTACTTACCAGAGTTACCAATAGAGCTTATTTTTGCTTCATGTGTAGCGCTAATAAATGGAGATGGAGGGTCAAATGTTTGAGTGTTGAACATGAAAAAAAGAGTTAAGACAGGTTGTCCCTTGTCTCCCAGCTGTGCATTTACTCTTAAATATGCATTGCCGAGCAGTCTGAGATGTAGCCTAGTGCTGCTTGCATGTCTACGAAAAGCATCATACATGTTTAAGTGTGTTTAACCTGTGTGTAAATGTCTTGAATGGATCTGATGCAAATTAACTTCAGTGTAAACTGACAATAAAGTTGTATTGTATAGTATTGTGACATATTGTAACATACTGTAATGTATCATAATGTATCATAACGTATCAGAACATATCGTAACGTAATGTAACGTATCGTAACGTATCGTAACGTATCACGCATCACATTGCATCAAAATGTATCAGATCACAACATATAATATTGTAACGTATAGTATCGTAACATATTGTATGGTATTGTATCACATCGTGTCATATACATTGTATCGTAATGCATTATAAAGTATCGTATCTTATCACATCAAAACTTATCACATCGCAACCTATGGTATCATAACGTATGGTACCGTAATGTAGCGTATTGTATTGTAACACATCATAACGTATCGTATTGTTAGATCCAGTTGCACTGTATCGTGTGATTCATCAATCGATGATGAGCATCTGTCATATATTATACAGATATGATATATAATAATGGTGGTGTGGTATGGTATGGTATGGTACAGTACGGTATGGTATGGTATGGTATGGTACGGTACGGTATGGTATGGTATGGTATGGTACGGTACGGTACGGTATGGTATGGTATGGTATGGTATGGTACAGTACGGTACGGTACGGTATGGTATGGTATGGTACGGTATGGTATGGTATGGTATGGTATGGTATGGTATGGTATGGTATGGTATGGTATGATATGATATGGTATGGTACGGTATGGTACGGTACGGTACGGTATGGTATGATATGGTATGGTATGATACGGTATGGTATGGTATGGTATGGTACGGTATGGTATGGTATGGTATGGTATGGTACAGTATGGTATGGTATGGTACAGTACGGTACGATACGGTATCGTATGGTATGATACGGTATGGTATGGTATGGTATGGTATGGTATAGTATGGTATGATATGGTATGGTATGATACAGTATGGTATGGTATGGTACGGTATGGTATGGTACGGTATGGTATGGTACGGTACGGTATGGTACGGTACGGTACGGTACGGTATGGTATAGTATGGTATGATATGGTATGGTATGATACGGTATGGTATGGTATGGTACGGTACGGTACGGTACGGTACGGTTTGGTTTGGTGTGGTATAGTGTGGTGCGGTGCGGTGCGGTATGGTATGGTACGGTATGGTATGGTACGGTATGGTATGGTATGGTATGGTATGGTACGGTATGGTATGGTACGGTATGGTATGGTATGGTATGGTATGGTACGGTATGGTATAGTATGGTATGGTATGGTACGGTATGGTATTATGGTATGGTACGGTTGATATGGTATGGTATGGTACAGTATGGTATGGTATGGTACGGTATGGTATGATACGGTATGGTATGGTATGGTATGGTATGGTATGGCATGGTATGATATGATATGGTATGGTATGGTATGGTACGGTATGGTACGGTACGGTACGGTACGGTATGGTATGATATGGTATGGTATGGTACGGTAGGTCGGTACGGTACGGTATAGTATGGTATGATACGGTATGGTATGGTATGGTATGGTATGGTATGGCATGGTATGGTATGGTATGGTATGGTATGGTATAGTATGGTATGATATGGTATGGTATGATACGGTACGGTACGGTATGGTATAGTATGGTATGATATGGTATGGTATGATACGGTATGGTATGGTATGGTACGGTATGGTATGGTACGGTATGGTATGGTACGGTACGGTACGGTACGGTATGGTATAGTATGGTATGATATGGTATGGTATGATACGGTATGGTATGGTATGGTACGGTACGGTACGGTTTGGTTTGGTGTGGTATAGTGTGGTGCGGTGCGGTGCGGTATGGTATGGTACGGTATGGTATGGTATGGTATGGTACGGTACGGTATGGTACGGTATAGTATGGTATGATATGGTATGGTATGGTACGGTATGATATGGTATGGTATGGTACGGTATGATATGGTATGGTATGGTACAGTATGGTATGGTATGGTATGGTATGGTATGGTAGGTACGGTATGGTATGGTATGGTATGGTATGGTACGGTATGGTATGGTATGGTCTGGTATGGTACGGTACGGTATGGTATGGTCTGGTATGGTATGGTATGGCCTCGTATTGTATCATATTGTATTGTATCATACCATTGTTCCTCATTCAGATGAACAATCCTGCATGAGTTTCTCTGAGCAACAGACAGTGACCCTTTATTATTATTATAATCAATAACCTGTGGCAATGTCATAGAAAATGTCCGCTTTGCTGTATTCTGCTCTCTCTTGCTAACTGATGTAACACAGCTGTGATTCCACCTATATCCAGTTCATGAAAACATTTACACTGTTGTTCCAAAATGTGGTGTCAGGTTGGTCTTTCTCAGGAAAAACACCCCACAGGAAGTCATATGTTTTATGTTTCCAGCAGCAACAACAGTGGCCTGTAAGGCCAAACCAGAAGAATCTGGCTAAGTATCGACAGTTATTATGGCTACGGTAGCTGAAATGAGAACGCAGAATAAAAAATGATCATCTTACAAAGATGTCACCACTAAGTGAATTAAACCTGTATAGTCCAATTTTAAAATGTCAAACGTAATACTGAAGTGATCCCAAACCCCCGGCCTTGCTTCCTAACTCCCTAGATGGGAATGTCCAGCTCTGAGAATCGAAGGTCTTTTGGGGCCAAACTCATGCTTGACTGCATATACGACCTGACTGCTCAACTGATTCCCTCATGTCGCGGCAGGCCGAGCTGCAGGCGGAGCAGACGCTTTAATGAGAGGAAGAGTTAAAAAAGCAAAAGTGAAGAAAGCCCTCCTTTGTGTGGGTGTGCATGCATGTGTGTGAGAGAAAGAAAGAGAGCAAAAGAGGAGAAACGACATTTAAGGGTATTTCTGCAACTACGCTCACTTTTCACCAAAATTTAAAAAAAAAAATCATCCTCCATGAATCTTCATTTTAGAAGAAGAAGAGAAGAAGAAGAAGAAGAATATGTAAATATGTAACACATATCAACAGGTACACAAATTACATATAGTTGTGAAGATTTTAATGCGTAACATGTTTATTTTTTATGGTTTTCATCGATTGTCCTTACCGCAACATTACAATAATCTTCATTCATACATTTTACTTTTAAATTAATTTCCATGAATCTTTATGCATCATTGTAGATATTCATTCATCCAACTTCCACCGCTTATCCCGTTAGGGGTCGTGGGGGGGCTGGGATCCCAGCTGGGCGAAGGCCAGGCAGGGCGCATAGAGACAGACAACCACTCACGCTCACATTCACACCTATGGGAAATCTAGAGTCAATTAACCTGCATGTCTGAACATGCAAACTCCGCACAGAAGAGCCCCAAGCCGGATTCGAACCTGCGACCCTCTTGCTGTGTGGTGACAGTGCTAACCACTGCAGCCCTATAGCAGATACTGAAAATTAAAAAAATCTAAAAATTAGGAATTTTGTGATTTTCTCTTTACCCTGAAAAACTTAGACAGTAGCCACAGATGTCAGTCTTCATACATGAAAAATATAAAATATGTTGTTTTTTTAATAACAGATTTTACAATTCAAATGTGTAAATGACATTTTTGGTAATAGTGCAGATAAATGGCAGCTAGCGAGGTCTGCAGTGTTAGCTTTGACTCTTAGCATCTAATATATATGAATTCAACAGTAATTTTAAGTTAAATTTTAAATGCACTTCAAAATACACAATTACTATGGTGACAACACAATAAATACTTGTTTTTCTTGATCTTGAGGGTCACCTATGCAGGTGGCCCAACCGGTCACCCATGTGCTCACTTGCTAACTTCTGTTTTCATAGAAATTAGATTTGTTTGACTTTGAATAAAACGTTTACGGTGGTATTTGCTCAGTTTGAACAAGGTAAGGACCGAGAAGTTGGACAGGTGCATTTGGATCAGAAAATCATATAAGTGATTTGTAAACAAAATGATTTTAATATTGTGTAAAGTGATATGTATATGAAACAATTCCATTTAAAATAAAGTCATATCATAATTGCATTATCTCATTTTATGACCACAGTTGTGGGACATGAAGAAAAGTGGTGTTTGGACCCATAAGGTGCTTCATACATTTGATTAAATCACATTATTTATGGTAACACTTCATTTTACAAATTTCATGGTAGTTAGGTGATAATTAGGTAGTAATCTCTTTGAAATTTATTTGGAATTAATGCCAGTTAAGTTCAATATTTACCTAATAAATTGAAAATTACTTTATCGTAAACATTATTAAATAATTATATTCCGTTGTTTCCCAGTAGCTGGTAATTTATTTAATACATTTCCAGGAAAATAACGCAAAGCTAATGTGGTTTATTTCCAGCTCTGCTGATAAATAGATGATAATTATCAAATAACTTATTTGAAATTTCTTTAAAACCTCCCCGAATCATTACATTTACCTGGTTACATCTGTGTGTAACAAATGGTGCGATTTGTTCCTGATCAGAAGTGTCTTCTATTAGTTTTGGTTTTCCACCTCCGATGAAGAGCTAAGGGTCCTATTTTAACTATCGTATGTTATTTTAGCATATAATTATTAAATCATGTTTATAATGAAGTTATTTTTGATCAATGTTGAGGCAAATATTGGGGTAATTTGTCAGTAATTGTCCAAGAAATTTCAAATAAGTTACTTGCTAATTATCACTTAATTGCCATGAAATTTGCAGACCTTTAAAATGTAGTCTTACCTTATTTAGTAATATCTTTAAGTCAAAGTGGTTAATAGCACTGTGCACAGAATATATTTATAAATCACTGCACTGCAAATTTTAACAAAAATCCAAATTTTCATTGCTGGGACTTACAAATGTCCCTAGTTGCAGAAACACCTTTAGATGTGTAAAGGTCCCTTCAGTGTGTGCATTTTTGTGTTTGTAGGACATTTTATAAAGCTCCACCTACACCACCCATCGCCTCTGGCTGCAGGTTCAGCTGCAGAGCCAGTGGCCTAACAGTGAAACTCCATCCAAAACAAACACCGCAGCACCTCTGTTGCACTTCGGATTCCCGCTACTTGAAATTTCTTGTTTTCTAAAAGGCGCTCTTTGTCCCCAAATGACGTGTATTGATCTGTTGAGGCACGTGGGAGTCCGCCCTCGCTTAAAACTGGCCCAGGAGGGCTGTTGAGCTGAAACGGATACTGCCACCTGAATATGCATGCTGACGATTAGTGGCAAAATTGATTATTGGCCCTTGCAGACCTTTCTCAGCTCCTACACCTCCTCCTGCCTGTGAATTTCCCCCTGAAACAAGAGGCCCACTGCTTTTTGACTGGTGAACTGTAAATTGCTGCTACCGTTTGTAACCCCAATCGCAATAACTTATTTTCGATTTAACGAAGAACTTTCCCAGCTCCTCCCTGCGCTTTGATGAGAGTGAGCTCAGGAAAAAACCTGTTTTGAAAATCCTATGCACTCAGTCTGGAAATGTCAGGAATTCCCTTTTAAAAGTAAGGTTTTTACCCAGCAGTAGTAAGGCGAACCCTGTTTTTCCCCTCTCACGCCTCCACCTAAATGGTAAGACTAGAGGCGATCACAGCCAGCATACAAAGCCCGGCATTCATGCGTTTTCGTCGGCCATCCTCGACGCCCACTGCTCTGACAGCATACAGAAGGCAGCGGCCAACAGGATGGAGAGAAACGTAGAGCTGATATTTCATGGAAAAGGAAAAACACGGAGAGCACTGAATGAATAGTGCCCTCAACACACCGAGACAGTTTTTCAGCATTGAATTCTGAAGGGGTAGTGTTTGAGGACAACACGCCAGTGTTTCAAGCTCAACCACTTTTAATTATCAAGGAAAGCAAAGGTGTAACTGCTACCACAGTACTGTATATCCCATGGAAGAAGACGTTGTTTATACTGCAGAGAATAGTGTGAAAAGTCTTTGGTTGGAGACAGTTATTTATACTGGGGGGTTTTAGCGCCCACTCCCAGAGCTCACAGCGTTGAGTAGGGAGCCACTTAAAGGATGTGTGCTCCATACATCAAATGTGAGCAGGAGTCTAGTCTCTCATGCACAGCCTCCTTTAAACAATGACCTCTTCAGCTTCTGAACTGAACGCATTGAATGTCAAGTCCAGCAGTTTACAGCAGCTTTAAAGGCAATCTCAGCAACTTTTAGTCTTATTCTCATAATTATGGCTATTTTGACTTTAAGTCTAACTTTAACTTTAACTTTGCGATCACTGCATCAGTTATTTGGGACACGTGACTACGGCAAAACAATTTACATCTGAGGAAGCAGTCCCAAAGAAACCGAAATTATTGATGTTTTATTTATTCCCAGTTTTGACAGCAACGCTGGTGTTGTAGTCTGTGTGTGTGTGTGTGTGTGTGTGTGTGTGTGTGTGTGTGTCATCATGGCAAAATGTGGTCCTGGAGACACCTACTGAAGTAGAAACTACTACGGAATAGGTCTGGAATACTTTGCCAAGTGTTTATCTCTGTATTCTTGAGATGGAGAGATGAAGCTTTACAGGTGTGTAGCTGAGATTAAAGGTTGACGTCAAAGATACAGTAGGTGTGGTCCGAGCAAGGGCGCCGGAAGACACACACACACACACACACACACACACACACACACACACACACACACACATATACAGCCTACATACTACATACTATACTCGTCTCAAAGTGACTAAATGAAACTACTAAACATCATTACACCCACTCCTCCACCTTTATCGCCTTGTTGTGTATAATCGCAGTCATGCGACCGTGGTGTCGTTCGTTCATAGTAATGTTAGCTTTTTACTTCTGGAGATTGCATTCACACTTTATGGAGATTATCATGACTTGTGTTTACCTCACAGTTTATCTTCGTCAGTATAAATTAAACTGATGTGATGACGTATTGACGGATTCGCCAAGTGAATGCACATAAAAATCTTATTTTGTAACATTAATTAATTCACTCTAATAATGTTAGAGTCCAAACTGATTTTTGGTTATTGTGGTTGAATAAATGTAATTTATGGTGCTGTCAGACTGCTGCTACACCGGCCCGTTAAAACAGGTGCAGGCCCCCCATCGTGTGAGTCAAGCAGTAGAGCAAACAGGTTTTTGACTACAGTGAAAATGCTGTTTTTGAAAGGCTAAACACCAACAAATACAGATTTGAGCAGAATATTTCATTCGATTTTGTAACCAAGTAGCAAAAAAATCTATCTTCTAAAAAATTGTATATACAGACTTTTGTATAAATTAACCAGTAAGTGTGTTATTAAGATTTTAGTGTGGTCCAGACCTCTGGTTGGGAACCACTTTACTCTTGTTAGCATTTAGTTTTTATAATTCAGTTCAATAAAGAGTTATTATAAGGGGTAAATAAAGCTCTGAGTTTATTGTTATGCAGGGAGTAGGAGGTGGCTTAATAGCAGCACAGATTTAAAAAAAGCTACAGTAGCTTCCACTTTTCAGCTCTCTGTTCCCTCAAAGGTCATCACTAACAAGATTAGGGTAATTCATCAAAAGTAAATTATGGGTCAAAGTTCACCAGAGTTTAATGTGAAAAAATTGTGCATATTTTACTTTGTCCTTACCAGCAAATCCACAAATTGTGGTGATTTATTTGGAAAGAACTGATTATTTTGACATTTTAAATGCTGGAGTGACCAGGCCTTAAGACCCAGATTGAAAAATACCTGATTTTTCCTTTAATGTATGTTGCCAGGAACTTTGTCCAGCGCAGAGCACTGTGTGGGCCAGCTGTGGGGGGAGGCCAGCCACCTTGACCTCAGCAACAAACCACAGATCGGCAGAGCTCACTGATCTGTGAACAAGATTTCCTTTCATCTCCGGCGGGCCGAGCGGTTCGGCTTATCAAGGACTGTTCTCGTGCCACGCCATGACATCACCACCTTTGAACCAAACGCTGGATTTATATTTCGAATAAATCTGCCTGATGGATTTCAAGTGAAAGAATAAATATTTTTGTTCAGAACAATATAAATTTGACTTCACATGATTTATTAATGCAGTCTGACTACGTTTCTATTTTAACGTCTATGCCTTAATTTGTCCGTCGTTGTCAAGCTATGCCATTATCTTTATGCTTCACTGGACTGCGGGACATATACACACTATACACACTGAGTCAGCACCTCCCTCCACAGGCCTGATGTTATGGTTAAACATTCCTTTAACATTACCTTATTTCTGCTTTCTAATTTCACACTGCACTTTGGGAATCTCCCTTTTCACGGGCAGCAGCAAAGGATCCAGCTGATGAACCTCTGCCAAGGTTGGAGTGTGTGTGTGTGTGTGTGTGTGTGTGTGTGTGTGTGTGTGTGTGTGTGTGTGACGCTTCAGTTTCCGAACATGTAGGACATATGTTTGTGTGAAAAGTTTATTGCCAAAGATGAGTAAGGCAACAAATAACACGAAACAAGATTCATGTGTGTGCATGATGCACAACACATTTCTGGTCATGGTGAATTAAATGTGTCCCTGCTTACAGACAGAGCATCGGTGACAGAAACTATTATGGTTCCAGAGGCCCAGTAGCCGTGCAGATTAGCAGCAGGTGGCCAACGGCCAACTGTTTGGGGAACCGAAGGAATCCAGCTAACTTGTTTACTTGACCTTGGCCTGCCATCCATTGCTCACAACCTACAGTGGGACTGTTTACAGAGGAATTCAAGCCACTCAAGAGCATTATTAACTTCTCACACCACCATTGTTTCTATGACTCCTTTTGGGCCATAAGAAGTTGTGCAGTCAATGGTATATACCTCCCATTCTGGCTATTTTAAGTGTATTATGTGGAATTACAGTGTGCCTGAATGACTACACAGCACACTGAGGGGTGAATGCACACAAGGATTGTGTGACTGTTTGCTAAACCTGCACAAATAAGAATAGGAAAGGAATAAGGAAATGCATCCATAACTGGGCTGGCGCGCAAATAGCTTTACATTGGAGTTGAAAGCCAGTTTGTCGCATACTGTTGCTAAAGGGCACCTCCATGTGTCGGTTGTATAATTGTATAACGTTATTTTTTCAGTCAGTGCTGTTGGATACGTAGCTCAGAATCTGTGGCATGAAGTGTGCATGAATTGTTTAATTTTTTTTTTGCCATTTGTAATCAGTAGCAATTGGTATTCAACTTAACATTAGCTTTCATTTGGAGTGGAGTTTTTCATGCTATTTTAGCTCCATTTTGTTCTCCACCAACTCGTGAGGGAAATATCTCGTACTACGTCTGCTGTTTGATGCTGGACAGGTAGCATACAGATGTTAGCTGGGTATCTCCATCCACAGGGTGTCCATGTGTGAATGTCACTACCAGTGAGTAATACCACCTTGTGTCAAAAACAATCTCAAGTATCCCTTTATCTATTTAAAGTGCACATACCTGCAGGCATAGCTACAGCAAGCCAGACGTCACCGAGGACACCTCATGCTGTTTTGTTCTTTGCGGGTCACTGTGTTATGTCTACGTTTTGTCTTTATAACAGGTCTCTGATGCTGCAGCTGTGTGCAATTTGAATCATCATGAAACTGACCGTAATGCCAGTCCTAAAAGACATAAAGGGAAAACCATGTTTTGTGTGATACTGCATCCTTTCAAGTAAGTCTGATCTGTAAGGAAAATCATGAACATTTGCATTATTTTTCATATTAAAAATCTTTTATGATGGCTTGTGTTGATCTGCGATAGACCAACCCGATCTCCAAATTTGTGAAATACTGCCAATTGTGCAGCGCCTCTTGGTATTGGCTTGGAAACTGATGCACAGAGGCACCTTCTGGCAACAGTCTGTGACAAACTGGACTTTCAGCTAACTCCGATGTAAACCCACGAGTGGCGTTATTCGACAGTCAGAGCAAGTGACGTAGTATTAATAGTGTGAGAGTCTGCTGAGGGCGGGAGGGAGAATGGTGGATGGGTCAAACGAGCACCAGACTTTCAACCAGGAGACCGCTGTTCATGTCCCATGTGAAACTAAAAGTAACGCTGACTTATTTTATCACGTGAATCGTCAGTATCGTCAGTCCTATGAGTCACGTGAGTCGCTAGTTTCGTGGGTTGCTAACCAGCTAATCACTAAACCACAACCATTTCCTACTCGTTGGTATCGTCAGGCATGTGACTTGTTATCGTCAATCCTGTGAGTCCCATAAGTGGCTAGTAACATGAGTCGTCAGTCAGGTAAGTCAAAGTTAACGTCAACCAAAACCATTTCCTAAACTTGCCTAAGTGGTTGTATTTGCCTAAACCTTCCTGTGAAAATGGATGTTTAATTTGAAAGGACACCATGCATGTAACATGTAACATGTAACGGCATATTTTGACATGCCATCTCCGGTCCATCGAAAAATAACACAAGAGGGGTACCCCCTGCCTCCGATGGCTGGGCACCGATCAAGCGGCAGTGAGAATATGTTGACAGTAGGTCACAGAGAGACAATGCAAGTTAAAGTCTAATTTATAAACTTGGAGTGATACCTGAACAGAACCTCTTCTGTGTGTGACTGCAGTCTCAGTAGCTGCTTCTGCCTGCTGGGCTGAGAAGAGGCGTCCTGCTGGTCTGGGATCAGAAGCTGGAGGCTGTTGGCTGTTGAGGTCAGCTGCAGCAGTGAGGGGCTGTCATGTACGTTTAGCCCCGAGACTAAATGGAAGGAGACAGAAGTTAATTTACCCCCCCCACTCACACACAACAGTAGTAACAGTACCAACAAAGCATAGCGTCCACAGACCTGAAGTAACAGGCCTGACAGGCGCTGTAACACACACTTTCAAACACACACACAGCAACATGTTTCACAGCCAGCCCTCCCCCCAATAAAACCCCCAATGCTTGAAGCACGCTCCCTACAGTGCAGTATAATCATTACACACTTCCTCTGAGCTGCCATGGTGACAGTTTGAAAAACAGCCATTGGTCAGTGGTCATTTGATATTTATGGTTGCTGTTAGGTGAAAACTTTGAATCTACAATAAGTCACTTCCTCACACCTCTTCCTAACTGGACGTGATGCGAACGAGCCAACGTCAGATTGTTTCAGTTTATCCCAGTGAAGTCCGAGCCTGGTCCGTGCGTCACCGAACAGGCTGAAGGGCTTTGCATACCAAGTACCAAGTTTTTTTTAATCCGTCATTCAATAAAATATGTTACCCAGAGGAACCTTGCACACTGAGAAGTTAAATGTGTGGTCACAATGGATCACGCTAGGCCCAAACAGAGTTTAATGAATCAATGACATTAGCAAGAAGCTATAGCTTAGCTGCCTAGAGCACAATCACCACTGTATGATCTTTTTGCAGTCATCTGCAATTCCAAGCTGATGCCATTTTAGATGATGACATTTGGACAGACGGTGGCTCTGATTGGTCAAACAACTCTCATTTGCCTTTTGATGGATGCAAAAAAAAACAACAAAAAACAGAAATTTTATCCTGTTCTGAAAACATTAACGATGAACAAAAGTTTCGGAGCTGGTGTGTAAACGGGATTAGGTTGTATGTTTTGTTAAAGATGCAACAATTTCAGAAAAAAACGCTTGCCCTTGCTCCCCCTCCAAAGTATTTTCATTGGTTCATTCACTTGAGTGGCACATCTTATATATCTCATTAAATAGCAGGACATTATAAGGACACCCCATAAGCAGTCTTTCTAGCTTTTTATTCTACGTCGTTAGCTCTGAGCATAACATATTTACACTGATGCGTTTACACTGTAGTCAGACCACATGGTGTACAAATGTAAGAAAGGCGTTCTTATTGCATGTGAAATGCCTTGGCTTTTCCTGTGAATGGGCTGTTAGTTTAGTGTGTTAACCAATGAGAATGTCATTAGTTTTGCAGGTATAAAACCTCCTGAGATTTTGACCTTTTGGTGGTGCAAGGTGGAAGTCAGTGGACCACCAACTTCAGCTACATTGTCTGGAAATGCATCAAGTCAATGCCAGATGTCATATTTTGGTGGATAATTGAAAACTCTGACCTGCCTGTGGCACTGGATGAATAGTTAGGAGATCACTAATGTCAGCTCAATACATCATCTGGAGACCTTTAATAGCCGTTCCAAGTTTCATGGTAATCCTTCATATAGTCGCTGAGATATTTCACACACAAAACAAAACTGTCAACTCAAATGGCGACATGAGACGGATCACCAAAGTCTGCAGGATTCTTTCTCTGGGGACCATGAAGGTTATCCATACAACAGTTGTTAAGACATTTCAGTCTGGACCAAAGCGGTGGACCGGCCCACGTCACCATCAGAACAAAAGAGACTAATCCACTCGACTATAATAATAATCATCCAGTATGTACATTATATCTAGGGCTGTCAGCAACATTATTATTACTTTATTATTGTATATTTATATTGTATAATAATATTATTATTATAACATTATTATTCTTTAGAATCTAAAGAATGTTTAAGGAGCTTGTTGCAAACCATCTAAATAACGCTCCAAACTTATACATATACTTACACTGGTGAGGAAAACCTTGCATGGCCATTTTCAAAGGGGTCCCTTGACCTCTGACCTCCAGATATGTGAATGTAAATGGGTTCTCTGGGCCCCCACCAGTCTCCCCTTTACAGACATGCCCACTTTATGATAATCACAGTCAGTTTGGATCAAGTCATAGTCAAGTCAGCACTCTGACACACTGACAGCTGTTGTTGTCTGTTGGGCTGCAGTTTGCCATGTTATGATCTGAGTATTTTTTTTTATGCTAAATGCAGAACCTGTGAGTGTTTCTGGACAATATTTGTCATTGTTTTGTGTTGATAATTGATTTACAGTAATAAATATATACATGCATTTGCATAAATCAGCATATTTACCCACTCCTATGTTGATAACAGTATTAGATACTTGACAACTGACTTGACAATTAGGGTACATTTTGAATGTCTAAAAAGTGTGTGATTCATTTGTGATTAACTATAAACAATCATGCGATTAATCAGGATAAAACATTTTAATTGATTTACAGCCTCAGTATACACAGTACATTATATCATATTTCTATTCTAACATTATCTTGCAATGTCTCTTCACACCATCTGTGCTGTAGTTGCTTTTAAGTTGGACCAAATCCACATAAAACTGTCAGTGGTGTTTAATGTCTGTATGCTTATCTCTCACATTCTACCAGGCTGAAGTGCTGCTCCTCTCCTAATTGATTGCCCCATCCCTCCTGACACGTTTAACGCCGCTGAAAGGAGGCAGCGAGGGAAAATGAAATAATCAGCCTTTTAAAACAAAAGGCTGATATGATAAGCCTCGGTGAAGTTCGTGGAAGAAGTGGCGGCGTGTTTTTGAAGGTGATTCAAACCAGACCTGGGCTGTGCCGCATTTGCCAATAACTTTCCTCTTGTGCTCCATGGAGAACCAGATGGGAAGGCTTATCACAAGCATTCAGATTCTGTTGTGGAAATTACCACATTTATTTTTAAATGCTCACATCTGGCTCCTAATTAGGCTAAATCTCTGCTACCTAACCTCAAATTAAAAACAATATTATGGTCTTTACAGCTTTTGAAAATGCCTCATAGTTTTACTAGAAAAGTAGTAGAGGCACTATTTGGGGAGGGGGTTCGCTAAACAGGCTTCCTCACGTTTTCCCTCGTCACGTGTCCGAGTCAGTGGGGGTTTACATTAGTTCAGGGCATCCATCCATCCATCCCTCATCCATTTATTCATCTGTATCTGTCCTGCCTCAGCTCCCAGCAGTCCTCCTGCACTGAGCAGCACTGTCACAGCCCTTCATGCATGTCAGAGCTGCTGTATTTTATGTTCCCCTCTGCCCCCTGCAGGCCCCGCTGCTGTGATTTAGAGCAAGAGGAGAAAGAGGCAGGAGCAGGAGGCCCTGGGTGGAGGAATGCCTCCATCCTTCCTGCCTTTTAACTGCACCGCTGGGGAAACGCCAGCGGGGACCTGTAAAGGTAGAATCTAAGATGTTAAGAGACACAGTGGGAGTTGTGCCAGAAAAGCCAAAGTGGGGTCATACTTTTTAGATACTCTTATCTTCAAATACATTCATGTTGTCGCTGAATTTTGAAATTATTTCAGGCAGGAAAATAAAACGATTAAATGAAAAATATTTAGAAAAAATTAGGGCTGGCAATCGTATGATTGTGCATAGTTAATCGCGATGGATTTCAAATTAAACACTTTTTTTTATCTGATCAAAATTTAGGCCTACCTTAAAGGCAGATTTGACATATATATAATGTGATATATGAGAAGAAAAAATTTTTTTCCCGAAATTTTTTTTCTTTTTTTTTTTTTAACAAAAAACTCCTAAGTGGGGGGGGGGCCCCCCCCCCCCGGGGGGGTTGTTGCTCCGGGCCCCCCCCCAGAAACCCCCCCCCCCCCCCCTTTCCCCCCTTTTTTTTTCCCCCGTTAACCGGCCCCCCTCCCCACCACCCCCTCACTACTACTCCCCCCAAATACATATAATATTAAAAACTTATCAACAAGGGAGTGGACAAATATGCTTGCTTTATGCAAATGTATGTATATCTTTACTATTGGGTAAAGGGGAGACTCGTGGGTACCCATAGAACCTGTTTTCATTCACATATAGAGGTCAGAGGTCAAGGGACCCCTTTGAAAATGGCCATGACAGTTTTTCCACACCAAAATTTAGCATAAGCTTGAAGCATTATATGCTTAGCTTCCTTCGTGACGAGCCAGTATGAAATGGTTGGTACCAGTGGATTCCTCAGGTTTTCTCGTTTCACTCTGGCTTCAAACCTGAGCCCATTACAACCTAAAAATTACAAGTGGCATTAATATGTTAAAGAAATTGGTGCATTAATGCCTTATTATTGTGTTAACTTTGACAACCATACATGCATAGTGCCAAGCTTTCATTTCTTTTTCTTTTTCTGGCTTATTCATATCCAATTTTCGCTGTCTTTGAGCTCTGTTTTAATCTCTCTCTCCTGAGGGAAATATCTGTCTCTTTAGCCCTAAATGGTCCACTATGTTCACTAGCTAGCCACTTAATTTGTTTGTCAGGTGCTGAGATGATAAAACAGACCAAATCACAAGCAAAACAATTGGCTTGATTGTTAATTCTTCTCATTTTGTCACTACGAATGACCCATTTCACACCGTACAATATCATTTCATTCATGGTTAATACTGTGTAAAAATACTGATTAGTGCAGCTTAAAGTCAAGACAATGCAACTGCAGCATTGAGAAGTTATTATGCTACTGTGCTTCTTCCTTTCCATTAGTGTGTTATATAGTTTTTTTGTGCATGTAAAAGGTCTGCAAAGTTACAAAGCCCAAAGTCCATGCCAAAGGGAACAAAACACTGCTCCTGAACTGCCTGAAATACCTTAATTCAAGTCCCGCCCTTTTTTCTGTAACATTGTGATGTCACCAAGTAACACATTAACATAATGCCGGTCTGGTGGCTCATCTCAAACAACCCGGTTTCACTTCCAACTCATCAAACACTGGTGATTGGGCAGCGCCTCTCTGGATCAGAAACCGATGCATGAAGGTTTCCTCCAATGTCAACCCACCTGCAGTGTTATTTGATGGTTGGAGCAAGTGACGTAGTGTTGATAGCATGAAAGTATGTTAAGGAGGGCAGGAGGTTGGTGGATGGGACAAACAAACACAAGACTGTCAACCAGTAGACTGGTGTGGTCCTGTGTGAAACCAAAAGTAACGTTGACTTATTTTAAGTCTTTGGTCACGTGACTCATTGGTCACATGAGTCAGTGAAGCCTTTCCTAACCCTAACCAAGTAGTTGATGTGTTGCCTAAACCAAACTTCCTGTGAAAATGGACGTTTATTTTGAAAGGACGCTATGCATTTAAAAAGTGTATTGGCACCGTGTCCCTGGTCCTTCCTAAACTAGCACAAGACGGATAGGCTTCCCCGTGTGTTGGTCTCCGATGCTGACTGACTGGCCAAGTGGCCTAGTGAGAATGTGCTGCCTCAAATAAAGCTAATTAGAGTGGAGCTGGAGTGGAGTCCAAAGAGTTTGGTTCAGTTAACCAATCACAACAACAATCATACTAGGATAGGCCGAAGGGGTATGGCAGTATGCGAAAAACTGTTTTCTGAACATTAAAACAGGAAAACATGTTCTAGTAGAAACCCAAAATAAGTGTGCATCTGGAAATAAGCATAATAGGCCCCTTTAATCAATAATAAGAAAACGTGTTTTGCACATAGCTCTTGTCCTTCTCCTTGTCTGTGAAAGGCCTCTGCTGAACAGCAGGTAACCTTCTTTTTCTTAAGCCGATGCTTGTTTTGTAATACAATGATTTTGTGTTGAAGGAACAGCAAGAAATACTACCTCCCTCTAGGAAAACACTGTGATGGAACATGAGAGGAATGCATCGGCTCATCAGATCTCTGAGCGCCCCTTAAGAGCGGTGATAAATGGAAAGCAGTCCTTAAAGGTGCAAGGTGATCAAAGGCGTGGCAGAGGTCTGGACTCGGTTTATGAGAGTGTGCCGGTCAGCTGACGGGCCCCGGGATCACAGGGGGGAATTCACTTTTCCACAAGCACACATATGTGTTCGGCCCCATAAATGTGCTGAACTAATGTAGAATGGTCTGTTCAGACTCCTTCACCAAATTCCTGTGAATTAGGGAGACTTAAGATGCTCAAAAGGCTTTCTGTTATCAGTGACATGGTTAATTGTTTTTCCTTAACATCACTGTAGTCCCAAAGGAACCTTGTTGTCAAAAGATGGCAGCATTTATAAATATGTTTGGCTTTGACTGGAGACAGTTTCTACTTATGGAAGTCATGTAATGATCCATATTTTAATTCATAAAGCACCAGTCTTTATATTTATCATCTGCCCTGTATGCATTTTCTCACAGGAACCAGATTTAAGATGTTTAACTTAATTTAAGTGGCTGAAAATCAGGTAAGACTCAGACAGACTTCAGCCTTATGAAACAATACGTGACATGTTTTTCTACCCTGACATTACAGGTTGACATGGTCCATTTAGCCGCCAGCTAAAGAAGCATGATTCATTGAAACCACATGGAAAACCTTACTTGAAATAGTTCAGTCCACGCCTGAAAAGCAGCGCTGTGGATTTTGGCACACAAAACGAGGTATAGATTTTGACAGAATTGGTTAATTGATGGAGATGTGATTATATCTGAAAATAGCATACAGACCCCTGACTGACAGTGGAGGAATTTCTGAGGTTGAAGTGCACTCGTTGGGCAGATAATTCAAAACTGGAACTGCTTTAATACTGTACTGTAGATCCAAATTCCCAGCATTCCCTGCCGGACCGCTGGAGAACACAACATTTTTGGAACAGACTGAAGAACAAGGAGGAGAAAAACAGATACAGAGGTTAAATTGTTCTGTTTCCTTTGCTTTTTTCTCTTTTCATGCTGTTTTACTCTGCTGCTCTCCAACTGTCTACAATATTTTAACTTAAAGCTGCAGCTGGCAGAAGATTTTGGCATCATTGGGTAAAAAATTCACAATAACCTGTCAGCATATTTTAAATCACGTGTTCCGAGAGAAAACTAGACTTTTGCACCTCGTCATGGCTGTTTTCAGGCTTTAAAATAGACCATGATGGGAGACTTTGGCCAATCAGAGGTCATTTCAGAGAGACAGCGTTCCTATTGGCTGTGCTCCAGCTGGTGGGCGGTGCTTGGTGTTTCCTCATCAGATCTCAATATGGCTGTTTTCTCATTTCTAAACAGTAACTACAAGATGTTTCTGAAAACATTCAAGGACAGAAATAGTCATTACAGCAGCAGAGTATTGATTCGTATTTGATCAGCGCTGCCTAGTTTGACAATTTGGTCGGAGTTTGCGAGTGTTTGACTCGTGGCTCTCATAGACGGCAGCTGGACAGCAGACACCAGCTCAGCTCTGATTGGTTGTGCTCCTCCGGCCTGTGAAATCTTGCAGATAACATGAGGAGCACCGGAGAAAAAAAAAAGTCTTATGCACTACTGTCTGGATATAATGTCTGTCTTATAAAAATAAGTTCCATAGGAAGAGGGTCACAGGTTTGATTCCAGCTTGCGGCTCTTCTGTGAGGACTTTGCATGTTCCTCGCGTGTTAGCGTGGGTTTTCTCCGGGTTCTCCAGCTTCCTCCCACAGTCCAAAGACATGCAGGTTAATTGATGACTCTAAATTGCTCGTAATAATAATGATAATAATATAATATTAAAGCGGTTGAAAATGGATGGATGGATTTTGGCAGTGATGCTGAGCGCCTCACATGAGCCGGGCGTTTTTGCAGGAGTTCCCTGAACACCTCGAGTTGAAAAAACTTTTGACACAGAACACAAAAGTGCCCAACATCATTTTTTTTGTTTTGTTTTGTTTTTTCCCCTAATGTCCCAATTGAAAGGACAGGTGATTCAGTGGTTGCCAAGTAACAATCAATCATTTACAGCTGGCAATTTTTGTTACTTCTGTTCAAAATGTCAGTCAAAAACTACAACCACAGGTGGACGTAATAACAAAACCTGTGTGCTGTAAACCATAAATGTCAGTTGGGTGCTTGAACGATGAATAGTCGACGGCTGATTATCAGATCAACACTGTTTCAAACTGTTTCAATCACCTTTATCAAACCGACAATCACTCTCTTTATTTTTCAGTTCACATTCACTTTCATCATTTCCATTATTAATTCATACTCATTTTCATCACTTTTCTTCAGTGAACTTTTGTTACGTCCACCCTTGAGGTCATTTTCCTTAAACGATAAATGGCAATTTTGCTCTGTGAATGATGTATAATGAATATAGGATGGTGAAAGCAATGAAACATGGCTCTGTTTTAGTCAAATCCGCTTAAATTAATTAAATCAGTCGATAATTTACTGCATCCATTTTATGGCTCCATTTTTCAATTAACTTGCATTTCTATCAATTAATTTTTGTCCCTTCCACCCCTCATACAAATCAGACCAGGGGCGTAAAGTGTGTCAGTGAGTCCTACAGTAATAAAAGATACACTCACTGACTTTGTTATAGTGCCCTCATATCCCACAGTTTCCTTCACTGTTCATGTTTGGAAATGCGGTTCACAGCTGAGGTTCAACTCCATTATTCCCTCACAGCCACAAGACTAGAGGTTAACAGTAGCCGCAAACGGAGGGTAAATTTTGTTAAATGAGCCTTGACGGCAGCCCTCGAAACACATGCTCCGTCTCAAGAAGAAATACCTTGTACATCCCCCGGAGAAAATGTTAAACCTATTTGCCAGAAGGGTCAAAGTTCGGCCCAGTGTGACCCTGACTCTTTGTTTGTTCAGTGGGTCACCACCTGGATCTGTTTCTAATTGTGGACCCTGGCTTAAAATGTGCCTTTGTTGCAGTCGGGGGAAGTCGTTTATTAAACAGGTGGGGGGGAAACATGTTGACAGGCCAGTTTGGTGTGTTTGATAGTCGGAGCCGGGGCGGAGGGGAGTGTGTAGTACTGTATGTGTGTGTTCAAGTGTCACTTCTGTTACTCTTTCCGTCTCCCGTCGTTTTTTTTGCATTGTTTTTTAAATCTTGTTCCTTGTCTTTTAACCAGTTCTTTCTGTCTCTCCCCTGCTGTTCGGAGGTCACTCGTCCTGGTCAGCTGTTTCTCGGTAGAAGACTACAGAACAAAGATAAGTGTTGCAGTCTCAGTGGGGAGGCGTCACTCTGTTATCCTTTCACCATTCTGCTTGCTGTGCATCTTTAAAAACGCGTCACACAGCTCTTGACTCCTTCATCAGACAGTCAGTCACACGTCCTGAAAGACAAACTGAAGTGTTGTTCTCGTCCTCATTGATTAGCCTTCAATACACACAGTTATCCTAAAATAAACACACAGACGCCTCCCAGTGTTGCAGGCATTTAGAAATAACAGGTCAGCTAGTGAGGCTCGCTAAGGCGGGTTATTTTAAAGGGAGAATCGATTGTTTATTAATCTATTCAGGATTCTTCAATAGATGAAACTGCTATGTTTTATATGAAAATTGTCACTCACATAGTGATCAAAAATATCAGCTGACACAAATGCATTTTTTTTTTTTTGGCATACCCAGATTGTGTTCAGATTGATTTTATAGTCTGCAAATTAATCACACATTTTTTTATCTGTTCAAAATGTACCTGAAAGGGAGATTTGTCAAGTATTTAATACTATTATCAACAAAATATTCTGCTTTATGCAAATGTATGTATATATTTATGATTGGAAATCCATTAACAACACAAAACAATGACAAATATTGTCCAGAAACCCTCACATGTACTACATTTAGCATAAAAAATATGCTGAAATCATAACATGGCAAACTGCAGCCCAACAGGCAACAACAGCTGTCAGTGTGCTGACTTGACTAAAGCCACATCTCATTTCCTGATTTCTTGCCTCCTCACTCCTCGATCATTCAGCTTGTGACTCGGAGACTGATCTTGGCGGCCCATACCTGGTGTATCCGTCACAGAAGCTTTTACCGACCGACATCCCCCTTTATTGGATATCAGTTACTGATTGGATGCTCCTGCTGATCGGACTGATCTGACATCACTGGAGTTTCATACCGGAGTGAAGACAGATCCCATATGAACTGGTTTATGGTTTAGTTGTCTTCTATTTATAAGACATGATACCAAACAACTTTCTTCAATTATTAGAAAGATTTTTCTTTTCATGAGCTGTCATTTCCCTCATTAACTTTTATTAAGGATACTATTAAATATCATTCATTGTCATTTCCATTCACATGTGATCATAAAGTGGCCATGTCTGTAAAGGGGAGACCATAGAACCCATTTACATTCACATATCTGAATAACCTCGCCAAAATTTAGTGCAAGTTTGGAGCATTATTTAGCCTCCTTCACAACACACTAGTATGACAGTTGATAACAATTGAATCCTTAGGTTTTAGGTTTTTGGGGGCGGCAGTAGCTCAGTCTGTAGGGAGTTGGCTTGGGAACTGGTAGCTGGAGAGGTGCCAGTTTACCTCTTGGGCACTGCCGAGGTGCCCCTGAGCAAGGCACCAAACCCCCAACTGCTCGGGGCGCTTGTCTGGAGCAGCCCCCTCACTCTGACATCTCTCCATTACTGCATGTGTGTGTGTGTTTTTGTGTGCATGTACCATGTATAAGTTAAACAAAGTGTAAATTGAATTTCCCCACTGTGGGACCAATAAAGGTTCATCTTCTTCTTCTTCTTCTTCTTCTTCTTCTAGGACCTAACTCTCGCTTTAAAACACCAGGTTTTCATCCAGAAGACCGCTGTGGACGTCTCCTTTGTTACGTTTCATTTTCACTTTACAATCATTCGTGTTCCGTGTTCATGTCAAGTCACATGTTCACTGTAAAAACGTAGTAATTTTGAGCACCGCCATGTTTTTTTTCTAAACCTAACTAAATGCTTTTGTTGCATGAAGATAAGCAAGTGTTTTTGTATAATTCACAACATTATTCATGTGTTTACTGTAATTGAAAAGTGACACTGAGGGGTCTGACGAAGCGTCAGGAGTTGGGAAGAGAACGTCTTGTGTTTTCGTGTGTCATCAAGCTGATAATTTCAGGTGTTGTGAAGTTGATGTGTTGTTTTCGTTTGTCATAATTTTTTTTGTTTTTGTGTGTTGTCGTTATTGTGGATAGAATCAAGTATGAGACAATATTAATGTTTCTGTCTGTCATCAATATTTGATTTCTCGCGTCATCAAATTTCTGTTGTGTGCTGTGAAGTTGATTTTGTCGTGTTGTCAAATAGTTTTTTACGTGTCGTCGTATTGATTTTGTTATTGAATTCTTTTCTGTCATCATTTTTTTTTTGTTTTGCTAGTGTTGTGTCTGTTTGCAGTGTGTTGATCTCTCCGGGCCACCGTAGTTTATATCTTTTAAGAACATATCTTCACATGGTGCATTTGGGAAAAGGGAGAAAAAACATCTTGTGAGGGATGTAAATAAATTTGACCTGCTCTGCTTCTCTTGCCAGTAAAGTCTAATATATTTTCTGCATTTGTGGATCCATGAGAGAGCTTGAATCCATATGGTGTCCATATGGATGTGATGGTTAACTGGTGGTGCAGTGCAAGGAAAGTGGGTCACCTCTCTCATACTCTATGCTATCCACAACCATGTCAAATTGAAAACAGCGGAGGCCCTGAACCGTCTCACATGGATTGAACCTGTAGGCACATCTAAGTGGAGAGCGCTTAGTTTGATTTCATTTACACCATTCAGTCAGTTGATAAGGCCATGCATCAGCGCTTTTTAAACAAATTGATATTTGATCATCACAATCATAATCATACTTGTTGACACTACAACACAGTGTTGCATCACTGCAGTATTTTATTTGTAGAAAATACAGTGATGCTTATCGAGCAGCTTACTGTTCAGGCCACTGATGACAAATCCTGTTCAAAATGCTCAGCATCAATGTAGTGATGCTGTCATTGAGGGTAATTATTAATACATATATTTTCCTGCTGGATGCTGGAACTGCAGCGTGGAAGTTGACTGCATCGATAATGAAGTAAGCCGCGGTTGGTGGAAAATGGAGTCATCCATTTTACAGGCACCAGAGGGTGACAGAGCTCGGCAGCCACGATGCTTCAATACAAGCTGAAACAGCAGCAGTGTTACTTTACTAACATTTTACAGTTAATGCCAGAAAAATAAACTGGTGTATAAGATGACTTCTATCAAAGTACAAACATAGTTCATTTAAAATGTACCGCGAATGATACTCTGAAGCTTCAATAAATAAATCAATAGATCCTCAAATGAATTGCTTATGTATACCTATGCAATAATAATAATAATAATAATAATAATAATAATAATAATTAATATTGTTGTTTTGTTTTGTTTTGTTATTGTGAAATAATATAAGAAATTCAACTCTCAGGTCATTCAAAACTCAGGTCGTCATTATTTAATATTATTCATATTAATAGATTTTTTTATTGGAACTCATTTTTACTATACCTATTTTCAAACATCTGCTTTTATTTTATAACAGCATTTTTCTCACTGATTTTTCATTTCTTCCATTTTGTTTTTACTTCATATATAAATCTTAGAGAGTTGTTTAACAGTGAAATAAATAATGTTTTCTGTGCATGGACAAAGAAACAAATTGGAATTAAAAAAACATTTAACTTAATGAGGACACTAAAATAAATCCATTTTTAAAATAGATTAATTAACAAAAAAAAAAAAGAAAAAGTACAACCTGTCACACACATGCTGACACCGAGAGCACATGTATTGTATTACTTTAATTTATGCTAAAAGAGAAAACAGAGCAGTGTGACTTGACATCTACTAGTACACTCACACTTCATTCCCATGTACGGAGGCCCTAAACGGACGTGAATCCAACTTTTTTTATGCTGTCATCTTGAGATCATGAGTTAATTCTATCATTATCTTGATAAAATCAGATAATCAACTTGCTATCATGAGAAAACAAAAAGTCATATTCATTAAATATCATGAATGTTTGGGTCTAATCAGCCAATGGTAAATACATTCAGACGGACTTGGTGAAGTTACAGGAAGGATACATGTTTGGTTTGGTGTTAACAAGTGTACAGAATACATAAATGAAATAAAACATGTTACCTGTGTTCCTTACAAATTAAAAAGAAAATACAAAAAAAAATTGTGAGGGAAATGTCTTTATTCTTTGATTTTTGGCTACTGAAAAAAAAAAAAGAAATGCTAATTCTTGACATTTCTGACTATATGCAGACACAAAATCCTTTTACTTAAATGCTGTTACCATTGACGGATTTGACGCAAACATAATAAATAATAGCAGAAAACAACAAGATAATTATCTCCTAATCTTGAGATAACATTGACATAATTAACTTGTGATCTCGAGATAACAGTATTTTAAAAATTGTTTGAAACTTGTCGGTTTGGGGCTTCCGTACTAATGAGATATTCAGGAGTACCAGCTCTTTGACGTATGTGTCTCCCTCTCTCCACTAATACAGACACACCAGCATCAGCTGCAGGACAGTTACACCTTCGTCCTCTGAACACCATGAAATCATCAGTCTTCTTCCTCTCTGCTCCGCATTATAATCATTTACAGATGAAGCAGCAACATCAGTCAGTAAATGTTTATTATGTTCAACACAAACCATGAAGTGAACACTGCTCAAATGTCATTCTTTATGTAATAATAAATAATGTAGAGACACAGCAAGTACATCAGTGAGAGTGACAGGTAAGTTGTTCACAGAGAGCCATTAAATCAGCGTTGCCTTTGAGGAATGCCTCATCCTCGCTGACCCGTACATCACGTCCATCACACAGTAGACTCATAACTGTCATACCGGCCCATCAGCGGGAAGCTGCCGTCTTACACCTCTAACCCCTGCTGCTCTGGGACTTGTGTCTTTGTATAGTCATGTGCACACACACATTGCTCCTGTGTTTAGCATGTGTGGCAAGAAAAGATGCCTGGGACACTTCACCTTTGACCTCAAGAGACCCGGCGCCCAGGGGATTCTGGGGGGTTGTGGGTAAAGGTGTTTGCAAGTGGACACAGAGAAGACACAAAGGAAAGACACAAAACACAAAGAATTATTCACTAGAGCAGATGTCTGGTGTATTTAAACCGTGCAGGAAGCCCAGTTTTAAGTCATAGGCCATATAGGCCGTCGCCTAGGGTGCCACCTTCTGGGTCTCCCCCTAAAGAAAAGGTGGGCACCCTTCCTCCATTTCTGCACTGAGGTAACAAATGGACAAATAAATACGTTTTGAGAGAAATACACTTTTCACCTCTGTAACTGTTTCTCACACTTTTTCAATGTAAATTGTAGTGAAACTAACTAAACACATATCAGGATCCAGTTGCTTATATAACATTTTTTTTTGGTCTTGTGCGTGTTGCAGTTTACAGGGCCAGAATTATGGTTCTGGGGGAAGCCATCACCAAAGGTCATGTACTGTAGTATAGGACTGCTGGGACTAGTTACTGGTCTTAGCTTAAAATGCTTGGTGTAACCAGTGGTTTCAGTATTTAGACCTAAAGAAACATGACTGATGGCATCACTACTAGACTAAACCGTGACAAAATAAAGGGAAATTCTACCAGTTTTTCTGTCACTCATCAAAGTGTAGATGATAGTTTTCCCATCAGGCCAGCAGACTGTTTCCTGGAAAAATAGCTCTTCAATAGCAATGGGAAACCAGCTCAGTTTAGAAGTAGACAACAAACCTGAGAAGGAAGGAAACAGTCGTGTAAGTACGGGTCGGGGTGTGAATATGTCTGTCACAAACAAAACCAAAACAGCAGGAAAAGAAAGGCTCTGGTAGAAAGTGGTGAGCTTTATATCCTGGACCACACCTGCTCAGGTATGTCTCGTGAAGCTGACCACCCGGATCCTCCAAGACAAACCAAGAGCCAACAAGCAAAGAGCCCAGAGACCCCTAGTGGACTAGAGGGGTCGCTGCATTATGGAAACCTCCACTGTCCCTTATAGCTGCCGCAGGCAGAATGTTAGTGGCACCACTGGGAAAAAAAAATCCACAGAATATTGATTCATATTTGATCAGCGCTGCCTAGTTTGACCATTTGATTGGATGTTGTGTGTGATTGACAACTGCTCAGAGACTGCAAGGCTCCAGCTCAGCTCTGATTGGTTGTTTTCCTCAGGTGTGCAGATGCCAGAGAGTGCTCCAGGGACAAAGTAAAGTACAAAGTAAATGTAATGTAAAAAAAAAAATTAATCACCCATGCAAACATACAAAATGCTTCAGTCCAGGGGGGCTATTGGCATCGGTAACATACGTTTACATTATTAAGCAATGGTGATTTTAAAGCAAAATGGTCCTCTCTCAGGGTTCCATGGTGGAGAGGAGGAGCGTGTTGCTCTAGCTTTATCTAGTTACCATGGAGAAGAGGTTGTGGTGCTCTGGCTCTATCTAGTTGCCATGGAGAGGAGGTTGTGGTTCTCTGTTTTTTTCTTTTTTTTTTTCTAATTTGCTCTTTTTTTTTTTTTTTTTTTTTTTTTTTTTTTTTTTTTTTAGAATTTTTTTTTTTTCTTTCTAAGAATTTGGCTTTATCTAGTTACCATGGAGAAGAGGTTGTGGTGCTCTGGCTCTATCTAGTTACCATGGAGAGGAGGTTGTGGTGCTCTGGCTCTATCTAGTTGCCATGGAGAGGAGGTTGTGGTGCTCTGGCTCTATCTAGTTACCATGGAGAGGAGGTTGTGGTTCTCTGGCTCTATCTAGTTGCCATGGAGAGGAGGTTGTGCTGCTCTGGCTCTATCTAGTTGCCATGGAGAGGAGGTTGTGGTGCTCTGGCTCTATCTAGTTGCCATGGAGAGGAGGTTGTGTTGCTCTGGCTCTATCTAGTTTAGAGGAGGTTTGTTCTCTTCTTTTATTTCTATGAGAGGGGTTTTTGGTTCTTTTGCTTTTTTTTTTTCCATGGAGAAGAGGTTGTTTTTCTCTTGCTTTTTTTATCTGGCATGGAGAGGAGGACGTGTCGATCTGGCTCTATTATTGCCGTAGAAATGAAGTCTTGCTGCTGGCTCTATCTGTTTGACGATGCCAGGAAGCTGATTGACATTACTCTGGATCCACTTCCTCATAGTTATATTCACATCATATATATTAATTTTTGTCATATGGATTGGACATTGTTGTATTTTCATCATGTTGTTACTCTGTACTCATGACACCTTTTGCACATCTGTCCATCCTGGAATGGGGATCCCTACTATGTTGCTCTTCCTGAGGTTTCTTCCTAGAGGTTTCATTTCCTGTTAAAAGGGTTTTTTCCTTATCTGATGAGAGGGTCGTTCTGTAGGACAGAGGATGCCGTATCCTGTACAGATTGTAAAGCCCCTGAGGCAAAATTTTGAGATTTTGTGATTTTGGGCTATACAAAAATAAATTGACTCAACTTGACTTCCCGACCATCACACTCAACACTGTGCACGTACACACAAATGCATCACTTTTCCTGGTATTCAGTGACTTCTCCTTGTTCCCATGGTAACAGACAGCTCTAGACAGGCTGTCCATTGAGGAGCGTAACATGCAGCTGAAGTCTGCACAGCAAAGGAGGTCAAGACAACTCTACCTTGTTGCAATGTCGATCATGGGACCAGATATATTATTATGTTTTACCGTGTTCAGGTGAATAAGGTAGCATTTCTAACTCAAATATATTAACATGAAACTTCCTCAGCTGATTACTTGCATGAAGGAAATTGTTTTGTACATTAATAGATTTCTGTAATTTTATGTTTAAATGTGGATATGCATTATCCTATGATATATATGGTGGTATGTCCTATTTTTTTCCAGAACAGAAATCTGAACATGAAAATACTTGTTTTATTTTGTTGACAAATGTTTTTACAGATTTGGAGATCTGGTTTTATTGCTCCATGCATCAGAAAATACTGCTAGCAGTCCATTACAGAAATCCATTTTCGCCATGTTTTTAGGAATAAAATGTATGAATGAGGCTATGAATGACATATGAAAAACAACCCTTTCTGTAAAACCCCTCAGAATATTGATAGTAATGAACCTGGAAAGTTTGGTGCATGTAAGTGGAGTTTTCTGTGGAGGTCAAAGAAAATCAAAAACAAATGAATAAATGGCTTGATACATAAATAAATATGTCATTAAAAATAGAAAACTAATCTAAAATAAATGCAGTCATTAATTATTTGGTAAATTGTGTCATAAACTGATATTACTGTTATAATTATTATTTTTTATAAATTCCCTTATTTCATTAGTCTTCAGTTTAACTTCATTTGATTTATTTATGTATTTATTTGTATTCAATTTTTAATTTATTTCTTTTAGTGTTTTGCATATTTATACTAGCACATTTTATTAATTAAGTAGTGGCTGCATTTATTTTTAATTTTAATTTTGCTATACTTAATGACTGATTAACGACTGATTAAAGTTGCACATTAATTTATGGAGTCATTTATTTATTAATTTATTTTTGATTTAGGCAGATTCTGTCCTCCATAGCTTTATGGCTGAGAATGAGATTTTTTTTTTTTTTTTTACTTTGCTTTGCTGAACTTGAATTGCTTCGCTTTCTTTCTGTTGATGCAGCGTTAAGGCAGTCTGAATTTTGCAGTTGTTTATAAGAGGACCTAAATCACTTATTCCTAATTTTAGCTCAGCTAAGCACTATCCGAGCCAAACTCTTTGATAGAACGGGGAAAAGGGATTGTGCTTCACTTTCTGTAGAGGTGGGTGTACTTGCTTTGTTTCCCCTTGATACCAAACCCTGACTGTCAAAATCAATGCGAGTAAAAGCCCTTCAACTTCAATTAGATCACTCTGTAGAGCATTTTACCACTAATCAAATTGTCCAACACTGGACACCTGCACGAACACAGGCATGTACACACTGTGCCCTCCGCTCGCTTATTCACAAAATGTATTCACAATCTGTTTTGTGCGCACAAACACACACACGCACACACACACTGAGTATAGTGAGTAAGGCTGGTAGCTCGATGAAATGATCTCATCCTGGGACACTGAGAGATGATGTCAGACTTTAGATCAGGACTTTGCCGCTAAGCTACTGAAACTGTTTATGTTTTTACAGGCCACGAGGGTTTGCAGTGCGGTTGAGTGGAGAGGCCATGTGCATGTGTGTGTGTTTGTATTTATGTGTGTGTGTGTGTGTGTGTGTGTGTGTGTGTGTGTGTGTGTGTGTGTGTGTGTGTGTGTGGAGTGCGTGCTTTGAGGATATGACTTTCGACTGAGCATGCTAAAGAGCTTTATAAGCTTTATTAACGCCGGCAGTGCCTGTGGGGAGATTATGTGTTTGGTCATGTGTGCATCTGTCTTTCTGTCCACAGCTAATCTCACATACTATTGGACGCAGCAGCCTGATATTTTTTTCTGCTCATTTATGACTGTAACAACCTGTCGTGGTTGTGGTGATTCTCAAAAACCTATTTTATTGATTGTTTTATGCCATCATTGACCGCTGACTCCTCATGCCTCTTAAAAGATGATTCAGGAAAGAAGGCATTTCCTGCAGTCGGCTCGGCTAAAAACAAACCTTTCCTACAGAGCTGGCTCCGGCCCTTTTGGTGCTCTAGGCAAAATTCAGATTTGGAGCCCTTAACTCCCACCCTCCGTCGCCACCATACCTGTTTTTAATGGGCTTTCTTTTCCTCCTCCTCTTTACTCCATTTTCCTCCTTGCACAACCGGAGGCTTGGACATTTATAATATGAATAAAAAATATGAAAATACTAGATATCTGCGCTTATTGACATATGTGCATCTAACAATCCGTCCTAACCCATACTCTCTTGTAATGGGTACGGCACAGAGAGTTACAGGGCTGAAAAATGTATTTATTTCATTTCATTCATTTGTTACCTCAATGCAGAAAATGAGGAAGGCCACCCACTGGAAATGTTTTAAAAATATCTATTTATTATTTTTAGAGGGTGACGAAGGCCCCCCTGGAATGTGGCGCTAGGTGACCTATGCCTTTAGCCCTGCTTACCTTCTCTGTTGCAGGCCATATTTTGGTCTTTGTCGTGACTCTAAACTGACATCCATAGAAAAGTTTGATCTCACTTTGAACCGGAGCATCTGCAGATTAATTCCATACCTGATATGTTTTGATCCACTTGAGTTGGGGGCGGCAGTAGCTCAGTCCGTAAGGACTTGGGTTAGGACGCGGAGGTCACCGGTTCAAGTCCCCCATAGGACCAACACCAACTGGTTGCTGGAGAGGTGCCAGTTTACCTCTTGGGCGCTGCCGAGGTGCCCCTGAGCAAGGCACCAAACCCCCAACTGCTCTGGGCGCTTGTCAGGAGCAGCCCCCTCACTCTGACATCTCTCCATTGACGCATGTATATGTACTGTGTGAACAACAGAGGGTAAAACTGAATTTCCCCACTGTGGGACTAATAAAGGAATATCTTTCTTTCTTTCTTTCTTTCTTTTCTTTCTTTCTTATGCACAATACGAGATGACTAAATCCCCATTTTTGTTTTCTTTGCTGCCATCTTAACTTATTCGTAAGGGGAGAGGGAGGCACTTTTCTAGTTTGCATCTGTGATAATTTTATTAAAAAAAAAAAAGAATCTGGATGTTGTTAAATGTGATTATAAGGAAGAAATCTTACCAGGCCATCAGCTAATCTGCACTTTTTTCCTTTATTCATGCAGTATCTGTTTATCTAAATGTATTTTTTCTTCAGCTGTGTGGCTCTGCAGAGATTTCAGATGTATTATTTCTCTTCTCTCCAGGCAGAGGGACCTGATTTGTCCATTTCTCTTCCTCATCTCACTGTTCAGCTGCATTCATGTTCTGTAAAATGAGCGATTCTTCATCCTCCGTCCCTGGAGCATTATTTTAACCAACTGTCTCCTCCCAACTTCTCCCATGGGTGTTCCCACCCGGTATGTTTCACTTGGTCTTCCCCCCTCCTCTTCTCTGGTCCTCCCTCTTATCTTTGTTCTCCCAGAATCCCTGAAATAATCTGTTTGATCTTATTTCCTCCTCCTTATTTTCTCAACCCCTCCTTCTCCTCTCGCTCATTCTCTCTTCTTTCTTCCTCTCTCTCTCTCCGGTGATCTCATTTCCAGGATGTGTGTGATGTCTAATATCACATGTGCATTTACCATCAGTGACGGTTGGTCGAGGAGGTAGAGGAGGAGAGGAGGAGAGGAGAAACAGGACACACCCTAATGTGACCTCATGCACAACCCTCTCTCTCCTCCAGCGTTGGAAGCTGTTTCATCTCTTGTGTCTGTGGACATCGTGGTGACATCATGTTAGTCGTGTGAGCTGAATACAGGATCAAAGGGCGGCAACAGCAGATACGTCAGTTTACCTTTCCTCACTGTTTGTCCTCTATCCCCCCGCCAATTTCTCTCTGCTATTTTAATCCCTTAACAACATATTTAGGGACAGGATTCTGATTAAAAAGTCATTTTTTTCATTAGTGGTGCTCCTATATTATTGGTAGTGTTGCTGTCAGCAGTAGTGCTAGTCACTCACATCTACAACAGCTAAACAGCAGGGGTGTGTACAGGTTGTCCAAGAGGCAGGGGCAAAAATGAGAAAAGCCACCTCTACTACATGCAGGATGAAGCCCAGGACACACAGGGAGCATCAGCAGTGCTTGGCGGCTGCGTTACCTGTTTGATTTATTTGTCGGTGTCCATGTTAACAGGTTAGAGCAGCAACACCGCCCGCCTGGGATGCTCAGCGTCTCAGCTGCTTCTCTTCTAAAGATTCAAGGTCTGGCCTATTTTTCATGTGAGCCACGCGGTTCACAGCAGCAACAGACAGTCTAGACATCGGTAGAATATGTCACAGACAGCGAAGGTGATCTTCTGACTTTATATTGACATCATATCAGTGACGTTACTACACTTTGATGTCTATGTGTGTAGAAAATGCCACGGACAGGAAAAAACATTCATTTTTAAATCAACAATTCTTGCTATTAATTTCAAAATAAAAGGACAGATTCATTTGTTAACACAAGGCTTTTAATATGTGCAGGACATGTGTTGTTGTAGAACATGGAAAAACTGTCATGGACATTTTCAAAGGGGTCCCTTGACCTCTGACCTCAAGATATGTGAATGTAAATGGGTTCTCTGGGTACCCACAAGTCTCCCCTTTACAGACATGCCCACTTTATGATAATCACATGCAGTTTGGATCAAGTCATAGACAAGTCTTGGGTTGTCTGTTTGGTTTGAGTTTGCCATGTTACGATTTGAGCATATTTTTATGACAAATGCAGTACCTGTGAGGGTTTCTGGACAATATTTCTCATTGTTTTGTGTTAATTGATTTCCAATAATAAATATATACATGCATTTGCATAAAGCAGCATATTTGCCCACTCTTTTGTTGATAAGAGTATTAAATACTTGACAAATCCCCTTTAAAGATACATTTTGAACAGATAAAGATGTATAATTAATTTGCAATTAATCGCAATTAACTATGGACAATCATGCGATTAATCGCGGTTAAATATTTTAATCAATTGACAGCCCTAATTTAATCAAATTACCATGCAGCAAACCTGGGGGGTCTAGTTAATATGGATAATATTCCAGTAATGTGGTGCCCAGTTTTGCCAAGGATATGCACGACCACAGACTGAAAATAAAATGTGACATTAGCTACCATCATCATCATAATTATCATAGCTGAAAAATGCAGTGAAAGCATAAAACTGAAAACAATGAAACATGTCTGGTTTGTAGCTTAATAACATAATGTCTAAACTCATCTATCTAACTATCTATCTATTCAGCAAGAACACAACAGCAACACTAATCATTTTCTAGTGAAGAGAGGATTATTAAGTGAAGCTTTTTAATAGTAGTAGCGGGAGTTGTTGTAAAGTAGCTGGAGAAGTGTAGCCGTACTAGAAGTCCCAGTATTTGCATAATAATAGTTGAATATAATGAATAGCATGTGCTTCACCTTGCAAAAGGTTTTCTACTTGTTCTTGTGTATACGGTTAGGTTCTAAATAATTTAGTGTCCTGCGTGCTTCCTAGCTGGGCCCCCTGCTGAGATACACTCTCACACACACACACACACACACACACACACACACACACACACACACACACACACTACCAATCTTCACCAATTTCTCACACTTCTTCACTCAACTCTCCATCATGCATAATATACATGTCACACACACACACACACACACACACACACACACACACACACACACACACACACACACTCCTGCGCCATATACTAAAACAGTGATTCCACCACCCACCCTGCAGTACAACACAAAGGGCCGACGACCCTCCCCCCTATCCTTCTTCTTCGCTCTCATTGGCTGACAGGCTTGGATGCTGGCAGTGTCTGAGACCAATAAGACGTCTCCAAGGTGATGTCATGGAGGCAGCGTTGATGCTGTTGCTGATGCTGTTGCCCGGCGCCTGTATCCGTGCAGCCAGACGAGGGTAACCGTAGTCACCGGTCCATCAGCAGCAGCAGCAGCAGAGAGCCGGGGACAGAGGGGGGTGAGTCTTCATCACAAAACATACAGCTGTACACATCTGCATTTCCATTGTGTCATTCTGGGTTCTGAAGTTTAGGTTTTAATGCATTACTGCAGGTTTCCTCCCAGTGTGGGTTTGTGAGTGTGAGTGTGTTGGTAGGGCGTAATGGGGCGAGGGTGAGGACAGAGATGATGCAGTGGTTCCTGCTGACAGGAGGAGGAAGAGAGAGGGAACTCGCTGTACCCATAAAGTGTGTGCTGTGTGACCTGTGTCATTTATTATTGATCCTCCATATGTGCAGACGCAGCTTTGTGTCTGAAATTGGGAAGCAGAGGGAGAAATAGAGTTGCTATCTGTCTTAAATTTTATTATTTTTTATTCGGTTTATTATTGTGTGTGCGTAGTGCCTTTCCAAGTGCAGGTACTGCATAAGAAAAATGGGAAGTTTACAAGAGCAATCTGCAAAACCTGTAAAGCCAACCAGCTGAGTCAAAATGACTCATAAAAATGTCAGATATAGATGCGTGTTATGGGCTAAATATAACAAATGTTGATATTCTCTTGATGCATAGAGGCTACACTGCATGGGAAGTAGATGTGAAGTCTGTTTTAACTGCTCCGCCTATAAGAAATCAAATATGTTATACTAAAAATAATAATCAGAGGTGTGTAAACACCATTAGATGGTGTTCAGGATTCATGCGAGAATATGAAAATGTACATACAGCAAATACTGTGCCCATGGAAACAGAAGCAATAATTATTTTTGTTCATTTTGATTTCTTGGAAACTTCATCTAGAACAGAGAACGTATCAGTGCACTATATGAAGCATTCACTTCCAGAAAACTTATGGTCAAGTTAAATGATTGCTGGCACTGCTAAATGTAAAACTACTGTAACGACGGGACAATGGTGAAGTTTTACTTATTCTTATGAGACGTTTACTGAACGCTCACATGATTTTATTTTGAAATATGAAGCACTGAGCTCATTTTCAAGAAATGATGCCCCTGACAAAAAAAAAAAAAAAACCCTTAAGTTAGATGAGAAGATGAGACAAAAAGGAAACAACTTGGTTAGGTTTAAGCAACAAATGTACTTAGTTAGGTTTAGGAAGAGATCAACTTGGGTTAGGTGTAGGAAACAAAACTGCTTCGTTAGGTTTAGGAAAAGATTGTGGTTTGAGTTAAAATAACACCAGAAGTGACGTTTTGACTGAGGCTGGTAGCCTGGCAACTATCAGCAAATCTTAGTGTGATAAATTGTAAACTGTTATTTTTACACTGGTTTTGTGCAGATTAAACAAATAATATGACATGTGAGTGAGCTTTAGTTATGCTGGTAGGCAGATTTTGTTTTCAGTCTTTATGCTAAGCTAAGCTAAGCTAAGCTAACCAAATGCGGGTTTAATTCCATATTCAGCTTAAAGACACGAGTGGTATCAGTCTTCTCATCTCTCGGCAAGAAAGTGAATAAGCATATTTCCCAAAATGGTGAACTTTTGCTTTAAAATTCAACATATAAAGAGGCAAAGACAAAATAGACATGCGTATGCCAGTAAGACAAATCATTCACTATGCTTTTTATTATTTATTATGGAATTATATCTTATTGTCAAAACATTCGATTTTACTGTGCATTAACCCAATTTTTAGAGACGTTGAACAAGAAATATCCACTTCAGCAGACATGAAGGACAGTGATCTTCTGGGACAAAATTTCTGTGAATATAATGAAGTAGTATAATTAAAAACACTATGATATAACTGTCAGTAAATTTCCCATCAGCATGAGCTGTTCTCTCTCTCGCTCTGTATTGGCACAAGAAATGGAGCACTCTTACTCGTGCAGGAAGCGATGCATTGATCTGCAGCCTGGGTGGTTTCATAAGATGAGAGGCAGCTGTGCGTGTCATGTATGTCTGCATTCCAGGAGCACTATTTGGCAGCACTATTTGTATGAGTGCGCACAACTGTGTATGTTAAGGTATCTGTACATTTACGTTGCATGTGTCTGTACATGCGCATGTGTGTCCTTGAGTGTGTAAGTCCCACCGGGAGCCATGTCAGGACGGTGAGGTGAGCATGTGCTCAACACTGTAATGAGACGTCTCTCCTGCTCGGTGCCATAGGTTGTCTCATTAGTACACATTCACTCTCTGGAGCTCGCTGCTCTTCAGGCGTTTCACTTACTGAAAGAATGACAGCGTTAAAATGCAAACTACATAGATAGATAGATAGATAGATAGATAGATAGATAGATAGATAGATAGATAGATAGATAGATAGATGCAGCTAGCATAGATAGACACGATAGATAGATAGGCGGCTGCAGCTGTCATCAGAAAAACACTGATGTTTCATCTCTTTGCTTCTATGCTTTTTGGTTTAAAGAAATTTTGGGAATTTTGTTCCCCTTTAGTCTGGGGGTTACTGGAAGGGATGGATACCACTCTCATGGCTAGGCTACATAAAGACTGGAAACGGGAAAACTAGCCTGGCTGCCTCCAAGGATCAAATACCACCATCTTAAGTGTGCTAACTAGCAGTGTTGGGGAGTGGCAACGCTGCAAGGTTACACGTTTCCCAGTAACTTTCAGCTAGTGTAGCCGCTTACAAAATCATAAAACACTGTACAGAGGTATTTCTTTGCAATGATAATTAGTGGAGTAGCACTATGGAGCTGGAGCCCGGAGGCGATTAGCATAGCTTAGCATAAAGACTAGAAGCAGGGGGAAAACTAAACAGCTGGTTCTCTCCAAAGCTTAAAATACACCTAGACAACCCAATTAGCCTGTTGTAACTTGTTTGTTTAACCTGTTCAGAAACAAAACAGTAAAAATGTCAGTTTGTGGTTTTATGAAAAAATTACATGTACTTATACACCGTTCATAGCTATGCCTACAAAAAGTATTGCACTGTATTGTAGATTGTAAATATCCCACAAAATTAATTTGTCTGTAATCCATGTAGTTGTGAACCAGGAAATATAAAGATGAACAACCACTGCATTGGGAGGACGTCGTGCTGGATGTGTCAAAAAACACAGAGTTTCACCCAGCAGATCGGTGTTTGTATTTCAGGTGAAACCAAAAATCAATGTTGACTTATATGTCACTTAACTTCCGTATTTAAATTCTGTCACTTCTGGAGTTATTGTAAACAAAACCATAATCCTTTCCTAAACCTAAGTAGTTTTGTTGCCTAACTCTAACTCATGTTGATCTTTTCCTAAACCTAACAAATAGTTTTGTCACATAACTTCAATACTTAAGTTACACTACTCTGAGTGTCATTTTAACCCAAATCACAATCTTTTAAACCACCTAAACCACATTAGTTTTGTTCCCTAATCCTAACCAAGTCAGTCTTTTCTGAAACCTAACTACGTAGTTTTGTTGTGTAAAACTAGCCAAGTTGATCTTTACCTAAACCTAACTAAGTCATTTTTGTCAAGTAACTTCCTTACTTATGTAACGTCACTTCAGGTGTTATTTTAACGCAAATCACAATCTTTTCCTAAACCTAGTTAGCTTTGTTCCCTAATCCTAACCAAGTCAGTCTTTTCTGAAACCTAACTACATAGTTTTGTTGCATAAAACTGACCAAGTTGATCTTTTCCTGGTGGAAAGAGTGGAAATTGGAAATGTGTATCACAGGTTTTTGGTTGCTATTCATAGGAAAATACATGAAAAATAAGAAATATACTTTTTGTAAGATATCATACGAACCATTGTCTGAGGACAATACATGTACATTTTTCTTACAGCAGAGATGCTGCACAGAAGTGCTGGGGAGATGGATGGTTCATCAACTTTATTGTTATAGTCCGTAACCCCCCAGCAAGCAAAGAAGCATATTACCTAAAATGTCCAAGAGTTCCTTCAGTCCAACCAAAGCAACCTATAGCTTTCTTGATAACGCAGTTAGCATGCTGATCTTCCAGCACCATGGATGCCTTGAAGAAATACATTTTACTGTAGTTTTTTTTTTTTTTTTTTTTTTCTTTGCATTTTCTTTAACCTAACATGAGTCATCATGAGTCCTATATATTGGGCACTGCAAACGCATCAAACAAATCACATAAGTAGAGTAGCACTCGAACAGCACAGTTTTGTTTATGTTGAGATCAGCTGTACGTAGTGGAGCATGGTAAAACACTTCATTCAAACTGGACAGAAACTAAATAAAACTCAGCTAAACCATAGTCGTCAGTGTTTCCAACAATCACCAACTCAACTCTCAACTCAACTCTCATTTCATTGAGTTTGATGTGAAAATACGCAGCCTCTACACACAGAATAAGATATTTACAAGTGCATATGACTGGAAACTGGTTTGGACGATCATCTATGCAGAACGCTATCTTAGAAGATGAAGGGGGCGTACTTGAGAGCAGATGGGACATTCATGTCCCATCACAGATGTTTGATTAAATTAGGCCCACATCAGCAGGCACTGGGATGTCTCTCACCACCCTGTAGTGGAAATCTACTTCAATCTTTCATTTGCTCTCTATTATTACTCCTCTGCCTGTTTGCTTCAACACCTGATTCTTGTGGGTGCCCACATGATGAGTGTGCTTATGATACTGGCTACCAGAATTAATGCAAAACTTAATTAGTGTGTTCACTCGACTGTGTAGAGGTCAACGAACTGCGCGGGGTACTGCTGGATTCTGACGAGATAAAACTCTCCAATTAGCTGGTATTCAAGCATTCAAGACCTCGATGCATTTGTTGATTTGATTAACTCTGAGCAGCAATCATGCAGGAATTTATTATCATGATCTAATGTTAATATGCTATAATGGTAAAGTCGTATTCATTGAGCGAAACAGAAATTGGAAAAGCGAGGAAACCTTTGCGTTGTCTCTTTCACTAGTGTGTTTGCTCGACCGATTTACAGCATCCATCAGATGTCCATTAATTCAGTGTTGGTGGGACCATCTGACAGACAGTAAGGGGACAGACAGACAGACAGACTGATAGCAAGTGGTGGGTGGTCTGGTGAGACAGTTTGCTGCTTTGCTTCCTCTGTCGCTGCAATTCAGTTTGATTCAATCACTGCTTGAATGAAGTCTGAATTTAATTGAATTATTTTTAATTTCATTCCCCAGTCAAATAATGATGAGCAGAATTTGATATGATTAACAGGCCATTGTCAGTATCACAGATCTGCTTTCATCACAGCACACAGGTTTGAGGTACATCTCCAGCAGGTGGTGAAACAGGCTGTTGCCGTGGTTGATGCCTCGCTTTGTTATTTACGCCTTCCTCTTCCTTTGTCGCATCTCATTCTCAACGATCTGCTGCTGCATCTCCTGCTTGTATCACAGCTGTGGTTTACTGCAACACAGAGGGTTGGCAGGAAGGTGTGTCCATCTGTGTGACATCATAAGTAGCTTGGTAGTCTATCATGTGCCAATATGCAATGATGTGAATTTGAAACCTCTTGTGCACATACAGTAACAATCCACGTTTCAGGAAGTGCATTTCCAAACACCAGTTTTCTGTGCATTTTCAATTTGCACATAAAAAAACCAGAGTGGAAACACCCAACATGTTTGCATCCCAACTCATCACATACTTACGCATTGTCAGACTCATCAGCATCACTTTTGAGTTGCATTAATCACGTGCTAAATGATGTGACTTCAACAAAAACATGTGCTTAGTTTCAGGCAACAAAACCACTTAGTTAGGTTTAGGACAAAACAACTTAGTTGAGCTTTAAATTACTTCATTTGTACAGTGAAAAGGCGACATGATGTGAACATGAGACCCAAAGCAACAACTGACTGTAAAGTGAAAGTGAAACTTAACAAACAGCGGTCTCCTTGATGAAAGCCCTGTGTTTGTTAGACCCATTCACCTCCCACCCACCCAGTGTGTTTTGCTCTTTAAACTACGTCACCCGTCACTTTTGCCCGATTATCCCTCATATTGATGCCGTTGGATTTACATGGTAGTTAATGGAACGCCTGGTGCGTCTCAACGCCGAACAGGCATCGAACGCTGTGACAGAGCCTCGGTGTTTGACACCCTGAAAATGAGAGCAGGCTGAAACACCAGTAACTAAAAGATAAATATGGCAAAAACGTTTTGAAAAGTTGGTGTGTCGATAAAAACCAGTGAAATGCAAACCAACCAACTGAATAAGTGATAATAAAGTAATAATAAAGTGCTGCAGAGATGTGTTTTTGTAGTCCAACCAGGAAGTTAGCATCACCCTGGGTTCCCTCGACAAAAAGACAATGCAATTTTTCTCTTGGCTTTTGGATTATTACAGAAAATAAGACCTGAGGCAAAGACAGGTTTATGATACTTATATGTCATAATCTCCACAAATGAAATGGATTTTTGAAGTGTTAATGCAACCGCCAGAAGCACAAAGCTTTAAAACTTAAAACCCTAACATTAACCCAAACACACACAACGAAGCTGTAAAGTTCGTCGAGTCGATGTGACGACATTTAGTCATCTCATTTAGCCACTCGTTAGCAACCACCTTTTTTAAAGACACATAAGGGCTTCATAATTCAAAACTGGGGTATTTATTGATGTATTTTATGTTGTAGAACAAATGTCATTGACTTCCAGATGAGGGAACCTGAAGAGCTAAAATAACTCATTTCATTTCATTAACTCATTTCTGGATTTTAGGACTCCGTTATGTCGTCTTGATGCATTCGCTTCCTCTGCAGTGGTTTAATGGCACCCGACTGGACAATTAGTGCCATCTGCAGAAGTGTTTATCTTAATAAACCAACTCCTACTATTCACATAAGTGGGTGGAAATGAACATTTATTTTCTTTTGCCAATTTTCTGGAAACTTTTGTTTCTTCTGTATGATTTTGGACTGCACTTTTCCACTGAAGGAGATTGTTTGTTGAAATTAAAGGACTGATGGGTTGTTTTTGTTCCTATGTGAACAGGACGATGATGTTTGATAAAGACCTCGGGTCAGCATCTTATGTGACATGACGTGTTTGCTGATGTCTTTTTATTCATTAGTTTTTGTTTTTCTGCTCTAGTTTGTTTTTTCCCAGCTATCCTTGGCAAGAATAGAGCGCTGCAGAGATGACGCATTTCTGTAGGCCAACCAGGAAGTTAGCATCGCCCTGGATTCCCTCAACAAAAAGCCAACAGGATTTTTCCACCGGGTTTTGGATTAGAGCACAAAATGTGCAAACAAACATTTCTGATATACTTTTTGTTCAGCAAGATAATTTCCACCAATGAACACAAGCTAATGTTAGGCCATAAACTAACAACACTACGGTGGAAGGACGAGTCAGCGTGATGGCATGTAGTAGTCTCATTTAGCCACTTGTTAGCATACCACAGAAAAGTACTCGGGTAACTCTATTTATTCAGTGTAGAAACTAACTTTAACTTGCAGCTGCTTCATCGTCACCGTAGCTTTCTAATCGGGGAGGGATCGACTGTATTCCATTCAGACGGTTTGTAATCCAGCTTTGAACAGAGTTTTACTCAGAAACTTCATTAAAGTAATAAATCCAACAATGAAAGTCTTCTGTTAGCTAACTTTCTGTAGAAAAACGGACAGAAAAACATCAGGACTGCTCGGTAAAATATATATATGTATATATATATATATATATATATATATATATATATATATATATATATATATATATATATCTTTTGATGTGTGTTGGTTAGAATGATAAACTTTTCCCCTGATTCCAGACGGGAAAACAAAAGCCCAGAACCTTGTTTTCTGTGTGGTTTGAAGACTTTTCTTAGATTCAATTTCTATTTTATTTTTTCTCTTGTCTGAATATATATTTACACATTCATGGGACATGACTACAGGTTACATATTCTGATAGTTTGTCCTGAAAAAAGATGTGTATGTCATGACTGTGCGTTACAGTGCTGACTATAGAGTCATTTTCACAAAAGGAGATCAGGCGAACCAAAAAAAAAATGGCAAAAACTGGCTGACTCCAGATGGTTAAAACACATATCAGCTTCAACATTCATGAGTAGGACAGTTATTGATGTACTAGAACAAAACATTAAAATATCTTCATCTTATGTGAAATGCTGACCTTATTTCAGGCATCTATCAAAAATCCATTGACTTCCAAATGAGGGAACCAAAAGTGCTAAAATGTTAACTCATTTCCAGGTTTTAGGACTCATTCCTGCAGCACCATAATCCTCGGTTTTCGATCACATTTATTCTCTGATGCTGAGCTGTTCTCTCATTGGCTGAATTAAACCTTAATGGGAGGTGCTTACACAAGTGCTCTGCAGCTTGCTGTCTAGTACGGTAAATTTTGTCCTCAGCCACTGCTTCTCACATTCATTACATGACCTTTGAATCATGCAGTCCTACCCCTCTCTCTCTCTGACAGACTGAGAAGGATCTTCAGCATCCCTGGAGAGCTACATACGCAGTGAGAAGATGACTCTGGCAGGTAAATGCAGCCACAGCAGAAAGCCACACACATCGTCACCGCTCCCCTTTCCTCTACTCTGTATGCTGTTAGTAACAAAAGTGCACTTTCATTGTCATAGTAACATAATGAGAAGGACTAACCACTGCCATCATTCAGTTAGAGTCAACACAATGTTAAGCATACAATACATATTTGTGTGTGTGTATTTGTGTGTGTGTCCTCAGCCTATAAAGAGAAGGTCAAAGAGCTCCCCCTGGTGTCTTTGTTCTGTGCCTGCCTGAATCCACAGACTGCAGACAAACCCACATACAAGGCAGAAGGTAAATATAAATCACAACAATGTCAGCAATCACACAGGGAGAAATATACAGCATTATACATCAGCCAATAATATATCATCCAGAGTAGGACTGTATGACCCCGCCCCCTTTTGGGGGAAAACAATCGAAGTTGAAACATGTCCCCAAACTTCTACTTTAAACAAACTGGTAATAGTAATAACGCTGTACTGAAGAGTTGCTGTGTTGATGATCGCACTAACAATTAATTGTTCCCCTGCCGCGTCCTAAAAAGAATCAGAACAGAAGCGGCTTTATGGCTCCATGTTATAGACCAGACCAGCATGGCTTTATGGCTCCATGTTATAGACCAGACCAGCATGGCTTTATGGCTCCAAGCTATAGACCAGACCAGCATGGCGTCATCACCGAGGCTGCGTTCCTGTTTGGGGGAAAGAAATTCGCCATCACAAGAGAGAAAATGACGCAAAGCTGTTGTGTCGCGGGTTAACTGAGCACATATGATACATTAATAGTCACTATCAGTGGTGGTGAACAGCTAAATGATGCTGGTGACAGTGACGAAGGATTTATAAAGAGAACTGGATGCAGCGTTGGAGGCGGCTCCCGTTCATTCCTATGATTGTTCAGTGCGCATGAAGCCAAAATGGGTCCACTGCCGAGTGATACCCGGATCACCTGGCAATCTTCCACATCCGTCCTCTAGAGCAGACGTAGAAGTAATTTCTTTAACTCTGTTTGCCAGCATTCGCTCCAGCCTCGGGCTGGGCCTCATTCCATGAATGGGGGAAGAGAAATAACTGTGGATTCAGCAATTGATTTACAACTTTTAGGACCTAATGATTTAAATAAAGGCTATTCAAGTGTTCATACTGGGAAGTTGGTTTAAGATAAGATAAGATGAACCTTTATTAATCCCCGGAGGGAAATTCGGGTGTTTACTCAAAAAACACATGACAGACACAGAAGTTGTAGTACTGCCGTTTGGCCACTTTGAAAATTTGCTTCACAGCTCGGTGTTCTTCCTGGGGGCTTGACATTAACTAGCATGTTAGCTAACATTAGCTTGAGCAGGAGGCTGCTGCAGTAATACAGTAATACATTAACCTTATAGCAGCATCAGACTGTCAACTCCAACTAAATCTCAGCCCTGAAGGGACACGACGGCAATCAACCTTAACTTATTAGGGTATCGTGAACGCACAGGTTCAGGTAATTTCGTAAAATAATGATTAGACATGTATTAAACAAATGTTCGTATTACAAGAGATGAGTGCATTCAAACTTGTCAAAATTACAACCCAAGCCCATCAAATTGCTTTGAAGTCTATGGGATCTTTGGTTTTCTATCCCCCAAAAGGGAGGGTGGTCATGTATTTTTGCAAAGTACCCATATGTACCGGTCTGATGTATACACATTAAGCACAGGTCATTATAGGAAATGTACTATTTATAAAGCAGAGACATGTAGAGGGGATGTAGATGAACCACAAACCACAGAATGCACCAAAAATCCCATTGATGGTGTATCACAGTGTTTCCGTGTATTAAAAAGTCATGAATAATCTAAACATGGCCACGATCCAACACCACAGATGCGGTGGACCTGGGCTGGTGCGTCATCAAAGACGTGGAGGTAATTGAGCTGAACAAGCGGACATCTGGCCAGGCCTTCGAGGTCATCCTCAAACCCCCGTCCTTCGATGGAGTGCCAGAGCTCAATGCCTCAATGCCGCAGCGCCGTGACCCGTCCCTGGAGGAGATCCAGAAGAAGCTGGAGGCTGCCGAGGAGAGGCGAAAGGTGAGCGGAGTGGGGGTTGGGTTTTTGTATCATCATAACCACAAGGAACCCAACTAAACTTGTAACCCTAAACCCAGCTATTTGTAGCTCCTTCAGGTATTGTCAAACATCTGACAACGCTTTTTGTGGGCAGCATGATTTATCAGCTCGGGAGGAAAAAGGGCGGAAATGGATAAAAGGAAAGAGGGAGGGAGTGTTGGAGTTGATGGACAGGAAGGGAGGAAATGCAACCAGAGGGAGGTTAGGGAGATGAAAAGAGGGACATGAAAGTACAAGGGCAATCATGAAAGGACGCACTCACAATAGCTCATATTCATCAGGCGAAGAGGACGGTGGAAAGAGGGGGAGGAAGGGAAAGGAGAGAGGTGAAGAGAGAGAATGAGTTCTGCAACAGAGCAGTCACACAGCACCTGCAACATCACGTTTCTGTTAATAATCATTTGTTCATTAAGTGCCTTAAAGGCGCAAACACAATTTCCTAATCAGCGTCTTACTAAAAGTAATGGCTTCTACATGAAAACATTATATTGTGCCAAAGTCAAATCAGGATTGGTTCTCTCACATTAGAGATTTCTGTTTTTAATTTTTTTTTCTCTGTACCATTTTCACTGGTTTGTAGAGGGCAGGGCTTAGTTTGAAAAAGGTGATGTCACTAAAGTAATACTAGCCAACCTGGTCTCACTCCCAACTAGTCAAATACTGCTGTTTGGTAAGGGCCCCTTGGAATCGGAGACGGACCCACGGAGGTGCCATTTAGCAACAGTATGTGACGAACCGGGCTTTCAACTAACTGCAATCTAAACCCATGATAGCGAGCCCGCTAAGGGCGAGAGGAGGGGTGGTGGATGGGTCAAACAAACACAGGACTTTCAACCAGGAGACCAGTGTATGTGTGCCATGTTAAACTAAAAGTTATGTTGACTTATTTTGTCATGTCAGTGTTTAGTCACATGACTTGTTGGTATCGTTAGTCCTTTGAGTCACATGCGTCGTTAGTCATGTGAGTTATCGGTCAGTGAAGCAAATGTCAATGATCACTGTTTCCTAACCCCACCTAAGTGGTTGTGTTGCCCAAACCTAACTTCCTGTGAAAACGGGAGTTTCCTTAGAAAGGACGCTATGCATGTAGAGGGGTACGCTGTACGTCGGTCTCCAATGCTGAGTACTGCAAGAGTACTGAGTACTGAGTACTGAGTAATGCAGTACTTCACAAGTTTGAAGTGAGAATTTGTTGCACTTACACAGTCCTGATGACCCAGAGTAGCTGAGTTTTGTGTTACATTCTTGGTGTTTTAAACTTTGATTGTGCTTACTAAGTCATGAATATTGTATTTTTAAACTTTGCATCACATTTTCTGAGGGGACAGGTGTCTGTAGTAGTAACAGAGCATTCATAGTTTAACAAAAACTGCCTGTTGATTTACCTTCAGTGCTCTCCATCTCCCTCTAGTGCCAGGAGGCGGAGCTGCTGAAGCACCTGGCGGAGAAGAGAGAGCATGAGCGCGAGGTGATCCAGAAGGCCTTTGAGGAGAACAACAACTTCATCAAGAACGCCAAGGAGAAGCTGGAGCAGAAGATGGAGGCCAACAAGGAGAACCGGGAGGCCCTGCTGGCTGCCATGCTGGAGAGGCTGCAGGAGAAGGTACTGTTCAGTAGATAGGACCCAAAGGTCTAACACCGATATGCTATAAAACATTAGTGGTGATGTGCCATTTTGTTGTTTCATAATTCTCATTCTCATGCCATGCATAAATGATGATGGACATTAAAAGAGAAACAGTTCATTGTCTAAAATTTTAACATTGAAATCAGCCCCTCAGAAGATCAAGGGCTTCTGTGCAGACTAGACTTACCAGAGATATGGAAGAAATCTAACATCGAGACAAACCTGATCTCAACTACACTAGCATTGTAATCCAGGTACTATTAGCTCAACATTTTGAGAAAAGTGCTTAATATCTGTTTGAACAACAGTTAGATGAGAAGATCGATAACGTGGTGAGTATGGAGCTACAGCCAGGCTTCCTTTTTCTCCTGTTTCCAGTTTTACATTTCTGTTTCTGTGTGCATTAAATAAACACAAGACATTAAGTTAGGTAGATCTTATCATGCTGAAGTATGTTCAAGCGTTTTTCAGGTTTGGTTTTAATAAGTTATTTGCTACTAGCCTCGGGAACTATACGACAGAGGAGATGTAACTTTAACTTTCAATAACCATCACGAGTAATTGTGTAATGTGTCAGTGTGATCATAAATGTAATTATAGACATAACACAGTTAGTTGTTTTGTATTTTTAGCCAAACAGCTATCCTGGTGCTAATATAGCAGCTAGGTGGCTCATGCTTGCAAGCTGCAGCTGTGCTCAGCTCTTAATTGGCCTGGGTGGATGTGTGGGCGGGACCTTGATACCGCGGCTCCAGCCCCACCATTACTATTGCGCAAACTCTGGCTCCAAATGACGTCAAAATCTGACAGCAGATGGCTATCCTAGCTTAGCGTAAAGACTGGAAACAGGGGAAAACAGCTACCCTGACTCTGTCCAAAGGTCTAAAAAAGCTCACTAATTAAGAAATTATGCCTTATGTCTCACTCCTGGCTCATCAGATACCGCCGATTGGGCAGTGCCCCTTGGCATTCGAAACCGCCGCACGGAGGCACCCTTTATCAACAGTATGTGACGAATCAGGCTTTTCGGACAGGTGTTTGTGTGAAACTAAAAGTAACATTGACTTATTTTGTCACTTCAGTCATTAGTTGAAAGTCATGTGACTCGTCGGTATCGTCAGTCCTGTGAGTCACGTGAGTTGCTAGTTGGTAAAGCTAATGTCAACCACGACTGCTCCCGAACCCTACCTAAGTGGGTGTGTTGCCTAAACCTAACTTCCTGTGAAAAATGTTTATTTTGAAACAAATCTATGGATGTAACAAGCGTATATTGATACGCTGTACCTGAAAGGAACTTGAAAGTACATCCAAAAGTAATGCAACAAGGGTACCCCACGTCTTGGATGCCAAGGGACGTTGGGAGTGAGAATGCGTTGAAACCTTCCCTTTAACCAGCACTGTTTTATTGAGACCTAAAACTGAATGTTTTCTTGATTGCAAATGAGGCAAGCCTTCAGTATCATAAACTGACTGGTTGCATTTCTATTTTAACATTGTTCACAAGCTTGATCTAATCAATATGAGGTGGAAAACAGTTTTTAGTTCTCCCCACGCTGTATCATTCCCCTGTTCAATTCTTAATGAAACAGTCGCTGAGCCGTTGTTGCCTTGTTCGGTCTCCCTCATTAATGCTAATATATTCATGAATCCTAATGTCTCTGATGTTGCTACGTCTGTGTTTGTCTGGCAGGACAAACATGCAGAAGAAGTGAGGAAGAACAAGGAGATGAAGGAGGAGGCCTGCCGGTAGATGAGTGGAGAAGAAGAGAAGAGAGGAAGAGCAGGACTGGGAGTTTTATGAGTCGGTAAATTAAAAAAAAAAATAAAATCAAAACAGTGCAGGAAAGAAAAAAAAAAGAACTCAAAGCAACTCGAACAAAAGGGGGAAAGCCGAGTTTTCATATTTGATGTGTGCTGCGACGATTCTGAAAAAGCTGTACAAAGTTTAACCAACTCTTGATGTTGAAATTCAAAAAGAAGTCTCTTTTTTCTAAAGGAAAGTGTGTGGGTGGGGGGGTGGCATCAAAACAAGGATTTAAAAGTTTTAAAAGAGGGGCGAGAGTGGTTGTTTGGTGAGGAATGAAAGCTGCACCAAACAGGAGGAGGTACAAATTTAAATCATAGCTCTCAATTTTGCAACTTCTCCAGTCAGAAAGCAGTAAATTATGCTGCCTGAATATTATAGCTGTGTTTTTCTTGATGATGTCTTGTATCAGAAGTTGCGACTGGATGCCACCAGTTGTACCGTTTCCATCCAATTAGACTGTAACTATGGAGTAGGGAGTGGTAAATTGTTATAAAACATGACAAATGTGTGATGTGCTTAAACATAAAACTGGACATGCAGATGTAGTATAGGAGCCATCCAATACAAGTCAAAGCCAAGAGTCCCAGGCTTCTTCAGTGATTTACAGCAGTGATTCTCAAAGTGGGGTCCGGGGACCCTCAGGGTTCCGTGGCCCTCTCTCAGGGGGTCCATGAAATAATTTGAATGACTTATAAAATTGTGCTGTATCATTAAAAAATGCATATCTACCGATGGGGACCATTTGCACCAATAGGGGCCCACCCATGTAAGATTTGGCCCAATAAAAACTGATATGATTGTGACACATCACAGTCACTTTTAATCAATTACTATGATGTCCTTAGAAAAATGTTCGACCCTGTAATGGTACGCGTCCACAGGCTCCATCCTTTCCAAGCTTCCCATTCACTGTCTATATAAGCATCCGTGCAATGCAGTCTGGTGGCGTGGCCGCGAGATTCAAGAAACGGACTGTTGCGCTGCCTGCTCCTCATGTGCAATAAGGTGAGGTCCAAGCTACTTTATGCAAATCAGGGGCGTCCAGCGTAACTTGTTGCCTCTGAAAACTCTCTTATAATCTCTTATAAAATGTTTTCAGGAACACATCTCGCTGAGCTATTTACATAATAGTTGAGACAAAACTTTCCAAAAAAAAGCTGGCAGCAGCAGCCCAGGTGTTTGTCCAATCAGGTGCCTTGTGTCTAGTGACAGCCCATCAAGCATCCAACGCTGGGAAGCGGGGCGATAAAAAATGCCCCTGTGGACATGTACCATTGGGGTCCCTGGCCCCAAAAAGTTTGATAACCTCTGCTTTTCAGTACTACTCAACACACATAAACAGGACTAACACACAAGCTTCTACTGTTTCTGAATTCAAAATAAAAACTGATTTCCCTCGGTCCACCCACCGCTATCCTGCTAGTTCTTCGCCGCACCATTTTTGGGATTGTTGGGACTGTCTGGGGACGTGTGCTGAAGTCAGTGAATCTCATAATATGGTTTATGAATATAAAATGAAGAACCAGGCTCTTTTTTCTTTCTACATCGCTCTAGGGGAGTAAAAGGAAAAAAGAAGCTTGTAAAGGGAGGAAGCTCTGCTGTATTCTGCCGATTTCAGGCTCTTTGTGAAACTTTAACTGTAGTGTAGTTGTAGATCAGTGACATGCATTAGATTTAGAGCACTGATTGCACTCTTATTTCAGTAAGCACAACTCAAAAGCACATATGCACACATGAAGGACAGCGGATATACAGTATACAGTGTAAACAACAATAGCAGAAGTAGTGAGTGACAGCAGTTCAGAAGGATGAATTTGGTTGTGAAAGGATGTTTGGGGGGTTTTCTGGCTAACCGGCAGTCTCACTTTGCTTTGGCATGTGTCACTGTGACTCTGATTGTCAGTTTATGATTTTAGTAAACAGAACGATGGGATTTGCTCGAGTTGTTGAGTCATACTGACTTGATTGAAGTGTCTAAAATGTTTGCACTGTAACCGGGGAGTCGTTCCATCGGGTTTGTACTTGCTGTAACTGTGTGTCGCTGTATATCTTCAAGGCTGGATTGATTGTATTTGGCATGGTCAGTAAAAACGGCTTGATTGAACTCACTTTGCACTTATTCTCATTAGTTCTCATGTGTAGATACAATATCAATATCACATTTAACAATTATCATAGATAAAATAATTCAGTATAACAATACCGCGATACTGGTAGAAAATCTGAGGATCAGTTAAATTCATCTTTAACTTTGTTTACTGCACATTTGATCACAAAATTAAGTGAATTACTCTTAAAATATGAGTGTAGAGAGAAAGGAGAGTCTCTAACCATAACTGTACAAAAGTGTGATTTAAGAGACGCTGGATTATTTACACAATATTACCATGTGTATTATTAACATATTATCAATATTTGTTTTTTTAATTAAATAGATAAATGAATAAATAAATAAATGATCCAATAAACAAACAATTAATTGATAAAATGGGACATAAATTGATATTTCTGTTTTAATATGTCATTGTGATAATTCCCTTATTTATTAACTCTTCTGTTCAATTTTCCCATTATGTATTTATACAGTATATGTCCTGCCGCCAAATTCAATGAAACTACGTTTAAACTGAAAAAAATAAACAAAACAAAAGAAAGCTGCAGCCTGACAGAAAGCTGCCGACTTCTTTTTAGTGTTGCCAGATCTCGCAAGAGAAACCAGGTCAAAAGAAACAAGTCCAGAGGAAGCAGCGCCACCTTGCTTTACCTACCTCAGTATAAGAGAGAGAGAGAGTCACTTGATCACTTCATATATGTGTGAATTCATTTTGGAATTGAATTTCATTTTTGCATCCATTTTTAGCTTGTAACGCTACATTTTTCTTGTTGTAAACTTAAAATTTTATTTTGTGTACATAGCATTTTATTTCATTTGTGTATTTCATTTTTAGCTTGTTACTTCACATTTTTCTTGTACTTTCTTGTCTCACCATTTCAGCATGATGGGCCTGTATATCACACGTACAAAAACAGCAAACTACCTTCAATTCATCCCCCACTTGAGGGCGAGTCCAGTCTTTCAGTCCTCTCTTTTTCCCAGTCTTTGCTGTACTTTTTGCCATATTCAGTCAGTCCCTGGCATCGGCAGCTAAACTCATTCAAGAGATTTGTCTCACAACAACTCTGAATCATGGTGGTGGCAGTGAGTGAGACCAGTATAGAGCAGATAGATAGAGCAACTACACTTAAAAAGTACTGAGTGCAAATATTTGTGAGCAACTTTTCAGGAAAAGTCAAGTCAATTAAAATAAGCAGAGCTGACAACTCTGCTCCTTTTTCTCCTCTTACTCCGAGATTTTATCTTGTCAGCCTCATCTAACTGGAAGCAACCATCTGACCAGGTAAGGATGGGGGAGCTAAAGCAAGCAAGCATCCACACAGAATAATGAACAGACTGTTAATATAAGATCTCAGAGCTGACATCTCAATCTATCTAGGGGCACTCACACATTACCACAAAAATTATAGAAAGTCATTGACTGCAGAACTATCTGACCTGTATCATCCTACATGTTAACGGAGCCCAACGCCAACCTGCTGAGAGGACATCATGAGGAAAACCTGTTGCACTTTCCTTGATTGAGCTGCTGAGCAGCTGATCTACGCGACCATCCTCCATCCATCCATCGTCAACCGCTTATCCCGTTAGGGGTCGTGGGGGGGCTGGAGCCGATCCCAGCTGTCATTGGGCGAAGGCGGGGTTCACCCTGGACAGGTTGCCAGTCCATCACAGAGCACATAGAGACAGACAACATAGTGACAGACAACCATTCACACCTACGGGCAATTTTAGAGTGATCAATTAACCTAAACAGCATGTCTTTGGACTGTGGGAGGAATTATTATTAATAATAATAATAATAATACTTTAATAAAGGCTGCACGGTGGTGTAGTGGTTAGCGCTGTCGCCTCAAAACTCACACTCTCGCAAGAGGGTCGCAGGTTCGATTCCTGCTTGGGACTCTTCTGTGTGGAGTTTGCATGTTCTCCCCGTGTAAGCGTGGGTTTTCTCCGGGTACTCCGGCTTCCTCCCACAGTCCAAAAACATGCAATTTAGGTTAACTGATCACTCTAAATTGCCCGTAGGTGTGGATGTGAGTGTGAATGGTTGTCTGTCTCTATGTCGTCTGTCTCTATGTGTCCTCTGATGGACTGGAGACCTGTCCAGGGTGAACCCCGCCTTCGCCCAATGCCAGCTGGGATCGGCTCCACCCCCCGCCCCCCCTAACGGGATAAGCGGTTGACGATGAATGAATGAATGATACTTTAATAATTATATTCCACTATTTCACAATAGCTGGTAATTTATTTAATACATTTCCAGAAAAAAATGAAGTGTTAATTCATATGCTTTAGTTCCATATCTGCTGGTAAATAGATGATAATTAGGAAATAACTTCTTTAAAGTTTCTTTAAAAACTCCCTAAATCATGACATTATCTACCAGGTGACCTTAGTGTAGACAATAAGATGAGATTTGTACCTGATCAGAAGTGTCTTCTATTAGTTTTGGTTTTCCACCTCTGATGACGAGCAGCGCACAGCTGCTTCTGAAGCCTGAGGGTCCTATTTAACCATTATATGCTATTTTAGTATATAATCGTTAATAATGTCTATAATAAAGTCATTTTTGAGGTAAATTTGACAGTAATTCCAATTTCAAATCGGTGACTTGCTAAACTAAATACCATGACAACTCTGTTAAAATTAAGTGTTAACTTATTTTATTTTATTTTTATAGCGTGTATTAGTTATCTATAAAGTAAACTAAAATGATTTTAAGTAGACTGCACACACTGCTTCCTCATATGAGATTAATTTTCTTTGCTCAATTTAGTCACATCCATGAAACTTATTATAGTTTTTTTTTATATGAGACCATAATACTTGCCATAAATATCATTATATATCATTATATCAAAGCCTGATATAATGTTAAATGGTTGTATGAAAATTAGCCAATACAGCTTATATCATATTAGTCATAGCATATAAAGTTTTCAACATAAATAATCTAAAGAATAAATAAATAAAGAATAAAGTAAAGAAATACATTACACAATAAAAAAAACTTGTCCTGTTCAACAACATATATAAAAAACCCCAAAATACATCAAAGTTGGGTTAAAACCTTTAATGAAGGATTTTGATATTGTTTACAATAAAATAAGGTAATTATAAAATATGAGTTAAAAACAACCATCATTATTAAAAGAAACTTTTTTTAAATTAGCCAACCCCAAAATTATATAGCATAAACAAATATATATTTCCAAAAACACTCCCATCATGACCTCTGAGAAAATGTGTCTGCTACACTGCACTGTACTTTTAGCTCAGGTTAAAGCTGCATTAAGCATTTTTTCACCACTCGGGGGCAGAAAGAAACGCAGCTTTCAGCAGTTCCTTGATCAGCGTATCAAGATCTACTGGCTAAAACGCTAAAGGCCCGGTCACACTGGAAAGTGGCACAGGGATTCGTTTGTGCGTCTTCATCAGCAAATATATTATTTGATTAATTCAGTTTGAGTTTGGAAGTGATAAAACATTTGCAGTGTGTTGAAAGAGTTGCTTCTGTGTGTTACTGCTGTGGTACGACACTGGGCCTCACACAGGTGCAGCCCACTGTGATCACCTCCGTCCCCAGTCTGAAGTCGTACCTCTTCGTCTTCCTGACCCCTTTGACATCGCGCCCTTGTCTTTGGACTCTGGAGTTGGATGGGGAAAATAAAGCAGCTGAATATATACAGTAATGTCATTATAAGATTATTTAAATCAATCAAATTAGACTGTAGTGGAACAGGGAAAAAACAAGCGAAATTTAACTGACATCAATTTTTAATAGAGTTTGTTTCCCTTCAGTTCAATACAATGAATCCATCTGTTAGAAAAGCCAAACCCTTTACACCATTTTCATGATGTATTCAGCAATGAGAGGTCAGTGAGGGAGAAAACTGAATAAACTGAATAAATAAATATTTATGTGTATATGTATATGTTTGAGTTTTTTTTTTTTTTTTATGCGTTCCAGAAAATCTCAGTTTGACGTCTTGAGCCTGTGCAGAGCCAAACCTCAGTGTTTGACAGCAGACGATGAACACCAGATTATTTTGGGTTTTCATATTCCTACTACTTCAAGTTGCAATGAAACTGACATTTGCAAACTGATTTATCAACTATACATCCCATAATTGACATGTACTCATTAATAAATGCTAATAAATTTCATACTGACGGGTATACATTAAAAAAACAGCAATAAAAAGTAATAAAAACAGTTTTTTATGTTGTGCCTCTGTGTTCAGTCTAAAGTAACCGCTGCCCAGCAGCTTGTTTCAACAGGAAATGCATCAGATTATGAGAGAAAATGCTCTCCAAACTATATTGGACTTTAATTGTTAGCTTGCACTCAGTGAACTTACTGTATTTTAATATATAATATATATAATATGGGTAGGTTATCGCGATTTTTGTGTGGCAATATTGTATCGATGCATCAGCGTCTTCTAGTATATAAGCTATTAACCTCTTAATAATTATATTATATATTAATTAATAATATTATTTAATAATAATAATAATAATAATTAATAAAAATCCCATTGTGGGACTAATAAAGGTAGATCTTCTTCTTCTTCTTCTAATCCTCAAGATATGTGAATGAAAACTGAGATGAACAGAGTGAAAACTGCATCTTATTAGATAAAAGAGATGTTGACAAACTGCATAATTTGCAGTTGAAAAAAAAGTAATAAAACACAATTTATCTTATTGCAATACTCAGTATGTCGCAAAATGTTTAAAATTGCTATAAGATTGTATCATGTCTTGAATATCGTGACAATATTAGATTGTGACTTACCGTAAGTATTGCAATAATATCATATCCTGATTTAAGTATCGTGATAACATTGAATTGTGACTTAAGTATCATGATATATCATGATATCTTATCATGATTTCAGTATCGTGATAATATAGTATCATGATGTAAGTATCATGATAAGATCATATTGTGACTTAAGTATCGTGATAATATTGTATCGTGTTATAATATTGTGTTGTGACTAAGTATTGTGATATTATTGAATTGTGATAATATTGTATTGTGATAATATTGTGTTGTGACTAAGTATTGTGATATTATTGAATTATGATAATATTGTATCGTGATAATATTGTGCTGTGACTAAGTATTGTGATATTATTGTATCATGATAATATTGTATTGCGATAATATTATGTTGTGACTAAGTATTGTGATATTATTGTATCAAGATAATATTGTATCATGATAATATTGTGTTGTGACTAAGTATTGTGATATTATTGAATCATGATAATATTGTATCGTGATAATATTGTGTTGTGACTAAGTATTGTGATATTATTGAATCAAGATAATATTGTATTGTGATAATATTGTGCTGTGACTAAGTATTGTAAAGATCATGATAATATTGTATCATGATAATATTGTGTTGTGACTAATTGTGATAATATTGTATCGTGGTAATATTGTATTGTGACTAAGTATTTTGATAATACTGTATCATGACTTAAGTATTGTGGTAATATTGTATTGTGACTTAAGTATTGTGATAATATTGTATTGTGGTAATATTGTATTGTGACTTAAGTATTGTGATAATATTGTATCATGATAATATTGTGTTGTGACTAAGTATCGTGATAATATAGTATCATGATGTAAGTATCATGATAAGATCATATTGTGACTTAAGTATCGTGATAATATTGTATCGTGGTAATATTGTGTTGTGACTTAAGTGTTGAAAAATAAATATATAATATTATCATATAATATCATATAAATCATATTTACTTAATATTTTAATATTTATCTAATATTTTTTAAATCGATAATATCGTATCATGGGGCCCTCTGGTGATTCCCACCCCTTATTATTTAGCGTAATAGCGATTGCAGCGCTGTAACTTGCACTAGAAACAAAGCAGAACTGCATCATTAGCTGCGTTTCCAAAGACTCACCTGTGGAGGACCAGGACCTGGTAGTAGATGGGTTTGGCCTCCAGGCCAGCGTTCTCTCCTCCCCCCAGCAGGCTCAGACAGCCAGAGGTCAGGCACTGAGCGTGAGAGATCCGCTGAGGCAACCGAGACGTCACGCAGGAATCTCTGGAGAGGGACGAAACTTCAACGCTATTAAAAGCTCAGAACTAATAACTGATTGACCCAAAATACGCATCAAACCGAAAGAAAAGTGGCATTAAGGGGCCCTCGGACTACAGTGATGCCTCACCTGTACGTCCAGGGAGACAGAGACATGTTGGCGATGGTCGAGGGAGACGTGCTGATGATCTGAGACCGAACTGACGGATCAAGGACCAGTCTCACCATCTTGCCCTTCAGTCTGACTCCCTCCTCCAACTTCAAGGAAACCGACTGGCCTTTCCAAGTGGCGTGCAGCAGCGTGGCCAGGCCTAGCAGCAGCAAAGCTCTCAACACCTGAACACAAGGACACCAGGAAGTGCTTTATCGGTTATAAGAAGTCCAGGAGAGGATGGAGAAAAGAGCAGTTCAAGCCAGGTCACGTTTGGTTGGATGTCTTGGATGACTTAACTCATCAGTGTGTGAATGTTTGGGTGGTAATATTCAACACAGTCATGGCAGTTTGTCTATTTGATTTATGTACATAGACACAAATTTCCATTTTTTTCATGACGCTCAGCACGACTTTCAACAACGTATATTTTATGCGTTTTCCCATGAATGTGACGCAAAAGATGTGTCAATTTGTCCTCCAGTCTTTTCAAAATAAAACTACTTAGGTTAAGGAAAATATTAACTTGGTTAGGCTTACAAACTTTTTCTACTTCGTTAACTTTAGGAAAGGATCACAGTTTGGGTTAAAATAACACCGGAAGTGCTGCAATTTAAGCATTATGTGACAAAATCTACTTAGTTAGCGTTGCAAAAAGATCGTGGTTTGGCCTGAAATAACACCAGAAGTGCTGCATTTTAAGTATGGAAGTTATGTGACAAAACTACTTAGTTAATGTTAGGAAAAGTTCGTGGTTTGGGTTAAAATAACTCTGGAAGTGCCGTAACTTAAGTACGAAAGTTAAATGACAAAAACGACTTAGTTAGTTTTAGGAAAAGACTGTGTTTTATGTTAAAATAATGGAAGAGCTGTAAGTTAAGTACATAATTTACGTGACAAATCAACTTTGTGGTTTCACACAGAACATGAACACTGGTCTCCTGGATGAAAGTCCTGTGTTTTTTGACCCACCCATCCACTCCGACATCCTCGCTACACGCCATTCGCAGCTCTTTATACTTCCCAGTTCACAATTATGTAGATTACATACGAATAGATTTTGTACTGACCATCATGAAAAAAATGTGAAATTCGTATCTATGTTCACAAAACACTATATTAAATTTTGTGAATATTTCATGAACTGCTGTGTTATTGATTTAAAACACTCTGAAGTTTCAGATATCTTTCATTTGCTTCACAATGTTAAGACAAAGTGTGAAAGTCAGAAGTCAAATGATACACTAACTTTCCATAAAATGTGCTCACATCCTTCCAGTGCGTCGGTATATTTCTCTATATTTACTTTATATTAGTCACTATAATGATAATAATAATCTCATGAAAGGACTCACCAGCAGCATGGTTCAGCGTCTTGCCTCAGAGCCCAGCTTTAACTGTGCAGTGCTCCTCTGCTTCTTGTTATATTGCCTCAGTGTTTAATATGCAGGCAGACTGTGTCGCTGTGTGTTTTCGCTATGACTGTTACTCATTTCAATGCTGTTGATCTGAAGATTAGATAACGGCTTGCGTCTCTTTGTCCATTTTACACCTCCGTAACTTTTTACTTTCTGGCAATATTTGTGTTTTTTTCTCAAAGTGAAGTTCCTTCTTACACTAAATTATTTTAAGTAGCTTGGTAGCTTTTAGCAAACAGATTAAAACACACTTGCGAGTCAAATTAGACTGATTTAAATTTGAACTCTCATTTTAACAAGGTCATTAAACTTTTTTTTTTTCATCTTAGAAATATCACAGTGTGGCCCTTTTTTAAAAAACTGTTTTTAGCATGCTGAAATGCTCATTCACACTTTTACTACTAGCCTTTAAGACCAGTGGTTCTGAGCCAGGGGTCCAGGGTTCCTCCAACGGGTCCCCAGAAAAATGGGGAATAAAATAATTCATTATATTAGTGAACCCGGGCTTTTTATCCCTGGTGTTTATTTTATGTTAATTTGTTGATTTTTATTTATTTTTCGTCATTTTATTGTTGTAATATTCTGTCTTGCGAACTTGTATCTATCATTGTCTACTTCTGATTTAATCCTCTATGAAGTACTTTGGGCTGCGTGTTGGTATGAAAGGTGCTGTATAAAAACATTTCAGTTGAGTTTTGCACATTTTTTTAACTCGTTCTTTATACTTGACCCCATCTTGACCCGTTGCAGTAAAGTCACAGTGCCTGGAAAAAGCCCTGATTCCCCGTATGAGGAGCCAGGTGACGCCTTCATATGTATCTGACTCGTCGCATCCTGTCAAAAGGTGTGAAAACGTTCCCTCACCTGTGGACCTTTTTGATGTAGCTGTGAAAACAGACCTACTTCTTACTTTTATGACAAAGGCACTGGTGTGAAGATCTGCGACTCAAACAGGAAAATGTTCTTTCAATGCACAAAACAAACCAAAAGGGGAATTTGTCAGCTGAAACCAAAGTCAAATATATATTTGTAAAGAAATCAGGCTCAAATCTCAGTTTAAAACAGGCCTGCTAGTGAGACCTATTACCTTATATTGCTTTCCTAACACAGACTCATCATTGTGAACAGACTCATCTTTAATACATTTATCCAACTCATATAAAACACTAGTAACTACACCTACACACTGCCAACTCATGTAGGTCAAGGAAATGCTGATGAGAGTTCTAGATATGAATCAGTACAATTACTGTACAAAGACAAACCTGATAACATCTCCTGTCTTCATGCATCATATGGGTAACGAGCTAACTGGAGCACAGCTCTGGACCCATCCATCTCGCCAGTTTAACATACAGTCACGCATCTACTCTATCATTTTAAATAAAAGCATGAGAAGGTGATCCTTCTGTGAATTCAACATAAATGCATTTGTTCTTTCTGTCTTTTAACTTTCTCCACCTGTCTTCACCATGGACCCATTTTTGTCCTTTTTAGGGGGGGCTTTAAGGGACATATCAGGTCAACAGTATATGTCACATAGAAGTGGTGTACATCATCTGAAAGCTGGGAACATGAAGATGAAGTTGAGCTGCAGCCGGTCGTGGTTTAATTGTTAGCTCTGTCCACCCCGGTGATGTTGGCCATAAACTGTGAGCGTCTTTTGCACTGTGGCTTGTTATCCTACACCAACCAACCTGTCAATGTCAGATTAAAGTATTTTAATCGTAAAAGTAATATTTGTTTTTGTATTTCCTGGGTATGCATGCCTTAACAGCATCTGAACCTGTAATGTTGGGGGTTCGGGGCATTAGTTAGCCTCCTTCCAGAGGAAGTTAAATAACGTTAGTACTAACATGGTTGGTAACAGTGGATTCTTTCGGTTTTCAAGTTTCATATGAATGCTGGCTTGAAAACTAAAAAACAGAGCCTACTACAGCCTCTGAAAGACAGTTAAGACTTTTGAGGGCACCGGCACCCTGAAGGGGTATATTCTTTAGCTGAATAGCACTTCCTCTGTTCCCAGTTATTCCCAAGACCTACTGAAGGAGGCTGGGTCACACGTCATAAACACACCATATCTTTGAGGTAAAACTCATGCGCAGTTAAATCTGGTCTGGTCTGGTCAAGACCCGTGTCTATGCATGTCCCAGTCTCCTTCAATAGGCCTTAGTTGTTCCTAGTCCAGTTCTCAGTCCGCCCCTGACGGTCTGCAGCATAACAGTGAGCGGCCTTATTTTCCCAAAGGTGAAGCTTGACTTGATACATAGCACACAGTCAAGTTCAAGATCATTTATTTATATGGCCGCCCATCACAAGCATGGTGATCGGTAATTCATCTCAGGACAAAATGATGATGTTGCATAATGAAACAAATAAAAGAAAGAGAAGAAAACAAAGCACAAGACAGCAGTGCTGTAGCACCCGAAACCAGTCAGATGACTTTTTGACTTGGTCTTATCTCATCTCAGACAAAGGGGACTCCAAGACCACAACTGCATGGATATCACTAAATTGTCATATAATGTATATCCATCCATCCATCTTCAACCGCTTATCCCGTTAGGGGTCGCGGGGGGGCTGGAGGCGAAGGCGGGTTCACCCTGGACAGGTCGCCAGTCCATCGCAGGGCACATAGAGACAGACAACATAGAGACAGACAACCATTCACGCTCACATCCACACCTACGGGCAATTTAGAGTCATCAATTAACCTAAACAGCATGTCTTTGGACTGTGGGAGGAAGCTGGAGTACCCGGAGAAAACCCACGCTTACACAGGGAGAACATGCAAACTCCACACAGAAGAGGGTGAATGGAGAGGGATCTTCATGTGTTTTCTGTGGGTGTTTTTATGGGAATGTGGATCTTTCTGATCAATTTGGGGAGTGACTGTCCCCCATTCCCCAAGTGTGTCATGCAGAGTGGGACTTGAACTGTAGGGTGTACTGAACCTGCCAAAATAAAATATGAAAATAAATGACTCAATAAATAAATGTCAACTTAATCTAGCAACAATATTAAATATTAAAATAAATGTAGCCATTAATTAATTGATAAATGGGATAATTATGTTTTAATTCACTTCTTCTTTTAATTTATTTATCTTTGCATTAATTCCATTATTAATCTACTCTGCTTATTAAATTTCCCTTTTTATCTATACATGTATTTATTTTAATTAATTTAAAAATGTATTGATTTATTTTTGCATTTATTTTTATTTACATATTTTAGCATTTTTTATTTATGCAGGATTTTCCCTTTGCATTTCATCCCTTATTTATTTCCCCAAATGTATTTATTCCTGTATTGTACTCTTTATGCATTTCTGCTTCATCATGCAAATGAGGGAGGTCATTCAACATGTGTCACAGCGGGGAAACAGGGATCCAGTTAACCTGGCTCTGTCCAAAAGTAGCAAAATCCTTCGTAAAACCACAAGCTGTAATTTTTACACTTTGTTTTTTGTAAAGATTAAACAAACAAGATATACCATATTAATTAGTGATCTTTAGAGATGCTGGCAGGCAGATTTTGTCACTTCTGGCCAGTGTCAGGCTTGAAGTTCCCTGTTTTAGTCCTTATGCTAAGCCAACTAGCTGCTTGACGTAGCCTTTACCAGACAAAAATGAAAACGGTATCTACCCTCACATCTATAAGAAAGCAAATAAATATATTTCCCCAAATGTTGGACATATTGTTTTAAGACATAAAAACTTCTCAACACTCACAAGCAAGTACAGCTGCTCTGCCGGCTGTTTTTCTAGAGACGGTCATTTAAGATTTTGTTTATTTTAAACAGTAGCTATTATCATCCTGAAACCGGGCTTTAAACGAAAAACTACAGCTAAACTCGGTTAAAGAAGTGAGACAAAAGCAGTCCACGTATACCACAAGTGAAATGAGTCAGCCGTGGGTGTCGAGAGCTCGAGGGCTCTCGTGTCCTGGATGATGGTGCACGACTTGAGCGATTCTCGGCCTTATCTTCAGACTGATCGGAGCCACGGCTGAGTTACATTACGGAGCCGAAAGTCACATACTGTAGGTCTACGGCGTGTGGGTGCAACGATGCTTTGTACCCCCACCACCTGAAATATACTCTGACGAGTGGGAGTGGGAAGGTAGGAGCTGAGCACTGAGGAGACATATGTACTTTTGGGGGGGGTTCAAATAAAATGCTTCTTGTAAACACTCTGGTATACACAAGCAGGAAGAGGTTTAATCATTTGTGAGCAGCTCTTCTGGGAAATCACAAAGTTCCCCAGCATCACAGACCATTTCTTAATCTTTCAATTTTATTATCACACAAAATGAACTACATCCAGGGTGGACTATCTGCACAAATGTACCAGCATTAGGTATGCAGCGATTTCTCCAGGTTGTATAGTTTGTATACTGGTCAAATATTTGAATGCATCACTTTTGCACAGTTTTAGCTCCTGAGTTAAAATAAAAGATTTAAGACATTTTCTATGGATACAAAATACTTATTTCTCTCAAATTTTTGTCACAAATTTATAATACTCCATGTCAGTGAGCACAGTGTGAATTTCTCCACTGTGAGACTAATAAAGGAATATCTTATCTTATCTTACTTCTCCTTTGCCAAGATAATCCATCCACCTGACAGGTCAAGATGCTGATTAAACAGCATGATTGTTAGTATGGCAGGTATGCCTTGGACTGATCCCAATAATAATAAAAAAACACTAAAATGTGCAACTTTATTACACAACACAATGCCACAGATGTCTCAAGTTTTGAGGGAGTTTGCTATTTATATCCTAACTCCTGATAGATGAATATCATATACCAAATAAATGCATATCTGTAGCCCTAGTCATGTGAAACATATAGCTCAGAGCCTAATAAATATCTTTATTCAAGATAAAACTGCACATTTTATAGCTGTCATTTATAGTGAGCAGTCCAGTGCGCAGCTATGTAATAATCAAACTGATTATCGCTTGGGAAGGAGAAATGCTCGCTAACACATTTGAAAGCCTCTCGGATGAGAGGTGAAACGTCTTCAAGAAACTTTCTACGTCCAGTTGACCTGATTTACTACAGTGGATGAACGATGACCTGGATGAATGAGAATCTTCATGGATATTTGAAGGGGACATATGCTCATTTTCAGGTTCGTACTTGTGTTTTGGGTTTCTACTAGAACACGTTAAGATGATTTAATGTTCAAAAAACACATTATTTTTATCATACTGTCTATCTGAATATACCTGTTAGCACCTGTCTCTTTAAGCCCCGCTGCCGAAAAAATGCCCAGTCAGCTCTGAAAATACTTCACCACGTGGCTGATACAAACACAACACGGTATTTGGGTATACTGCGATTACAGTCTTTACTTTAAATTACAGAGTACAATCAGTGGGTACAATCCAGCTCTGAAAAGTGAAGCCAATGCTGAAGTGCCTTAAACTTGCCTTCTTTCTAACAGCCAGCAGGGGGCGACTCCTCCACTTGCAAAGAGAAGTGATTGTTTAGTAAGTTTGTTAGAAAAGTAATAACTTTTCATTTGATTTATCACCTCAGTAAACATTGTAAACATGAGTTTATGGTCCCAGTCGCTTGTTTCAAGTCTTCTTCATCGGAGCATGATGTTTATTTAGTAAATTTTGGCCCCTTTTAGAGTCAAATAGACCATAAAGCAGGTGATAATTTGGGGCGGGGCTACCTTGTGATTGACAGGTTGCTACTACAGCGTTGTTTCGGTCTTCAAACTTTAACCCTTTCACAGTGTGTATTCAGCTCCGTCACCTAAAAATATCTTATTCAGCATTTGGTTGGACTTAGCTCCCCTCTCTCATCTTGGCGACGGCCAAATGTCACTGTGACTATGTGCACTTCTTAGATACAGACCATGAGTACATCATGCTGTTGCAACTGTCAGCAGTCAGCGAATTGTTGCTATCATTTTTTCTCAGCGGCATCATTGTCTCGTCAGCGATTACTGACACAAACATTGATGGCAAATGTTTTCCCTGAAAAAACAGACTGGGTTCTTATTTCAGTTTGTCTGCAGTATGTGCACAAGCACTGAAAAAATGACTTTTTCACAATATGTCCCCTTTAACAAATTTGTGACCAAAATTTGAGAGAATAGAGCATTTTGTGTGCATATAAAAAGCTGTAGATCTTTTAAACTTGTGAAAACTGGGAGTAAAAACAAGTGTTGCATTTATATTTTTCTTCAGTGTTGATACTGTGCATACGAAATGAAAGGTACCGTGCATCAAATCTTCACACCCCTTCACTTTTTTTACATAATGTTGCAGCCTTATGCTAAAATCATCCAGATAATTTTTTCCTCTCATCAATCTCCACTCAATACACCATCATGACAAAGGGGAAAATTAAAAAAAAAAACTGAAATATCACATTAACTGAAGTACTCAGACCCTTTACTCAGTACTTCGTTGAAGCACCTTTGGCAGCGATTGCAGCATCGAGTCTTCTTGGATGTGACGCGACAAGCTTTGCACACCTGGGTTTGGAGGTTTTCTGCCATTCCTCTCTGCAGATCCTCTCCAGCTCTGTCAGGTTGGATGGGGACTGTTGGCACTAAGGATATCTCGGTACTTTGCTCTGTTCAGTTCTCCCTCAACCCTGACCAGTAACCCAGTCCCTGCCACTGAAAAACACCCCCAAACCACGACGCTGCCACCATGTTTCACCGTTGGTATGGTGTTGAGGAGGTGATGCCTGGTTTCCTCTTAACACTTAGAACTGAGGCCAAACAGTTCAATCTGGTTTCTTACAGTCAGAGTGTCCTTCAGGTGCTTTCATGTGTCTTTCACGAGGCTTCTGTGTTACCGTGATGGTCCTACTGGAAGTTTCTCTACACAGGATCTCTGGAGCTCAGCCAGTGACCATCAGGTTCTTGGTCACCTCTCTTACCCAGGCCCTTCTCCCCCTATAGCTCAGTGTGGCTCTGGGGAGAGTCCTGGTTAATCCAGACTTCTTCCATGTATGAATTATGGAGGCCGCTGGGCTCTTGGGGAGCTTCAGTGCAGCAGAGACGTTTTTGTAGCCGTCCCCACATCTGTGCATCGACACAGTCCTGTCTTTCTGCAGGCAGGTCCTCGGCTTGGTTTTTGTTCTGATATATACTGTCAGCTGTGAGCCCTTATATAGACAGATGTGTCCAATCAAATGAGTTTACCACAGCTGGACTCCAGTCGAGGTGGACAAACATCTTAGAGATGATCAGGGGAAAAGACTCTGAATACTGAAGTCAATGTGAAATTTCAGTTTTTCCTTTTCAAAAAATTTGCAAAAAAATCTAAAATTTGGTTTCTGCTTTGTCATGATGGTGTATTAAGAGTAGATTGATAAAATAGTTTAAACGATTTTAGCATAAGGATGCAATATAACAAAATGTGAAAAGTTTAGGGGTGTGAATACTTTCTGGATGCTCTGTATGTTAAGTAACACTGTAATGTAACACTGCCAATGAATTTAAGAACCCAAGTTGTGTCCCATTACATTTATTTTTTAATACACAACTGCAGTTATTTAACAATTTCAAAACTTCTCTTCAACTATATACAAATACAGACATCAGAAGTGTTGGGAAGACTACTTAATAATGTCCTTATGGTGCAGCAATGCAAATCAGGGTTCACTGCTGAATGGAACAATCTGCACCACAGTGGATTCAAATGCATCATGACAATAAACTGTTTCCCATCATTATGCTTTAAGTGTGTGCAGATGAGAGATCAGGGGTCAGAGAGGTGAAGCAGAGGGCGCATGAATACAAACCAGGCGTCCAATAACAGGTGAAAAATACAAATGTATATTTGAATATGAATCACTGTTTCTTTCAAAGTCCATGTCATCGATTCCAGTCCCTCAGATGAGGAAGATGATGTCGTCGGCCACCATGACCTGGTTGTCGTCCTGCATGCGAGCCAAAGCTGCGCGGACCTCGCGCTCCGTGAAGCGGCTCTCGCGCCCCTTGTTGACGTCATCCATCAGGGTGCTCATCTTCACTGACTGAGCGTGAGCGGACTGGAACACTGCGAACAGGGACGACTTGAACTCCTTCAGCCTGGTGGAGGAAACAACGAAGAGATTTGATTACATTTCACAGCTCTCTCTCTCTTTCTCTCCTATATACACAAGTGTGGGTCAATATATTATTCAAGCTAGCAATATTAGCTGAGATGTACAGCTCGTTGGTGATGGTGCCTTCAAACGGGGTCGTGTGTTCATGAGTCCATATGTACGACCCCCTCTTGTCGTATTCACAACCTTGTAAATGTAAAGTTTCTGAAAGTTCACGAGTTATGATGCATTATTTGATGTTGTCAGAAATGGCGGAGGCTAAGGAAGTTCATTTTTCAATAAATAAGTGAATTGTACATTTAATCATGTCTTGTTTTTCTTAGTAATTTTATGTCTGAGGAAAAAGTAGATTTCCAACTGCCTCATCTTTCATTTCATTATACCTTTGCATTTCCTGCTTTGTCACTCGCTTGCTAACTTGTTAGCGTCTGTGGCTTCTAGACACCGACGGTAATATTATTATTATTATAATATTATCGTTGCTTAGCAGTGGCGTTCTCGTGACTTAACCACTTTAACACCAAATGTATCCACAGCTCATGGTTAGCTAGCTAATTATTGGGGCGGCAGTAGCTCAGTCTGTAGGGAGTTGGCTTGGGAACCGGAGGGTCACCGGTTCAAGTCCCGACATAACCAAGAACTGAGTGTGAACTGGTAGCTGGAGAGGTGCCAGTTTACCTCTTGGGCACTGCCGAGGTGCCCCTGAGCAAGGCACCAAACCCCCCACTCGGGGCGCTTGTCAGGAGCAGCCTCCTCACTCTGACATCTCTCCATTTGATGCATGTATATGGGTCCTGTTTGTGCATGTGTGTGTCTCGGGTCTGCATGTACCGTGTATAAGTAAAAACAACAGAGTGTAAAAATTGAATTTCCCCATTGTGGGACAAAAAAGGAATATCTTCTTCTTCTTCTATAGCATTCTCACCAGGGATTTGGAGCGCTGCAGCAATTTCTGTCGTCTTCTTTCTCAACAGTTTCTCTTCTTGTAAATTTCCACCATTTCTAGTTGTAGCCTTGTAAATAGTAATTCCCGGTACGGTAGGCATTAGAAGTCCTCCTACTACTAGAATAGAAAAGCCCTCCATCCTTAAATTGAATGAGCTCACTTCAATCCCCAGAAATCACTCGACTCTAAAGCAGGAAGTAGCTGATTGTGAAAATGATCTTTAATATAGAGCGCTTGTGGCAAAGTCAATCCATCACCCACCTCTCTGCAGACAGCTCAGTGTCTTCAGCCTGGGATGTGGCCTCCATGGGCTCCTCCTCCCGCTGGGGCTTGGCTGGTTTCGGGGTGCCGGCCTGGACTAAAGAGCAGAGACCAGCGTGAGAGCTCTCAACACATACAGAGAACGGTTGGAAACCTGCACACTTAAGTATTACTGATAAGGAGTTCAACCATTTGTACCTTAACTACATGTCTAATGTTTGCATGCCATATCTTGTTATTTTCAGCTGGAGTTATTATCACTGATGATCATACTAGGGGCTGTCAAAGACACTCCCATGTTGACAAGAGTGTTAAATACTTGACATCTCTCTTTAAGGAACATTTTGGACAAAAAAAATGTGCAATTAATCACAATTAAATATTTGAATCGACTGACAGCCGTAATATAAAAATGTAAGAAGCATTTTAATGTCACATAGTCAGTTATGAGGTCAAGCTCATTAATTAAAGAATGAAATTCTGTGATTCCAGCCTCTTAAATGTGAATATTTTCTGGTTTCTTTCCTCCTCGATGACAGTAAGCTGAATATTTCTGAGTTGAGGACAAAACAAGACATTTGAGGACGTCATCTTGGACTTTGAGAAACACGGATCGACATCATTGTCTGACATTTTATAGACCAAACAACTAAACCATTAATTGAAAAAATAAACAAAAAAAATGAAAATAATCATTAGCTGCCGCCTTAATGATTTTAACAATTATATATTATAGGTAGGTTTATCTGTCAGAATAAGCATCAAGTATCTCAGATATAAACGCCTTTAGTCGCTTTCCGCCACTGATGCAGTCTGCATGCATGTTGTACTACACACGTTCTGATACTGTTTTTTCTGCATTTCTACAGGTTTCATCTCACAATAAATATACACATGTATTAGAAGTACATATGAATGAACAGAGGAGACTATCAGTGCTCCAAGGATATAAGAACCATGTTGATTAGGATCCATATCCAATATTTGGGTCCATTTGTATAATTTATTATATTTACCTGCATTTTATCATTATTATTATTTATTTTTTTTATCTTTATTATTACTATTATTTCATGCCTGAAAGCTCTTTTTGTTCATGGTGTCTACTTTACGTAGTTTCTGTTCATTCACTAAAAATCAATAAAAAGATAATTACGAAATGACAATATGAACTGAAAAGAAAGCTAACAATGGATTTCGTCAGTCCTATTGTTCTTTATGAATTATTATTTCTGGCCAAATTCACTCACTGCATAACGCTGCACTGTAAGCACAATCCTGTGCACAAGATTAATGATTTTTGATTTCAGGTATTTATTTTTTTATTTTAAAATGCACAGTCCAAACTCCGTCACCCAGTGAAGAGTAGATGTGAAAGCAGACAGCAGCGCTGTGGGGAGGTATTAAAAGTGATGCTTACTCTCAGGAACTTCCTGTTCTTCACTGAAGTCATAAGGGCTGTAGGGCTCGCTGCCCTGAGAGCCACGTCGCCCCCTGCAGAATACATATGTTAGTGTTACTAATCATTTTTATCAGTTTGTGTCTCAAAAGTGTGCATCTGCGTTCAGTGTTCACCTCTTTTTGGCAGTTTTCTGTGAGCGCTGAGTGGACGACTCGTCCTCTTCCTCCTCTGAACCGGAGTCCCGCTCCTGTCTCGACCGTTTCTTCTCTTTCTCCAGGACCTGCGAAGGAAACCCAGATATGATATTATCCCCGCTGCTTTTAAAACGCCATTCCGTTAATGAGCAGACGCAGCAGGACGGACCTTTTTAAAGTACGCAAACTGGACGAGCTCCACGGCCACCTCCGAGTCCTCCAGCTCCACGGCTTTGCTCATTCGGGCCTTGGCGTGGGCCGTGGACAGACGGATCAGAGTCTCCAGCGTACGGGCCGTCACCGGAGAGGTCTGTGGAGGAGAAACAGGAGAGGGAACGAGGTCAGACCTCGCTCATATGGTCCCAACACATCAAGTACCAGAAGTTTCTTCAGAGTCAGGGTCCTGGTGCTGTACATGCCGCTGAGATGTCATCAGTAACACCTGCTCTACTACTCAGTACAGTGAATCCATTAGTGTGAGTATATTCAATACCCTCACAGGTACTACATTTAGCATAAAAATTATGCTCAAATCATAACATGGCAAACTGCAGTCCAACAGAGAAGTGTGCCAGTGTGCTGACTTGACTATGACTTGTCCCAAACTGCATGTGATTATCATAAAGCGGGCATGTCTGTAAAGGGGAGACTGGTGGGGACCCAGAGAACCCATTTACATTCACACATCTGGAGATCAGAGGTCAAGGGACCCCTTTGAAAATGGCCATGACAGCTTTTCCTCAACAAAATTTAGCGCAAGTTTGGAGCGTTATTTAACCTCCTTTTTGACAAGCTAGTACGACATGGTATCAATGGATTCTTTGGGTTTTCTAGTTTCATATGATACCAGTATCTTTACTGTAGCTTTAAAACTGAGCCTGCTACAACCTAAAAATAAAAAAATCTTAAATTGTATTAAAGGCATCAAAACGAATTTGCAGCGCGTTATGGCGTTGACAGCCATGGTACGTATAAAAAGGTGTCTGCATGCTCCGGCTCACCCTGGCAATGTCAGCACCTAGCTGCTCCTGGCTCCTCAGCCTCGAGTACTCTTCTGCGATGTGATTGGCCGCCTCCTCCGTCAGCACGGGTGTCACAGCCTTGGCGATGTGAATGTACTTCCTCATGAACTCCTTACTCACTATCTTATCCCTGAAACACAGGACACATTATTTAAGTTATTCACTTGAACCAGTCACGCACAAGTTTATTGTTCTTTGTCTTCTGTTAGATGATGATAGAAATGACATTTAACAAGTGCTTTTTTTAGTCCTTGTCAAGGCAGATAGCGTGTACGTACTTCTTTCTCTTGCTTCCATGCAGCATGTTGTTGTGTTTCTCATAGATCTGCAGCTCCTCATGCTCTTCTACTACTGCGTCTGGATCTTCTGTAGCCAACACATCTACTGTCCCACCCAGGGCCATGGCTAAAAAAAACAAACCAAGGAAATGCACCATTTTACATATTTTTTCAACAAATACACACAAAAGGCCGCTTTAAAGGAACAGTGTGTAGAATCTAACGGTATCCAGAGGTGACATGAGGAGATTGCAACCAAATGAAGCCTCTCCTGTGTGCCTAGCATGTTGGAAAGCTACGGTGACTGACGTGAAAACACGAATGTTGCTCTAGGGCCATCTGGATCAGAGCCAGTATGTAGAGTGTATGCGTATGCGAGTGGTGAAGCAAGAGAGTGAGAGCAGCACAGGGAGCGAGTAACGTTATCAACTCCGACCAAAGCGGGAAAAGTTAAGTTTGGTTTGTCCGTTCTGGGCTACTGTAGAAACACGGCGGTGCAACATGGAGGACTTCTGGGAGAGGGGACCTGCTTCCTACGTAGATATAAGCAGCTCATTCTAAACTAATGAAAATGCTTTGACTCTTATTATCAGGTAATTATACACTAAAGAAAACATACTAATTCATATTAAATTCCAGTTCTTCCAATAGATCCCCCTAATTGTCACACACTGGCCCTTTAAGAAGTCCTGATACACAGTACCTGCTCCCTCCTGCTCACGGGGGTCGCGGTAGCGGTGCATCCTCAGCACATGGTCCGAGATCTCGCGGTCCTGCTCGGGGTCCATCTGGTCCAGCACGATGAACAGGAGGTCGAAACGGGACAGCAGGGAGTCCTGGAGGCCGATGTTCTCCATGGGGGTTTTATACTGGTCGTACTGCAGAGACAGAGCAGGATCAACACATTCAGAGAGGGAACGGGCTGAAAGGGTCAAACACGTGGTCATGAGATCAGCTCCTCACCCTGCCGTAGACGGGGTTGGCAGCCGCCAGCACAGAGCAGCGGGCGTTGAGGCGGGCGTGGATGCCAGCCTTGGCGATGGTGACGCGGCCCTGCTCCATCACCTCGTGGATGGCCGTGCGGTCCATGTCAGACATCTTGTCGAACTCGTCGATGCACACCACGCCGCGGTCGGCCAGCACCATGGCGCCCGCCTCCAGACGACGCTCGCCTTGAGGAGGAATGAAAACAATTTTTAAAAAGCAGAAAAATTGACACGCAAGCTACAATAATTGTGTTTTGGTGCACAGCGGATGTGTCTGCGTGGCGTACCGGTCTCCTGGTCCGTGGTGACTGCAGCGGTCAGACCCACTCCGGAGGAGCCTCGTCCGGTGGTGGGGATGGCCCTGGGCGCCGTGTGAAGGACGTAACGCAGCAGCTGGGACTTTGCTACCGACGGATCACCTGTTGAAGAAGAACGCATGAACACATTAACCACCGTCAGCAGAAAACATATTAGTCCTGGACTCAAAGATTTCATTAGCAGAAAAAACAACGTTATAATAATCATTAATAAATGGTAAATTCATAGTTTTTATTTGTAAGAATTATTATACTGTTAACTAACAATGAAATGATAATGTTTACTTAGTAATGCTATAATTTATGCTATTGTAACAGTTTGTTGTGGTACACATAACATTTTAATACTATATTAAGTATTTGTTAATGATTACCATATTTGTAAACCATCTATAAATATTTGGATGGTTATTATAAAGTTGCAACTGATTATTATAATACTGTGTTCTATGGTTAATAAATGCTTCGTAAAGCATCTGTAAACACTATTTAAATACATAGTTGATACTTCGTCAATGGTTAATAACTGGTTTCTGGTCCATCCAGCTATGGAAAGTTTATAGATGTTTTACAAATGATTTATTCAGACCGTTCAAAGGACAGGTCGGTAAAAACAAAAATAAGGCACTACTTTCTCCTGAATCCCATGTTATAGCATTTATTTACGTAACTTGTCGGTAGCTTCTGCCAGCTAACAGCTCAACGCTAGCACACCAAAACTACCGTCACAATAGAAAACTTAACTCCTCATATTTAGTTATTAAGTCAGATACAGGTAACATTAGCTCAACATTAGCTCAATAACGTCTCTAGGTTTCTTTGGTTTAGTAGTAGTATGCTAATGTTGAGCCAGTAGCAAGTTAGCTTGCAGAAGCTACCAGGAAGGTATATAAACAACGCTATGACGTGGGCTTCAGAATAAAGTAGTGCTTTTGGTGTTTGTTTAGCGACCCGGTCTTTGAACGGTCTGAATGAGACAGCAGAGGAGGAGACAGGTGATCAGAGAGGGGACAGGACATATGGAGACAGTCCACTGCAGCTGGACTCGGTGCCCGTTGAAGGGCTCTTTCAGTGCCACTAGCCAGCGCTGCAGTAACATTACTGGTCTCAGTGTCAGCGACACTTAATGAAATGGACTGTTTTGTCTTTGTTTTACATCGTAAAACTCGTCTTCACATGCAGGAACAATACAAGTGTCCCCTCTTTGATTTTCTTCTGTCCGGTTTCTCCTCAGTCTTTCATGGTCTCTACCGTTGTACCTGTGTGGCTCAGCCGAGCCAACCAACCTTGTGATTCGACATGGCGGCGGTCTTACCACAGAAGATGAAACGGATCAACCCTTTTCTTTGAAATACTGACATTTGTCAGGTTTGTTATATAATAGTTTATTAGCGCAGGAATCCATTTAGAATTTTAGATAACTGAAATTAGATAATTTAAAGCATTAAATACTTGCTATAGTATATAAAATGTTATAATGTGCACAAAAATAGACTGTAAATAAATAGCTTAATTAATTTTTACTTGTAATAAGAATGTAATCGTTTCTGTCTCCTACCAGCTATGATTCAATATACAATTTATATAATAATTTCATATAACAAACTGATGATAAAAAACAAATTGTAACATAAATAATTAGTAAATATTAATCCTTGTGTGTTAACAGTGAAATAACTATATATTAACTAAAGTTTAATGAACTATCAATTTACCAGTCATTACTGATGGTTATCATAGAGCACTACCAAAGAAAACCTATGGTACCGATAAGCAGGATGTTGATGTCCCCTCTGATGCGCGACCCATTCTCCAGCACCTTCTCCACGCCGCCCAGCAACATGCAGAGGATCGCCTTCTTTATGTACTCGTGGCCGTGGATGCTGGGAGCCAGGGAGCGAGCCAGCTGATCGAACACATCCTGAGGAAAAACAGAAAATTCATTTTCTCATTCGCTTAAATAACCTCATAAGCTTGAGCCACTGAAAACAACCAGGTAGAACGACTGGAGCCTTACTAGGGAGCGAGACCGGCTGAAGCTCCTGATTTTGGCCACGTCGTCCGCCGAGAAGTTGGGGGACACTTCCTTGCTCATCTGCTTGATGTGGCAGGCTATCATGATGGTCCTGAGTGGAAAAGGGCGGGACATTAATAATAAAGACCACAGGTAGACTCAGCAGCTCTAGTGCACACTGAGCTCACCTGAACGTGCCAGAGGTGAACCCTCCCTTCTTGCCGGGCAGGCAGCGGTACGTTCCGATGACCTGCACCCTGTCGCCCGGTTTGACCATGTCCACCAGGTCGTTGTCCAGGACGATGTCCACGGAGCGAGGCAGCTGGCCAGCGGGGGCTTTCTCTGGCATCTCCTGCACTGTGATGGTCTGGTGGTCCTTGTAGATGGAAAGGCCAAACTCTGTCTCCAGAGGGTTGTTCTCCTCGTCCTGTTAGGAGACAGAAACAGAAGCAGAGGTGTGAAACAGCAAGAAAACACGAACAAGTAGGGACGTCATAAGAACCGCCGATACTTTGGTACCAAGTCAATGCAGAAATGCTGAAAATGTGATGGTACTTGTTTTTCTACAGTACTGCAGCTACCGTCAGGGCTTGAGTCGCCGCAGCATACTCCCACTGTGGGCCACACCCAGGGGATGAAATTAACCATTTCACTGTCTGCCACTGTGCAGCACTGTCTGCCCAGGCAAGTTTTTTTGTCTGTCATTCAGACATTTTATCTGCCACTTTTGAAATCTCTGCGCTAAATGAAGGAATAACATTTTAGATCTGAAGTCATTCAATGTTCAATATACTTTAAACAGGAAAACATTACATATGGTAAATTACAGTGTAATTACACCATAGCTTGTACTGTACTTTGTTATTGTCATCTGTGGTGGTTATTTGACTAAAAACACACAATTAAAATGATTATGATAATTTAAATATTTGCTTTGAATTAAAAAAAACTAATGGCAAGCTGCCTAGAGCTAGTGTTAGCAAGGTTCTCACCAAAAACCAGATTTTATCAGATTACATTTGAACACATCATGATAACATTGTAATTTACCTTCGCCAAATAGTCATTTTTCCTGAGCAGAGTTTGAACACCTCACTAATAACGCAATGGCACCGTCGTAACATTAGTAGTTCTGTTATTTAGCCAAGCAGGACTGCGCTGCCCACCGACTGCTAACAGGTAACGCTACTAACTCTCCTCCTGCTGATTTCAACACAGGTTTGTTGTTCAGTGATGCATTATCAGGGGAAAAAATAAGGTATGTTCCTTCAGGTTTTGCAGTGCCATGCTGTTGAGCGCTGTTTTTCTCTCTGCTGTGGCTCTGGTCAAACTGAATGATACAGCATGCGTTTGCATCACCGTGCATGCAGAACTGTCAGAAAGCATCATACAGAGGAATCAATAGTCACAGCTGTATGAGATGCCAAATAATCAGACAATTTTACCCGCCACTGCCAAATATTTACCTACATATGGCAGGTGGCGGGTGCTTATTTCAGACCCTGGCCACACCCCAGACAAGGCTACACTGCACACATCAAATCCGTGTTAAAAATGGCAGGACGAGAGACATCAGCTGTGCAGGACGGTGCTGCTTACTGGATGCTAACTGCTAAAGGTAACTAGCTCTAGTCCTGCAGATTTCAACACGGGAGGTGCCGCTGATTTGCATTATTGTGCATTCAGGCTCTAATCAATAACAAGTATTTGGCAAAGGTAAAGCCTAACATCATGATATGTTCAAATTAGAGCTGTCAAAGTTAACACATAATGTGTTGATACGAATTGGTTTTAATGCCACAAATTTCTTTAATATATTAACACAAATTACTTGATTTTGAGGTTGTAGCAGCTCAGTTTTAAAGCTAGAGTGAAGATATCGGTACCATATGAAACTAGAAAACATAAGGAATCCACTGGTACCAACCATGTCATTACTAGCATTATTTAGCTTCCTCTGGAAGGAGGCTAAATAATGCTCCGAACCCCCAGCACTACAGATAACAGGTTCAGATGCTGTTCAGGCATGTACGTATAGTACGTTGTACTAGCTTATCATGAAGAAGACTAAATAACGCTCCCAACTTTTAAATTTTGGTGAGGAAAAACTGTCATGGCCATTTTCAAAGAGGTCCCCTTGACCTCTGACCTCCAGATATGTGAATGTAAATGGGTTCTCTGGGTCCCCACCAGTCTCCCCTTTACAGACATGCTCCACTTTATGATAATCACAGTCAGTCTGGATCAAGTCATAGTCAAGTCAGCACTCTGACACACTGACAGCTGTTGTTGCCTGTTGGGCTGCAGTTTGTCATGTTATGATTTGAGTATATTTTTATGCTACATGCAGAACCTGAGAGGGTTTCTGGACAATATTTGTCATTGTTTTCTGTTGTTACTTGAGTTACAATAAAAAAATATTCATACATGTGCATAAAGCAGCATATTTGTCCCCTCCCATGTTGACAAGAGCATTAAACACTTGACAAATCTCCCTTTTAGGTACATTTTGAACAGATAAAAAATGTTTGATTAATCTCTGATTAAATATTTGAATTGATTAGCAGCCCTAGTTCAAATATAATTTGGTACAATGTAGTTTTTGGTGAAAAACTTGAATAAATCCAGTTGTTTGAAGGAGATGTTTTCAAAGCAAAATAAGATATCAGAGAGAGAGAGGGAATTATGACCTATTTAACTTAATCACAATAACCGAATGGTACTAAAAAGGAGTGGATGTTGAGGTACATAGGATTTACTGTTTTACTTTAGTGTCTACTAAATTTGTGGTATCATTACGTCCGTGAGCACAGGTACATAGTGTACTTACCTTGGTGGGGTAGATCGCACTGGAAGGGAAGGCGTCCAACGAAGTCATGTCAGTGTACTTCCTTTCCATTGTCTTCTTGGTGGCCGGGCAGTAGTGGACGCTGCGCACTACTTTAGGGCGCACCAGAGAACCTTCAGAAGAATGCGAATGGTACACTTAACATTAACTCACGAGGGAAAGATTTTGAAACAAGCATGACATCAAGTGCAATGCCGTCAAAGAGACAAGTAGAAAATAAACTCACACTTGGTGATGATGCCCTCCACGCACACCATGCTGCCCAGCAGCCGGGAGGTCAGGGTTCGGGGGGTGACGTGCTTGGTGCCGAAGCTGCCCTCCAGGGCGATGAAGAACTCCTCGTACTGCTTGGCGTAGGTGGCGTCCACCGAGGCCACCAGGTCCTTCAGAGCCCGCTGGAAGGCCAGCAGCTCCTCGAAGGCGTTGCTCATGAGTCTGGCAGAGACAAAGACACATTAGGGTAATAAGCCTTTCTCACGGCATCCATTATGACTTGTCACAAAGCACAGCTGTCCCTAATAACACTAGGGATGACTCTATTCTGTTCAAGTGCTGCAGTGAGAGCGGATACAGGACTAATTACACACCACACAATCAAACAACACAAATCAGTTGGCTCCATGGTAAAGATGTGTATTCAGGGACTCTACAACATGCTACATCATGCATCCAGTAAACTAAAAAACTGCTAGTGTGATGACACATGCAGTAATAAAGACTAGCTACAGCTCAGACCAGACCAAGTCAGACGAAGTTACTACTAAGAAGAAGACCTGAAGGACTGAAACCACTGGGACTGTGCAGCCAGATGTTCCCGGATCAGCTGACTGAGACTTCCCAAACGTTTTCAGCAAGTTATCCAACTTACCGAGACGTGGACAGTACACACACCAGCCCCCCATGCACACACACAAAGAGATCCCGTCCTTACTTCGCAGCCCGGGCCTCGTTGCGTCTCCTCAGGTCGTTGATGTTGACGATGAGTCGAGCTTTATTCTCACTGATCATGTCCCGGACTTTGCTCTGGTAAATCCCCTGGTCTTGCTGCAGAAAACACCCGCACACACGCGTGTTTATCATTAAAATCAACGTGTTAAAGGTTTCTCTGGGCTTCAGAAGGAAGACGCATCAGTTTACAGCGAAATAAGTCATTATCTAGACTCAACTGTTACACCAAGCTTCGTAGCAATATGTAGTGTTTCCAAACTGATGTCTCTTAAAAGTCTACAGCGATATTTCTCGCTAACTAGTCAAATGAAGTGTACTTCTTTTGTTGTGACCGCATGGTTTCTCATCTCACCAACAAACCGGATAAAAGTCAGACTTACATCGTCGTCCAGGAAGTCCAGGTAGTCCCTCTGAGCCTCCCTCATCTCCCGGTCGTCGACGACGTCGGTTGCCATTATTAGCGACTATCTGTTATACTTTAAAACCTTGAAATATTACACAGAGTTTAGTACGGTGTGCGCTCTGCTACCGTCAAACCACACACTGAAAGGTTTTCGCGCCACTGCGTGCCGGGGACAAGTAGGGCGTAAGACGTCATTGGTCAACTGGGCACGTACGTTTAACATAGTCGGCGGGTAAACGTACTGCTTGTCCAATAGAATCCACCGTGACAGCATACGGCCCCGCCCCTTAAAGAACTCGCGCGAAAATGGAGCAGGAAGGGGCGGGCTATTAAATAGGAGGAAATATGGCATGAAGAGAGCATTGAACAACATTTCCAGGAGATGGCGACATAAACGCGAGGTTTTACGATTTCCTTTCTTTTTTATGAAATATAGAAATTAATGTAATATAGGAACAAAACGTTTGCCGAGGAATAACAATAAGAAAGTTATTTTTTCAACATAGTCCACAAAAGAAAAGGAGAAAATCTTTGCATTACATTTAAAAACCTGAGAGTTCTGATAATATACATATTTATTTATGCTGAAATTATATTAATAAAAAAAAAATAATAATTATAATAATAATAATAATAATAATAATAATAATAATAATAATAACACACATATATTTATACTACATTTAAAAACCCAAGAGTTCTGATAATGTACATATTTATTGATGCTGACATTATATGAATAATAATAATAATAGCAATAATAACAATAATAATAAAAACACACACATTTATATTAAATTTAAAAACCTGAGAACTCTGATAATGTACATATTTATTGATGCTGAAATTGTATTAATAATAATAATAATAATAATAATAATAATAACACACATATATTTATATAACATTTAAAAACCTGAGAGTTCTGATAATGTACATGCAATTGTATAAATAATGATAATAATAATAATAATAATAATAATAATAATAATAACACATATATTTATATTACACTTAAAAGTTCTGATGATGTATATATTTAGTGATGCTGAAATTTTATATAATAATAATAATAATAATAATAACACAAAACACACACACTGTATATATATATAAATTTACAGAGTATATATATTGTGTATATATATATATATATATATAACACATATTTACATAAAATTTAAAAGCTTGAGATTTCTAGTGCACATATTTAGTGATGCTGAAATAATAATAAAAGTAATAAAATAGTAAAATAATAATAATAAAACATAAAATACACACACATATACATATACACATATATATATTTTAAATACACAGAAATATATATATACATATAAATATAGAAATATATATCATTATATCATTATTTGAATAATATAATGATACTAGTTTAAAATATTAGTTTATTATTATTATTATAAGTAGTAGTAGTAGTATTACTATTACTATTATTATTTTATTACTATGTTGAATATGAATGCAGTTCATAGTACCAGACAGTAGATGGAAGCACACATGAAGAAAGAAACATTCATTTTATCTTCCTGTTTGTCCCCAGTGTATCATCGTTGGTATGGTTTTAGCAAAATGTCCTCTCTCTGTGACTTTTAAACAATTAAAACAATTAAATATAATTTTGGTCAGTGTCAACATTGACACAATTCACTCCAAGTTTTCATCAGAACATAGACACAAACTAATGATATGAATTTCCCCCCTGGGGATCAATAAAGTACTTTCTTAAGAGCAAACTTCATATCACTGTCAAGTATGAGCACCTATAAATGTCTATTGTAAAAATATATTGTATATAAAGTATATAATATATAGTGTTATTTTTCAACACTGATATTCATTGTGCTTTCTGGACATTTTAACCCCGCCCACGTTCCTAGCTCTCAAGCTGTCAGGTCAGCTGTGTTTTCACCCTTTTCTTCCTGCAGTCTTCCTGCGCTCTCTTTACCTCAGCATGTTATGTTACAGTTAACTACAGGAGGGAAGCCTGCAGAGACTCACCACTCCAGAGGGGCGACAGGTGTCACAGGTGTCGATACAAGCAGGTGAGAAATGACGTTTCTACTTCTTCGGTCCATAGCACCAAAATCACAGAACACACCTTACATTGTGTTAGTCTGGATATGCATCACTGCAAATTAAAGGTTTAGTTCAGTCATTCTGTCTGTGTTGACTTACAGATATGTGAAATGTGAGATTGGAGATTAAAGGAAAATAGCATTCAATTTCTTTATAGGTTAAAGCGCACTGGTTTTTCAGGACTAACTTGCACAAGGTCTGTGTTTCTCATAAACCTCCACAGGGGAAGACTTCAACTTGTTTGTCTCCCAATGTAGCTTTGAAGGTTTAGCATAAATAGGTGCAGGCATTCAGGTTCAGCATGTTTCTGTGTGAGAGGGAAATGGTCAGGGCACTCCCACTAGGAGAGGATCTAGTATCTGTTTTCACTATCCTCTTGTAGCCTCCATAGGCGCTTATTTACCCTGGTGACCACATGGTTTACATACCCCTCTGTCTGTGCATAGGTGATGATTACAACAGGTTTGACTACATACCCGCTTTTCCACTCTACGCAGCGTATATGGAGAGGAATGCCTGCCTACATTACTTTTACTTTAATCACTGTATGCTGCTATGTGGAACTGTTAAGTTTGTAATTGTACGGTGCCAAGAAACTGCAGGTGAAAATTTGCAAAATGAGTTAAATCTGGATCAGTGTGTTAATTATGACAACATTAACATGAGATATGTGGTCCCTCACAGGTGAATTCAAAACGCAGAAAGAAACGCAGCTGCAGTCTGTTAATCGATGTGTTCCTGGTAGGTTTGAGTGAAGTTTTATTAACTTTCTGTCCCAATTTGAAATCCCCCTCAGATTATATTAAAACATATTCATGTTTGCTTTCTTGCTGAGAGTCAGATGAAAAGATGTCTATTTGTTCTGTTCTCTCAAACTTAAGACCTATTTCAAAGTTTCCGTTTTCATGCAAAGTTTTAGAATAATAATTTTTAACCAGTTGCAGTTTTGTCCCCCACAGATCCCCCAGCCATGTCGGGTGACATCATGCAGCGACTCGGCACCTTGACCCTAGGCATCAAGCACCTCGGCCACCTACCCCGCTTTTCGGACCTCATCCCATCCTCCCTCCCGGCGCCCAGCCCCACCGTTGCCGCCTCCGAGGTCCCCATTCTGTTCCGAGAGCCCTATATCCTGTCAGGCTACCGTCCCATCCGGCAACACTGGCGCTGCTACCTCCTCAGCCTCTTCCAGAGACACAACGAATCCCTGAACGTGTGGACTCACTTGTTGGCGGGTCCCGTGCTGCTGCTCCGTTGGTGGGCCAACGCAGGCGCCCTGGGGTACACCTTGGACGCAGCCTCTCTACCTCTGAGCCTCTTCCTGGTGTCTTCCCTCATGTATCTGTTCTTCAGCGTGGCAGCTCACCTCTTGCAGTCTCAATCTGAGCACGCACACTACTTCCTCTTCTTCATGGACTATGTGGGTGTAGCTGTTTATCAGTATGGATGCTCCTTAGGGCATTATTTCTACACATCAGAGCCAGCATGGAGAGAGAGCTGCGTTGGATTGCTGTTTCTGCCCGGAACTGCCTTCCTCGGTTGGCTCTCCTGTGCAGGCTGCTGTTTTGCCAAATCCAGGTACCGGCGGCCATATCCACCGTGCCGTAAAATCTGCCAGCTGGTCCCTGCCACCCTAGCGTACATGCTAGGCATCAGCCCCGTAGTCCACCGTCTGATTACCGTCTCCTGGACGCAGGAGCCCTCGCAACCCTTCCACGTCCTCCAGATTGCCTCTTTGCTTCTGTCTGCCCTGTTTTTCTCCTGTCCCATCCCCGAGCGCTTCTTCCCGGGCCGCTGTGACTTTGTGGGTCAGGGCCACCAGATCTTCCACCTGTTCCTGTCCCTGTGCACTATGTTCCAGCTGGAGGCGCTGTTCCAGGACTACGCCAGGCGGAGAGATACAGCGTTAGAGGTGTTTGGAGAGAGGCAGTTGCGGTGGGCTTGTGCATCCTTCCCCGCCCTGTTCTTGTGCTGCATCCTGATGGCACTCCTCACAATGAGGCACATGGCCAAGCAACTGCAGGGAAAACAAGAGAGAGACAAGTGATAAAGTCTTGGGAAATATGTGTGTGTGAGAACAAGATTAGGTTTGAAGGTCCAGTGTGTAGGATGTGGTATCTAGCGGTGAGGTGAACTACTGTAGCCCCTCCCGTGTGTGAAGCGTGTTGGAGAGCTATGGTGGCCAAAACAAAAGCGCGAGTGGCGCTCTCTAGAGCCATTTGGAGCAGAGCCAATGGGTAGAGTGTGTGTGTGGACGTGGGAAGTGAGTGGTGAAGCAAGAGAGGAAGAGAGCGGCGGCGACAGGAGCAACAGGAACTGTAGAAACATGGCAGTGCAACATGGAGAGGGGACCCACTATGTAGCTATAAACGCCTCATTCTAAGGTAACAAAAATACGAGTCTTATTATCAGGCGATTATACACAAGAAAGAAGAAAACATCCTTATTAATATTATATCACATTTTAGCCAATAGATCCCTCTAATTGTTACACACTGGTCCTTTAAATGTATCTAATAATAAATCTCTTTATATATATATATATATATATATATATATATATATATATATATATATATCGCCCAATGCCAGCTGGGATCGGCTCCAGCCCCCCGCGACCCCTAACGGGATAAGCGGTTGACGATGAATGAATGAATGAATATATATATATATATATATATATATATATATATATATATATATATATATATATATATATATACACACATATAAATAGATATAAAAATATAAATAAATAAATAAATATATTTATTTAGATATTGTTTGTATTTGTTTGTTTAACACCAGCTTGTCTGTGAAAATGTGTATTCAAAGTATAAAGTATTCAAACAATAAAAATAATGTGAAAGAGTCTTCTTGTCTGGTGCAATTAACAGGTCATCTGAAATTCCTGAAGGGTTTAAATCACTGATTCAGAGAAAAATAGTGAATGGCTCAGTCAGTGGACTCCATAGTTTGCCAGCTATGGCTCAGAAATGTTTTCCACTGCTGATGACATTTCTGAGGAGAATGCTGATAAAGCGTATTATTCTCAAACATGTATTTCTGTTGGTAGTTTTAGGAAATGTATTAGAACAATTACACATACTGTAGCTCTTTTGACCTCATCTGACACAGAAAACAAGTTGACCATCCAGTTTTGGACAGACTGCTCCAAATACGCTTCTCAGGCTTCACAATATGTGACATTCTTGTTTGCCACGAAGGCTCTCTGCAGAAAGAGCAAATCTGGATTATGGCGATCACCAAAGTAGACTTGCCAGATAGTGGGATTTGGGTGAACAAAGAGGCTAGTTTAATACTGAAGCAGGGGGACAAGTTGGCAAGATGGTCTTCCACATGGATAAAATCCTTCAGCAGATCTAGTTATAGTGAAGTGTGTGTGTGTTATGACACGTCATGACAGAATAATGGACCTCATAGTAGAGGACATATCAAACCTTTTTCTACTGTCAGTGAGAATGTACAAGAATTCCTGTGTCAAATCTTTCATGTTTCATCACTGCAATAGTAACCCAGGTATTTTTTCACATCCATCTACCAATACACCAGATGTTGTATTGGTCAATGAAGAATCCCAAAAAGTCGAGCTTAGAGGAAGCCTTTATGACCAGGGTCATTAAAAACCAACCACACTAAATACCATCTCAGAGCTGGTTATAGGTACAAACAACCTGTTTTTCATATTTGGCAGCCTAAGGACACACTCACAGGTTGGTCGTCTGAGGGCTTCAGCAGCTTGGGATGCCCAGAATTGGGGCTGAACAGCTTGCAAAATACATTGGCAGCTGCCATATGAGGCGGAGACGCTGCTACTTACATCCCTGAGAACTGAGTAAGCCTAATATGTTTCCTCTTGTGAAGATCTATGTGTCCTCAAATCGTTCTTCTCTATGTGGATTTAAATAACTTGTTTAAATGTGGAAAGATGACAGAGGACAACAATGACCCAAAGAGACAATAGGCAACACCTTCATGACTTTTGTTTTATTTCTTCACCCTATCAAACTACTCAAAAGGCACTCAAGATGTGGTGAGGGGCCAAGGGCACAAACGCAAGATGGACGCATTGGGGCCCTCTCACTGTCTTTACTGCACTGTTGTGACAGAAACAGAGCTGAGCTTGAAAGCAAAGCTCTTGATCTATTGGTCAGTCTTCATTCCTACTCTCATCTATGGTCATGAGGGCTGGGTCATGACAGAAAGAACTAGATTGCGGGTACAAGCAGATGAAATGGGTTTTCTCAGGAGGGTGACTGGTGTCTCCCTTCGATATAAAGTGAGAGCCTTAGCCATCCATGAGGGACTCGCAGTAGAGCCGCTGCTCCTTTGTGTTGTAAGGAGCCAGCTGAGGTGGTTCAGGCATCTGGTAAGGATGCCCCCTGGGTGGCTCCCTAGGGGGGTGTTCTAGGTACAACCAGCTGGGGGGGAGGCCCCAAGGAAGACCCAGGACTAGGTGGAGAGATTATATCTCCACACTGGCCTGGGAACACCTCAGGATCCTCCAGTCAGAGCTGGTTAATGTGGCCCGGGAAAGCTGATTTTGGGGTCCCCTGCTGGAGCTGTTGCCCCCACGACCCGACCCAGGATAAGCAGTCGACAATGAGTGAGTGAGCACTGGGGCCCATGGGGCTGCAGAAACTGCATGTACTAAAACAGTTTGTTAGGTTAGGTTAGGAACAGTGAGTGATTCAGATTATTAAACTGTAAATATTCCTGTGTTCAAAGAAGAACTCACAAATAAATAGCGGTGCCATTTGCTATATTTCCTGGCAGCGGGTCGTTTTTTTTTTTTGGTAAAATAGTCAGTAGTGATTAAAAATTATAATTATTCTAAATAAACTACATTAAAAAATCAATTAAATGGTAAATTGGTATTTTTATCATATAGCCTACAGACATGCACTGATAATTTCTGTGTGCGTGCATGCATGTGTGTGCATGCTTCATAACTAGTAACTACTGTGCACTAAGACTCGCCATGCATCACGAAGGACTGACTCACTAATGGTTATTCTATGTCCTGATCTGCCCTCTTAAAGATGACCTATTATGCTTTTGTGCTTTATCCCTTTCCTTTAGTGTGTCATGTTGTTTTTTGTGCATGTAAAAGGTCTGCAGAGGTACAAAGTCCATGCAACAGGAGTTGAAGGAAGTCCCGTCTTTTCTTTCGTAACACGGTGATGTCACCAAATAACATATTTGCATAACTGTGGTTTGGCATGCTCTAAAACAAAGCTAGTTAGAGCGGAGCTGGAGTGGATGCCGAAGAGTTTGGTTCAGTTGACCTGTCACAACAACATTGTTTTTCCTACGTAAAGTCCCTTGGGATGAGTTTCAGGGTGGCCCAGTGGCTATCAGTGACTGAGTCAGAGCTCAGGACTCATTTCAAACGAATAGTTTATCCAAAAACATTTAGGTAAATGTGCTTCTTGTCTTTCTTTTCAAAGGGGAGGGTCAACATCAGTCTCACATCTGTCTGTTAGCTTAGCTTAGCACAAAGACTGGAAGCAAAGTTTTCACTCGGACGCTTCTTTGTCTCAGTTCAGCCAGTGTGGGAGACTTGCAATCACACCACATCTAAAAATCACCTTGTCTTCTGTCTAAGCACATCTTAAGTTGTTCTGGTAGGTGATTTTTTTTCTTAGTACAGACCTGACTAGCCAGACTAGCCGATTCACCTTGTTTCCAATCTTTGAGCTAAACTAAGCTAATCTAACCTAAACAACTGGTGGCAACTGCTTCATATTTAATGCAGAGACTGGTATCAGCTTTCTCATCTAACTCATTGAAAGAAAGTAAATAAGCCTATATTACATATTTTATAGATATAGTTACATTTTAATTGAAGAGGAAATGTCCTCAAATATTTCACTGAATAATGAAATGTGGTAGTACGCACAGAAGAGCTCAAACCTGACAAAGTATTCAAGAAAGGCTACAGGAAAATTAGTCCGTTATTTGAAAAAACATAAATGAAAAGATGTGGGCCCAGGAATGTGTTAGTTAACCCTGTGGTAGCATTGTTACAGACATGCAGGGGTTAATCTCTGCTCAGGAAGATTATTATTTTTTCCAATTTGCCCACCAATAGAGATTTTTTGTCAGCTGGTTTGTTTCCTATATGAGCAAATTATGCTTTCAGGATTATGTTGCAAACATTTGAAATTGGATTCCTACAGGCTTCCCTTCCTCCCATGGTGAAATTGTGTATTGATTTTGCTTTTCATACAGATCTCAGAAAGTGAACAAATGAAAATTGCTATAGAGAGAGCTATAGATTGCTCCAGGAGATCATTATGACAGAACGGGGCTGTTAAACAAGTAATGGGCGTGGGTTTTACTTGGTGTTGGTGTCATTTCAAAGAAAGAGTTGTGTGAATGTGAATCAAGGGTTGGGTTGGTGAGTTGTGGGAGTGTGGATATGTGTCAGGATAAATCAATACAACTCTTCTACCTTACTGTAGGCTATGTATCTCTGCATCTTCAAAACTTCATGTCATTGCAATTATGTTATTAAAGAAATAGTTAAATTTCATAAAATTCACTTATTCACCTTTTTGCAGAGATTTACAAGAGAATTATTTGCCTGTTAAAGACAGAGGGAAACCTCTGTAAACATTGTAAACGTGAGTTTATGGTCTCAGTCGCTCGCTCAAGTCTTATTCAACACAGCATGATGTTCATTTCGTAAGTTATGGTCCCATTTAGAGTCTAATAGCAGGGTATGCTTCAGGGTGTGGCGACCATGTGATTGACAGGTTGCTACCACGGGCTAACCAGAGGAAATGGCGCCCTGACCATATTGGACCCATTCTTCACAAGCCACATATATTCTGAATATTCTGACACTAAAATGGCATACAGACAGATTTCAGACAGACAAAATGAACTTTTTGAGGAAATGTCTAATGCCAGCAATAGAAAATATAAATACATTATGCAAGTATAACCCATTTTGCTTTAAGTCATCCAAATGATGTTCACAGCATTTTTGGGTGGGGGGATGACCATGCCATGGCCACGCTAAAGGAGGAGGTGCTAAAGGTTGAAACCAAGAGGAAACAGCTAGCCATGCCATGTCCAAATGGGTTTTTGAACGAATAAATCAAATGAGAAATAACATGTTCATTAGCTTTAGAGGCGCTGGTAAGATTTTTTTTCAATCATCAGAGCCAGGCTAGCAGTGGCTAAGCTAACGGTTTCCTGGCTGCAGCTTCATATTTAATGGACAGACGTCTTCTCACCTGACTCTCAGCAAGAAAGCAAACAAGCATATTTCCTAAAATGGGATAAATCTGAAGTTTTATTTAAAAAAAAAGAAAAGGTGAACAAAGTCTCAGTTTCAGTCTATATAAAATTATTTTACACACTTTTCAGAAAATATAAATGCTGTTTCTTTTGGGGAAAATAGCCGCAGGATTGGAGGAAACATTACAACATAATTTTTTTTAATACAGCGTGAACAGAATTACATAATTGGTCTTCTCCCTTGGTACTGTATGTAGTAATTATACTGACCAAGCAGTCAATAAAAAGGCTGATAGCATTATTATGCAGGATTAGCGTGAAACATGAACACAACTGACATTAGCATACTGCAATTTTGCCACCATATACGCCCACACATATCCTGTAGACATGCTGGTATTTCTTTTTGTGTTGGGCTCTGGCAGTCGCTACATGGGTGACTTTACATTATCCCTGAGTTTCATGACTCAACCTCAAGATTTTCAAATGAACTGCACCTCTGAAGCACGGTAATCCAGTTTTACACTGGCCCTAGTCCGTATCTAAACCCTCTGCATCACAACAATGAGCCTTTTTTTTCTGTAACACCTCCCTTGTGAGTATGATTTCAGTAGTTTCAGCCAATCAGCTCTCAGTACAGAAACCAAGGAGCGACTATCATGTACTGCAGCAGCAGTGTAGTTTTTTAGTAGTAGTAGTTTTTTAGTATTTAGTCTATATCCAACTAATAGCCAATGTGCAGTTTAAAATATAAATAGAAGTGACTATGTACAGTGAGACCATGCAGTCACATTGTAGGAGCTATTCATTTGTTTTTAGCATTTAGTTTTACTAATAATAAGCAGTATTGTGTTTATTTATTATTCTAGATATGTACTTTTGTTCTCTTTTGCTGGATATTTGTTTGGTTTAACTACTTTCTTGTTTTTTTTTTTGTTTTTTTTTTTTGCATAATTAGCATTTTGTTTTCTTTTGTTCATGAGTTGGGTAAAATCTGTGGGCACCTGTGGTTATATAGGAAGGTAGGCAGGTAGGACTAGCATACAATGCTGGGTGGGTTTATGGTTTTTTAACCAGAACATGAGAGGCAGCGACATCTTCATTTGCTTGCTATTTTTATGGATAAATAAACCATCAGAAAAACATCCATTTTACATGGAAAATGTAGTCTATTGCCAGTGTAAACCATATACTCATGGTGCATCAGCGATTTAAGTTTAATTTCGATTTTTCCAACAAATGCCCACTACACATATTATAAGATGGGACTTTTAGTCTCTGAAATTACTTTTCAAGGAACTAAAAAGTTCCTTTCTTTCATTCTTTCATTCATTCACAGTATACGTCTCTCTTTTCAAACGTTAAAGTTTGCCATCGCGATCTCTCTGTTTTTCTATCTCTCACCCTACAAGAGAGAGTTCATGTTGTCAAACAAAGAGAAATGTTCTCCCTCGTCCTAAAAATGGCCCTAAATTGATACTAGAGTTTTAAACTTTATTGTCCGACATGACAGAAAATCTTCTCTAGCGTGGCTCAAGAGACAAACTGAGCACAAAAAAAACAGCATCCTTACAGATTTCCTTAAGATTTTGATGGCAGTGGGAATAAATGAGTTTCAGTAAGTGTTTTTCCTGATGGGGGAACTTTGTAACGGCGGCCAGATGGTAATAACTGGAAAGACTTATGCAGTGGATGGCTGAAGTCTGATGTGATGTGGTGAGCTTTCCTCTCTATTGTTTGTGTGAGGAGCACAGATAACTGAGTTTGATTCTCGCCAACTATTTTACTTGCTTGATTAATGACCCGGAAGAGCTTTGATTTGCTAACAGGCCTTGCTGTGCCTTCTTGGAGTCAGTGTGGCGGGAGAAGGACAGGCAACTGACCATCTCCATGCCCACATACCTGAAGGCCTCAACCTGCTCCACAGCCTGCCCATGCAGCCTCAGAGGCCTGAAGAGGGGATGGAGGGAATTGGATGTACACTTCCCATCACAACACAGCTTCTTGGTTTTTGAGATGTTAAGTTCCAGGGAGCTTTCTTCTATCCAGGTCATGAGCTTACTCATCAGTTCCTGGTATTCAGAGAGGGAGTACCCGTCCCATAAAAGAGCTCCCAGGGCCATGTCATCTGCATATTTTAATAGTGAGAAGTCCATGTTGTTGCAGGTGATGTTGGTTTTGTAGATTGAAAATAAAATGGGGGATAAAACACAGCCTTGGGGAGCACCTGTGTTTAAAATCATGTTTTGGATGTAAAACCTTTGACCACAACATGCTGGGGTCTATCCAATAAAATATCCTTTAACCATAAAGTCAGAGTTGGGTTTACCTTTAATTCCAGGAGGCAGTCATATAGTGTATAAGTCAACCATGTTGAAAATTGAGGAAAAGTCCACGAATAAAATCCACATCTGTGGATCTGTTTAGAATCCAGGTGCTGGCATACAGTGTCCAAAACTACGAAGCAGACATCCTCCATCCCTCTCTTTGCCTTGTAGGCGAACTGGAGAGTGTCTAGTCTGTCTGCCACCGTAGCAGTAAGGTGGTCAGCACTCTCTCCATGCACTTGAACAGTGTGGAGTTTAGTGCCACTGGTCTGAAATCCTTCATCTCCCTGGCATGGGACTTTTTTGGTACAGGTATGATGGTCGACTCCTTCCATATCTGTGGAGCACAGTTGGAGACTAGCAGCTGTTGGCATAGCCGGGTGATAGCATCATCCAGCTGGGCAGAACATTCCCTCAGCCCCCTGCCCCTCAGGCCGGACTGGGTGCTTTCCGGGGGTCAACACGGTTCAGGATTGTGGTCACTGTGGTTTTATCCACTGTGATAGCTGAATGGGTGGCGTTGGTTGGGGGCCAGTCCTTTTGGGCAGAGGGATTGTTGAACCTGCTGTAGAGGATGTTAAGCTCCTCTGCAAAGGTGGCAGAATCTGGACATTGGATCTGGGCAGATTTCACTGTTCTGCCCATCATGATGTTCAGTCCTTACCATGCCTCCCTTGCATTGCCAGCAGTGAATTTCTCCTCCACCTTGTTTTTATATTGGAGCTTGGCCAGCCTGGTTTTCCGATGCAACTCTTTATTCAGTGTGTCCACCTGGGGAGGAAGGGTGCTTTCTTGCTGTTTAAGCAATGTTTTAGGTCCTTGGTAACCCAAGGCTTGTTGTTAAGATAGAGCTTGACCTGTTTGCTGGAATGGCAGACTCCTCACAGAAGGACAGTTAGGAGGAAATTAAGTCTATGAAAAGGTTATGGTCCCCCTCACAGATATGGACAAATATATCCCAGTCTGTGGTCTCTATACAGGACCGCAGTATGTCCGCAGACTCATTGTTCCAGACCTTAATAGTTTGTGTTAATGTTTTGTTCATTTGTTCATGTACTTTGGGAGAAGCAGAATAACATTATGGTCAGAGCGGCCAAGTGGTGGGCGGGGCGGGTATGTTACCAAAACACAAGTCTAAAGTTCTGTCGAGTCTGGTGGGAGATGAAATGTATTGTTCTAGGTTGGGTAACAGTGAGGCGACATCATGTATTAAAATCGCCAAGCAAAAACACAGTTTTTTCACTGTTCCGGTTAAAAGCATTGTTGTAATATTCGGCAATGCGTTGTGCAGCAAAAGCATTATCAGGACCAGGAACATATGCTAAAATGATTATCTGTGAAAACTCCTGGTAAGTAAAAAGGCCTAAATGACACAGTCATGATTTCATGATGTCTGCTGCATTCTGTCTCTCTCAGTTTTATGAATGAATGAATGCAGCTCAGTTGAAACGGCAGTGCTGTGTGTGTTTTTTTATTAATCAACAACAGTCATCCCTGCCAACTCCACCCCGAAAGTTGCTGTACTTTCAAAAAGTACAGCCGCCGACCAGGGCCTTGGGAAATAATGAGTTCCTCAAAAGGCTCTTAGATCCAGGAGAAAGTTCCTTAGCTCCTTATTAGCAGAAATACTATGTATGAAGTGTGTCTGAGAGATTGTGATGAATAACTCATAACTCAGGAATACAACACAACAACAGTGACTGCATATTTAAAATGTATGAAATTGTTCTTGGCCTGCGATGACTAGAATATTTTCTGCAGTCATGTAAACTACGGGGAAGTGTTTGAAAGAGTGTGTGTGTGTGTGTGTGTGTGTGTGTGTGTGTGTGTGTGTGTGTTACCCACATTGTGGGGACAAAGACCTGTTTACACAGTGACATTGTGGGGACTCCCCTTGCCTTAGGCAAGTAGCAGGTACAATTAGTGTAGGAGTCTCCAGGAAATGAATGTAAAACAATGTAATGTCCGCACCAAAAGTTCTTGCATCATTTAGTTTTACGTTGACCAACGACCATCGTTCTTGGTATTTTTTGGCTAAAATGTGCGTTCCCACATTCCCCAGATATCTCTGCCACCGAGGCCCTCGGGTGCAGATGTGATTTAGTGATGACAAAAAGCACAATGGGCTGTTTAAAGGCTTATGTCTGCGCCTCCTTCATGACAGGCAGGATAGTCCCTCCCTAAGTCACCTGCCTGCGGTGAGCCACATAAAGCAAAGGCAGTTGAATGACTATCAGCAGTTGGTGACAGAGCTACAGCTGAGTCAAGCAGCATACAATGTAAGTTTTGAACTCTGTATTATATACATGTATAGTACCTGCATTGTAAATATCGCTATATTGTCTTTGAAGAATATACTTATGTGGGAAAATGCTGCTAGATGCTACTGGACATGATCAGATTGCATCAAAAGGAAAAATTGTAAGGACTGTGAAAATTTCACATACCAGCTTTGGTTGCTCATGGATTTTGTGCCATACTCTCTTGACACCTTTCACAGAACACTAGGACAATGGCTCCAGTAGAGATGGTTGACATGTTGGGTGGGTTTGCAACCCCCGAGGTGGGCATCATCTCCCTCGTCGTCTTCCTCATCCTCAGTGTCGCCCTCGTCACCCTTTGCGTCAAGTGTCACAGGTGAGGGGAAACATGATGATTAAAAGTGACATTAATTTGAGTATATTTGTGTCGAGTCATGTGCGTGCATGTGTGAGTTAACTGTTACATATGAGTCGCGTTTGACCATTTGAACTCCTCTATGCTGTCGCTCAAAGGGAGTTAAAAGGATTAACAACGCCTAACATATGAGTCATGGTGACCAACGCTGCCACCCAGCATAAAACAAGTTTTCTCCAGTTTGGAGAGGCTGTCTGATTCATGTTTCTGTCCATAGGCCTTTAAAAAGCTTTAATTGCTATTCATCACTTCTCAGCAGCACAGAACAGAGACTTGTTCAACTTGATATGTGATTTTTGATTGATGGGTGTTGCCTGTATGAAGAGCAGGAAGTAGAGAAGTGCAGTCAGGTATCGCTTTAAGATAGCTGAGCCAACTGGGCTGGGCTTGGCTCATTAATCGTCTGATGTTTCCAACGACATCGTTGTGTGTGTGTTGGATGGCACGCCCATTTCTGCGGTTGTCATGCCAAACATACCAGTGACAGTGACACAGGCGAGCTGAGAGGTGAAACAGCACTTTTATCTTCGTTTTTACATTCCAGGGCTTGTTTGTCACTCAGTGGGACGGCGATAGACAGGAATCATAAATCATAAGGTTGTTTGTATATTTAAAGCCGGTGTCAATGTGTGTTGATTGAGTTTGGACAAAGACCAGATGTTGTTCAATGTTGTATCAAGGACTACTTCAGCAGTAGTACTTCAGAGAAATACAAGGCAGCCTTTAAGGTGACAGTAGTGGTAGTAGTGAACTGTGATCTCACAGGCTGAAAGTTGGAAACTTTTTTCATTATTATAAACTTATAAGCTTGATGATTAATTCATTGTCTCATTTCTTTTTCCCAAACGAGACAAATTAACAAAGTCTTAACAAAGCAGCTCTCAAGTCAGGTAACAGTACTTGGTAAAGCAAATTCAAGTCAAGTTTCAAGTCCTTGAGAGCAAGTCCAAAGTCTGTTCTCTAATTTTAAGTATCAAGTATTGTCTAAGTAAATCTCTAGTCAGACAGTTGAGAGCAAGTCCGAGGCAAGTTGCAAGTCTAAGGTCTTGTTGAAGCAAGGTCTCAAATCTAGTCTTGAGGCTTGTCAAAGCAAGCCCAAGTCTAGTCTCAAGTTTTGCCAAAGCAAGTTTCAAGTTAAGACCCATCAAATCAAGTCCGAACCTAGTCTCAAGCCTCCTCAAAGTAAGTCTCAAGATAAGTCTCAAATCTTGTGAAAACAAGTCCAAGTGTAGTCTCAAGTCTTGTAAAATCAAGTCCAAATCTAGTCTCAACTCTTCTCAAAGCGAGTCTCAAAATAAATCTCAAGTATTGTCAAAACAGGCCGAAGTCTAATCTCAAGTCCCAAATTAAGTCTCAACTCCTTGGGAGAAAGTTCAAGTCAGGTCAGTTTTATTTATACCAGCACAATATCATAAATTTTCCTCAAGGGGCTTTACAGCCTGTACAGCATACAGCACCCTCTGTCTTTTGACCCTCCCTTCAGATAAAGAAAAACAAAAATAGAAGAAACCTCACAAATAGCAGCTGAGGAGGGATCCTACTGCCAGGACGGACAGATGTGCAATAGATGTTGTGTACAGAATAACCGGGTCGAAAGTCAAGAACACATTTTAACTTTTTCAGTTAAGTTTAAGGATTTAGCCAAAAACCGTGAGTCCAACATATTTTACACCCTTAACCTTTAGTCCCATTCTGTGGATGGTAAGAAACAAAACTTGACTTGAGCTTGAACTGTAGCTTGCTAGTGACGTCTGGCCTGAGCCCAAAGTGAAGTAGCGGAATGAGAAATTCTTCCCGTGCTGAGCTGAGCCAGTTAGGTCTAATCATCCAACTATGTTTAGGTATTAACTGTATACTGCACTGGATAATTGAATGGTGCAGTGAAGCAGCAGAGTGCCATTATGGACACAAACTTTTAGAGCTAGAGCCAGAGGGGACCAGAGGACCTGTGTACCTGTGTGAACCAGGATGATAATAGAAAACAGGTGACAGACGGACAGCGTTTAAAGGTGTCGAGCCATAAATCAAACCTATATATGTAAACAGGACTGTATGCACCTTTGTACCCATACACACTGAGTACACACAGATGTTGCATGTCATTGTCACATGATAGCCTCTCATTTTCCTGTTGTTGTCATCCACAGGAACTCTGGCAACGCGTATGACGTGAACGGCACAAAGGTATAACCGCCTGTCTCTCATCTTCCGCTCTCGGTTTCCAGTCCTTTCCCTCCCTCTCTCTATCCGTCTGTCACCAAGAACTCACCCCATTCATGCATCAACACCCTAAATATCTAAAAGTATTGCAGTTTAGTAGCTACCAGTTAGGAGTGGCTGATTATCAGTAGGACAGTTGAGGCTGTAGCTGCTATCGGCCTCATTGGATTCAAACCATGCAAACCCCATGGGACAAATGAAACAGATTAGGCCATCAATTAAAAATGTCTAATTATGTTAAGTTTTGATCAAAAAGAGAAAGATGCTATGAATACATCATGACCATTATTTTATGAATATGATTAATATCAGCCTGAATGAGAAATGTTTTGGGTATGATGTACGGGTACACCAGTCTGAACAATATAAAAGATAAATTATCTTTTAAAAGTCAGCAACAGATAACAGATTTGATTTCAGATTCTGTATGCAGAGCTTCTATCAGTTTGTATGCCTCTCAATAACAAAGTGTGGTCCATTGTGTCCAGTACTACTGAAAAAATCAAAGGTTGCAAATCTTTTTCATTTATGGCCCCTATGGCAGCTACATTAGCTTTGAAATTAGCTGCGTGGAGCAGTGAATTTGATGAATTTTCTGTAAGCTAGCGCACCCTAGCTTTCCCTCTTCCTCACTCCCAACTAGGACTCTACTTTTCCAGGAGAAGAGCGAGCAGCAGATCCGGAGACGGACCTTTAGTTAACAACTGTAACAACTCGAAGACAGCCAGCGCATTGGATTATTTTTCCCTCCATGTCCCTTCCTGGGTTCTGTACAAAACTGCACCGAGTTCTGGAAGGACTCGGATTGGCCATTATCCCAATCCAGTCCAACAAACACAGGACTTTCAAGCAGTAGATCTGGGTTTGAAACCAGTCTTTTATAATGCAAGTTACATTAGTGGTGTGACATGTTTTGCAGTGACGATTTTAACATTTTTCCACACTGACGTTATGTTGTTTCCGTAAGTGTTTTATTTAGTTAACTTATCTATTATAACAACCAACATAGGGCTTCCAACAAACACAGGACTTTCAAGCAGGAGACCCCTGTTCACAACCGGTGTTTTGTTTTACAAGATATGTTAGTCACGTTTATCACATGTTTTGTAGTGATGGTTGTCACTATACATTATTATTGGCTTCTTTGTGAAGAGCATGATACTTGCGCATGTCTCGTGAGATTAAGATGTTAAAAATACAATATAATATGCTGTAATGCACCAAGGAAATTTTATTAGGCCACGTAATAGGGTTTGATTCAAGTGTTGATTCAAATAATGGGACAGCAAGGGCAAGCTCAGCAAATAAGTATCTGACGAGTCACCAGACACCAACTTAAAGCTATAAACCGTAGCACTTCATCTTCTAGCTTGACACCTGCAACTCTTTCTGATGTGCCGTCTACCTCGAAAGGTTGAGATAACTTCCATGATACCATCACAGGCATGTCAGGAAGAAACCGCGATCACAGCCAGGCTACAATGAAAAAAGAAAACCCATTGGTGGTTGTGAACAGTTGTTTGCTCCATTCTGGCCAGGAACCTTACACTGAGAGATTGATAGGAGGAGGAGTCAGGCATGCATAAAACAATGTCGGGAATGCATAAAGCAATCTCTAAAATGGCCCATGATAAGTTTTCTTCATTGCATATCTGCAACATGATATATCCTGTCCATCGCTGCAAGCAGCAGCAAGTATAAAGGTCTCAATATGCAATGAGGAAACTACATCATACAAAGTGTTGTAAGACCATCAAGGTGAAAGTATTTGGCCACATAATGGCCACATTCCCAGGCAGCGGGAGTTGCATACTTTTACTAACATTCGCTGCCCTCAAGATATAACGTGTTGATTGGTTAGCTTTAGAGAAGCTGATAGGTGGATTTTGTCACCTTTGGACAGAGCCAGGTTGGTTGTTTGCCCCCATTTCCCGTCTTTATGCTAAGCTATGCTAACTGGCTGCTGGCTTTAGCTTCATATTTTCCTTACAGATGTGCATACATTATACCCATGCTTAATGTCTTTTAACCCTGACTGTCTGTCTCTTTGACAGACTGATGGAGCAGGAGGAAACAACGGTGAGCTCTTTGCAAATGTAAACAAGTTTCCAATCAAACATTTACGTCTCACTTACATTTTCTAATTGAAATTTCCAGACCCAGGCTACTCAACATGGAGGGACCACAAAAACATGCCCGCCAACACGCTAGAAAGATCTACAGAATCGGCCAAATAACCAGCCAGTTACAGTCCTGAACACTAACCCACATCCACATGACAGACACACCCCAGAAAACAGCAGTTCCTAATTTCTAAGGTAAGAAGCAGAAAAGAGGACAAATCACGCTCATCATCCCATTGCACAGAAACCCAGACTTGACGTTGTCCCAAGTGGACAGATGGACGGAGAAAGAGAACGAAGGGTAGGAGGGAAAGTTGGCCCTGTCCTCTGCCAGCAGGAGCCACTGTCCACACCTTGTCTTCACATCAGTCTCTCATTTATGGACTCTGAATTCATCGGACAAGAACTCTTTATCTAAAGACTCTCTACTGACTGCTCTGTGTATTTTTCATTATGCTTTTTAAGACTTTAGATTCTGTTTTCCTGCTGTTGAGTGAACCTAATACAGTACAGCTAATAAAATCATGAAATAGTCATGAGGCCCTTTCCTGCAGAACAGTTTAAGGACAGAAACTTTTAGCTTGTTAACTATGAATCGTGTTTACTTTTTAGTTTTACATTTTGGGAAATATGTTTATTGGCTTTCTTGCTTAGAGTCCCATGAGAAGATACATATATACCCATTAAATATGAAGTTACAGCTAGGACAGTTAGCTCTTCCCAGGCTTTATGTTAGAGCTAACAGACTGCGGTAGATTCATATCTAATGAACTATGTTGTGTTTGTGTCGGCACTGATAAAGTGTGATAAGAGGGGAACTTTTCTAACTTGTGTGAACTTTCATTAACAATGAAGGAATGAAACTCCTGTTTGTCTTTGTTCTTTCTCTTTTTGTTCCAGTGTTTCTCACGTTGGCGCAGGTTAAATTGTAGTATTACTTTCATTGTAAGCATGCTTGATATTCATGATATTTGTGGATGTCCCGTAAACAAAGACAGCTTAAAATCCGTATCCTTCCTGAGATGGGCGTGGATCCTGGGCTCGCTCAGCATTCAAAGTGAATCAAAGGTCAGAGAACCTCAAACCAGGGCGGAGCTGTCATTCTTGTTATGTCAGTTGTCATGCTGTGTGTTTCCATATTAGTCTGCTAAACTGTCCAAATAAAACACACCTGGGTGAGACAACACGGATGTCAGTGATTCTGCATCCCTTGCCTCTGTACATTAAAAGCCCTATTTGGTCTTCCTATGAGCAATGTGGCCCTAGTTTTGGTTATTTCACATGAGATTTCTGTATTTGCATCAGTAACAATCAAGGAGGCCAAAAAGAGAATTGGGTTACAACACTTGTGCAGTAAAATCTGGTCTGCACTTTTTCATCAGACAATTGGACACCACCTCTTTATTTCTAGTGCCGTCTGCTGCAACCCTCCAACACTGCAGTTCCAGTTACATGGTGCATGTGTCATACCCATAGGCTATATAAAATATGGACATACTGTAGTCAAAAGCAGGGCTGGTTCTAGCCCTTTTGGTGGCCTAGGCAAAATTTGGGTCTCTCTAGGGTTAGGGTAAAAAAAAAAAATCTGAGGACCGTCCACCATTTTGATAGACTGGCCTTGGAGCACGTCTATGATGGGCCGATGCAGCTGCACCACTGGCGCAGAGGCCTGGTAACTCTAGTGTCCAGTGTGGCAACAGAACGAAGTTGTCTCTGGGGAAAGGATTTCAAAAAAATAAAGGATTTGCTTTGTGTGTGTTGACCTGAGTTCAGTGTCATGTTCATCTTTTCTCTCCATGACCTCATAAATGCATAATCTATAAACTAGTTCTGTAGGCTATATTAACTTAAAAAATACAAATACACACATAATGGGCCAGGCTGTGTGTCCAAAAGCCTAAATTTAGCTGTTGAAAAAAGACTGATGTAACTTAATCATTTCTGAATTTCGCAACATGTTTTTATCGATCAAAATATTCTGCTAAAGTCTATATTTGTTGGCATTTAGCCTTTCAAAACCAACATTTCCACTGGGATCAAAAACTTGTTTGCTCTCCCACTTAATGCTGTACATACAAAAAGGAAGACTCGAGTCGCACCTGTAGTTTATTAACAGACATTCAAAAACTTTGAATGGAAAAAATGGCATTCGGTGGGTCAGGTTTGTTTGTTTCCCGTTTAGAGTCAGGGCTGTGTATCAACACCAAATTTTATTTTCAGTGCACAGACAGATGGCAGATCTTGAGGATTATTATCATTAAAAAAATACAAAATGACGGGCAAGAATAGATTTGACAGCGAGAAAGTCTAATGCAACTTCTGCATAGCATAGCAGACAGCTAGCAGCTAGTAACTTAGTGTGGTACCCACTCGATGCAACCGCGCCCCAAATTAGGCCATGCCCAACTTTAAGCCTTGATATAATTTAAACAGGTGAGTTATATAAAAATTCACTCCCCTGCACAGTTGTCATAAACGGGGAAATTAGTCACAGAGACCAAACAGTTTTTTGTACCAGGCTGAAAATATGTTTATGTACGCTATAAAGTGACATTTTAACAGAGGGGTCTATGGGGATTGACTCACTTTTGGAGCCAAACTCAAGTGGCCATTTGTTGCTCCTCCATGTTTCTACGGTAGCCCTGAAAGGACAAACAAAATACTGGCTCTACAGAGAGCCTTTCACTGTTTTATGTTACCTGATGGCCACCGTAGTTTGCCGACACGGTAACGTGAACTGCAGAGCGCAAAACCGTGGTGCCGCCAGCCATCGCCTGACTTTCTTTGCTACTTAAGTAGTGTTATTATGGTATGGATGACCTCTGAGTGAGGCCAACTGTGTTACCACGGTTTTGAACTCGGCAGCTCACGTTACTGTGGGTTTGGATCGAGAGCAGCGAGGTGAGGGGTACTCAGTTGGTTGCAGGCTGCAACCACACCACCAGATGTCGCCTATGTGCTATTACGATACGATACGATAAGATGTGCTATTATTTCTATATTTCAGTTTGTAATGACCTAAAATTTCCAGGCTCCACCTGACCTGTAGGCCACGCTACCACCCATCTAAACTAACATTTACCCGTAACCATTACCTTAAAATCAGTCATGCCTTTTGTGTAATAGCATATTGATGTGTTGACAGTCTCCTGTACTGTAGTTTCTCTAAATGTTTACTTGGCTGCTCCTGCTACGAAATATTATTATGTGTTTATTATATCAGTCACAGTCTCCCTAACCAGTTAAGGCCTGAAGGCCTGTCGAGTTTATGTGGTATCATTAATGAACGAAATATTCTGTCTGCTTTAGCAATCAGATTGGGACTAGGACTGGGTTATTGCCTCTCTCTCTCTGACTGTGTCGGTGCTCAGACCCTAAAATCCCTGCTGACTGGATGTCTGGTGGAGAGGGTGCAGACAGCCGACACTAATCCAGTCTCTGAAACACACACACACACACACGCTCACACACACACACACACACACACACAGGAAACACACAGACAAGTTGTGTTTGATCTCCATGCAGGCAGTCTATCAAGTGATGCTGGGGGTTGATATGCTGTATGCCACAGTGTCAGCAGTTTTATTAGTTTTGAGTTATTGGATTAAAACGGTTAGACTCTTGATGGGGCTCCATCACTGATCAGTTTTTTATTTTTATTTTTAAATACAAATCATATTGCAATTCTTTCTCTGTTTCAGATTAATGGCAGCACGACGTTGCACATATTCCTCAATAAATATTTCTATTGGCACTTCGTAGGAAGGTTGTGGGAGCCTGTACTTTATCCATATCGGTATTATATGAATATTAGATATTATAGACCTATACAGAATATTTGCATTGCTATTTATAGCACCTTAAAATGCAGGGATATTGTGTGGAAAATACACCCTCTGCAATGTCACTGCATTTAATGCTAAAAATGTTAATAAAGAAATAAAGATTAGAAAAAATATTTTTATTTATTAAGGTCGGAATCCAAAGCATCAACACCAACAGACAGACAGACAGACAGGGAGTGAGGATGATGATGCTGCTGCTCTGGTAACCTCTCACCTAGATCATCCTTTTGTGCACGGCGCGCTGGAGGTTTGATATCTCTGCGCTCTGCCCAGCTGCCACCGCCGGCATTGGTTCTCCAAACAGACACACGTAGGCGCGTATCCGACCGACCAACCCCCTTTCCCCCCCGGCACCAGACTGGAGAGCCGGCGAGCGGCGGGACAGCCAGCCAGCCAGCCAGGCAGCGACGACCCGCTGCTGCAGCTCCGTCGGGACGGACAGGACAGCGGTCTCCGCCGAGCGAGTAAGTACCAGAGCATTTTTAAATATAATATATAGGTTTTTGCGTCGCAGTAAAAAGAAATATTGTTTTCCTTCAGCGGCTGAGCCGGGGGAGGGAGGGGAGGGGCTGTTTCTCCTGATCTCAATCTGCGTTGCCGGGTGGAGATCAGTGTTATAGGTAATGGATGATAAACTGACTTCTAGTCGGTTATTATCCTAAAACACACCGTAATCACCACTATAAACGCAGTTCGTGTCATATTTCTTTGGAAAAGTGCTTCATTTAAAGCTATGTCATCATGTGAAACTTGCACCAAATTGGCTGTACTTATAAGGAATATTAGGCCTATTTTAATTATATTCATATTATATTAGAAAGCGCGTAAGCTCGTATCCATAAATATGAGTTTGGTTGCATTTGCTTGTCGCTCCATCAGTGGGGGGATGACGTTATTGTTTGGTTAATTTTAGTAACACTGTTTACACGCGCTCCTCTTCAGCTTCTCCATCTGTTGCATGACGGGTAATATGTATAATTTGACTGTGGTGCTTTTTTTATTTGACTTCGTGTTAAAAATGAAAGCTGTTTCCGGCAGTATTTTCTCGTCCAGCTCTGTCCCCCCGGCGAAACTCGTGTCTGAACACGTTGTCAGAAAGGAGGTGTGTACCTGAGAGGCAGGGCTCAGCCAATGAGCGGCCGCTCCCCTCCCAGACTGTGGCGCTTGTTTACTACTGGAGCAGGACGCTGATTGGTGCAGAGGTGGGGAATATCGGGCTTTATGCTGCGTTCGCGCGCACAGAGATGAATGGGAGAGTTGAGCTTTAACGGTGAAAATACCGTCAAGCGAAGGTTTTAACGTGGTAAACAACTTAAGACGTTGGCGCTGACCTATGCGACATTTAATAGCTATAAATTATCAAAATTGCAGCCACCTTTTATACAACATAATACAGCACGAGAACTATTTCAGCTGGGTTTATGTACTGCGTTATTCATTAGTCATATTCATATTAAAAACAAATACTATAACTGATACTATAAGTATTCGCAAATGATAAAAACACAGTCATCATAACCATAATAAACATTATTATTCTTAGCAGTAGTATATTGTTATTAATCACAATAATAATAAAATAAGTATTATTATCATTCTTGTTATTATCATTATAACCATAATAAACATTATTATTATTTGAGCTACAATTAGCTCAACTAATATAAGCCTCACATCTGAAACATAGAGAAACTACTAATTTATTAATTATTTTAGCTCTACTATTATTATTGTTTTGTTTATTTTTTTGCTGTAATGTGAGCTCAAATGTGCTCTCTTTGAGCATGTGATGTTAAATATGTGGTTTGATGATGAAGCAGCAGAACAACTGACATACCAAAACTGCCATAATACTTGAAACTTAGATAATCATGGATGGTGAATACTGCAATATCCCAATTTTGATCAATTTGACCGTTTCATCGGCATTATTCCCACATGCCTTGAATGCAGCATTGCCTCATTTTACCTCTATGGGCGATAGGCCCCAGTGAATGCACCCAAACGTCAGATTACCTTTTATCAATCACAGGCTTTATTAGAATAGACAATCAAACTATAGCAAGATTTTGGTCCAGCTGCTGTCTGAATCCACACAAGTCTGTGTTTCCTGTGATCATTTTCAAATCCCTTGTGGTGTTTTCGCTCTGCACTGTCAGGCGTAGAGATGCAAGATGGAATGAGAGCATGAGTGTTTGCCAACACTCACAAGTCGGTGAAGCTGCCTTCTGTTCAGATCAACATATTTATTCATCACAGAAAGCCGTGGTTTACTCCGAGCATATTCTTCCTAGCTGGTAATAACCTTTAACCTTCCTCGCTTAATGCTTTTAAGAAGGTAGCTGCAACAAACGTTACCTAAATACATTTATGGAGAATATGATATTATATAAAGGTGATTTAAACAGGAGATTTACTCAGGATGATTGTCTGATTTTGTTATGAGGGTTGTCTTTGCTTGAGCTTTAGACAAACTGGTGTTGTGGAGTTTGAAAGCAGTGGACATTTAGGAGGCATGGAGGTTTGAATGAAAGATGCAAAGTTAAGTTGCATCGTGGAAAATGTAGGATCCAGTGTTTTTGAAGCTAGACCCAGTGGGCTTAACTAAAAGTCCCAGGAACTTTTGGTGGAAACCCATCTTAAGAGTCATGATATCTTTATCTCTGCTGCTTTGATTTTGATCATTCATTTTTTAGTCTGTCTCTTGTGAGTACCTTAACTTAATGGAAGTGCAGTACTAAATTGCTAGAGTGCCCCTTCAATAAGCAGTTTTATAATATTTCATTGCTGCTGTTGAAACGTTTGAACATGCAGCCAGATATTTTGGTTGAAATCTCATGTTGTCCCGGGTGTCTTGTCTGCAGGGAGGTGTGACACTGTGCTGAGTCCCCTCACTGTGTGCAGCAGCACCATGGCAGCTATGGGACCTGAGGACAGAGCTGGATCAGGGCCAGGCGGGACGGAAGTCTGCCCGTTGGGACCACAGGCCCGCACCTCGATGACGACGCACAACAGCAAGGGGCCTCTGGTGAGAAGAGGCAGAGGGATGAGACTCCCTCTATTTTCCATGTATGGTGTCATATTATTTAGTTTTGTCAATCATCCAACCCTCTATCTATTCATTCATTTATATTTTGGGGAAACGTGTGTGAATATAGCCATCACCAGTCACCAGGATGCAATATGTTGGTTTTAACTTTTGCATTTTGATGATATGAGGTTAAACCAGCTCCCACAGATGGATGATTATTTCCTCCCCCCTATGTTAGCGGTAATGTCCTACATGGTCAGAGGCTGGCACCCACATCCTTTTCATACTGTTCTACTGGCAGATCATTCTGGCTGCTCTGGAGGACAGAGCCAACATTTTAAAAGAAATTTAATAAATAAATTACTGACTTGATAAATAAATTAACTTACTTAATAAATAAATAAATTTTATTAAATGTAACAAAATAATATTAGCCAATAATTAATTGATAAAATGTGACATAAATTGATATTTCTGTTTTACTCTTCCGTTTTGGCCTTTTATTTATGTAGGTATGTATTTATTCTTATTAATATTTAAATGTATTTATTTAATTTTGTTTATTTATTTGTAAATAAGGGGTGAAATGCAAAGAGAAAATCATGCAGATATAAAATAAATAAACGCATAAATACACAAATAAACACATACATTAAAAAATATATAACAAACAAAGAATACGTGTAAAAATATGTAAATGCAAAATAAATGAATAAGTATATATATACAGATAAACAGGAATTATTCTGTTAACTGCTATGTTCATGGAAACAGTAAGACTCGGTCAGGGTATCAAAGACTAATGTAAACTGCTGCTGTAGATCCTCCCAAAGAGGACCTAAACAGAGTTTGGGTTACTCTGTAGATGTCCATCCATCCATCCATCGTCAACCGCTTATCCCGTTAGGGGTCGCAGGGGGGCTGGAGCTGATCCCAGCTGGCATTGGGCGAAGGCGGGGTTCACCCTGGACAGGTCGCCAGTCCATCGTAGGGCACATAGAGACAGACAACCATTCATGCTCACATCCACACCTACGGGTAATTTACAGTGACAAATTAACCTAAATTGTATGTCTTTGGACTGTGGGAGGAAGCCGGAGTACCCGGAGAAAACCCATGCTTGCACGGGGAGAACATGCAAACTCCACACAGAAGAGTCCCAAGCCGGATTCGAACCTGCGACCCTCTTGCTGTGAGGCAAGAGTGTTAACCACTGCACCACCGTGCAGCCTCTGAAGATGTCCATTTCCATTAATTTACTGAATGGGAGAGTATTGTTAGCACAAAAACCATAACTGTAGCAGATTTTAACCAGGAGCTCATTATTTTATGACTTCTTTCTAAAGGTGTGTACACAGAGGTGTGTTCAGGCTGAGAAACCATCCATGGAGAGCCGGAATCACAAGAACAAGACTTCAGTTCACCTGCCGCAAAGGGAGGACGAGCGAGGCTGGAGCAACCTGGCTGCTCCCTTGCAAACTGTGGGATCCACAGTGCACCTCAGCAGTGTGCCAACGACTGGAGAGGCACCATACAGGTGAGGGACAGGCAACAGTATATTAGAGTGTGTGTGTGAGGGGTGGACTTGGTTACAGTAGAGCCTGAGGATGTCTCCTTTCCAGTTTTCGCAGCCCAGAGTCCGTGGAGATGGACGAGATCATGGCAGCCATGGTTCTGACCAGTCTGTCCTGCAGCCCCGTGGTCCAGAGCCCTCCACAAACAGATCCTGGACCAGGTCTGTCTCACCTCACCAACAGCCTCACCAGTGTCCTGCTGTTTCCATTTTTTAATACGGCATCATTCGTAAAGCGCTTATACATTGTAACTGGTGGCTTTATTAATGGCAAACAAAACGTTTGCCAGTGCTTTAAAGCACATTTATAAGCCATAAAGAGCAAATTTTGGGTTGACATGTTGTGAAAAATCTCATAAGGGGTGGTTAACCTTTCTCTTAGATAATATAATGCAGTGTATTTCTACACAGCGGATAACGATGCTAACAATGCTAAACAGTGGAAACAACAGCGAATGTGCTGACAGAGCTATCAGTGTTAACCTGGTGGTGAATCAGAGAGTGGTTGCAACACTTTGAGATATAAGAGCCTCCCCTGAGGGCTAGCCAGTGGGGCACAAACATGCTATAAAAGGAACGTGCGGCCGGCCCGGCTATGTCAACAAAGCACAGAGTCTCACTAAGTAGGATTGCTTATTAAAATCCTGCTGTACTCAAAGGAGCATTTGTACATAGCAGCTAATGATGCTAACAATGCTAAACAGTGGAAACAACAGCGAATGTGCTGACAGAGCTATTAGTGTTAACCTGGTGGTGAATCGGAGAGTGGTTGCAACACTTTGAGATATAAGAGCCTCCCCTGAGGGCTAGCCAGTGGGGCACAAACATGCTATAAAAGGAACGTGCGGCCGGCCCGGCTATGTCAACAAAGCAAATAGGATTGCTTGTGAATATCCTGCTGTACTTCAAGGAGCATTTGTACACAATTGTTAATGATGCTAACAGGGCTAAACAGTGCAAACAACGGTGAACGAGCTAACAGAGCCATTACTCCTCTAAATGCTTACATAGCAAATAGCTATATTAATGCTCTGAGTATTGAATATCACCTTTAAAATATGCAAGAAAAATAAAGAAACTAGCAGGAGTGATATAGTAGCTACTACTAGGTCTACTTTCCAGTGAAAATATTGCTATTTAAATTTTTTTTTTTTGGTTGGCAGCAGGGAACAGAGCAAAGAGGTAGTAAATAGAAGCTGAAATGATGGACAGAAAATAGACAGACATCACAACCATGGCACCAGTGGGAGACGCCGGCTGTTCTCTGTACAATGGGCAGAGAAAAATGTCCCAAATGCAGTGTCTATTTTAGCCATAAAGGGACAGCGAATATTTCATATCTAAATCATAAGGTATATTTTCACAGCTATTTTATTATTAGTATCAGGCAAAACAAAATAACAACGGTTACAGTATTTACATCTTTAGAGTACTGTGAGAAAATAGGTCATTCAGGAGGGTAAAACGGACAAGAGGTGGTTTTTGAACTAACTTCCTGTTTTTCCAGCCGGCTCATCATCGTCAGCTGACATGGAGTGTGGTGGCGGCGAGCTCTCTGACAGCGGCAGCAGCGGCTACTGGAGCTGGGACCACGGCAACGTGAGTCCCGCCCCCTCGCCGTCCGTCACCGAGATGGACAGCAGCCCTGACGAAGGCCTACAAATGGAACTGGATCAGGGAGAGGAGCTTAATGCCAAAAAGCCAAAGGTACATTGAAAGTGTCACTGCTAAATGACTAGCACCATACGGTGGAAACCGCTGCCTCAGACGCCTCTAGAATCAACAACGGAAGTGTGTTGTGTCTTTTTTTGCATTTACAGTATCTTTGTTATTTCCTCTCTCACAGAGCTCTTTCAGAGGTGTGTACAAGTGTCTGTGGCCCAGCTGTGGCAAGGTGCTCACGTCGTCAGTCGGAATAAAAAGACACATCCGAGTGCTGCATCTGGGGTGAGTTGGAGTTGTGTGCTTGTTAGGGATGGGTATTGCTTAAATGTTTCAATACTGATGCTGATGCAATACTTATGTTTAGGTGCAGATACCAAAATAATACTCGTTTTGATGACTTAGGCACTGTATGAAAATTACTGTAATGGAAAGGGGGTGAACCTTATGTTTCACTTTAAAAAAGTTATCCAGAGTATTTGATATTTTTCTATGAACCCCAATATCTTAACATAATAAGACATTTAAGCATTATTAAGTATAAAAATACTTTTACCTTTCTTATTTAAGTAACAAATATTATCTGCTTTTTGTATAATAATTCCCCCACTTATTTGAAGAAGTCAAATTAGCAATTACCAAATTTATGGCAAAAAAAAAAAAAATGTGTCTTGTTTATTCCAGCTGCTTTCTATTTTTTAGCTAAGAACTAATAAATTAACTACTATATATGAACCCCCTCATACGAACCACACCATAGCTATATTTATTGTTTAAGCTTTAAAGCTAGGGTTGGTAATTTTTTTCAAAAACATTTTTGTAATATTTGTGGAAATTTTCTTTTCATCCCGACAGCAATGAAGCAAATGCTTGACAACAAAATAAAAAAAAAAATCAGGCTGCGTCAGGACTATAATAGGGCAATCATTGCACATTCCACAAGCTCCTAGCTTAACGGCTGCGAGTGCTAACAATAGCCATGTGCATTGATTGCATTCATTATGATAATTGTGGGGTAGTGGCTTTGGAGGGAGGCCTGAAGCAACGGACTGTCAGTGTTGTTGACTTGGCAACTTTCTTGCTAGACTTAGTGACTTCTAGAGCAGTGCAGCTAGCTACTTTAATTTGAAAAGACAACAACACATTTTTGGTTGGATAATTTTTAAAATCCAGCATACTCTTGCTAGTTTCTCAAGATTGCCAACCCTAGCTTTAACTCTTTAAGGGAATGGCTGAACTTAAATATATTGTATTTCTGGATTGGGAAAAACACTCATCACCTGCTGGTAATTTTCATACACTCCCTGTTTTTCACAAAACCTTCCTTTCATTTAACAAAAGAAACCAAAGTTTTCAAGTGTTGTCTAAACCGTAAATAAACTACTCAAGAATATAAAAGTCTAATATTGGCAAATTGTAGCTTTATTCTACAAGAATGAGTCAACAACATTACTAGTTCTTGACAGTTTTCGGCACTCTGTGCTGAATTTGAGTTTCTACCAAAACAAGTTTTGATATCTGTCACAGCTGCGATGTTGCGATCACAAAAATTCATGCAAATTCAACCAATCCCCAGGAATTTTACGGGACCTTGCAATTTTGTTCAGTCGCTTCAACTTTTCTGCAAAATCTGACCAATCATAGCAGGCCCCTGCATCCATGTCACTAAACTCATGTCCTTACCTTTGATTTTTAATGAACTGTACAAAAAAAATTATTGCAAAAAAAAAAACATTGCAGCACGCATTGCAATTATGTGGAAAGGCTGCCCTGAAATCATCAAACCAAAAAAGCCTGCAAAGTCCTGGATGGTCTGTTTCATTTATATGTGGCAAGAGTGTTGTTTGTTGTTTCTAGAATATTAAGGAATTATCGAGGTGGATCTATTAGAGGCAGGAATATCTGGGAATTTTATCCCCATTGGACATTTCTAGGTTTTCAGATTCTGAGCCAATCCTCCATTGTAGTCTGAGGTTTAGTGAAAAGCAGACAGTTTAGCCATTTAGAACATTTCAGAGCTGCAAAACAACATTAAATAATCAAGAGGGAATAAAATTTTCAGGTTGTGGAGGAGCTCTGACTTAGTTGCAGGAAGTGATGAAACATTTTGAGAGTTTATATCTGGGCCACAGCAAGTGCTGCGTTGAGTAATGGTCCAAACAAACAGCTCACTCTTTTTACCCTTTCTGTCTGTTGATCTGTCCGTCCTTCTACCATACCCACCCACATACAGCAGTGGGTCAGATCAGTCCCAGAGAGAAGAGGACTTCTATTACACCAAGATCTCCTGTGAGACCGTGGACGCCAGCTCCGCTTCGGCTCCTTCCCAGCAGGCTCTGGGCCAGGCCTCGTCCTCTCATCTCAACTGGGCCTCCTGCGGTTCTCCTCCTCTTCCTCCTCCTCCTCCTCCTTCGGCCTCTGGGCTCCAGATCCCTCCAGCTCACAGGCCCAGGTCCAACTCCAGCTCTGGACCCGGCCCGAGCAGGCCCAGTCCACTCAGCCAGTCGGCCCCCAGCAGCTTCTGGCAGATCCACTCAGAGCATCTCTATCAGGTAGGTGCAGCAGTGTTGCTCTCAGATTTTGGCCTGGTGACTGGGATGGCTGTCAAGTACTGGCAGGAAAAGTGTGTGCACAAGTGTCTTTTAGATTAGGAAATAAATCAGTTCGGAGCCAGTACGACCTCTTGACTGATGTGGATCATTTGAAAGTCACACTATTCCTGTTCAACTGTGTTAAAAAGCACAATACCAAATTTAATGATTATGGCTACAGTTTATATTTTTTCTTTTATTTTTTGATCTTGACTTTTTAAAAAATGTAAGAAGTTCTTTGGGAAATTTTCTTTTTCTTGCAGAGAGGTAACTAGTTAGCTTAGCATAAAGACTGGAAACAAGGAAAAAGCTAACCTGGCTCTGTTCAAAGGGAACAGAAGCCCTCTATCATTTCTCAGCTCTAAAGCTGGAGTCCTGTTGTCACCATGAGGCTGCAAGTTAACTCGTGGTGCCTTCAAATGGGGTCGTGTTTACGTGGAGATGAGTCCATATGAACACCCCCGTCATGTCGCATTCACGACCTCGTAACTGGAAAATTTCTTAAAGCTCAGAGTTCACGACTGGTGTTTGTTGACGTGTGAAATGCCGGAGCCCATGGAAATTAATTTTTCAGTGCATAATAAGTTAATATATCATTATGCTGTCATTATGCCATTACATTTCTAGCATTATGTTACCCACTAGCTAGCTCGCTAAATTGTTAGCCTCTGTGGCTGCTAGACTCGGACAGTAACGTTAACATTGCCGTTGCTTAGCAGCGGTGGTCTTTACGACCTAACCACTGGAACGCCAAGCATATCATGTTCATGTTCTTGCTGGCCAAGGGCTAACGCCATGATGCTAACACACAAACGTTAGCTTCTATCAGTCACATCAGAGGAGTGGAGGAGCTATGGCTCCAGCGTATGTTTGTTTTGTTGTTAAAATGTGGAAAGACACTTGCCCACCTAAAATCGTTTTGTTTTCTGACTATAAAGTGAGGAATCTCTGTCTGTCTGTGTGTCCTTTGCATATCTCAAGAAACGCTCCTCAAAACTACTTCGCGCTTATATTGCTCAGGACCCAAGGGGGTGCAGTGTCGAATTTGGTACAATTTGATTAGATGGTGGCACTACAACAATGAACTTTATGTTTTGGCCTGTTTTAACCATAAAACAGGCCAAAATAAGCCACGCCCAGTTTGTGCCTAAATCAATTTTTTGCCATTTTGAATTGTGTCCGAATACATTTTTTTTGCTGCTCCTCCTACAAATTTTGAGCAATCGTCACCAAATTTGGTACAGAACTGAACAGGACCAAGCCGGAAATAGTTACTTTGATGGAGCATTGCTGTTCCAGGTAGTTTTGCTATAGCTAACCCACAAACCATATCTCCTGAACTCTGTGAGCTATTGGGACCACATTTGGTGGACGTGTAGATGTGATGCCTGAGTGACCATGAGAAATTCTGTGCCATTCGGCCAATAGGTGGCGCTGTAGCAGCATCATATATCCATACCGTCTGTGTATGTACTGTATGTATGACTCCCTTTTGCATATCTCGACAACCGCTTATCCAATCAACTTCACACTTGATTACATGCAGCCATGCTGTGGTTTTTGACAAAGCTGTAAGCATAACTTCTGGGGAACCAGTGCGGTCCGGCACGCGCTCTGAACGAGCGCTGCACTAGCTGAAAGGCTGAAAGTTAGTCTGAGAAGACACTCAGTCAATCCATTTAGCATTTTTAGAGGTCATATTGCACTTTTGTAATACCTATTTTAGAACTGGCATTTAAGATCCATGACTTCAACGAATAATTGTTCACTTCCCAGTATTGGAGCTCCGTTCTGCAAACAGGCAGTGTTTTGTGGGTTGAAATAGTTTGAGAGTGACAAAAGGAGACAGCACGGCTCTTGTTTGCATGAATTATTAAATGTCAGGTATAGATGAATACAATATTCTCTAAACATAACAGTTTTGCCCAAATTCAATCATCCTTCCCATGAAATCAGGCTGTAAATGAAAACAGTGACTAATGTATCTTGATTTAAACATCTCAGAGGACATCATCTTCATTTCTCTGTGCAGAGGTTTCGTGTTACATGGTTGTTGTGTTGTTTCATAGATCCTCCTTAGCCAGGGCCTCCATGCAGATACCCCTCTAATGAGCCAATGAGCTGCAACTTTGTTTATGCATCACAAAGCAGCACATTTCACTGGTGACCTGCATTTACCCTGTACCACTGAGTCTGTAAATGGATGCTTTGTGACAGTGAGAGAGTAAGCTGTCGGCTTGCTCGCTCCCCCCAAGGAGACCAGACTCTCACCAGCCCGTAAAAGGCAGAAAAACACGACATGAATTATTCTGGTTGTAGTTGTACAGCGATTAGAACCCGATGTACACATTACACATACTCATTCAAGCTACAAACTTTCTGAAAAATGTCCCGAGACAACTTAAATTATTATTTTTTCTTAATTGTTTGCATTTTTCATGTGCTACAGATGTGAAACTGTGTCCATTTTGCACCACATTTGTCTTTAATTTCCTCATGGATACTGAAATCTGGCCCTGCCTGAGCATGAGTGTGGGTTGAATCGTGGGTCAGTGCCACTTGTGGAGTAGTGTTTGTGTGTGTCATGGCTGCTCAGGGCTTGTGGTTTGAAATGCCCGACCACAGCGCTGAACTCACACTGGCACGTCGTTTTTTTTCCTGATCTAGACACACTGATTGTAACTCCAGGGTTAGCACAGCGGATACTCACTAGCATCATGTTTTGTGAAACTCATAAGTGATAAATATACTGTATATACAGTATCCTACATAATGATGAATGACGTGTTGCCCCGTCTGTCCTGCTCTGTCCAGGCCTGTAGCCCCGTCCAGGTATCTGTGGCCCCCAGAAGCCCCGGCTGCCAGGGTTGGACCCCCTCCACCTCCGTCTCCGGCCACAGTAACACTCCGGTGGGTCCCATTCTGCCTTCATATGTGTCTGTTTGTTTGCCTGTCTCACAGCCTATCACTTAGTGTCTCTCACATCTAAACATTAGAACCTGCTGAGGGACAACCATGACAACTATGCCTGCTACTGGAAAATGAAATGACCACATTCTCTGTCTCTTTCGTGACTCATTCTCCATCCTGCTTTTGTACTTAACGTGTGGCTGTGTGTCTGTTTAGGTGGTGAAACCTCGCTGTCGGTCTGTCAGCGTCGGGGAACAGTGGCTCCAACAGAACCGGTTGCAGCCGATGAGCGCGTCGCCCTCCCGCACTCACTGCTCCTTCAGGTGAAGCTTCCTGTTCAATGTCTGACCTCTTACATCTTTTAAACCGTCTGCAGCCACGCTAGTGTGTGGCTTTGCATTAGTATACTAACATTTGCTCATTAGTCGTAAACAGAAATACAGCTGATGCTGATTGGGATGTCATCATTTGCTGATATTTGGTCATAATGGAAAAGTGAAAGGAGCACCAAAGTTATTATTATATTATTATATATCATCATAATCGCCATAGGAAAAGTCTCTTTATTTCTTTCATTGCCAACATTGAAGTTTGGCTGATTTACTCTGTACTCATCATGGTTGCAGTTTTTACGTTCATGTCTCTCTAATGAATATATTTTGGCTTCATATTTACCAAACCTTCCAGGCTCACTCACAAAATATAGAAAACAACTCAGGAATGTAGTTGTAGGTTGAAATTCATCACTTCAACGTAAACCACCAATCATATTTTGCATAGTTGTATGATAATTGTGATCATATTTTTAAAAAGTTTGTGTTCCTCGACTGATTTAACTGAAGAAAATCGGCCTGGGTTACTCCAACATCACCCTTTTATACATCCAGAAAACAAGAGCAACTTAAATATAGTAGTTACACAATTAAAGTCTGTATCAAAATTATTATTTTCATTATTAATTAAGCTGCCAATTTTTATTTTTTTATTTAATCAATCAATCATTTGGTCCATAAAATGTCAGACAGCTTTGGATAATGTCCTTCATAGTTGACTAACAATCAAAAATTGAAATATATTCAAGTTATTATCACATATCGTTAGCCTCATAGTTTAATTGCCACAAGTCATTTTATATTTTAAGGTATATGATTTAGGCAATTACACTATGAGGCTAATGATATATAATATTTATTTGTATTTCTTATTTTTAGTGCTATCAAATGATTAAAATAATTAATCTTGACAAATCACATTTTTAATCTGTTCAAAATGGAGCTTAATGGGAGATTTGTCAAGCATTTAATGCTGTTATCAACATGAGAGTAATTTGCTGCTTTATTCAAATGTATGTATAAATGTATTATTATAAATCAATTAACAACACAACACAATGACAAATATTGTCCAGAAACCCTCACAGGTTCTACATTTAGCATAAAAAATATGCTCAAATCATAACATGACAAATTGCAGCCCAACAGACAACAACAGCTGTCAGTGTGTCAGAGTGCTGACTTGACTATGACTTGATCCAGACTGACTGGGATTATCATAAAGTGAGCATGTCTGTAAAGGGGAAACTGGTGGGAACCCAGAGAACCCATTTACATTCACATATCTGGAGGTCAGAGGTCAAGGGACCCCCTTGAAAATGGCCTTGACGTTTTTTTCTTGACAAAATTTTCGAGCATTATTTAACCTCCTGGTACAAATGGATTCATTAGGTTTTCTAGTTTCACATGATTTACAAAAAAAGACTAAAAATCACAAGTTGCATTAATTAACATAATATTTGGCATTTTCGCTTGAAAAATAGCAAACAATTTCAATCAGTGAATCAGTGTCTTCAGCTCAAATCAAAGTGGTGCTGTTTGTTAACTGTGCCTTTTCAGCTTTGACAGCTCAGATGTAGATTGTGGTTAAAGACACTGACGATTGCTATGTGAATATATTTTGACCACTGAGTGTAAATAAAGCTTTATTTATCAGTGTCCACACAGATTTCTGCTGCCCACATTGCTGCTGGCTGTAAACATCACATTTCCATGGCTCGGCCAGGAAATGTAAAATTGATTCGATCTGCTCTTCATTTACTATCAGTCTATTTTCCCAGAGTCTCATTTCTATAGAGATTGATCACATTAAGCGTGTGCGGCAGGGCCCGTTCCTTTCCTGCCCTCCCCCGTATCGCCTCTCATCCACATGATTTGTGTCTTGCAGGAAGGGTCGCGGGGAGGCCAAAAAGTGCCGCAAGGTGTACGGAGTGGAGCGCAAGGATCAGTGGTGCACCGCCTGCCGCTGGAAAAAAGCCTGCCAGCGCTTCCCCGACTAAAGACTGCTGCATGATGGAGAGAGAGAGAGCGTGAGAGACGGATGGATGAGTGAGAAAAAGAGACTTTTATTCAAAATGAGGATAGAAATTAGGGCCCAAGAGCCATCAAGAAAAACAACTGTTCTGTTTTTTACTTTCAAGCTGCATCCACACTAACACGTTGCTGATGCAGACATGTTCACTTCCTGATTGGGACCGTGTCCTTCCCTGATTCGTCACGCCCTTTTCACATGACCACTGCTTAATTTGTGAATCAGGAGGTGGCTGGAACAAAGAAAGGGTGCTACTCCAACAATCCATGCCTTGGTGCTAGCTGTTAAAATGAAACCAAACTATCATCACAAACAAAGCATTATTTATTTGGATTTGTTAAACAGAGCATTCACAGTAGGGAATGGGAATATAACGTCACCGACGGCAAGTCGACCATTTCTGGAGGATACAGAGTAAGAGTGCCATCCGCTGGCTGGTTCCTCCAAGTGTCAACTCTAAAAATTACTGCACAGTGACTAGGATTCAAAAGCTGAATTGTATCAGATGCAGTGTACAGTCAGACACAAAGGTAGGCTAACGTTTCATTTTGCAAGACACCATTAGAGTAATGATGCAGCATTAATGGACGTTTTGTTGTATTCTGTTAGCATAACATTAGCGAACTGACAGATAATGATTGTGTAGTTGGCATTTGGCATTTAGATCTTAATGTCATATTCCTACACATCTATAAATTGGACATAAGCCAACTTCCGACGGTTGTTCACCGACACCAAAACACATCAGTGACTGTAACGGTTGGCTGTCAAGGTCCTCCAAACAAGGTCCTCCAAACTAAGGATAAATATCATAAACTAACTTCAGTCTTGTAGTATATGACCCCTTCGCCTCTGCCAGCTTCTCTTTATTGGTGTTTGTCTTTTGCAGGTACTTTATACATCTCTGATGATGAACGACTGACAGATGAACAGATCGTTGACAGATGATAGTCTATCGTAGCTCTGTGTGGCACCCTCCAAATATGGCAGCGTGCCCCAGAATGCTCCGCGGTTCCCACTCGCTATGGGGAGGAAATGGAAGTAGTGAAGGTTCTGTTAACAACCAGGTAAAGCAAGCAGGCGAAGAAACCGTGACATCTGTCTGTCTCCTCTTTCAGGGCCACGGATAGCGCCGCACCTACATTCATACCCTCTAATTTAGACATACTCATTTCACCCTTTCACAGCACAAATGATCTTGCTTAGCTGTAATTATGTTATTATTTTTGTTTTATTTTTGTTTGTTTCTTGATCCTGTCCCAGCATTATCTGGCACAAATTAAGCCCAGTATGTGACCCCTTTCCAGAAGAAAACAAACATTATCGCTGTATGTGCTTTGTAACAACTCCCAATCTATGTTTTCCGCCGCCTTATGTTACTTTCGGTAACATTTCCATTTTGTCATCGGTCCAAGCAAAGAAATCTCTGGTCTTTCTTTTGCCATTGCTGTTCTTCGAAACGCAGAGTAGACAATCTGCTTCCTGTTTTACACCAGTTTCACGCATGCCCAGTGAAAGTTCATGCGATATGCTTTTTCAGGTACGTTAGTATCATTGACCGTACATAAAGACGGACAACATGACAGCTACCCAAAAGTGAAGCCAAAACATGTGGATGGCCCCCTGGTGGCTGGCTGCAGTATAGGTCATAAATCCCGCCCCCTCCATGTTTGCAGATGGGACATGGGCCAAACTAGTACGAGAGAAGAGATGTGATTTACTGTCACAAATCTGTTTGATAGAATGTGTCGACATGATCAGAAATGTAGTTATACAGATATTCTGTCAGTTATTGTTAGTTGTTGTCCAAACATGGTGCATTAGCTTTCATGGTGCTAAAGTAGCAGCTAGGTGGCTAATTCTAACAAGCTGCGGTCGCACTCAGCTCCTGATTGGCTCAGGCATGTGTGTGGGCGGGACCTCGATACTGTGGCTTCAACTCCCCCGATCACTACTGCTCAGACTCTGGTTCCAAATGACCTCAAAATGGCAGCTCCCATATCCGGGTTATTTTGGCTTGATTTCAGAGATGATTTCTGCAACGGTGCTAAAACGCTGTAAACATGCTAGTGTGGATGTAGCCTCAACCTTTTTGTTTCTTTCCTAAACACAAATGGACTTTTCTGTATCTTTGTAACTTGATCCTGAAAACCGAAGTCTGCGATGGTGCTAACTGTTGACTGACTTTGACCATGTGATGTGCTAAGCCTACAATACTCTCCTACTTTATCCAAAGGTCATGTTACTGCCCCTGTAGCTCTACTGTATTAGACTGCTACTTGGCTGTTTCCTTTATTCAAACCCCCTCTTCCAGTGGTAACACAGTGATGATGTACATTATATCGTGTGCTTTGAGTTACGTACGAGTATTTGATACCTTTTTTTATCGTCTTGTTCCGCCCGTGTATTGGGCCGATTATTTTTTTTTTTTTAATTTTCATGTTTTTTGGCACTTTGTCGGAATATAAACTCACAAGAATAAGCTACATTTGGTTTGACTCAACCAAGTTCCTGTTTCCTTCCTGCCCGTGTGTTGGCATACGACCAGTGTTAATGGTTTTATCCGTGAAGCTATGGAGTCATGGCGATGGGATTAGCATTAGGGAAATGAGTTTGTAATAGCAATAAAAAAAAAAGGAAATATATTGTCAAACACAAATTAAAAAGCACTGAGAATTTGAGTTTGTTCTTTTTTTACCTTTCCGCATGACAGTCCACAAAAGAAATAGCAAACTATTTTATTGTCGTTTTCTCTATACACATTTTATATGAAGACTCAGAACAATGGTATCATGTTAGAAATGTATGCAATGCAATGTCTGAAATGTACACTGTATTCACAAATTACATTTTTTTTTTTGTGTTGGATTGACAGAGAAACGTACACATGCACGTGCACAGTCCCACTCTGTGCAATCACCCACGCACTCATACATTATTACACCTCGTCATCAAACACTAGTAAACACTTCAACACTAAGATGCAAAATAATGGACGTGACCTGCAAGTGGGGAAAATATCTCAATGGCAAAACTAACTAGAAACATATTTTGTATAATAATGACACCCGACTGACATGCACAGTTCATTTTCATCCCTCTGCTCGTAGATGGTGTATTAAGATGAGGGTTTTCAGGGCTGGTGTAATTTAGACCTCCTTTCCCATACTGCAGTGCGATACACACCCAGCGGCCCTCCAGTTTCCAGCTTTGTGCACTTACGTACAACTGAACTGACCGGGCATTAATTTCTAATTTCTCCCCAGCATCACTTAGAATAACCCTGCTCCCTCATTTCTATAGTTGCACGGTAAGTTAGGGACTGTACACAAATAATTTTGCAAATCTAATTGAGTGGTATTCAACATTATGTAGTTTGTCAAATATGGAGATTCATAATTCCACTTCAATGGCTATTAGTAAACCATTATTATAGTCACATTATGGATTAAGAGTAGGGCTGTCAGTCAATTAAAATATTTAATCGCAATTAATCACATGATTGTCCATAGTTAACTGTGATTAACTGCAAATTAATCACATTATTTATATGTTCAAAATGTACCTTAAAGGGAAATTTGTCAAGTATTTAATACTGTCATCAACATGGGAGCTAAATATACTGCTTTATGCAAATTTATGTATACATTTAATATTGGAAATTTATTCATGACAAATATTGTCCAGAAAGCCTCACAAGTACTGCATTTAGTATAAAAGATACGCTCAAATCATAACATGGTAAACTCAAACCCAACAGGACCCCTTTGAAAATGGCCTCCCCCAAATTTTAGCGGAAATTTATTTAGCCTCCCTCCCGACAATATGGCATAGATTTCATATGATGCCAGTATTTTCAGCCCACTGCGACCTAAAAATCACAAGTTCTGTTAATGTGTAAAGACATAAGTTCTTAGTTAAAGTTAAAATGAATTTACATTAACGTGTATTGTGTTAACATTGACAGCCCTAGTTGAAATTAGATCTACTGCATTTGCATTAATTCAGTTTTGAGCTATTGGAGGGACGCTGCAGATGGCTTTGCTTTTCTAAAACTGAAATTATAAGTTTCAGCCCTCCTCCCCACCCAAATGATCTTCCACAGTCCCTTAGATGGCTGGTAAATATGATCAGTTATGAGTTGGCATTACTGATAATTGGAGAATGATGAATAATATTTCTCTGTTTTTTCTGATCTTTTAGTTTGACTGTGAATATCATCTCAGTATCAGCCCTAAATTGTGCATTAAAATTTCTGATTTCACTGTAATTTCAGAAAAATCAAACAAATTACATCAGATTTTACTGAGGACATGGCAAAACTGACCCTGAGTCAGTATCCAAGTGTACTTTACACACTAGAGGGCAGTATTGTTCCACTGAAAGGGGCCAAAGAGAGCCTGCCAGCCTACTGCTCCTCCCTGTAACGAAACAGTCACTAACCCCACTAAATGGCCAAAATTAATACATTTTTTTGCCGATAATCAGAATGAAGCAACGTTTTTTTTAGGAGAAATGCAGAGTTTTGATGAGTTTTAAAGTTCAGAAAACCACTTTTACATCCATTGTGTTTAATTAATTAAGTTCCTTATGCAGAAAATTAGATTCTGATATCAGCAATTAACCGTTTGTGCCTCAGCATTGTCCAACCATCTGACTGGACCATCTTGAAAGCACAGTGCTGGTCTACTTCCAATCTGATTCTTGATGATGATGATGATAATAATAATAATAACAATAATAATAATAATTCCCAAATGCCATTTTAAAGGGGGAAACCTATGTCGTAATAAATAATAATAATAATAATAATGATAATAATTCCCAAATACCATTTTAAAGGGGGAAACCTATGTCATAAAGAAAAAGGTCCATTACATGAGAGCTTGACATTAGTAACAGCTCTCATAACACAAACTACAGAGTGCAATAACACACTGAAGCTATGACTTCAGTCACATCCACACATGCATGAAATACATTCAACATGATTTTAAATGTCACGCCCTCAGGTCTCACCTCTGGTGAAAAGCTTGCAGTGAACCAGTTTTCCAATCTCATTTGGCCCTTTTTTATTATATCGACACACAAAAATATATTCAATTGCACTTCTCTAATTCTTTTATTTCACAGAATGGCATGAAAATAGGCTTAATAAGAAGGACATCACGGTCAAAACATTCCTCGTTACTTGGAGACACAAAGAGAGGTGCAGCGAGATGCAGAGTCTGTTCTTATGACGATGGCGACGTCACACTTCAGATCGGGGTGAGCTGCTGAAAACATGATTGGCTGAGGTAACTGGGGTAGCGAGAGCAACGGAAAGGACATTACAGTTTGTTTTGCCTCCAAACCCGAGTTACAGGGACGTTGTTGAACCTGCCGCTGCGGCTGCTCCTCATGCCCAGGTACTGCCTGAGCAGCTGGTTCACCCGTTTCTGACTGTTCCATTTGCGGGCAGATTTCCGGACGCCTATGAACCCGCCGTAGCGCTTTTGTAGGGGCCTCATGGGTGAGCCAATCAGCTTTCTGTATCCGTGGCGCCCCCTCTGAAAGCCACCAAAGCGTTTGGATAAGGCGATGGCCTCCGAGTCGCCTTCCTCGTCCCCTTCTAGCTGGCTGTCACTCCCCACATTCCTCTCCTCCCTTGGCTTCCTCTCCTCGTCTGCCAGACTGAGATCCAGACCCCGCAGGCCCTCCCCCTCTTCGGAGGATTCCAGCAGCGATGAGTCATACTGGACGCTGCGCTGCTCGAAGGGCGCCTCATCCTGTTCCCCCTCCTGGAAGCGTTCTGCGGCTGCAGCCTGCAGCAGCTCGCTGTCAGAGTTCAGGTCAAGAGAGGTCAGCTCCAGCTCCCCTCCCGTTCTCTTGAACAGGGCGCCTCCCTCAGAAAGTGTGGGATGGTGCGACAGCTTGACGGCACGTTTACACACCTCCCATGTGAGTGAAGAGGAGACGTGACCCTCACACTCCAACAAACACACCTGCAGAGAGAGAAGAAAGAGTGGTGTGTTAAGTGTTAATTTAGTACTCAAAGAATGATCCAAAATTCAAAATTCTGGTAAAAATACCCTAATCTGAGCTAACTTGGGGTGATGCTGAAACAGCTTCTAGCTATGGCACTGCTTGACCTAATCCGCAAATCCTCTAGGTGTTTAATTTCATAGTATTGATTCTTTTTCAGTATGGCAACACCAAGCCGACGGTCGGCCATTGGACAGTTTGGGACCATCTGTGAGCGTCTGTTGGTCTAGTTTTTGCAGTGTGTCCTGCACCGTAGGCTCTACTCTGCCTGAGGTTTTTCAGCTTTTTCAGCATTCTGGAATCTAGTTAGTCTGTAAGAGAAATCCCTTTGATTGGCTGTTCAGCTTAAATAAATCAGTGCATGAGAAGTGAGGAAAGCAAGAGGACAAACACAAAAGACTCTTGTGTGTTCAAATGCAACTTTTCAGCCGAGACAAAGGCGACGTGAGGCAATGCAACAGTTGGCCTTCATCAACACTAGTTGGTGTCGGGTTGGTGTGTCTGGGCCTTAAAGCCGCACACACATGATCAGTGGTAAAACTCGCTCTGCGCTGGTTGTGCCGTTGTTGTTGTGTCCTATGGGGAGAGCAGCACTGCCCAACTAGGCAGAGGCGCTTTTACCACTGATCATGTGTTGCAGCTTTAAGGCCCAGACATACCAACCCGACACTAACTCACGTTGATGAAGGCCAACTCTTGCATTGCTTCACGTCGCCTGAAAAGTTGCATTTGAACACACAAGAGTCTAATAGCTGCAACTCTTTCGTTTCTCACCTATTTCAAAATTGCAGTGAGCAAAACTGACTGAACCGAGCATTGTAGATTTTGCAGGCTACCATTTTTTTTTAATCTGAATCAAGTGAATAAAAAAATTGCATTTACTATTGATGGTAAGATAAAATGGCGAGTTTGTGCAGAATGTTCCGTATGGTGGTAGTGACGATTCTCTCTGACCAACCAGCGGTGTCCAGTGTTTTAACTGAAGCTTCTAGTATTGGCTCAGCGGATTTGAACCCTCAACCAAGGTGGTACCAGAAAAAGTACCTGATCTGTGAGACTCAGCCAAAAGTCGTGAACCAAAAAACAAAAACAATGCGCTGAAAGATGCAAAAATGCTGTGTAGAGCTGAGGGAATTTGCAGAGTTGGTTATAAATTCCCTGCGGGTTTATCATTACAAGCAACACCTTCAAATTACACGTTAGAGCCATTTAATATAAGAATATTAGGGCAAAGTTAACACAATAATATTGCCACTATTTTCTTGAACTCATTAACGCAACTAGAGATTTTTAGGTTGTAGCGGCTCAGTTTTAAAGCTAGACTGAAGTTATCAAAATCTAAGGAAACCACTGGTACCAACTATGTCATACTAGCTTGTTGGCAAGGAAGCTAAATAATGCTCCAAGGTACATTTACATAAAGCAGCATATTTTGCCCACTCCTATGTTGATAAGTAATATAATAATAAATACTTGACAAATCTCTTTATGGCTTTTTTGAAAGGATAAAAAAATGTGTGATTAATATGCAATATGGACAATTATGCGATTAAGTAGGTATTGATGAAGTGCAGATTTAAAGACACTCATGGCCACTTCCTGTGTGCCTTATCAATAATCAGTCAATCAGTGAGGATAGGGCTCTTAAAAAACAAAGATCATACTTCTAGCAAAAGAAGTTCCACATGCAAAAATGTACTGTGGGCTGATCAGCTTGAGGTTTATGAACATACTGTTCAAGGTCGGCGTATCATTTATGGCAATCACACTTGTGTTTCCCTGAAAAGTGTCACTACTTTGCTGTAGGCTACAACCAGACCCAGACGTTGACCTGGACGACTCGCGTGTCACTGGAGCTAATGGGCTTCGTCCCTGCTGTGTTGGGCGTATACGGAAAGTCATGGGCCAATAAGAGACGTCCATCATTTGATAAACGTGACACCTACTTCAACGAAATGATTGACAGCGCAGAATTGGAAGAAATTACAAATCAGTTTGACGGACAGCAGGTAAATTATGTCCATTTTTTTTTTTTCCAGATTGGCACTTCAACTTCTGGTAATGATGTATTTGCTCTTAAAATGAAATATATTTTGAATGGCTCTTTTTTATATAGAATGGACTTCGTCAGAGCTGAATCACTGACTTTTTGTGTAGTTTTAATGACGTTCCTGTCTTATTTTCATCACACCTGACAGTTGGGCTTCATGCCTGAACACTCACAGCACTATACCAGTATGGAGGTAAGGACACGTGAAGATCACTTCTAGTTCTTTGTTTTGTTCATTGTCTTTGGTCAAAACACTTTTTACTTTTTCTCGTTTTATTCAAGGATACCTGAAAATCATTTTTGCCCTGCTATTTAACCTGCTGACTCACTTCAAGTAAGACTGAATATATCATTTATACTCTTAAATGTAGAAACCATGGTGCATTACTTCTTCTTCAGACAGAGTAAATAGGCTACGGCTGCCACGCTACAGAGACTTAAGCACACACATCTCTCCTTTCTCCCCTTTCCTTAAACTCCCGTGCCCTCTGAGTTAAATTTCAGTTTGAGGTAAGACGCAAATCCCATTTACTCGTCAAATCACGCTGAAATGAGATAAATTGCATTGTTATCAGAAAACCTGCTCACATCAAAGGACCGAGAGGAGAGGGAGTTCCGCTGTGAATCTATCAGCGGAAATTAATTATCCATCGTAAATGAAATGAGCACACCGGGGGATTCTCCACGTCAGATCAATGGAGCAATCTAAAGGAGTTTATGAGTGAGAGGAGATGTGTGCATATGTGTGTGCACACAGTCATGTATTTCTATACTGGTGAGGGCCAGAGGATGAAAAGACTGTGAGAGTCCAACATAGTGAGGATGCTTCAGAGGCTTTATTTTCAGTTCAGGGTTGATATTTTAATATATAGTAAAGGTTGGACTACTCACATCATTTCATCCCCAGTTTAGTCCTGGTTGGGGCCCTTTGTCACATGGGCTGCCATCCGTCAAATTAAGTCATTAAAACACAAAACCAATTAGGATGAGGTTGATGTTGGGTTGTGGCGAAGAAACGGCACAGGAGTGGTAAGGGTCACCCTTGAAATCTAACTGGCCACCCCTTGGTGCAATCCAGGAGTCTGGCACCTGATTCCACTGTTATCAGGCCATTAAATGAGCGTTATCAGTCACTATAAGCACCTTAGATTTGGGCCAATAGGGGCCTACTACGTTGTAAATGTTAAAGTGAAACTTAAAAGCAACACATTCTGTGCAACATGTTGTACAACTGAATGAAACATCATGTTTTGAACACAAACAAAAAGGATTTTTTTCGGTTTAGGAAACAAAACTACAACCTCTTTAGGATTAGGCAACAAAACTACAACTTCTGTATGTTTAGCCAACAAAACTACAACTTCTTTAGGTTTAGGCAACAAAACTATAACTTCTTTAGGTTTAGGCAACAAAACTACAACTTCTTTTGGATTAGGCAACAAATCTACAACTTCTTTGGGTTTAGGTAACAAAACTACAGCTTCTTTAGGTTTAGGTAACAAAACTACAATTTCTTTAGGTTCAACTTGGTTAGGTTTAGGTAATACAGCTAGCTAGGTTTAGGAAAAGATCAACTTGGTTAGGTTTAGGCAACAAAACTACTTGGTTAGGTTTAGGCAACAAAACTACTTGGTTAGGTTTAAAATAAATGTTGTGAATAACTCCGGAAGTGGAGTTACATAAGTGACAAATAAATGAATGTTAACTTCTGCTTTCACACAAAGCACAAACACCGGCCTCTTGGACAAAAGTCTGGTGTCTTTTAACCCACCCATTCACACCAACTTCCTCCTATCATGGTGTCTGTGGCTCTTTATACTTCCTGGTTCACAATTACATGGAATACACAGCAATTTATCTTGTAGAGTATACCGTATATGAATTTCAATGCATTTCTTTTGCGTAGGTATGGCTACGATTGGTTTATGAAAACAGCCTGTAATGCTGTAACCATCAATCCGTTTTTTACTCTCCAATTTTACCATAGTTTGTTTTGTAACTTATGTACTTAACTAACGCTAGTTACGTAACAAACATACTTATATTAACTCAATCTAGGCTCTTTTCCTAAGCTTTTGTTGTGTAAGTAATCCTAAAAGCTAAGAAAACCGTAAGTTTATTTTGAAACTAGAATGAGTATACATATAAAGAGCAGAACATAGTTTGAAGACTGGAGTCACTGACCATGCATTTGGTATTTGACGAGTTGGGAGTGAGAATGTGATGCACACATGATGATAGGTTGGTTTTCACGACATTGTCAATGAGTCAACTAGCTGTGTCACATATGAAAAGCCCATTTCACAACTTGCAGCCTGGTAATATCCATAGTATCCACATGGGACAGTTTTGCACGTCACGATTTGTGTTGAATATTGCATAGCAACCACAAAAGTGCTCCAGCTCTAAATTTAAAACAACCATTGTGTAGTACTACAATTTATCAGGTTCTGTACTTTCTGAACAAGTCATAGCTGCTATATATATATATATATATATATATATATATATATATATATATATCCCAGCTAGCATTGGGCGAAGGCGGGGTTCACCCTGGACAGGTCGCCAGTCCATCGCAGGGCACATAGAGACAGACAACATATAGACAGACAACCATGTTTTTGGACTGTGGGAGGAAGCCGGAGTACCCGGAGAAAACCCATGCTAACATGGAGAGAACATGCAAACTCCACACAGAAGAGACACGACCCTCTTGCTGTGAGGCTGCAGTGCTAACCACTGCATTAATTATTATTAGTTATTCTCGGAGGGAAACACTTATGTGTAGAGGACTGTATATGTGGTAACAGTGGGGCAGCAGCACTGTCCAAAAACTTTAATACAACTTTAATATTTCTCACTAAGCGCCGAATCCCAAAAATGTACTCTGGAAAACTCTAGATAGATTTGTGAAGTCTTTCTAGGTAAACGGTTGTATAACTGAAGCTATTATGAGCTACTTAAGTGAGTTTCCTTTAACAAAATGTCCTGAGTCCTGGGGGCTGGAGCCGATCCCAGCTAGCATTGGGCGAAGGCGGGGTTCACCCTGGACAGGTCGCCAGTCCATCGCAGGGCACATAGAGACAGACAACATATAGACAGACAACCATGTTTTTGGACTGTGGGAGGAAGCCGGAGTACCCGGAGAAAACCCACGCTTACACGGGGAGAACATACAAAGTCCACACAGAAGAGTCCCAAGCCGGAATCGAAGCCTGTTGTGAGGCGACAGCGCTAATATATATATATATATATATATATATATATATATATATATATATATATATATATTGCAGTTATATATATATTTCTTCTTACCATCACCATACTTGACTGGTCTATAGTTCACTCTGTACTTTACTGATTTGCCATTGTACAGATACTTACTGTGTGCAATGACAATCACAAAACAAATTTGAGAAGAGTTGTAGTGTTGCACATTAGTGTACTGTAAGGTGTGTTTTTATAACAGACAGAACTGTGTAATGACAAATAAATGAATTCAGATTTTTATATACAGTACATACAAAAGACAATATGCAGAAGCTGCTCAGAAAGATGTAAAAAATAACTGTAGCACAGATGACTGGCACAAATGTAATCCACAGCTGGCATTTACCTTTAAGATAAGCATTACACAATGAGAGTAGCCAGGAGGAAGGAATGACACTATGAAATGCCTGATGTGTGTATGGACGCGTCCACAAGTGTGTAGGTGTGCGCACCGATAAATCAGTGGGTCCTGACATTATAACAAACACATGGCGGCTTCACACACACTCTTTCAGTCTGGAGTGGGAGACAATGGAATTGCTCAGTGGATTCCATCTGTGGCTCAATGGGAAAGTGGCTAACACAATGAGGAGCTGATAAAATGTGTCAGTCGCCGATGTAAGCCTGGGCTGATGATACTGAGCAGCAGTCAATTACAGAGTTCTATTACAACTCCCAAAAAGGTCCCAGCTGTCTTTCTCTGCATCATTATCAGCTAAATTAGCCGTCCTACAGCTATTCATGGATGCCCACCGACTATTTTTACCCACTGTGGCTTGCACTGGTTTGGAAATGAGATTGTGTGCTGCACTGAAGTTTTGGTTTGAATCCAGAGCGATCGCATTCTCTCAGCGCAGAGGCTGGGATCTTCATGTTGGTCTCAAAGCATTGCATGGGTACTGCAGATGCTTACACATGCAAATAATCCCCCTTCCACGCTGAGACAGAAAAAAAATCATTTCCCCTGCCCAATGAATATTAACAACTCTGATAACTGAACATTTTTTAATTTGTCCAATACCTTGGTTTACGGCCAAATATCCGTAAAAATAAAGACATTCCCATCAGCTTCAGTTTTACTTTACTTTACTACTTTTACTGCTAATTAGCAAATATAAACATGTGAGTAATGGTGAATATCTGAATGGAACAGTGTATAACATTTCAGCTGATCTATTAGCAGAAATGTAATATAATATTCACAACTGTTTTCATTATCACCATCATCATTCATAATCACCTGAAACTAAGAATCATGTTTTCATTAGCTTAGAATGAGCCCTTCATATCTACATAGGGAGCAGGTCCTCTTTACAGAGTCCACCATGTTGCTACATTAGTTCAGAACAGACAAACCAAACAGTGGTAAACACAGTAAACACGACCCCATTTGAAGGCACCATAAGTACAACCTCAGAGAGCAACTAGCATAACTGTAGACTCTTAAGCTGCGTTCAGACCGAAAATAAAATGCAACGTTTAGCCTTTAATTGACAGCAAGTGTTCCCTTCATTTGTGTTTTCAGACCCTCGACCACCCTGACACCCCAAAACTAAAATGAAATTATTTGCAAAAGAAAACTTGATAGAGAGCTTTGAAAAATACAATGTCATTGTAAAAGAAAGACACTATAATCCCATCATCCAACCCTCATTTTAACTCCCTTATACACAGGCAAACACACCTCTATCAGTGTGCTGCTGTACCAACACCAACACACACTACAGTGTTGTCAAGGCGGATGCTCTTATCATCAGTGACACACACACACACATACTCACCATGGTGTTAAAAGCCTGTTGCAGCTGCTGCTGCTGCAGGAGCAGACCGCCGCAGGCCACACATTCCCCCTGGCAGTCGCTGCGTCCAGGGCTGAAGAGACACGCCAGCAGCACCACCAGGTACCACAGAGGGATCTTCATCGCTCAGCACAGCCACACAGGCAGGGACAAACAGGAGCCCAGCACGGTCAAACCACTGGAGAATTATGGGAGATAAAAACCTTTGGGCTCTGGGTCCAGCCTACATGGAGAAAGCAGCGACAGGAACATTGAATCAGTTCTAGTTTACAGGAGTCACTGGCTGGATTTGGGCGGTCGGTCAAAGCGTTGGTGGATGGAGAGTGATCAGGCAACACCAGGAGATGGACAATGTGGGTGGGATGGAGAGCATAAGGCAATAAATGAGAAAATGGGCATTTTCCTGTGGGCAGGAAGCAGCTGCTGATCACTGATGGAAATCATACAGCAGCATCGAGCAGATCTGTGCTTGAAGACACCGTGGGTCATGCCCTGGATCAACAAAAGCCGCTACGTAGAGGCTACAAAACGGTGAACCAGGTGCACAGTGCTTGCTGCTTGACCTCTCTGACCCCCATCTATCCTGTCACCTCTCTATCATCCAATAACACAGATAAAAAAGCCACTCACAACATCATAGATTGCGTCTGCCTCACCAGAAACATATGGCCTCAGGTTTATGAGCCAAAGGCTACGGTGAACCAACATACTTATGCCCTTGCAGTAGCCCTTATGTAGTGTTCTCTCAGTTGTCAGAGTTGTATGTTTTGCTATATTAACAGTTATTAATTCATCCTTTAAAATGTTAGTAACTTAAAGGCTCCCGGTAGTGTTTTAGACCTGTAGCTGCACAATGGACCTGGTTTTACTCTGAGCATTTCTAAGTCCTCAGCTGAGAATTTTTGCATTTATGTTCAGATTTGGGCCGTCAAAGTTAAGTTAAACAGCATTTTGGCAAATCAGTTTTAACAGCACTAATTTCTTTAATGCTCATAACAGTTTTAAAGCTAGAGTGAAGATACTGGTATCATATGAAACTAGGAAGCTCGAGGAATCCATTGATCAATCATGTTATACTAGCTAAATAACACTCCAAACTTTTGGCGAGGAAAAATGTGTCATGGCCATTTTCAAAGGGGTCCTTTGACCTCTGACCTCTAGATATGTGAATGCAAATGGTACCCAGGAGTGTCCCCTTTACAGACATGCCCACTTTATGATAATCACATACAGTTTTGGGTGTGAGGGTGTCTGGATAATATTTAGCATTGTTTTGTATTGGTTGACAGCGCTGGTTAAAACTTGTCATAAGATGCTTGATAAATACTGTATATACACAGTGTTAATACCCATCTTGACATAAATATAGTTACTAAATAATGTGATCTAATGAAATTTATGAATCATTTTATGGATCCACATCTGTGGTTTCAATGTTGAGGTATGCAAAATTAGCTAATTCAGTTATAGTATGACATTTCTCAAATGAAATTGTTTCATATAATATCACTTTACACCACATTACAATATTTTTTTGTTGATGAATTTATGTTTTTTTTCATCTAAATGCACCTGTCTTTATCGTGACACTGAACAAATACCTTAGTAAAAGTTGCCGTTTATCTGCAATGTTAGCAAAATGTCCTTACGTAAAGGCATTAGACATTAGAATTACAATCTATCTTCATTCATAAAACACAAAATATTTTATGTAGAAAAAGTCACACTGTTGAGCCCCACATGGTTGCTCTCCCTTTATAACACTGGTAATTTATTATTTTTGTCTTTACTTATTTATCTGTCTCACACTTATTTTACTTTTTTATTTTTATTTTTTAGTGTGTGAGTATTATAATTTATATTAGCACATTATTTATCTTTTCACACTATTTACTGTATATTGATATGTCCATTGTCATTTTATTGTGGATATTGTGGGAAAATTATTGCAATGGTGCACTAAAGACATTTAGTAAGAACAACTGATGAAAACCATAAAAAATAAACACATAACAGATTAAAGTCTTAACGACTATATGTCATTATGTGTTATTGTTTATACTGTATGTATTACATACTCTGACACTTAAAATTCATAGTTTTTTTTTTAATTCGAGAAATTCAAACGTGACCGTAGTTGCAGAAATACCCACATTTCATGCGTGCCAGAACAAGCACATGGTTTCACACTATTGCACTGGTCAACAGGTGGTGATGAGACGCCACGATGTGCCACAAAGTGTCAGTAACGGCAGTGAAGAAGAAAACCACAAGCTTGTAAATATGGCGGTAAACATATTTAAAGTATTTCTGCTTTGCAAATGTTTTATGAGGAAGGAAATGCATTTGAGACGATGTCAGAGGCACACTCACTGCGTTTGGTGAGTAACTCTGAAGGTAACTTTTGTTTTTTGTTTACAAGACAACTCCACAGGGCACCTTTAAACCTGCATTACTTTTTTTGTCCACTTGGTGGCAGAAAAAACAAGCTGTCAACGCAACACTGATATATTATCATCTCTTAAGTTGATATGGCGAACTTGTTAGCAAACAGTTTGCGAATTCATCACATCTAGCACATACAGAGCATTAGCATTCATTTGGAGTTGTTGGTGTCCATCTGCCACCTGGCAAATCATTTTCTCTTTAGTTGCTACCAACTCCTGAGGGAAATATCAGGCTCTTAGCAACTAAATGCTCCACTAAGTTTCCCCAGCTGGTCGCTAACTTTGTCGGTCTGTCGGTTTGTGCTGGACAGATAGAGCACTGTGGGTTTTTACAGCTTTTGTTTTAATATATTAAATATATATATTTATTTATTTATTGAACAGTAATGGTGTCTCTGCAAATTTTCATTCTGGTACCTCTTTATTGCCCTTCTCACCATAAATGACTTCAGGAGCTGATGCAGGAAAATGTTTTAGGTCCCATATTTAACCATCAAAATCACAGGAAAGTTTCTGGAAAGAGCCGTTTAAAGGAAAGACTGTGACAGCGTTAATACACCACAAGATAATTAATTCCAAGTTATTTGTGTAACTTGCAAAGAAACAGTGCAGAGGTATTGAGCTGAACATGAAAAAATGTGCAATGTGTCTACACATACCTATACGCCTATACAGTTATAAGCCTATACAATTATAAATAAATAGCAGCTGAATATGTAAATGTCAATGAAGTTAACTATACCAACTAGATTCTAGCAACTTTACCAGGACTTTGTCTCTATTGTCCCTGGAAGAACCAAATTACACACTTCTTCACAAGATAAGCATTAGCTTTATATCAGCAGCCAGCAGATTGTGTAATTGGCTTTACTTGACGAATGCTGAACACTCTGTAAACCCAAGTGAAGCAGCAGTGTTTCCACGTTTATGGATATTAATTCTGGATTTTTCAATTTCTTGTGGCTAAACTGCTAAATTTGACATTAATCTAACATTGGACTGACAGACTGCTAACGCCGTCTCAATGGGCCCCCCCCCCCCCCGAGGTAAAATTTAATTTCTGTAAGCAATGTTGCCATTATTTTCACTGTTAGCGCTGGTAGCATCGTTAGCTGCGAGCCACCGGCTCAGCTGCCGCCATGCTGAAAGCCATGCGGAGGCAATAGAAAATGCTGCCAACTTCGCATTTAGCACCTTTAATATATAAGAAAAGCTTTTGATTCATTGTTTTGATTGCAAACATGTTAAGGTAGCTGTAACGTATTAGAAATATTACTAATATCGATACTAAGTCAAGGCTGCACGGTGGTGCAGTGGTTAGCACTCTCACCTCACAGCAAGAGGTTCAAATCCAGCTTGGGGCTCTTCTGTGTGGAGTTTGCATGTTCTTCCTGTGTAAGCGTGGGTTTTCTCCAGGTTCTCCGGCTTCCTCCCACAGTCCAAAGACATGCAGGTTAATTGATGACTCTAAATTTCCCGTAGGTGTGAATGTGAGCTTGAATGGTTGTCTGTCTCTGTGTGCCCTGCGATGGACAGGCGACCTGTCCAGGGCGTACTCTGCTTTCGCCCAATGTCAGCTGGGATCGGCTCCAGCCCCCCTGCGACCCCTAACGGGATAAGCGGTTGAAGATGGTACTAATTCATCGCTTATATCACATATTGTTTGCTTGACCTCAGAGGGCCAAGTGTGTAACTGAGTGATAAAGTTACACGATTGGTCAGCTGAGAGTTGGAGTTCCCTTACTGGCCGTTGCTCTTTCAAAATGTAAAAGTGGAGAAAAGTCATTTATGCAAATGTGCCTGTCTAGCGTGACACAAAACTTGGACCCAGCTGTGACACTAGGCGATCTACAGTAGTTCTAAAATGAAACCAGATTCAACAGTGGCATAGCCTGTTTCTCAATTAACATGTTTTCAGAAGCAGATTTGGTGGCTTGTTTAGACGGAAAAACAGAAAGTTTAGCAAGTTGTTGTTGTTTCCTGTGTGAAACGGCAAGCAGGAAACCAGGGACCAATCAGGTGCATTCAATGATGAATGACCAGCTGAGCGAAGCAGCGCGTCCCCCAGTCAAAGAGTGCAGAAGCAAACGAGCCGCCATTTTGGACTAAACCACTTCTTATATTTATAATATTTTATAGTTCAACAAAGGCCCTATCGGTAAAATATGACAACAGAATAGAAATAATTTAGTTTTACTTTTGTACAACACTTTTTAGGCGGACTTTTTACTGGCGCCTAGTAGTCGCTTTCAGTCCAAAATGCCAGAAGTGTAGCTTTGCTGCTGGGTGCTGATGCTGCAATGGAGCAACCAACTGACTTTCACGTCTTAGTAAAATACATTCTTTGCCCTAGTGGTGAATGTACGGTTGGATTTAACACTATGGACATGACCACTGACTGTTTGTATAACAATTCAGCCACAAATTCACAGACAGACCATACACGACCGAGTCTTGTTAATAGCAGTAACAGATGCTGTTCAAACAGCCATGATGAGTACCAATTCTAAATTAAAATAATAAAGCACTACTATTACATTAGGTACCAGAATACTACAATTACTTTAATAGCTAACAGCAAAGCTGAAAAATGAATACACCGAGGATAAAAGAAAGTTTATTAAAAAATGAAGGCCTTTTTTTGTAAGTATAATCTACATTTTCAATGATAAGAATTGCTGTATGCAGTGTTATGTAACATTGAAGAAGAAAAATCATTCAATGTCCCGTTGGCCCATACTAGCCCCCATCTGGTCAAATGGAAATGTTTTGACAGGTGTGATGAAGATGGAGACAAGTGGTAGAAGTCACAACCCCAGTAATAGATATGATATTGATAAGAGTTAATGGAAAGAACAGTACACAGAGTGGGTGTTGTATTGATGGGTACACCGATGTAAAAATAAAGAAACAAGTAAAAACCAGCACGCCGTGACCATTTCCACTGTACCACATTACCACTCATAGTCAATAGCATACAAAAGAGGTCGTGTGTGACCTCGGCTCATTTAGAAATATATAAATGGCTTTATGGGAAATCATTAGAGGGACCTGTTTGTTTGCCTTGCAGAGATGTTTTGTGCAATGATCATTTGCTAGCCTGCTGACTAAGCCCATTTCATATTATGTTCTCTCTTAAGTGGCCCCTGCTAAGTAAGTTGAACAAATGAGTAAAACAGCACAGCGATGGAAGTGATGGCGTGGGCCCGGGATACGCTCCAGCACTACAAAGATGCTGCTTTCACACATTGATGATATTCTACCAGAGTGTTAATATGAGCTTTTCGTCAACACTATCATTAGTGAAGAGTAATGCAATGTCTGTCATAAGCTTTATTATTAGACAGTGGACGTCCATTTGTTTGCCTCCAGCATTCAGAGGTTCATATTAGAAGATCGTGATTCAGGCTTTTAGACAAACGGTTTGGGAACATCGGATCATCAGAGATACAATAGTAACTAATATATCCTCATAAATATTTAGGACTTGTATTTCAATTTTACAAAATATTTTTCCATCTTTTCTGACATTTGATTCTTCAGTATTTTCAGTACATTTCTAGGATGATTCAGCACAGTCTCACAGCAGTTTGTGAAATACTCACAAAATGTAATCTATTTGATTCATGTACATGGACACAAATTTTCCTTTTTTCGTGATGCTCAGTACGACTTTCAACAGTGTATTTTTAATGCTTTTTCCTACAAATGTCCAGCAACATATGATGCATATGGCAATAGGAAAAGATCGGCTTGGTTCGATTTAGGAAAAGATCAACTTGGTTAGGTCTAGGCAAAAATACTATTTAGTTCTGTTTAGGAAAAAATAAATAAAAAATACTTGGTTACATTTAGGCAACAAAAATACTTAGTTAGGATTAGGAGAATATCTACTTGGTTAGGTTTACTACTTAGTTTGGCTTAGGAAAAGACTAACTCGGTTTGGTTTAGGAAAAGATTGACTTGGTTAGGTCTAGGCAACAAAACTACTGAGGTAGGCTTAGGAAAAGATCAACATGGTAAGGTTTAGACAACAAAACTACTTAGGCTTAGGAGAAGATGTATTTGGTTCGGTTTAGGAAAAGATTGACTTGGTTAGGATACGGCAACAAACTACTTAATTAGGTTTAGCAGAAGAACAACTGAGTTAGGTTTCGGAAAAGATCAACTTGGTTAGATTTAGGCAACAAACTACTTAGTTTGGCTTAGGAAAAGAACAAGTTGGTTCAGTTTAGGAAAAGACTCACTTGGTTAGGTTTAGGCAACAAACTACTTAGTTAGGTTTGGGTAAAGAATGTATTTTGGCTTTAAACAACCCCAAAGTGCTGTAACTTAAGTATGGATGTGACAAATTTATCAACTTTGACATGAACAATAGTCTCCTGGGGGAAAGTCTGGTGTTTTTATCCCACCCATCCACCCCGACCACCTCTATACATGGCTTTCGCCGCTATTTATGCTTCTGGGTTCATAATTTTGGATTTCATATGAACTGATTTTGTGCTGACCATCATGAAAAAAATGTGAAATTTGTGTCTATGTACACAAACTGCTGTGCAACTGGGCTGGATGAATTGACGAAGACGCATGCATAAGATAAACCTTTCAAATGAGTTGCAAACATACTTTTTTCTTAAAGCTATGTGATTTTTACTAAATTCCCAAAGTTAGAATAAAATTTAATGTTATATTTATTCATTGATTTCATGAGCCTGTTGATTCGCTGAGCAAAGATTTATTTACCTGCAATGGTGGAGAGTGATTTACATCTTTCTAAAGGCTCAGGGATGAGTTACCAAACCAGTGTCTGCTGCCATCTCTCTTTCAGAAGCCATTATTGTTCGTGAGAAACGACAAGGTTGTTAAGCGTTAATGGGCTACACTCTCATCAATCTGTGTCCTTGCTGTGTTTATGATAATGAGCTGGTTGTAATGATTTGTATTGGTCAGCTCGTTGACATTGGATGGGTTAAAGCCACTGCACTTGCTCAATGTTTATTTATTACAAACCTGTTTGCACACCTCTTGCCCCCACACTTAACCCTTTACTGCACAGTAATACATCCCATCAATGGGAGAGTGCCCTGCATCGAACATGTTTTATGTAGAGAAGTATTCCCCACAGGATAGAGATCTAGCCGCCATCATAGCTTTGGTATGATGCTGTGCATATAGCAAGTGTCAATGTGTGCATCTCAGTTTTGGGATAAAATTGCCAGCACGCCTCAGCTGATATTTCAGAAAATACAGATTGGGTGCAGCCAGTTGGAAAAGCATAAGGAGCCAAGCAATGATCAGTTTGGGTGAATGTGAGCTGTACATCTACTAATTTTTTGCATTAGGAGAAAAGATGCCAGAATCATGTCAAGAAGCACCCTTTCAGATCATTTCTATAAAGGGTACGTCGCCTTTATTCTGAAATACTTCCTTTAAAGAGACACTGCAGTGACTTTACACATTAAGTTCAGTTTCCTCATTATGAGGAGCATTATCAGCTTCTGTTCTGTGGCTCTGGACGAGCTCCTAAATAACCCCGATGATGTCACCAGGGTTATAATCACAAGGCAACCTCTGAAAAATGAAGCCAACGTGGAAGTGCCAAAAGCTGCAGTTCAACGGCCACTTGAGGCTGGCTCCAAAGAGGGTCAATCCCAATAGACCTCATGTTAAAATACCCAACTTTACAGCAGAAATAATCATTTCCGTTTACAGACTGGTGCAAAAAAACAGTTTTCTCTAGCTAATTTCCCCGTTCATGACAGCTGTATAGGGGGTGAATTTTTAGGCAACTCACCCATTTAAATTATATTAGCGTTTAAAGTTGGGCATAATTAGGGGCATGGGTGCCATCATAGCTGCTAGCTGTCTGCTCGGTGTCACCTGAGCTAGTTTGAGCCGCTGAACTTAGCCTAGTTTCTACACTGTTTTGTTTTGTGCCTGTATTTCCATATACAGTAGTTAACGGAGTACATCTGCCAGTGTTCAACACAAGGGAATGCATCTCTTTACGGATGGATAAATATGCCAACACAGAAATGGTAGAGAACTTAACTGGTGAAATATTTTGTTTAAAAAAAACAACATCCATGCACTCTATATACATTGCTACCTAGCATGCTATCAATGTTAATACAGTATGGCCTCAAACAGTACAATAAGGAATGGAGCATTCTGTGGCACACAACAAAACATTGGCTAACACTGCGTAATCAATATACTGGAATCTTGCAAAATAAAATCCATAATGTTAGCCTACCTTTGTGTCTGACTGTGTACTATAAACAACAATTTGGCTTTTGAATCTTAGTCATTGTGCAGTGTTTTGTGTTGCAGTAAACAGCCAGCGGATGGCACTCTTATGGAGGACACAGGGGTCCTCCAAAAATGGCCGACCGGTCAGTGATTTTACATTCCCTTTACCTGTACTTTAATTTGAAATGTCATAATTTCTATTATGCTGCATTCCACTGGGAGCTTTCTACCTGACCTCAGAATAGTAAAGTATGCAACGATCAAGGTCATTAAAAGAAAACTTTCTGGGATCATGACAACTTTAAAGGTCAGGCCTGCAGAGGTTAAGACATGCTAAATGGTGTTAGATTGGTGTTAGAGATTGACAATCAGTTGGTGTCAAATGGTCATTTGTAGTGGAAACACTTCATTAAGTGGGAAAACATTGATCTGACTCTGAAACGTCACATCAACGTATACAATAAACTACCACTGATCTAGTGAAGAAAAAAATAAATGACAAAAAAATAATTTGGGACATTTATTTTTTACCCTCATGTCTTGGTTATCACACTTTGGCATGCATGGATTATTGTACCCGGAGCTCCTGACAGCCAGGGCCAGAAAAAGTCCCAACTTCACCATATCTCAATAACTTCAGATTGAATCTGTGCCCTTCCCATCTGTGACACTTCTCTCCTCTCTCTGCTCTATTCCAGTAATAATACAGTTCTTGGTCTTGATATTGCCACTGGTCCCTTTTAGCCAGCCTTCCCTATAAATTTGCATACTATTTCAGCTATCTTTATCATTTTATACAATTTGCATAATCTGTCTGACAGAGTTATCAGTATGATGTACTGTACAAAGATAAAGTGGTCACAGGGAAAGGGAGGCTCCCCTTAACACCACGCTCCCCTAGGGGCAGAAAGACAGCATAATCCGTCCAGGAGCCCAGGAACTCATAGTAAGAGCTGCATTTGAAGATAGATCTTCATCAATACAAACAACCTTGCTCTTCTAAATGAACTTGGCTGGCATGAAAGCAAAAAGAAAATGGACTGTAACGAAGGGCCTGATGTCCCACTACTTTTAGTTTAGTGTTTCCATCTTGCACAAATGAATGCTTTTATCCAGTTCTTTCCAAAACAAATTAGGCTTCCATTAGAGTTAACTAAGACCCTGAAAATATTACGTATTTTCAAGATAAAATGTTTGTCCCTTTCAATCACCCAGGAAACAAGCAGAACATTCATAAAAGGACCATGGGTCTCATGCCTTTGGTTTTGTTTTCCGGGTACATTTTTGGTCCAAGTCTGAAATATATAAGAAAATGTGGAGTTACACTGAGTGAATGGATTCAACCCCCACCCCTCCTTCACCATTTTCTTGAGTTTGCCATAAATTAGTGTTGTCAATCGATTAAAATATTTAATCACAAGTTAATCAAGATTAATAGCAAAGTAATCACACATTTTTATCTGTTCAAAATGTACCTTATCATATCATAATATCATACGATTGATTATATCATAATACTGAGGTCAGAGGTCAAGGGACCCCTTAAATGGCCATGCCAGTCTTTCCTCACCAAAATTTAACAAAGGTTTAGATTTTTACTCTCCTTAGCGACAAGCTAGTATTCCCTAATGTTCCTTAGGTTTTCTGGTTTCATATCATACCAGTATCTTCACTCTAGCTTTAAAACTCAGCCTGCAACAACCTAAAAATCTGAAGCTGCGTTAATGCGATAAAGAAATTTGGGGTGTTAAAATGAATTTGTGTTAACCCGTCATTATTGTACTAACTCTGCCAGCCCTGCCATAAATAGTCGTGAGATATTGGGGGGAGGGAATTGAGTTTTTTCCAAGTAAGAGACTGGGTACAAAGAAATTATAATTTATTTATTTTTTAAGGAAAATGAAACATTAGATTCATCCTCCCTCCCAACCCTAATATTTTTTCTACAGTCCCTAAAAAAAGGCCTTTTGCGTTTGAAGCGAAAGCCAACAAGTGAATGGATGAGCAGCGTGTACAAAGTTGTGTATTTCTAAAGCTAACGGCGGGATAAATTAACATTAGCGTCGTTAATGAAGGGTGGCGAGGGGGCCGAGGTGTCATGAATGTGAGACGGCGGAGAGAAGAAAAGCTCTGTGCTCGTCTCTGACGGAGCTCTGACTCACTCTATCTCATCCATTAGTCGTCTGCATGGAGCTGAGAAACACAAAGGAGTCTGAAAATGCATAGATAACCTAGGGGTCTCTCTCTGTTTCCTTCCTGCTCCCACTGTTGCATCCACTTTCCTGTCCTTGTCGTTCCGTCCTTGCCTCAACCTCCTCTTCTTCCTCCTCATCTCCCGGTGTTTCTGTGGATTATTATGGCTGAAAGCTTTTATCTTCAGTGAGCTGAGGTTTCCAGTCTCTTCCAGTGGCATGTAGAGCTGAACTCCCCTTCATTAAGGCCAAGCTGGTGCCACCAAAGATGGATGGCATGAAGATGTGGTCACTTTATATGGAGGGGAAATGATTAAAATGCTTCTTCCATACCTATTACATCTCATGGGCCATTAATGGTACTTGATTAATTCTTAATAACCTGAGGAGATTCATGAGTGTTTTATCACCTTATACTCGCTTGTAATCGCTTGTTGAAAATGCGTTGATCTGAGATAATGGGCCAATAAAGTGTGGTTTGGTGTGTGAACAGAGAGTGGAGAAAGACAAAGACAGGCCTCATATAATACTGATTCAAAATTCATAGTTTCTCCAGGCACATTTCTGTAGACGCCTGGGAGTATGCAATCAATACAGTCTATTCTTTTATTTTTTCAAGAGTTAAATAAAATTAAATTAAAAGATATGTTTTTGTGTAATTGGGGTTAACTAAGCGGCAACCTCTGGTTCTGAAACGTGAAGCCTATGCCTTAAAATTGCATTAGGCTTTCTATCAGCCAGCGGGAGAGGACTCCTCTGGTTGCAAACAGAAGTCTGATTGTATAGAAGTCTATGGGAAAATTTGTCTACTTCTCACTTGATTTATTACCTCAGTAAACATTATAAACATGAGTTTATGGCCTCAATCACTAATTTAAAGTCTTCCCCAATACAGCATATATACACATTCATTTAGTAAATTATGGACCCATTTATAGTCAAATAGACCATAAAGCAAAGGATGCTTTAGGGCACATGATTGTGACTGACAAATCTCTATCACAGTGTTGTCCGATCCGGGAGTTGTCCTCGTTTTCATCTTACAGCTTTAATTCTTTCACATTGTGTTTTCAGTTCATGAAAGTTAATTATAATATTTTTGGTCCCCTAAAAATGTGTTATTCAGTATTTCGTTGTACTTAGCTCCATCCTCTTGTGTCGTTTCAGGTTGCAAAATACCAAGATGGACAAAAACCAAGACAGCAACGGCCAAAATGCTGAACTCAAAGCTTCAAAACAGCAGTCCACAAACCAATGGGTGACGCCATTTTGACTACATCCACTTATTATTTACAGTCAGTGGGGTTAACTGACCCTCTGTCACCTGAGATTACAGTTGGTACATCCGGTCTCCTAGAAAGTATATCTATACAGTAAATACCTTTAGACTGAAACATAAGGCCACCTGAATTGTTTTTTACCAACATAATAAAGAAATTTCTGTTGAAACTAAACACTTCTGTAAAATGTTCACGGACAGCATTACTTTCCCTATCCACTCTTGCAACACAATATTTGCTCATGGCAACGAGTTTAATGCTGAAAAATCCACAGAGGCCTACAACCTGATCGTGAACATTTATCTGAAACTGCAGTCTTTGCTTTACTTTAACCTTGAGTGCTTTTGTTGTCTACATCCAAGCACAGACAGGACTCAGGATGTGAACCCCTTGAAACACCTTAAAGGTGGAGTTTGTCAGCAGGCGGCTACCTCCGCTTCTGAAAGGTGAAGCCAGTGTGGAAGTGAAGGGGGCGACTCCTCTGGCTGCAAAAGTATTGTATCGAGGTCTATGAAAAAAATGCCCCAACTTCTCACTTGATTTATTACCTAATCTTTGCCTTACCTTAACCTTTAGGGCTTTTGTTGCCTCCACATAAGCACAGATGGGACCCTGGTCTCGGGTGTCAAGGGGTTCGTACACCCTCCATCCGCCCTGACCATGTCGCCATGCGGTTCAAAAATGCAGTTCTTTTGCTCAAAAAATGTCGTAAATGTCATCATCACGCAAACACATTTATGTCAACATATCTAGGAGACAGGGTGGCTCAGAACACAGTTTTCATAGGGACTATTTCTTTGGTAGAAAGTAGATCTGGTGAAAACGTTTATTAAAAAACTGACTATCCAGATTAACATGCATATTGTTTCTTGTGAAGTACATTGCTGTTGAATTGCAAAATTACATTTACCCCCATTGTATTGCGGTGAAGTCAGACATCTCAGAGCCTAGAACCAAGATTATCCGCGAGGGTAGATGCCAATAAAAGTAAATGAGAAAGTAAGTTCCTTTGTAATTTTGGGTGAACCAATCCTTGCATTAGGCTTTTAAATGGTTTTGAAAATGTAAGGATGGGTAGCACAGCTGTACACAGACATAAGAATTTGAAATACTTCTACAAATGAGTTACATGTGTGTCTTTTAAAGCAGGATCCCTGCAACATATTAGTACTCATCATGTCTCTTGACATGGGATATCGTATCTCACAGGTCACTGATTGCCTGCAATTACACTATGCTCAATACACTCATTTATGTGTCCAACCCTAATTGAATTATTTTCAGATTGGTTTTTGGTTACTCTGCTTCCCAGAGAGCATGGAGAACAGTTATTTCTGTTAACACATTGTAATGCAGATAATCAAGATAGTAATTTCCACTGGAGAAGCGAGAGGGCCATCACTTCTATACCCCTTACTTTTATTGTTTGAAATTAAACCCTCTCTGCAAAATTTTCTCTATCCAGATGCCAAAATGTGAGAGGATCTGAGCTGATAAAAATGTTGGTACACTCATCTGAGTCAGTTCTTTCAATACATTCAGAGCAAAAAGCTTAACAAGCAGCAGCGAGTGGTGCATTGTGAGGTTTTCACCTCTTAGGCTGAATACAGGAGACGTGAGATTTAAAAAAAAATGGATTATTTCTATCAGCCAGCAGGGGGCGACGCCTCTGGTTGCAAAAAGAAGCCTGATTGTATAGAAGTCTGTGAGAAAATGTGTCTACTTCTCACTTGATTTATTACCTCAGTAACATTGTAAATATGAGTTTATGGTCTCAGTCAAGTGTTTTCAATATATCATGATGTTCAAGTAGTAAATTATGGTCCAATTTAGAGTCAAATAGACCATAAACCAGAGGATGCTTTAAAGCGTGGCTACATGTAGTTGACAGGTCTCTACCATGTCGTTATCCACTCTGGATATTTTTGCTTATCCACAGCAAAAACCAAGATAGTGACGGCCAAAAACTAAGATGGTGTGACATCACATTGGCACATCCACTTCTTATACAGTCTGTGGTTGTCGGGGTGATATGAAACCTAAAAGGAATACTTGCAGACATGCTGCACGGCTGAATAAGAAATGACTACTTGATTGACAGGTAATATTTTTATCTACACTTAAAAAAGACACTATAATTGAACATCAGCAAAAGACAAGACAGTAAAGCACGCTCCTGAAACCAAACCTACAATCTTGAATACAACCGACCGTACAACCTTGACATCACCTCAATTCTTCCTTTAGCTCAAAACTCACCAACACAGAAGCCCAAACAAACCCACAAGAGTGATGCAACACCACTGAAATGGACACCAAACATGGCCGCTGTTGTCCTGCTTAAACACTGAAAACAAGTAACTCTTTTGAAAAACCTTCAATTTGAGGAGGATTTACACACAGGATCATCTCTCACACTGTGGTGTAAATCCAGCCTGCGCAGCCACAGATAAACAGTGGTGTGACTCAGTGGAGAGTTTAGGGGACCAGGAGCAGGAGAAAGTACGCTTGTAGTTGTGCCCTTCCTCGCAGGTCGGATCCTGAAATGACTCATCTGAGAGAATGCGCTTAATCCAATTTAGACGGGTCCGCCACAGCTGCACCGGGTCTCCTGATTGGACCCGTTACCTGCCCCGCTGCAGCCTTCACATCGTCACATAGCAGCAGAATTGACAGATTATGAACATCATAAAGGGGGAAGAGGTCATGATGATGCTGTATGTGCATCTAAACTCAAAGATAAGTCATAACACGTTTTATCTCTTTGTCTCACTGTGATTGTATCTACTGGAAGAATCACACTTTCTACTCCCGGATGTGATTTTATCTCACATTGCCTTTATTCTTTAGGAAATCTTATCTTATGTTGACTGTGGAGCGCACAAATTGAGTGGAAATATGATAATCTGCATCTTATTTTCCCCTCATATCCCGCAAAGACTATAACACTTTCACACGCACACATTCGTGCAAATAATAAATGCCAATATGATACCCTTTATATTCATATTTGGATCTTTTGTGAGGCACCATCACATCAGAGCAATTGAGCATATCATTACTATTGTTTCCATCAATTGCATTCGCAGGGTTTATTGTAATTGGGAACATGTTTGGCACCTGAGGGTAGATCATTTCTAGCGTCAGATGATATGGAGCTCACACCAACAATCATTTCATTTGGTCCCCAAGAAGCTGTCTTAATAGCTCCAAAATAATAATCTCCCCGTGCAACTTGAATGATAGCACACTGAGAGAGGGAGCGAGCATTACAGACGTCGCCTTTTGGTTTGGCTGATAAACTGTCAGAGGCTGAAGCTGAAAAGGGTAGGCGCTGTTTGAGATTGCAGAGAAGTGCATTCGCGTTTCCATGTCATTCCCCAAAGTTAAAGAGGGTTGTTTAGCTATGTTCTTGATACTTCTCTAAGGCCAGAAAAGAAAGTGACATGCACTGACATATGGGGGTTTCATGATGCTGAAATCAAGCTAAGCCATCTAGAATGAGCTACAAAGTGAATCGAAAATGTCAAAGTAGGAAAAACTGTCGAATTGCAGTCATTTTGAGTCATACTGTAATTGTGATATTAGAGGGAATGATAATTTTTTAGGGCTGTCCTAGTCGCAAATTAATGTTTTTTTTCGATTCAAAATGTACCTTAAAGGGAGATTTATAATACTTAGTATTTGTAGTAAGTATTTAATTCTCTTATCAACATGGGAGTGCGCAAATATACAGCTTTATGCAAATATATGTATGTATTTATTATTGGAAATCAGTTAACAACACAAACCAATAACAAATAATGTCCATAAACCTTTTAGCATTTAGCATAAAAATATGGCAAACTGCAGCCCAACAGGCAACAGCAGCTGTCAGTGTCAGTGTGCTGACTTGACTATGACTTGATCCAGACTGACTTGGATTATCATAAGGTGGGCATGGCTGTAAGGGACTGGTGGGGACCCAGAGAACCCATTTACATTCACATATCTGGAGGTCAGAGGTCATGAGACCCCTTTGAAAATGGCCATGACAAAATTAATGTATATCTGGAGTGTTATTTAGCTTCCTTCATGGCAAGCTAGTATGACATGACTGGTACCGATGGACTCCTTATGAGTTTCATATGACACCAGCATCTTCTCTGTAGCTTTACAACCTAAAAATCACAAGTTGTATTAATGCATCACAGAAATTAGTGGCATTAAAGCAAATTTGCATTGATGTGCTATTATCGTGTTAACTCTGACTTTCCTATGATTTTTTAATTATTATTCTCATTTTCATTGTGATTTTTGCAGGGATCAAATCTGTACCAAACTAAGATGTTTTCTTAAGTCTGTAGAATATGATATGCAGACCAGGACATATCAGCAGCACCACAATATTTAAAGAGGGCCTATTATACTTTTGTGTTTTTTCCCTTTCCTTTAGTGAGTTATATCTTCTTTGTGCATGTAAAAGGTCTGCAAAGTTACAAAGCCCAGAGTGCCCTCCAAAGGGATTTACTCTCCCCCACAGAAACACTTCCCCTAAACCATCCTGTAACGTGGTGATGTCACCAAGTAACACATTTGCACACCCTCAAACAAAGCTAGTTAGAGTGGAGCTGCAGCGCAGTCCAAAAAGTTTGGTTTGACTTTTTGGTGTGACCAATCACATCGGCGGGCGTGTTTTTAGTGTTTTTAAAAATAAAAGCATGTCAAAATGTATGCACCTGAAAATGAGCATAACAGGTCCTCTTTAATTTAAAATGGTATTTAGACAAACATTTCATCTTAACAAATGTTGTGCCTCCCAACAATTTTGAAAAATGCATTTTTGACTAATTGTGCAGCCATATGTCAAAGCTAAATCAGCTATTGACTTTTGGAAAAGGCTTTAACCAGGGCTGTAAAAGTTAACATGATAATGCATTAGAGTGGGCTCAGTTTTAAAGCTAGAGTGAAGATGTTGGTATCATGTGAAACTTGAAAACCTACAGAATCCACTGACACCAACCACGTCATACTAGCTTGTCACATAAATAGGGGATAAATAACGCTCCAAACATAGGCTAAATTTTGGCGGAAACACTGGCATGACCATTTTCAAAGGGGTCCATTGACCTCTGACCTCCAGATATGTGAATGTAAATAGGTTCTCTGGGTCCCCATCAGTCTCCCCTTTACAGACATGCTCCACTTTATGATAATCCTAGTCAGTCTGGATCAAGTCATAGTCAAGTCAGCACTTAAACTGACAGCTGTTGTTGCCTGCTGGGCTGCAGTTTGCCATGTTATGATTTTAAGCATATTTTTAATGTTAAATGCAGAACCTGAGAGGGTTTCTGGACAATATTTGTCATTGTTTTGTGTTGTTAATTCATTTCCAGTAATATATTATATCGATATGTATCAATTGACAGCTCTGGTTAAAATTTGTCATATGATGCTTGATAAATACCGTATATACACAGTGTTAATACCCATCTTGACCTGAAAATAGTTACTAAATAATGTGATCTAATTAAATTTATGAAGCATTTTATGGGTCCAGACACTTTTCTTCATGTCCCACAACTGTGATTGCAATGTTGAGGTATGTAAAATGAGCTAATTCAATTAAAATATGACATTTTTTTCAAATAAAATTGTTTCATATACATATTAATTTACACCATATAACAATTATTTTTTTGTTTACCTATAATTCTTATGATTTTTTTCATCTAAATGCGCCTGCCCTTACCAAATATAGTCGAAGCTGCCATTTACTTGACGTAAAGACATTAGGCATTAGAATTACAATCATATGTATGAAGAAATGTTAGGATTTGAGCATATTTGTATGCTAAATACAGTACCTGTGAGGGTTTCTGAACAATATTTGTCATTGTTTTGTGTTGTTATTTGATCCAATAATAGATATATACATACATTTGTATAAAGCAGTATATTTGTCCACTCTCATGTTGAGAAGAGTATTCAGTACTTGGCAAATCTCCCTTGAAGGTACATTCTGAACAGGTAAAAAATGTGTGATAAATTTGCAATTTATGGCGATTAACTGTGGCTATTAATCATGATTAAATATTTTAATTGACTGACATCCCTAGTTTTAAGCCATCAGGGACATTGCGCCCTTTAATGATGCACTCCATCCTTCAGTATTTTACTACCCATCAGCCCCAGATTGTTGCTGGAACTCTGCAGAGTGTTAGGCAGCTGACATGGTGTCATCATTGATCTGGTTGCTGTTAAGCTGCGTTGACTCCTGCACTAATCCATTGGACATGGAGCCAGGGGAAAGCAATCTAGCACAGCCAGACAAGCTCGCCACTTTTATCAAGGTGAGGACAGTGAGGCTGGAAAAAAAAGTGACCAACTGCAAAAATACTCTTGCATGGGATTGCAACAGATTTGGAAATATCTGGTAACTTTGCTGTCCTTATTCCTCAATAAACCTGATCATAAAGACGGTTTCTATATATAAAACGCTACCAGTAGTCTTAATCTATATTGACAGAGAGGCTGAAAAAATCTTGTAAACTGGAATCAGTTCAATCTTAGCGCAGGAAATCCTCAAAGCTTTTATTAGCTGATTAGAGAGAGAGCACACATGATGTACTGGCAAAGCAACCAAGACAGAATAAGTAAATTAGAAATGAAATCTTGACATTCGTGAGGATTAGATTAAACCAATTTCAGATTTTTGGATTTACAAAATCTGATTAGTTTTTATGGATCCTTGGATGATTTATTTGGGGGTATTTATTATTTTAAAAGCCTATAAATAAGCACATTTTTTACACAAAATAAAAAATAATTAATTCAGCAATAAATTGGTCAACTCTAATCACTTCCCTTACTCAAACACACTATTCCGATTAGACCGATAAAATACGGTATCTGACTGCGTCCTGTAAACATGCTCCATTCTTCATGAAACATTCCCCTGTGTGAAGTCATTTATCTGTGAATGGCACATTAACCACCCGTTTTCTCCCTCCGTCTGCGTCGGTATCGTCTTCACTGATAATGGCAAAAGATTATGCACATTCATTACCATTATCATTAAAATCATCATTATCAGGCGCTTAGCATAATAACAGCGTTTGATTCACTTCTTCCAGCTTTTTTTTCCCTACTTGTTTGGGCTTGACACCAGAGCTGCTTGAATAAAACAGGTTTTGTTTCTTTGATGCTTCTGTGTGATGTATTTAATCTGACGTATAATACTCCATGATCTATCACAAGCTGCTATTGGAGTGCCGTTCGCTGACTTCTGACAGTTCTATGTTCATTAATTTATCTTTTTAAAAATGTTAAAATTAGCAGCTGGAGGAATGTTTCTAATTCACAATTTTATGTTTGCTTTTTGTAAGTTAATTTTACAAATATTTTTTCATTTAATTGTATATTATATCTTCATATATACTCTACTTGTGTTAGATTAAAGTCAGGTACACCTTAACCCAAAATGAACTGAGTGACTAACTGCTTCCTCAGCACAATCTGGGACTTTCTCTCTTGTTAATTAAGTAATAATCAGGTGCGATGTGGATACTGCTGACGGTGACTGAGGTACCTTTAGAGCCACAGGGAGACAGAGTAATGGAAAAAAAAATGATTACTGCAGGTGAGGAGTGTTATTTACAGCATCACCTCCAAAGTCAAAATCCCCAAATTACAAAGCCAGAAACACACAAAGCAGAATTTATGAAGGGGAAGAGAGGGGAAGAATCCTAACAGTGGTTGCCCTGAAACAACAATATCCCCGCAGGATCTATTAACCAGTGGTTTGTGCATACAACAGACTGCATGTCCTCTCCATATTAACTGTTTGCTCATCTCCTATCAAGTGCCTTGTCTCAGCTCTCAATCTCTACACACAGGTAAGCTCACCCTCATATGTAAAGGTCCTTACCTGTATCTGTGACGTAAAGATATTTTCTCTTTGTCCTCCTTCTGTGGCTACAGGAGAGTTTGGTGGCTCAGCTCGTATCCTTAGGCTAAGGGTTTCAACAACTGATCGCATGCCTCCTCTGAGGCTTCTTATAATGGCACACCCCTTCCCTCCTGGCTCAACCCTCCAGTCCCCCCCACCTCCCTCCCTTCCCCTGTATATCACCACTCACATCACCATAGAGGAGGGCTAAAGAAAGGGGTGGATTCCCCCATTCTGTTACGCACGAACCCCTCGGGCAGACACAACCCGTGACCCGCGCTGACGTAGCAGGCGTCGCCTACGCCACCAGTTTCGTCTTCATTGAGCCAACTAATGGGGCTCTAAAAGTATGCATCATCCACCGTGGGATTGATCCAGAAATTCCTATGTCTTAGGTGTCCATAAAACCCACAACCTCAACGCCAACCACCATTGGTCAAGGTCAGGGGAACAATAGTACATAGAATCGGATGTCTACCCCAGAAATTCAGAGCAGTGAGAAAAGCAGTGTCATGGAGATGATCACAGATCGATAAGGCAACAAGACTGTTTTTTTTGCACCTGAATAAAAGACTTTATTCTTCTAATGAATGAAAGAATGAACAATGTAGAGAAGGGCAGTCAATGGATGGAGAATGCAGCCAGTCTGGGTCTACACACAGGAGGTTAATATGAGTCATGCAGGAAATCTGGGGATGGAAAACAAGACCTGTTCCAAGGTCCCGGGAACATAAACTATAGTCTGTAATACACCTCTTGTTCCGTTAAGGTGATGAGTGTTGACCATAGACTGTATATAAGAAGTAGACCTAGTCACTTTGACATCATCCATTGATTTGTGGCCATCAGCATCCTGGTTTTTGCATCTGTCGCCATCTTCACTTCTGGTTGTCATCATCTTGATTTCTGGCCGCCACCATCTTGGCTTCTTATCATCACCGTCTTAGTTTTTGTGGCCGTCGCCATCTTGGCTTCTGGCTGTCATGATCTTGGTTTTTGGCCGTCGCCATCTTGGTTTTTGGCCATTGCTATCTTGTTTTTTTTTGCAACCAGAGATGTCACAAGAGGGTGGAGGTAAGTACAGCCGAATGCTGAAAAACACATTTTTAGGCGACCAAAACTTAAATGAACCGAAAACACACAGTGAAAAGTAAAAGTTCTAAGACAAAAACACGGACAACTCCCAGACCGGACAACATCATGCTAGCAACCTGTCAATCCATAAATCCATAAATGGGACCCTAATTTACTAAATGAACATCATGCTGTGTTTAAGAAGACTTGAAACTAGTGATTGAGACCATAAACTCATGTTTACAATGTTTACTGAGATAATAAATAAAATGAGAAGTAGACTCATTTTCTCATAGACTTCTATACAATCAGACTTCTTTTCGCAACCAGAGGTTGCTGCCTGGTGTTGTCTAGAATAATGGGAATGGAGATTTAAAAAAAAAAAAATAATAATAATATTCAATATCTTGATAACAACATGACCAATGGAGTTGCTTGTAGTAATAAACCTGAGAAAGACTGATGGAAATATGATTAGATTTGCAGGTATTTGGTCATGAGCTAAAGTATTGAAAAATTTAAAATTTTGACCCAATAATGGGGCTAGATGAAATGTTGAGGGATCAACAAAGATATTATGATTTCACAAGGGGGACATGAATGCCATATTTCATGACCGTCCATCAAATAGTTGTCTAGTCCCTTGACTCAGAACCATAAATATCTACTTCATGGTAACGCTAGAGGAAAAAGTCAAGGGATCATCAAAGTCATGAGAGCCTTGGATGTCTCTACAATTTTATGCCAATCCATCTAGTAGATGTAAAGATATTTCACTGGATAGGTGGCACGTCAGGGAATCACTAGCGCCATTAGGATTCATCCTCTGAGGACCATGAATGTGTGTAAATGTCATGGCAATTCATCCAATTATTGTTGAGGTATTTCAGTCATTGACTGTATATAAAGCTGGACGACATGACAGCTTCTCAAAAGTGAAGCCAAAACGTCTGGATCGCTCCCTGGTGGCTGGTTGCAGTCTAGGTCATAAATCCCGCCCCCTCCATGTTAGCGGATGGGACGCAGGCCAAAGATGGTTTCTAACATTTTAGGTAGTTGTTATCTTGCTGATGTATGTTCAGGTGGTTTTAAGTTTGGTTTTAATTAATTATTTCATGCTATAAAAAAGGGTACTGATTGGCAGCTGTGAGTCTTTCTTGTTGGTGTTTAGCTTGTGATTGGTTCAGGTGGGTGACCTCATGACAGCTTCTGTCTGTACACTGATTCCTGTACAATGAGAGGAAGTGGAGACGTGTCATCCATCTTTATATACAGTCTATGATTTCAGTCTAGACCAAAATTTTGGACCGACCAACTGACCATCTGACCCTTGAGCCATGCCTCTAGTGTGGCTATCACCTCAGTAGCAATCCACTGTTAGTACATGTGATGGAAATATCATAATGATTATTATGGTAATAACAATCGCCACTGCAAAAACCTACTTTTTTGGACTTGAGGTCACACTTCAAATTCAACTCCCTCCTCACCGTGAGCTGACGTTGGCTTCAGCTCCCTGTTAAAGTGTGAATGCTGTCCCTGGACCTGTGTGAGGTCTGATAGTGATGGATGAATTGGGTACATAGACAGAGCCCTCGGTGCAGGCTGAGATAAGGAGCCCAGAAGAACAAGCAGCCGTTGCGAGGCCTGTCTGTCATTGATATCGCTGTTATCCACTGGGTGTCCAGTGTACACAAACGCTTCCTCTGGTGGCCAAGAGGCAGTGATTACCTCGATGACGGAGAAGGTCACGCTTAACTTGGCACCACATCACATTAAAAACCTTGTAAGTCCAGAGTTAGTATGGATTATTTGTACATTTTCTTGTAGATGTCATGAGCATTGAGCCAAAGAAATCCTATATTGCCTAAAGATAATTTGTGGTAATAAATCAGAAAATATTGTCATTTTATTCTTTTCAATTTATAAAAAAAAATGGAGATGTGAGTTTCATCAGAGAGGTTGCTCTTTTGTTGCCTCAACTTGTTGAGGTTTTTAACATTCACGTGATCTGTAAAATGAACCCGAGTATCAATTTTAAGGGAGAATATTATATTTTTCAAAGATAATCTCAAAAAATACATATTTCTGGCATGGAGCAGAGCCCAACCCGTTCCAGTGTTGTCCCAGACTGAAGCTTTCACTGATTCTCCATGAGGATTACAATAATCTTCTATAGAAATATGTAATTGGTTTCCAAACAGTCATATCACAACATTGAAGCCTGTAGAGATTCATATTCAAACATGTATTGATTTTTATTTTTTTCATCAGCACTTCAATCAAGTTTCCCCTCACCGTGAATCAGAGAATGATGAATTAATCAGGGTCCGACATAAGGCATAGGCCATATAGTTAGTCACCTAGGGCATCACTGTCTGGTGCTGGTTGCCCTCTAAAAAAAATAATAATAATAAATAAAAATTGTAAAAGAAAATTTTAAAAATGCTAGTGGGCACCCTTCCTCATATTCTGCAGTGGGGTAACAAATAAATAAATAAAGAAATACACATTTGTCTTAACACTTTTAAGTCAAAAATATCAGGCACCAATTGTTTATTTATATTGTATGGTTATATTTATGAAAATAAAAAGCTCAATTTCTGTCTTAAACCCATTGTGATTTCTGATGTGTGGTGCGGTCTACGGGGCTAGCTGCTCTAGGGTTAGGGTTGAATGATCCTATCTAATCTACTAATCCTAGAGCGGCCCCACCTCCGGCGGGGGTCGGACTTTTTCAGTCCTGATATTGGTAGTAATACCTGAGCTTTGGGAGTCGGTCAATACCGAGTACTGATCTGATCCGAACCAAACCAGTATTTAATTAAGTTGTACTGTATGTTTAAGTTAAGTTTTATGGCTGGGATCATTCATTTACTGTAGGTTTAAGAAAACATCAGACTTGACATGAACATTGTGTCCCTGACTTTGTAAAACAAAGTAACAAATAAATCCATCGATATATTTTTGGGAATTGTTTTTTATTAAAATGATAAACTGTGCAAAAAAATCTTCAAAATTAACAGAAATTACAATTCAATTAATGCAGCAAAATATTGGTCAAAACTTAAACAGGAATTAATATATATATATATATATATATATATATATATATATATATATATATATATATATATATATATATATATATATATATATATATATATATATATATATATATATATATATATATATATATATATATATATTTATATAAAGAATTGAATTGATTGGCCCCATTGTCACCAAATGAGAATTTCCCCCAGGCCACCAGAAGGTCTAAGAGCCAGCCCTGAATAAAATACTTTAATAAGAAAGAAGCAACACATTGTACTATCGGTACCAATTGGGTTTCGCACCAGGTGAATGATGGCTGACATAAAAGCAGAACTTAGTATGCAATCAGTATTATTATCTGTCCCAAGACAGTTCCCTGTAATGAACTCTATTATAGTAAAGAGGCATAAGCTCTTGGCAGTAGTTCCCTAAATTTGCATATACATAAATTTGCATATATAGTACATTCCGGTTTTTAATGGATCCCACACCAAGTTATACTTTTACTTCCTACACTAACAACTTGATTTAGATATTTTTTAGGAGCCCAAGGATGGCTGGCGGGCTCTCCGCCAAAAGTGACCATTACTTGGATCATATCCCATGTTCAAGTTGAACTCGTCGTCTCCTCTCCATCTCATCCAGCTGAGGTGTTTTACCATCCTAAACCCAATGATGTGCAACCAGGGGGAAGTTTATGGCGGCTCCGGGCTTTCATCTGTCAAGACACAAGTGACTGTTATTAACAGCGGGGCCGAACAAATGAACTTTGACGGGAACAGAATTGCATTTTCATCCCAAAAAGCCGCTTTAATTTTACACGGAAGAAGAATTACCCCTCTGCTGGGAAAATCTGCAGCGTCAACCGCCGGAAAAAAAGTTTTATTTTGGAGCGTAAGCATTCAGAGAGACATACAGCAGTATTTCATGTGTTTGTGTATCGATCTCATTGCATAACTCCCTTCAGATATCTGGGGTCACCTGGACCTGGAAAAGCACTTTCTTTTCACATAAAAATAAGATAATGCGAGGCCACTGGAAAGACATGAGAATGGTGGCAGACAGTGTGGCAGACTCTTCTGTGAAAAGCTGGCTTACTGGGGAAGAAAATGATCATTTGTAAAAGAGTGACTGCTGTGAAATTGAGTGCGGGATGCTGAGAAGATGTTTACTCTTTGTGTGGGGGCTGCGGGATAGACCTCAGGATTAAATGCAAGGGTTCTGACCTCAATCAAGGAAATAATTACTGTTGCCCCTCCTGTTGGTGGACTCCATAATTAGCACACAAAGCCCCCACAGAAACACAATTAGTCTGAAAACAGAGGTGATTAAAACTATAATTCTTATTGGACTCGTTAACAACGTCTTTTTTTGGTGCCTGGGATGCTTTATTGAATTTGTAGGGGGATTTCAATTCTGCCACCTTTGAGTGGTTCCCTCAAAATATTCCCTAATAAATTCTCCAGGCACTCTATTATGCCCAGTGTCTGCATCCAGATACCTGTCAAAGCAAATGAGAAATGATAATAGAATAGAGGGCGTGTGCTTCAAGATAAAAACAAGTCAAGTGTGACTGACTCCATCTTCCTCAAGTAATGAAGAGTATTCATGATTGGCATCGCTGATAAAAGCTATGGATCACATAAGCACTCACACACATATTGCGCACATATGCTTCAAAGCTGTTTTTGCCTTTTAGTGTGCTTCAGCGCAATGAATCACCATGTTTGCTATTATATTCTATCAGAAGAACAAACACACACACACACACACACCGATGCTGTTATCTGTCATCATCACCACGGTTGCCGCTCCACCACTAAAAAACAGTCGATACTGATGCAGCATCCGTGTGTGTGTTGTTCAGATGCTCTTTTGTGATTAAATGGGACTGCAGCATTGAGGGAAGGCTTTTTTTTTTCACTTCCAGTGCTTTTTTTTTTTGTCAAATTAAATGGCTTGATTACAAAAGTGTCCAAGCTCATAATAGACTATCTATTGAGATGCATCACTTTAGTAAGGCACCATCAGCACTTCTAATATGTTTTTTACAGAATGCTTGTAAGTGCTGAAAACCAAGGACCCACTGAAGCATATATTTTAGTCTAATGTGTCCTGAACCGTGACTCTACCAAAATAGACCTTTGAGCAAAGTATATTTTATGTGCCTGATAGTTCTTCAAAACATGGCAACATTTTAACATTTTGTAACATGAATCATATAATAAGAATTATTGTTGTTATTAGTAGTAGTAGTGGTAGTGGTAGTATTAATATTATTAATTAATTAAGTAAATAAAAATAATCCAATAATTCTGAAATAAGTCATAATAGACTATTGAGATGCATCACTGTAGGAAGACAGATCAGCCCTTCCAATATGTTTTTTACAAAATGCTAAAAAGTACTGAAACCAAGGACCCACTGAAGCATATATTTTAATCTAATGTGTCCTGAACTGTGAATCTGCCAAAATAGACCTTTGAGCAAAGCATTAATTAAAATTACAATTTAATTATATAATTAGATTTATATTTAATTGTGCCTGATAGTTCTTCAAAATATGGCAAAATGTAAACATTTTGTAATATGAACTCTATAATAATAATGATGATAATAATAATAATAATAATAATAATAATAATAATAACAAGAAGAAGAAGAAGAAGAAGAAGAAGAAGAAGAAGATAATCAACAACAGTCAATACAACATGACAGCTGTCATTATTTTGACAACCAAAGTCTTCAATACATGTAAACATGACAGGATAATGTCCACACTTCTACCTGACTGACAAACCTTGCATAACTGCGTCGTGCAGCATTATATATGTGCGCTGATATCACTTTATTGTGTTATAATATATTGTCATCCTTGGTATAAATGCTTCATTGACAAATTGACAAATCAATAGTCTGTTTAGTACCTTTAAAATTCATGACAGCATGTGACAACTTCCTCTTTAGCAGCTGCAACCAGCCTGCGTGACTTCAGCGATTTGAAACAACTGACCAATCACAACACGCGGCTGAATTCCCGTAGCCAATCGGAATGCACGTATACACAGAGCGGGACGCTCTGAATTTAGACACGGAAGTCGCCCGCATTAAGTTGTGATGTTGTTCTGCCGTTATATCTCGGTTGTTTACCTATAATAAATCATCAAAATCCGTCGAATATGGTGCGAGACGGTTTTTCAATCAAGTAAATTACATATTCAAGTCGATTCTCTGCTGGTAATGAAAGCTAAGACTTGTGGGTAAGTTTGAAATCATTCTATCGGAAGCTCATCTTGTTAGAGCTTTTATGTGTCGCGTCCCATTTAAACTAACGCTAGTGTGGCTACTGACTGACAGCGCCATGTTAAACGTATTCAGTGACATTTCATATTCTCTCGAGGCCATTTTGAAAATATAAGTCATTTGTGTCACGTTCGTGCATTGTGTCTCGCTAACGTCAACTTGAAACAAACAAACGAGAAAGCTAAGTTATTTGGGGAGTAACTTTAACTGTTTGACAGCTCTAGCTAGCACATAACGTTACTGAGTTTAATTAGCTAGCTAAGCATCCGAGGCTTAATTCTGGGGCTCCCGAACTTAAAAATAAGTTTGGTTAAAAGTCTTGCAGGCAGCTGAAAGTTTGCTAGTTATTTCATAGTTCACGATAGTTTCGTACGTTAACGCTACATGTCATTTTTAGCATGCTAACCTTAGCTATTATATTTTCCTTACCACTCCCATCAGGCTCCAGCCCCTGTGAGACATGGAGGAGCTCTACACGTTGGAGAGGGAGGTTGGACGAGGCAGCTATGGTGTGGTCTTTGAGGGCCATATGGCCAAAACAGGACAGAGGGTGGCTATCAAGCGGCTGCCCTGCAGCAACCCGGAGTGCATTGAGCTCTACCTGCAAGAGCTGTGGGCCATGAGAGCCACTGCCAAGAACCATGTCAATGTCATTGCACTCCATAGCTGCCTCCTGCAGACTGGACCAAGGAGCCTGAAGCCATTAAAACCAGGGAAACTACCTCCAAGTCTAGTTGAGTCTGTGCTGAAGGGCAGTGTAGTCAGAGCTCCACAAAGTCAGGAAAGGAACACCCAGCGGAGTACTAACTCTGTCTCAAGACTACAGGACAGGTCCAACACCCTTCAGGCCAGGCCTAAGCTTCAGGAGAAGACTAAATCATCTGATTCTACAACCCCACAAAGGCCTCAAAACAGAGCCAAGAAGAGGCCGGCCCAAAGGGAGGAAGAGCAGCCTCCTCGCTGTTTGGCCCTGTGGCTCGTCATGGAGTACTGCGATGGGGGTGACTTGAACCAGTACCTGCTCTCCAGGCCACCAGACTACCAGCGGAACCACAGTGTGGTGCGACAGCTCTGCAGCGCTGTAGCCTTCCTGCATGGTCTGGGTATCACCCACCGAGACCTGAAGCCTGACAATGTGCTGGTCTGTGTGACACCAAGAGGCCCTGTTGTCAAGGTAGGCAAGCTATTGTGACGTGACAATGTTTACGTCAGATCAAGTGTGGCATAGAGGGCAGGTTCTTCTATCTTTAGTCAGCCCGGGGCCCCTTACAAGGTAGAAAATATACTGGGGACCCCCTCATGTATGTCCCTTGGAATTATTTGACATAGTCTTAATTATGTAAAAGAACAACACAAGAGAAATGTACTAGAAAGATATGATTGTATTAAACGTTTGCAGGTTCTCAGTTATAGATTTGTTAGATTGTAATGTAATTTATTAACTATTATAGAGTACTTTTAAATATTATATATATTACATTTAAATATTACTTGTTGAACTATGAAGCCTTTTGTAAAAAAAAAAAGAAAACAAAACAAAAAGAAATTATATCATGCTGATTTAAATGAGTGAATCAGAAAACTTGGCATGGACTCCCTGGCAGAGTGCCACAGACCCCACTTTGAGAATCATATAGAGTCCGCACTTATATACAGCTTGTTGGACAGTTTAAAAGCGTCATAGTACTTAATAATTTTTTCTTTCCGGGCTGTTTGGTTGTCACAGTAATGAGCTTGAGAAACAATGTAATAAAAAGCAATATGAAAGAGTAATTGAAAATAAAAATGCTGTCCTTACACTGGTGTACCAAAACAGCCGAACTACAAAATACTTTATGGGGTGCATGTCAGGAGTTATAAAACTTTACCACAGGAGCTTCAAAAAATAGTACAATATGGAAAATATGGCACAGCAGTGTGGTCTGAAAGTATAATTTCAAGTCCAGGCAGATTGTTTGTGGGAGTAAATTCTTTATTTATAAGGGAAATAAATACTCATTTCATATTATGCTCATTTTCTGGTTCATCCTTGTAATTTTGGTTTCTACAAGAACGTGTTTACATACTTTAATGTAAAAAAATAAAATAAAAACATTTTTCTCCATGCTCCATTTTTGTTAGGTATGCTAATTTCTGAAACATTTTTTAACTATTAACCGATTGTTAACCGACAACATTAGTGCGTCACATGCAGCGGTGCACCAGCTGCAGTGTACGAGAACAACAGACAACTTAGTCCCCAGTTCACCTGTCTGGGAGTATTACTACAGCAACCACATCGCAGCTGTATGTCTGCCCGGCGTAATGATAGCGAGTGTCCAACAAAAAGTGTGTGTTTGTGTTACTTTCACAGCCCAAGTGTTGTTGGTAGTTTGCTACACACATACGTCAGCACAGCGTAACTTTCTGTCTGTCCGACAGACCGTGTGTGTGTGTGTGTGTGTGTGTGTGTGTGTGTGTGTGTGTGTGTGTGTGGCGTGCGTGTGCGTGCGCGTGCACATGTGCCATCATAGCTATGACAGCAGTAGCAGTATGTTTACAGTTTATTTGTCAGTGAATAAATGCTACAACTTCTCAGCTCAAGCTCAAGACCAGAACCAACTTCCTGTATCTGCAACTCCGGCTCAGACTCTCTTCAGGTGGACCAGCTTTTCTCCTTTAAGTGACAAGCCAGTCCTCTGAGTTCTTCTCAGCTTCTTAATTTATCATTAATATTTCTTTTAACCAATAGTGTTAATCGGTTAAAATTCTTAATGTTGATTAAAAGTTAAATGGTTAATTACAATCCCCAGTATTAGTGCCTGTCTCCCAAATAAGCAGAGATGGATCTGATTGATTTTATTTACTTTAAACTATTAAAGCACTATTAAAGCGATCATCAAAATAGTAGCAGAGTCATACTGTCGATGGGGGAAAATAAAGCATCGGGTATTGGGGTAATTACTACACTGTTTTACATAAGGTATAGACCAAGAAGAAAAACGTTTATGCCAACACAAAGCATACTGTTTCTTTATCAATAAATATGTCTGTCCAACCTCTAGGTGGCAGACTTTGGTCTGAGCAAGATGAGCGAAGGCCCGGTGGACGGCGAGCCGACCAGACAGCACTTTTCCTCCACCTGTGGCTCTGACTTCTACATGGCTCCAGAGGTGTGGGGTGGACTGACCTACACAGCCCAGGCGGACATCTTCTCCTTGGGTGTGATGTTCTGGGCTGTCCTGGAGCGAATCACCTTCCTGGAAGAAGGGGCCACACAGGAACAACTGGGTGAGTAAACAGTGGAGAGTCAATAGGAATGAGGTAAGGGGAGCGAGAATCCCTGATATAGACACAATACACATCAACATGTAAATATGTGAATACAGATTTTGCCGGTATCTTGGTGTGTATGGGACTGTGTTATCATGTTGGCTGACACATCACCAGTCAGAGCACTCACAGAAAGGTTGAGGGGGTTGAGTATGTGGTCAGGCAGGTTGATGACGCATCGCACTGAATCGAGTTTGACTTAATTAACTGCCACATATTAAAAATGTCACATACCATACATCACACTTTCATCAACCACAGATGGTACAATCATCATCTAAATGGCAAAGAGATGGATGATTAATGCTATGTACATTTTGATATAGATTATAGTAGCTCCATTTCATGTAATACAAGCAGACAGTGTGTAATTCAGCCTTTCCTACTCCAAAAGTGCTGTTGTTGGCAGTACATGAGATACCAGTTTCTTTCATTTTCATTTTTCATCTAGGATTTTATCAAGATTATCTGATGGAGAATAGGGCTGCAGTTAACAATTATATTCATTGTGGACTCATCTGTCAATTATTTTCTTGATTAATAGATTAGTAGTTTGGTCTATAAAATGCCAGAAAATGGTGAAAAGTGTCAATCAGTGTTTCTCAAAGCCCAAGATGACGTCCAAATGTCTGTGTTGTCCACAACTCAAAGATATTCAGTTTACTGTCATAGAGGAGTAAAGAAACCAGAAAATATTCACATTTAAGAAGCTAATTAATCGATTATCAAAATAGTTGGCGATTATTTTAACAGCAGAAAACTAATTGGTTAAGCAATTAATTGGTTAGTTGTAACATCAGCTATTCTTCCTGGGGTCCACATAAAACATAAAAAACATGCCAATAATAAAAGAGAGACATCGTGGATTCTGACTCAGTGGTTTAATTACATGTTGATGGTAGGGCTGCCAATCATTATATATTATATTCAATCATGATAAATCACATGATTGTCCATAGTTAGTAATCCACAGTTAATAATCACATTTTTTTATGTGTTCAAAATGCACCTTGAAGGCAGTTTTGTCAAGTATTTAATACTCCTATCTGCATGGGAGTGGACAAATATGCTGCTTTATGTAAATATATGTATATATTTTTTATTGAAAATCAATTAACAACACAAAACATTAACAAATATTGTCCAGAAACCCAAACAGGTACTGCATTTAAATCATAACGTGGCAAACTGCAGCCCAACAGGCAACAACAGCTGTCAGTGTGTCAGTGTGCTGACTTGACTATGACTTGATCCAGACTGACTGTGATTATCATAAAGTGGGCATGTCTGTAAAGGGGAGACTGGTGGGGACCCAGAGAACCCATTTACATTAACATATCTTGAGGTCAGAGGTCAATGGACCCCTTTTGAAAATGGACACGATAGTTTTTGTAGTTTTTACGTCAAAGTTTTGCGCAAGTTTGGAGTGTTAGTTAACCTCCTTTGCAGCAAGCTAGTATGACATGGTTGGTACCGATGGATTCCTCATGTTTTCTAGTTTCATGTGATGGCAGTATCTTCACTGTAGCTTTAAGACAGAGTTCACTAACACATCCGAAAGATCGATTGCATTAATGTGTTGAAACAAAAAGAATGGTGTTAAAACAAATTTGCTTTATTATCGCGTTAACTTTGACAGCTAGTTAATAGTAATGCAGTAATGTGTTCAAGTCAACTTGTCATTGCATAGACCTTATGGAGTGATGTGGTGATTTGGACCCACAAATTCTGCAAAACGCCTGGCCTATCCAGTACGAGCAAGGTGAAGAATCTCTGTACCAGCATACCAGTATAGCTGTGCAGAATAGCACTGAGACTTTAATCTCTCTCTTTTTTTTTTTTTTTTTAAATGTCATATTTTCCTGTCAGGGCCCATGTGGCCATAGGATGAGGAAGCGTCTTAATGGACACAGGGCCCAGTTGTGCTCTGCACTCCACTGTCAGAGAATAATGAAATGGCTGTTCTGCAGATGTCTCATTTTATTCACAAAGAAATGTTCAGGGGGAGATATGAACCATTATCCCTAAGTTTAGTGCCTGAGAACCTCCCTGAGTCATTGATACTCCATTAGGCTGAATGAAATGGTTATGATCAGAGGGAGGAGATGGGGGTTCAGTGGATTCAAAATAAAAAAAAAGGGGGGAGAGAATGGGGAGAGGCAGCTGGAGGCTTTTCACAGATAAAATGGTCCATTATTTTACTTTATCCTCTCTCAAGACCCACACAGCCACGCAGTTATTTGAGTAGGCGGGGTGAGCAGAGACAGCACAGTCAAGCAGCAACACACAGCCTCTTGTGTTTGTCCTTGAAGCTTGTTAGCTTTATGTTCAGTCAGGTTAGCAAATCATTGTTAGCCTTTTAACCAGGCCAGTCCTGCACTTGACTATGGATGCACCGATGGGCTTTGAGTATCGGCCGATACAGACACCGATACCGATCCAATACCAGTGTTTAATTAATAAGCTGTGTGCCTTGCTGTGTGGAAATGACTGGGATCAGTCTATTATGTACGAGGCAACATCAGGCCTCACAGTATGAGGGTCGCAGGTTCGAATCCGGCTTGGGGTCCTTCTGTGCGGAGTTTGCATGTTCTCCCATGTTCTCCCATGTTCTCCCATGTTCTCCCATGTTCTCCAGTTCCCTCCCACAGTCCAAAGACATGCAGGTTAATTGTTGACTCTAAATCGCCCGTAGGTATGAATGTGAGTGTGTATGGCTGTCTGTCTCTATGTGCCCTGCGATGGACTGGCGACCTGTCCAGAGTGTACCCCATCTTATTGATGGATAAATATACTGAATTGTAAGTAGCGGTTTGTAGGATCTGGCGGTATCTAGCAGTGAGGTTGCAGATTGCAATCAACTGAAGCCTCTCCCGTGTGCCAGGAGTGGAGAAGAACTGTGATGGCCGAAGTGAAAATGTGAATGGCCCTCTCTAGAGCCATTTGGGCGACGACGGCAACAAGTAACGGTTGTTAGTTTGTCAGTTTGGTTTGTCCATTCTGGGCTACTGCACAAACATGGTGGACTCAGGGAAGAGGACCCGCTCCCTATGTAGATATAAACAGCTTATTCTAAGCTAACAAAAACACAACAATTTTTAGTTTCAGCTGATTATATACTAAAGAAAACATACATATTAATATTGTATTTCATTTCTGTCAATAGATCCCTTTAATTTTTACACACTGGTCTTTTAACGGTACTGGTATTGGTACTAGCATCATCATTTTTTAAACAGACCCAGTCTTAGTGGTCACCATTATCTGATCCAGCTATTTCAGTCAGTATCGGTTCAGTATTGGTATCGGTTCATCCCTGCACTTGACCATAGTCTTCATCTCAAGTTCAGAGCGGAGTATCGTCAGGGAAAGAGGATGCATGACAGATGTGTTACTAACAGCGCTTCATTAAAATTCATTTATACTCTCTAGAAAATTGAAAAAGGACGACAAGAAACCTTGAGATTAAGTAACAATTGATCCATATGAACTGCTTTCACGGATAATCCTCTTAACATTTTTTGGGGGGGATGCAACTAATGATTTTTTTTCCCTCATTAAGCTACAAAATTTTGTCAATTAATCATTTAGTCTAGATAATGTCAAATAAAGACAAATTACTAATTCAAGTTTCTTATTTATTCTGATCAGACACCCAAGCCCTGAATTATTAATGTCATAATGGTATGAAAGAAAGAAGAGGAAGCTCATCTTAGTACTTCAACTTTGCCCAACTTCTGAGATCTAATCAGCCACATTGATTTAAACCACCTGTGTGAGTGTGCAGAGCTTTTAAAGGCTGTCGCGATGAACAAAACACACAGGAGAGTGACGCCGCTCACAGAGAGACTGCAACATGATCGTCAGCCTGTCTGTTGTTTTCTGAGCTGCTTCGTTTTTCTCCAGCTGTGAGCGGCTCCTCCATTTCCTTTGTGCTCTACAGTGTTGTAGCATGCATACTAATTAAACTGATTAGAACTGGTACTGTATGTAATATTGAACTGGGATACAGCTTTAGGCTTTGTACACGTGGGCAGTCCTGAGAAGACGTCAACTTAGGGAAAAAAAGCATGTGGTGGGGTACCACGGGGCTGCACAGTTAATCGATTATTATCACGATCTTGGCTTCCCACAGTTAAATGAACATAATCGATTATATTGATGTTTAAAATGGGTTCTCAGCTCATAGTAAACTCAGCTGCTTATCAAGTGGAGTGCTTCCTAAACCAACAGCCACCCACTGGGGGGCGATCAAGATGTTTTGACTTCGCTTTTGGGGAGCTGTCATTCCGCTGCACGTGAACCCTGCAGCGACGGAAATTTTCCTGAATTAAAAACTAGCTGCATTATAAACTAGGAGAGTAAGATACTGTATATTGAGTTATGAAAATGCACAGTGTGATTTCATTTAGTGTAAAAAGTTTTGATGTAGTTTGATTTTGCTTCGTCTTGTTTTGGTGCAAAGTGGACGGGGAAGTGAAAGCAGTGTTCTGTTGACTTGAATGAGAGTGCAGTAACAATATTTCGTACCTAAAATTATTGAATAATCATGATAAATATTCAGGATTACCATGTGGGCCATAATCGTGCAGCCCCAACTGTGGGTCTGTAAGGACTTTAAAAGTGCTCTGAGGAGTTTTCATGGACATTCATTTTAAAGCCATTGTGTGCATCCATCAGGGCTGCAACAACAAATCGATAAATCAATTATTAAAAAAAATAGTTAGCAACAAATTTTATCATTGATTAGTTGGGTCTCTGTAATGAAAGGCACATGCTGAGGCAGCGTCCCCGGAGACATTAACCCATCCAGTGCCACGCTTTGAGTAGCTCACGTGATGAGGACATTTTTCTGAATTACTGAAGTATTTCAAATAATAGCACATGCAAATGTACAATTACAGATTAATTTATTGTCTGTTTTCACTCCATTTTTGTGATGGATCAATGTAGCCAACAGGTTTAGCTAATGCTAATTAGCTGAAATGAGGTCAGAGAGATTATAACATAAAGACAGTCTAAAGTGGGTACTTTATTTCTTCCCAGCAGAAACTTGATCAGTATCAGTGCAGGACTGCATCCCCAGTGTCCACTTATTTCATTTTTTCACGTAGTAAAAGCATGTACAGAAGATGAGGAATAAGTTTTGTTTCGTGTTTGTCATGCTAGGTTGTCGAGACGAGTCGTTAACTAACGCACTACACTACAGGAAAAACTGTCATGGCCATTTTCAAAGGGGTCCCTTGACCTCTGACCTCCAGATATGTGGATGAAAATGTTTTCTGTGGGTAACCACCAGTCTCCCTTTACAGACATGCCCACTTTATGATAATCACAGTCAGTCTGGGGCAAGTCATAGTCAAGTCAGCACTCTGACACACTGACTGCTGTTGTTAATAAATATATCCATACAGTTGCATAAAGCAGCATATTAACCCACTCCCATGTTGATAAGAGTATTAAATACTTGACAAATTACCCTTTAGGACTGATAAAAATGTGCAATTAATTTGCAGTTAATCATGATTAATCACAATTATATATTTTAATTGATTGGCAGCCCTAATTTTTAAAGAACATTATCTTTTATATTTACAGGTCAAATAATTTTCTTTGTTCTTGGAAAACTGAAAAAAGCTCTGGGGCTCTGTTGGCAGTTCCTAGAAATACGTCACACCAGTAGCCTCTTGACTACTTGTAAATACAGATGTGGCCCACAATCACTGACATGAAGTGGCCCCCTGCAGTCAGCCAGGAGCCTCCTGAACGATGACAGCATCTCCCCTTCGTGTTTCCTCTTTAGGCGCCTACGTGTGCAAGGGTCGCTGGTTGATGCCACTGGGGGAAGCTTTGTGGGAGAACGCCGACCTCCAGCTGTGGATCCCCATGAAGTTTAAGAGAGCGCCCCCGCTGCCACCCCCTCCCGGTCCAGCCATGTGCACCCTGCTTTTAGATATGCTCGCCTCGAACCCGGACGCTCGGCCCCTAGCGGACCAGCTGGAGGCCAGAGTGCGCTCTGCTCTGAAAGAGGACTCCCTCTGACAAAGTGCACTTAATGGCTATAACCACCATCGGTGCTACATGGAAATATTGACGGTGGACCCCCTGACTGCAGTACTTCCTACATGTGTAAGCAATAGCCACTTTGCTGCCACAGCAAAGAAATATGTATGATTATATGGGATAGCAGGTGCTTTTCTTGTCACTGAAACAGAAGATCAATTTCTAAAATGTGCGCCACATAAAGGGAAAAATACAAAACAAGTCCATATAAAGATCTAGTGGGACTTCCTCAAGCTCTGTTGGAAGTAGGAGCCATGCTGCTACTTCGGCTCTGAATGCTTGACTATGTATTTTTAGTGTGTACATATGAAATGCAAGGGATTATTGCTGCTGCGTTTTTCTCCTCATTATCTAAGCTTATTTTCAGGTGTTAAATTTGACTTCAATTTCAGACATTGTGGAGCTTTTTACTTGTTGAAAAATGTAGCTAAAGTAATTATTTTGTGATAATTTTAACCAAATATTTCCACCACACATTAATGTAGCATATATGTAACCTTTCACTGGGCTACCAGATGTCTTAAATATGTAAAGTGAGTGAACCAAAATTAATTTTGTAATTACAAAAACATTGTAATAAATACTACCTTTGTGACACAACTTGTAGTTGTTTTTGACACTGTCAGCAACAGGTGTTTTTTTTCTCCAAACACATGATGTGTAAATAACATGTACAGCCTCAAAATGTATGATAGATTTGAGTCAATAACAGAGAGCTACCTCCAGGGTCTGAAAAGTTAAACCGATGCTGAAGTGATTTAAACCTGCATTCTGTCTATATCCAGCAGGGGGCAAAAATTAGTCTGATTGTATAGAAGTCTATGAGAAAATGAGCCTATTTCTTGATTTATTACCTCAGTAAACATGAGTTTATTGTCTCAATCAATAGTTTCAAGTCTTCTTTAATACAGCATGATGTTTATTTAGTAAATTATGGTCCAATTTAGAGTCACATAGACCATAAAGCAGAGGATGCTTTACGGCATGGCTACCTTGAGGTTGCTACCACGGCGTTATTGGTAACCACGGTAAAGTAAAGCCTGGTTTATGGTTGCCATAGTGAAGCCGACACGAGGTGCATGCACCATAAAATTACTCATTGTGGGTGCGGAGTTGTCCACTGCATGAAACTTGTGGAGTGGCCAACACACTGGGAAAGAGGCTTTTTGCCACAATAATAAATCTCAAAGAATGCGGCTCGAGGGGAAGCACTGAGAGACGGAAGAGTAATATAACAGAATAATTACAGACACAGTTACAATTTTTGAGGTGTTTACTACTTTCCAGGCAGCCTACTGTACTTTCCAGTAACACTCGCTACTTCTTCTATCCACATGCCCGGTTCTCGCCAAATATAAACAAGCTTTAACTGAACATGGTGGTCACCAAAAATGTCTAATTCAGCATTCGGTTGCAAATAACCAAGATGGCGACGGCCAAAAACCAAGTTGGTAAGAGTTTACGTTATCAGATCAGTCCGATCAGCAGCTTGCGATCCTCGCTCATCGACCCTTTGGGACGATCTTCAAGATGGCGCACTAGAACGACTGCCAGTTCAAGCGAGGAAAAGACAAATGAGAGCCTCAAGATGGCGACGGCCAAAACGCCGAACTTGAGGCTTCAGAACGGCAGTCCACAAACCAATGGGTCACATCACAGTGACTACCTCCACTTCTTATATACAGTCTGTGGTCGACATACAAAACCAAAAGTCTCTTTAGAGCCAAACACTTACATGAATTGAATGTATTTAGTTATTTAGATATTTAGATACAGACACTTTTATATTTTTTCCTCATCTTTTCACTGTTTTGCTTTGAATCAGCAACATTTTAGCATGTTGCTTTCCACATAGAGGATTATAAAAAGTCAAACTATGTTGATGTGTGAGTGTATTAGTGTATATCTGTACTGAAGCTGGCTAGCACCATGAGGCTCGGGGTGACTAACGATCACTAATATACCATCCCCTCATGAACAGGAAATTAAAGCCAGGCACCAGGATTGTTGCTGATCGTATCTATGCCCAGTCCATATCATTTATTACTGGTCATCAGTCTTAGTCATTGACCAGCCATATCCTCTTAGATCACTACTTATTTCAGCAAATCTGTGCTCACATGCCTGAAAAATTGGATGTTTTAACAGAGTCCAGAAAACTTTTTTAAATCAAATGTAATTTAAATCAACCTGAAATTGTAACTTTATGAGGAGTATTAACAGGTTGTTATATATAATTCATGCTTTGCAGTTTTGCTGAAGTGAGGATAGTGACCCACAGAAAAGGCCTTCATAATAAAAGCAGAATAAATGCAGCATTAACATAAACTCTGCCGTTCTCCCACCTCTTCTCTCAGCCAGCCTGCTGATAAGACTCTCAGCTCAGCAGTGTCTGGGATGTGGAGCTGGAGGGGCTAGCTCAATGACTGTGACCTTCACTGGGGAGAGACTCCTCACGCTCTGCTAGCCAGCCAATAGCTCACTCATGACCTTTGACCTCTCTTCTTCTCAGGAGAATTCAGAGGTTTGGTAGATAGAAAGGGAGATTTGTCAAGTATTTAATACTCTTATCAACATGGGAGTATGACAAATATTGTCCAGAAACCCTCACAGGTACTGAATTTCCATCCATCTTCAACCGCCTATCGCGTTAGGGGTCGCGGGGCTGCTGGAGCCGATCCCAGCTGGCATTGGGCGAAGGCGGGGTTCACCCTGGACAGGTCACCAGTCCATCGCAGGACACATAGAGACAGACAACATAGAGACAGACAACCATTCACGTTCACATTCACACCTACGGGCAATTTAGAGTCATCAGTTAACCTAATCTGCATGTTTTTGGACTGTGGGAGGAAGCCGGAGCACCCGGAGAAAACCCACGACGGCGCTAACCACTGCACCACAGTGCAGCCCACCCAAAAAGTGCATGAATCATGGAGTTCCATCAGCTTCATCAAATATGCTGATCTACTTCATGTGCTACAGTTAGAGGCAATAAGAGAGTTTTTTATGATTATTTTATTTTATCGTCCGATTGCCATCCCTAGAGCCACACCGCTGGTGTAACCAAAGAACGCAGTTTGCCAGGAAGTGAAAATCAAAACATCAGCGGCCAGCAGCAACGCTACGTTTTGCCATTTTGGACTGAGAGTGACTACCAAACGACAGTAAAATGTCAGCCTACAAAGTGTCGTACAAAAGTAAATCAAAATTGATATTTATGGTCATATTCTATCGAAATGGTCTGTGTTGGACAAAAAAAATATTATAAATATAATAAGCGTTTTCAGTCCAAAATGGCAGCAGTGGCTGTTTTGTCTCTGCTTCTATTCTCTTTGGTGTAACTAAAATTTATGCAATTCCAACTGAATGTAATAGCTGACCAGATACCACTACACACTGGCTGTGATGGGTCACTTTGACCAGTACCAATATAGATATTAAAAAGAATAATTCAATGGCAACACCACTATTTTCAGTCTGCAACTCTCTGAGTGTTTATTTTTGTGGTGGTGGTCGTGGTGACTGAACTTAAAGGTGTAGGATTGGGCGGCATTTTAGCGGTGTGGTTGCAGACTGCAACCGAGTCCGCAACGTGAGCCGCCAAGTGCAAAACCAAGGTAAACGCCACTGGCCTCGCTCAGAGGCCATCCTTACCATACAACACTGCCTTAGGTGCAACGGAAGTCAGACGGCGGCCGGCGGCACCACGGTTAAGCACTTTCACAAGTGTCTTAGTGAACTATGGTGGCCTGTGAAAGTCGTTTGGTTTGTCCGCTCTTAGCTACAGTAGAAAAGTGGTGGAGCAACATGGCAGACTTTGTCAAGAGGACCCGCTCTCTATGTAAACATGAAGGGCTCGTTCTAAGTTAACGAAAACACACTGGTTCTTAGTTTCAGGTGATTAATGAAACCCTGATATAAATATTATATTCCATTTCTGCTAATTGATCCCTGAAATGTTCCTTTAAGTAGTGAAAACTAAGACTGATCATGAGACGCACTATTATTCTCAACAGTGCATTGACATCAGATAATGAATACATCCGAGTAGAGGTAGAATATGTGCAGCATCAAGACACTTGGATCCCTTTTCTCTTCTGTCACTCTGGTAATTTCTGTAGACAAGTCCTGTACGCTTCACTTAGCAGAGTTTAACTGAACTTGCTGCACTTCAGCTCATGTTGCAGTGAAGATTAGACCAAACTCTACGGCACAAATCAGCTCGGCACAGACTCAGTGAGTCCTTTCACATTTCACAGCTGATAGCAGGAGTGAGCGAGCGTAGAGGGGGAGAGAAAGCCCGAATGTGGCCAGTTCCTCAATGCGTCAGGACTGCAACACCAACACACCGTGCAGTCACGACACGGGGTCCACATCCAGGAAACTACGCATGGCTGTTCAGCTTCAGTCGCCCCCCGCAGATGGAATCCATGAGACATTTTTTTCCCAAATGACAAACCCTTTCCAGTAACAGTGCGGCTGAATGCAGCATTCAGTCAATGTTCAATAGACAGGTAACTGATGGAGATGTAATTGGACAGGCTGCGTCAAATGAGCCAGTAAAACCCTCTCATAGGGCAATCATCAGGGTCTCCTGTGAGGGCCGGCACCCCTGACACTGGGGAATACATTATAGGAGCCGCTCTGACGATGTGGCCTTTCTTTTCCTGGCATTTAGGTGTAATTAGTGAAATATCTATCTAGAACTTTTCCCACTAAGCAGGACAACAACGGTAACTGAAATATAATTTTATTCTTTGAGGAAACAAAAGTGATCAACATCTGGATTTCACCAGAGCGCGAGAATGCATGACAGAAAAACAAGTAATAGGATTAACTGAGAGGCTTTGAAAAGCAATTTATGTAACACTAATATTCAATTTCCTGCCCTATAAATCAAAATTGTGCGATTACACAACGGCTGCCCAGCGAGGACACTTCCCGCAGTTCATTCATCCACCGCCAACCAGTAATAAACGCTTGACTCGTAATGGATTTTCTATTTAATTGCAGCATAAACATGATTAACTCAAACTGTGATACTAAACAGCTTTCTAATCCGAGACGAACACACAGGAACTATTTAAGGGACACCCAGACATTAAGATTTTACTTAAAAAGATGTGTGTACGGAAGCCTTGAAAGGCAGGCAACATTTTTTTTTTTTTGTGGCGATCCATTTTCTAAGTCTGATCTAAATTGTTTTCTCCTCTGTGTTTATGACTTAAGAACAGGTGAAAAATGCCAGAAAGTCCTTTTTTACTGTGAAACAGCTGGGAAAAAATTCATGCCGATTTTTTTCCTGTGAAAAGTCGAAAAAAATTCAGGCTGATTTGTTTTTCACGTTACTTTTTTCCTTGTGAAAACTGGAAAAATAAAAAATTAGGCTGATAAGTTGGCTAAGTTTTTGCCTCTTTCGGCCAGGTTTGTTGTTGTAACATTTAGTTCGACGATCAGAGTGCACCGCTACCCCACGTTCTGAACAGGACCGAGCATTAGTTTAGGTGAGCTTTAATTTTTATCGACGCACTCTAAGCACAAGGTACGGCAACCTTGCATTGCTAGGCAACAGCCTGGGTCAAGCTTACGTCCTGTCAGTTCATTCACATACACTGTAGCAGGAAATAAACTGGAACACATATGGAAGGTATACGTGTACAACTGTGAAATGATATATTGTCTGCTTATGTAACATTACTGTCACTTGTTTACTCACAGGAAAAAAATACGGCACCTGTTTCACAGAAAAGAGAGATTATCTTGCTAAAACATTTTTTTTTATGTTCTAAAGTCATAAACACAGGAGAGAAAATAATTTAGATCAGACTTTAAAAAAATTAATCACCCGTAAAAAAAAAAAAATATCTCGCTTGCCTTTCAGGGCTTCCGTACATTTGATGTCTCAGCAGGATCGTTTTCATTTCTTGTCAGACTGACTCAGTACTGCTTGCCGAAACTGTACTGCACTGACAAGGCACTGATGGTACCCATTTGTTTCACTGTGGAAAGCTAAAAAACAGGTTTTTTTTAGGACCAGTTTAGGGAAAAGAGACTAAAGCAGGCTAAAATTTGACCTTTCTTTTCCCGTAGCGATAAATAAAATGTTTGCATCTGAAATTTAACTCATCCACAAGATGTTCCTGCTCGTCCCAAATGACTTTGCTTTATTCCTTGCGCCCTCTCATGCCGTCACCTTATCTAAATAAAGTGGAGGAGATGCAACGGTATTTTCTTGTGTGTACCAGATAACAAGCAGTGTCCGGCAGAAAAACAACCCCATTATCTCTTCTGACGCTAAGGAAATATACTGAACACTGAACATACTGCAGCAGTCATGTCCCCAGAATATTGTACAGTAATGTGAGTGCGTGTCCAGATAAAAACATTGTCCAGGTTCAGTCCGTTCCAGGTCCGTAGAGGTCCTTCACCATATACGGTCCCTCCAACTCATAGCCCATCTTCCTGTAGTAGTTCCTCGTTCCTACACCTGCAAAACACAGCAGAGAAGACAACAAGGTTCTCAGTCTAGGGGAACCAGAAAAACCTTTTCTCATATGCCGAGTATTGTGATGAGATATATCGTGATATTAGCTTTGTTTGTGGATTTATACAGCATAGTGCCTTTCTAATCTTCCAACCACTCAAAACGTTTTACTGTACATGTCAGCGTTCACACACTGATGACAGATGCTGCCAACCTGCCCATCAGGATGTAATCTAAATACTTATTCACACACCGATGGCGCAGCCTTCAGGGGCAATATGGGGTTAACCAACAATCCGATGGTTGCTATTCTGTCTTTCAGAGGTTGTAGTGGGCTCAGCTACAGTGAATATGCTGATATGAAACAAGAAAACCAAAGGAATCGATTGGGCATGTTAGCTTGTCACGAAGGAGGCTAAATACCGCTAAATTTTGGCGCCGAAAAATATGGTATGGTCATTTTCAAAGGGGTCCCTTGACCTCAAGGTATGTGAATGAAACTGAGATAAACGGAGTAAAAACTGGATCTTATTACAGTCACTTTTATTGAAGCGGGGCTCAGAGATGAGTGGGTCGTCCACCAATCGGAAGGTCGGTGGTTCGATCCCCAGCACTTCCAGTCCATATGTAGACGTGACTTTGAGGACGATACTTAATAGTTTACATAATAAAAAATCAATACTTGTTCTTGTATCAATACAATATTGCCATGCAAAATATTGTGATTTTCTGTATCAATGTTTTGTTCCCCCCACCTCCACGCCTATTGTTAATCCTTGCAGAAACTTCAGTAAATTATAGTTATCAGCTTAATATAGATATATCTGTATTTGTGTGTATTTCAGCTGTCAAGACGCAAGAAATTGTTTGTGTTCAAATCATTTAGAAACAGTCAGCACTGCCAATTCTCATTCTTTAAACTGTAAATATCCCACTCACTACATACATTATATTATAAATAAACAACTTGAATTAAAAACATTTCCTGCGTTTAAATCGGCATCAAAAATAATGCATTGATCAATATATGAATATATAATAATGATATGTATAAAGTTATTATGTAATCAGAACAGTGGGATCTGCATTTATCACAGTCCCTGTAACATCATAGCACTACTGCTTTTCTTTGCAGATTAAATAAAGTATTGACTGAGTTAATCTTTGCGTGTGAAGTATTTAATAATCGAGTGTTTTTGAGTATCTTTACAGAGCTAATGCATATGAGGGATTCTTAAAGCATCACTTATCCACAGCTGATTTATGCTGTATGAAAAGCCGTCCGACGGCAGCAGGACACACATTGACAAATCTGCACCCTCTGATTGGAGATGTGCTGCACCAGAGCGCAGCGCCATTGCCCACTGCGTTTGCCTCCATTAAATCACGTGCAACACACCTCTACACGCACCCAACGGGCCTCTTATAAGTCGGCACTCTGCTGGTTTATGAGAGAGATATAGATAGAGATACAGCATCGCAGTACCAGGGCTCATTAATCTTCTGCGTCACAGCCTCCTTTCCAACTTATTTTAGCAAAAGTTGTGTTTCATGTTTTATTTTTGACATGCAAATGTCGTATGATGAGGCTGTTTACAATGTAAGATGCAGCAGAAATGTGAAGCAGTCGCGTAAACCTCTTCATCAAACAACCATTTCTTTTTTAATTTGCTTCTATCATCACTGTACTAATTAAATGTCTAAAAAAAGAAAACTCACACCATCTGCCGGTCTGCTTGCAGATTTGTTGGTGCTGCATGTTGCCACCATCCAGACAACAATGTCTAAAGAGGAGCTATATGATGCTCTCCTCTTGTGCTGTTTTGTTTCTCACCTGAGATAACAGCCAATTTGCTCGAGCCGTGCTCATCTCTGGCAATTCTCTCCGCCTCCTCCATCAGCATCATGCCAAAACCCTAACCACCAAGGGCGGGAAAAGAACAAATAAAGAGAGTTACCTGTAAAGAAAAATTCAAAAACCTTTGAGCTACTTGTCCCTTATTTTATGGTTAATCTCAGTCTTAAACTTTTCAAAGAAAAAACTACAAGCCAGGAGTGATTACGGTGTCGGAGAAAAACAATCAGATTCACAGCTGGAGAAGAAATCGACGTGTCTGGGTGTCTACTTTGTGTGTGACAGTGGAGCCACCTGATGCTGGAACTTGCTGGGGTCTCGGCTGCTGACGGGGACCACGCTGCCGTAGACGTGCAGCTCGCGCACGACGGACACGCCTCCTTTCAGCTCCGCGCGGAAGGACTGCGGGGAGCAGCGACGCAGGCGCAGCAGGCCGATCAGGATGTCCTGATCCGGGTCCTCGTAGGACAGGAAGGTCTCCCAGCCGCCGTTGGCCACGTAGTCCCTCCGCACCAGCTCCACCTGAACACACACATCACCATTTGGTAAATAGGAGCCTTTTTCCTTAATATTATCAGCATCTTGAGCAATACCACAATATTTCCTCCATTAATCTCTGACTCTATAAATGTGTTTTCCATTACCTGATAAGGTCGGACTTTGTGGTGGATCTCCTGAATGCCCACTTCACGCGTCCTCACGTCTCGACACTGCACACAGATGAAACATTGAAATGGATCAGACCGGTTTCGAAACTCTTGGGACGTGCTGAAGAATCAACATCAATTTGACATTCCACACAAAAAGGCTGTTTGAAATATAAAACCTACCTGCGTCAAGCTAGTTATAATCCGTCAGATATTCACCAAATCAAACCCCAACAATAAATTCAATACAAACTATTGTTGTCATTTAAGTTCATTTCACTTCACACACATTTTGTAAACACTGCTCAATGTAGTAGTCTTCATTGTTAGTGGCGGGGTCCGCCATTCCTGTGCAAATTACCTTCACATCAGGGGCGGAGCCAGATGACGTAAACATTTGAGGCTCTGTTCAAATCATAAGCCCATAAGCTAGCTAGCTAACAAGCTTGCTCACTGAGGTGACACCACTGAATAATAAGTATGTTTTCATTAGTGTATAATCACCTGATAATGAGACACGTTGATTTCGTTTGTTTACAATGAGCCGTTTATATCTACATCAGGAGCAGGTCCTCTTCACTGAGTCCGCCACACTGCTCCGTCATATTTCTACAGTAGCCCAGAACGGACAAACCAGACTCTGTTAACTTTTCCTGCTTGGGCCGGAGTCGATAATGCTAGTCGCTCCCATTGCCGCCGCTCTCTCTCTCGCTTCACCACTCACTTCCCATGTACACACACACACTTTACATACTAGCTCTGATTTAAAAAGAAGACGTGTTTATCGACACGTACGGTGAGTTGCATTACACTGCAAAAACGGATAGAAAAGTTTTGAAAAACTCAGTGGGGAACTGGGTAAAATAATCAAACCTCAGCAAGGCTGCCACCACTCTCTCTATACAAACACAAAGGCTCAGGCTGTAAAAAGAGATTTTGCAGGTGATCACAAATGCTGTCTTTAATAATGAATAATCCTAATAATAATAGGAAAAAGGGCACTGGCAGAGCCAAGCAAAAGTATTTCAGCTTGGCAGTCAATAAATGCCTGCCTTACCCCATAGGTGTTTTCTGATGAACAGCTCCGGTGAGTCTTTTTATCCCAAGTCTTTTCTGATGGATGTTGGTAAGGGGTCATCTGTTTCATGTGCTATGCTGGTTGGTTCGGTGTACCCTTCCCTGGTGTTTTCATGGAGGGGAGGCTGCTCCGATTCTACGCTCCAACAGTTTTAAACTATACTTGGTGTGTTTTTTAATTTGTCATCTTACATAGCATGCAAATTACTCTGACAGTCTAGTCAGCATTTGTCTGTTGGCAACCACAGCTGCCGCCATCACCAAAGTAATACGGTACTGTTTGGATCGCATCCCAGCTGGATACGTCTATTGGCTTCCGTGCTCAAAATAAGCTGACACGGTGTCTTTTAGTTTAATATGAGTGGCCTTTGAGTCTCACCTCAGTGCCCATGTCTTTCATCCTGGCCAGTGCCAACTCTCTCAGGTTGCCGTGCTCCACTCCGGAGCTCACCAGCGGCATGGGGATGTCCCTGATAGGTGGAACAAGAGGAAGGAAAACACAGATGATATATAACATGATGGAAGAATAGCTTCCATACCTGGAGCTGGGTTCATTTTAAAGGGGACATGTCATGCTCATTTTCAGCTTCATAGTTGTATTTTGGGTTTCTACTAGACCATGTTTACATGCTTTAACGTAAAAAAAACACGTTATTTTTCTCATACTGTCTCTCTGAATATCCTCCCTGTATTCATCCTGTCTAAAACACTCCATTTTAGCGCCTCTCTGACTCTGTAGTTACGTCACAACCTTACAGAAGGCCTGACGGATCATTTAACAGCAATTTCTGAATACGATCTGTGTGCATTCCTCTGTGAATTGAGCGTTTTGATAATGTCACATGTGATAATGTCATACTTAAAAATATAAAGCACTTGAGTTATAGTCAAAATACATACATAATATAAATTATAAAGCAAGAAACCTCTGTCTGTCTGTGTCTGTCCTTCGCATATGTATGAGTATTTTTTTAGTCAGTCATCTCATATAATGCAGTAAGTATGAATAGTATAATCAATGCCAACAAAGTCAACAATCTTTGTATTAAGTAGTGACTGAAAAGGCGCAGGCAGAAGCAAAATGCTTATATAAGCCTAACCTATGTACTTCAGCTACCCTTCAGAAATTAAAACTAAAAGGGAAAAAAAAGACAAAAGAAATATCATTTACACTCATATCCATCAAAAATATTTTTACAAACCATTATTTTGAAAACTAAAAGTGAATTACACATTTTAAAATCTATATTAGCATCATTCTATAATATGACCCCAACAGAAATACATCTTGTAATACTCGTTTTAGCTTTTTGTACAGTAAACTGATAAATACCTCTCAGATCATACTGGTTCTCCGTAGTGAAAAAAACCTTTGTACACCATATGGGAGTGACATTGATTTGGCTCAGGAACATTATTTGCATTATTTTCTAAAATACCAAATCATTAAATTACCTAACAGCGTACAAAAGTTCCTTTCAGTTCTTCCCAGAGCAAAATAAATTTGTATCATCTGCAAAAATTACAAATTTTAATATATCTGTAACATTGTAAATATTATTATAAAGTATAAAAAGTTTTGGACCAATTACCGATCCCTGGGGTGCTTCACAGGTGACCTTCCTACATCCCGACACAGTATCATGAATTTGCACACATTGTTGTCTATTGTCTAAATATACATATATGTCGCTTGGCAGGTGTATTGCTCAGGACCTACGGGAGTGCAGTGTTGAGTCTGGTGCAATTTGGACACATGACATGTTCAATATTAATAAACTCTGAATAATCAAATAACCAGCACTGTTCAGTAGTGGGGGCAGGACTTCAGGACTTCAGGACTTCAGGATTCTGCAGACTGAATCAAGTATGTCATCTGCAGCGGGCAGATCGTTCACTTTTGCTGCTACTCAAATTGTGTATGTTTTTGTCAAAGTAACTTATACCTTTACCACCGGCAAAATACCTCCGCTAATTAAATCCATCCTCTACTTTATAACCGCCATGGTTATGTCAAAGCTAGCGACTAATTTGTCTACTTAGAAATTACCTCCACTTAAGTGTATTTCGCCAAATGTTGCAGCCAGTACTACTTGCGTGGCCTGGGTGTCTTTTTCCCCTGTGAGTAAGATTGTACTAATAACATTACCGCCAGCAAAATACCCCATTAATAGAGTCCATGCTCTACTTTATAACCGTGGTGGTTATGTAAAAGCAAGCAACTAATGTAACTGACTGTGAGTAACTGCGATTAGGGTGTGTTTTTTCCCGCTAACCAGAGTGTATTGCATTAATGTTTCTGACTGTGAGTAACTGCGATTAGGGTCTGGTTTTTCCTGCTAACCAGAGTGTATTTCACAGATGTTTCTGACTTTGAGTTCCTGTGATTAGGGTGTGTTTTTCCCTGCTAACCAGAGTGTATTTCATCAATGTTTCTGACTTTGAGTAACTGCGATTAGGGTGTGTTTTTTCCCCATAACCAGAGTGTACTTCACTGATGTTTCTGACCATGAGTAAGATAAGATAAGATAGATAAGATAAGATATTCCTTTATTAGTCCCACAGTGGGGAAATTTACCCATTACAGCAGCAAGTGGATAGTGCAATAGAAGACAAGCATTGATTTAAAAACAATATTCATACAAATAAAAATAATAATTTAGTATATACATAATAGAAAAAGAAAAGAAAAATAAAAAAATAAAAATAAACCAGAGATGTCCATTTATATCAATAAATAATTGTCCGGTTCCTATAATTCAAGCAGATACATAGTCGCACATGAGTCCAAGCAAGATGTGGGTCTGTTTTTTCCATTAATGACAATGTATTTCATCGGTGTTTCTGATCGTGTGTAGCATGACTTGGGTGTGTAACACAAGTATGTCATGGCAGGTGTATTGCGCAGGACCCAAGAAAGTGCAGTGTTACAGTTGTTCTATGAACAGTTCTTGAGAAAGCTGCAAACAGCAACACCACAGGCCAAGCATTCAGGTCCTTATGAACAGCCATTCAGTAAGGGGAAAAAAAAGCACAGGCATGTCAGTCTGACTTTAGGATTCATAAGTTTTTGGTCTAAGAGTAATTCACAAAGTACTGTAGTGTTAAAAGTAGCTCTTAAGTCATCAGTCAGTCCAGAGGACTCCTGTCACTAAGAGCTATTAGTGTGGTATTCCTCTTTAATGAAGCTTCAATCTAGAGTCACTAGTGTCCACTCATTGTCTCACCTCTGCACACGGTAGACTCGTGTCCAAGGCGGCACCAGCGCCAGAATTCGGGCCACCAGGTCCACCAGGGCGCTGGGTGTGTAGCTCTTGTACCGACCCGTCTTCCACAGCTCGTACAGACCCGTACCTCGGATCACCAGTGTTGGGTACAGCTTCAGACCGTCGGGCCTGAATGCTGGATTCTCAAAAAACTCCTGCAAGGAAACACACAGATCCATGTAACGCAGTAAAGCAGCGGTTCTCAAACTGTGGGGCAACCAGAGGCATGACAGGTGACCGGGGGAAAACGTGATGCAGAATTAATGTTTTGTCTGAATCTTTTTCACAACTGAACAGTCAAATAACAGTCTCTTTACACATCCATGGTAGCAGTGATATTTGACAGGAACAAAAAGAAGCTTCATTCATAACGCTGACATTCCATCCAGCTCTAGAACTGCATCAGTCTTCATTCCAAAACTCATTTATTGAAAAAAGAAAGATTGTGTTGCTTCCAAAATTCACTACGTTTTTATCCAATTATTTTATAATTATCCATTATTGGGGCGGCTGAGGGTAGAGCAGGTGTTCCACCAATCGGAAGCTCGGTGGTTCGATCCCTGGCTCCTTCGGTCACGTGTCAAAGTGTCCTTGAACACTTAACCCCATATAAATACATTTATAGAAATTATAATAAAGGCAGTGGAAGATGAGAGACCAGTGTGTATTTTATGTCTGAAAAATCAGCCGACAGTATGAGACCCAACAAATTAAGAAGACCTTTAGTAACATTACAAAAAACATTTAACGTACTAGGACTACATACTGAACTAGAAAAGCACTCGGAGAGTGCAGACCTCCGCCAAGCACCATAGTTTCCCTCCATATTGTAATTCACTCCAAAATAAAAATCCTACATTTTTTAAAAAGAATTTTATATCAGTGGCAAACATAGAACATATGTACAAGACACAACATAAAACTCACAATACAGTAGGCCAAAATGTAAAATGCGTACCCCCATTTTTTATATAAATTGCTATAAAATCCGCCATCTGAATCAGATCTGGATCAGCCTTTGGGATTTGATAGAAGTACACATTGTAAATCCCTGAGTCAAATTTCATGAGCTTTGGGCAACAATTACCAGAGATATTGAGAAACAATGTTTTGGGTCCCATTTACCCCAATGTTAACAAAAATTTCAAAGTGATCCAGAATCCAGGATTTCTTCTGAATCACCCCCAAAATTAAATCAGTTCTTCCTTTTCACATTTTTGACACACCCTGAAAATTTCATCAAAATCCGTCCATAAGTTTTTGAGTTATCATGAACACAGTCAAACAAACAGACAAACAGACAGATAAACGCCGGCAAAAACATAACCTCCTTGGCGGAGATAATAAACTATAAGAAACAAGCATCACAGGAAAACTTATTTCTTCTCAAAGCATTATTAGTTATATAATTAATGTCATCTGAAGAAAAACAACAGGTTATTATTATTTTAGCAAAGTTAGACTAATTGTGTATCCGTCATGACAGAAAGCCCCAAACATTTTATCCATCTATAATATTTTACATATCTTAACAGCTTCGGCTGTATTGTGTCCTTTTGACTGGGATCCCAGTCAAATCGTCATCCCCAGGAATGAGTCTAAGAACCACTGCATTGAAGCATAAATCTGAAGGAAAATTCACCAAGTCACAAAGTCACAGCCACCATTACACTTTGTTTCTCATTAGTCTTCTGAAATGGGATTTTATGACACAATCTGACACACTCAAGTACTTCAACATGAAGAACGACAAAAATTAATCATCCTATGTGACATTATATGTTTCACCACACTTTATGGACTTTATGACATTTATAGTCATATGGGTGCTGAGAATCTGACTGTCATGCTAACAGATAAGATACGTAGCTTCTGACAAGAAAGGCGGAGTTTATTTCATTCATATGACTTTTCTTACATGACCAGACAGCAAAGAAAAGTGCCATTTTTTTAAAAAAAAGGTCCATTTGCAAAGCCTCCTAAGCGTCAAAGCAAGCATCCATTGAGCTCGTGTGAAGCAGATGTCACAGAGGCCGCACAACAGCGCTCGGTTATTCAAGTGAAGGAAATGCTGGTGTCTGGTTTAGTGCGGTGAAGGGAATCGGTGTGATTTCCAGTCATTCTCCTCCCCTCTCTGCTCACTATCGAGATCAGAACCGTGAAGATCTGGAATCGAGGCACGTTCTCCAAAATAGGCCTGCATTATTGGTATCTCATGATCTCCCTCTCGTCACAGCTCATAATCACACGAGGAGATGTCCCACATGGCTCCACAAGCCTAAAGGGGGGAGGGAGGCATGGAAACTGACAAATAACAACGCTTTGATACCTTAAAAAAGGAGACTGGACACTATTTTGGGGAACCCGGCCCCTGCTATCGTTTTTGGATCGCATATCAGAGCTGTTGATGGAGAGGAACCCTGTTCAGGATGCCTCCCCCAGGACAGGAAGCACCTGTATACAGGAGATAAGTGAGAGGGGATCTCGGGCTGTGAGGACGTTGTAATCGAATTTCATTATCAGGACAGCAGTGATAGACGCGAGGAGGATGCAAAGCTCTCCTGCTGCTGCAGCTCCTAAACTGGTCTGTGATCCAGGCTTGATGTTGGGAATTCAGAGGGATGTGATCAGAACAGTACATACAAGCACAATAATGGCTAAAAAGGAAGCATGTTTGAATGTGATTAATGTAAACAGAAAAGAAAATTAAGAGCGCTTCCTTAAGCTAGCAATCAGTAATGAAGATCTCTACGCCGAGGAGACCTGAAGGGAATTACTATTACCAGTATTTCATGTTTTACAGTACATTCAAGTAAACATCACTTCACTGAAACCTCAGCTACTACTTGCATCATATTTGCACCAATTGCATCCCGTCCTCATCGAATTGGATACTGCAAGCAAACAAGACCTTTCAGCTGGAATTCTCATTCATCCATCCGTTCATTATTATGTTCCTGCTTAATCCTTTTAAGGGTCAGGGGCAGCTGGTGTGTTAGTGTAGGACGGGCTGCGCAATTATAGCTAAAATTATCACCACCAGTCATGAGATAACAAATATTAATCCAGATTTTTTATTTCACCATTCACCAAAATGGTTTGAATTCCCTTCCCGCTCCTCAGTGTAGATTTTTATGTGATATACTATTTTTTGACTTTTTTAGGGGGGTACAGGGGGTCAGTAGAAGGTCAACAGTAGAAGTGGTGAACATCATCTGAAAGCTGCAATTACGCAATTAATCTCAATCAAATATTTTAATCGATGATTCTGAGGTCCAATTGAAAAACTCAACTTTATTTTCCCGCTCTTTTTTGATATTTAACACCACCTGCACTCCCTCCCCCCACTCACTCGGGTAAGCGCACCATGGAAGACAAGATGTGATGAGGAGGAGCAAAGGGGAGCCACACACGAGTTGTATGATCTGACAGTGTCAGTGTGATGAGAGAGGAGGTGCTGTGATTGGAGCAGGGAGACAAGAGAGAGGAGATAGATGAAGCGGCAGGAGAGATGGGAAGATGAGAAACCACTGAGTGAAAAAATGGAGAGGAAAGAGAAGAAAAAGATTAAGTGAAAGATAATAGAGACGAGGGGGAAGAGACAAACAAGGAGACAGGAGAGAGATCGTAGTGAGAGTGCACACTGGGAGGAAAAAGACAGCAGAGACAAAGGAAGGAATTAAGCGTCGCCGGAGAAGTGACAGAGGAAGTGTTACAGGAAAGCAAAGAAAGAGACTGTGACGGCTAAAGACACATTTAATCTGCTTCCTCTCACTGTGCCGACCTGCTGCTGCCCCCATATTACCATCAAACACTCGTTCGCACATGCAAGTGGTTCAGTAAACACACACATGGAGATAATGTTTGAAATGTGCGGGAGTCTTTTCCACAACTTGTGAAAAATGAAGCGCTCGTAGCTGTTGATGCTCAGAGGATAGATTGTCCTGAATACCTTCACCGCTACACGGTACATTCCCATTTTCCTCAGTCAGCCCATACACACAACAATAACCTCTAAATATAGTGCTTTGCTGAACTCTTAAAAATAACTCCAGGTCTAATCCAGTTCTAGAAAATCAATAAGATAATCATTAAACCTCTACTTTGTTGTCCCCTTTCCATCATTAAACTACGACTGCTGCACAGCTGCCACCTGGTCGGCAGTGTGTCGGACATTTTGGGGTCCGAGCTCATTAAACCTCCGTTCTGTCCTTTCCTGCTCTCCTAGGTCGACTACAGTAGCCTGTACAGTGCTACAGGAATGAGTCCTAAAACCAGAAATTGAGTTAACATTTTAGCACTTCCGGTTCCCTCGTCTGAGTGTCAATGGGTTTTTAGATAGATGCCTGAAACAAGGTCTGTGGTTAACACAAGCGCAAGAGAGTTTAAAGTTTTATTGTGTGATATAAAATACTGTACATCAATAATTTTGAGGCTTTTGTGTTTAAAACAAAGGTGGTTCCTAACAAGAGGCTAACAAGTGGCAAGTGTTAACGCTGAACACTAGTCCGCCTTTAGCTTAATGGTGGTAACGTAAAATCATGCGTCCGTGGTGTAGTTCCTTTATAGTTAGCGTTTTACTTGTGGCAATTGCGTTCAAATTTCACAAATCATACAAGTGATATTCATTTGTGGAGATTATCTTGCTGAACAAAATGTGTACGTATTTTTCTGTAATGATCCAAAACCCAATGTAAAAATCCCATTGGCTTGTTGTCGAGGGAACCAGGGTGATGCCAAAGATATGGTTCAAGAAATTTAGGAAGAGAGTCTCCATTCTGTAGTTTTTTTCACCAGATTTAAAATACTTTGACATTTTGGTTTGGTTCATAGTCCTGCGGTCGTGTCTAGAAAGTAACCTGCAAATTGCGAAAACTTGCAAAAGTCTTGCAAGACTCGTCTGACAAGCTATCCTTCAACCATTCAATGTCAATGCCTAACCTCATCCATTCGAGGGCAACACCTTACCTCAACCATTTGTGGTCAACGCCTTACCTCAACCATTTGTGGTCAATGCCTAACCTCAACCTTTCGAAAGCAACGCCTTACCTCAACCATTCGAGGGCAATGCCTAACCTCAGGCTCTCTCTAGAGCCAGAGTTTGGTCTATCCATTCTGGGCTACTGTAGAAACAATGGGGGAGCAACATGGCGGACTCCATGAAGAGGACCTGCTCCCTATGTAGTTCTTAGTTTCAGCTGGTTACACACTAATGAAAACATAGTTATGAATATTATATTCCATTTCTGCTAATACATCCTCTGAAATCCTACAAACTGGCTCTTTAACACACAAACATCAGAGCGAAATTGATCTTTTTGTGTATGTTTCAGCAAAAAAGTAAATAATCACAAATCGCAAATTCAAAACACAGAAACAGCTCAATCAACAAACCAAGGAGAGAGAAGTTCTTACTATTGTTGAATGAGTGACATATTTTGGTACGAGTCACAGGGGTGCATCACCTGCACCATTAGTAAAATCTATTATTTTTGTTCATTGTGTTGTTAATCACTTGTGATTACTGCCTACTTCTGTCTTATCAATGTAAAAATAAGCCAAATGAGCTGACATTGCGCACAGCCTCACGCTGAGTCATCAGTTACATCCTACAGTCAGGCGTGTTGGGAGGGAGCGTCGTCTGATTCTGCACATTCACATTATAGCTGTCTTTGCAATCAGCGCTGTAAAGTAGGCCTGCTGTTGAGAGACATCTGACTGCATTTTTCTATTGAGTTGTGTCACAGTTGAGACTGAGTCAACTGTTAAATCTTTCCTGTGTCTATTTTAAGATGCTACATATAGAACTTAGTTGTTGCTATACCACTGTGAAATAAGTAGTTGTGACGCACACTGATGCCAAGCAAAAGAAGAAGACATGACTGTCACAAACAATGAACTTTATGATCAACTTAGTGCGTAACTTTACTGGTATCAGGTCTCATCTGTAGTCAAAGTTGTTTTCCTGTTTTCTTCCTTTTTTGTCAAATTTGCAATTTTTGATATTGGGCTACACAAACGAAATAAATAAATTGACATGCACCATCTTAAATCGTATCATCATTAAATCGTACCATCGTAAATTTCCCCACTGTTGTAAATTTCCCCACTGTGGGACTAATAAAGGAATATCTTATCTTATCTTATCTTATCTTAAACTCAAAAGAACAGATCATTTCCTCCAAACGATATGTAAGGATTTTACTTTCTGTGTCATAAAGTGGACCATGAGTTCTAGTTCAACTAGAAGGAGGCTGTAACCATTTTATGCTGAAACAAATGTCCATTAGCAGTGTGGCATGCTGGTGATCTGGTGGTTAAACCACAAACTGTGTAACATCCCTGACTGAATTCTCACCCAGGACCTTTGTTGCAAGTCATGCCCTTCTTTCTCTCTCTCCATCTTTCCTGTCCTTAGCTACAATATTAATCTGTCCAAGAAAAGGAAAAAATGTCACACAAGGAGAAAATAGTTTAAAAGAAATGTGCTCTGACACCAGTGGCGTCTACAACTGATATTGAGACAATCTGGCCTGAGTCACTGACTAGTTTCTTCCTTATGATGAAACCACTGTTGTAAGGAACCTACACAGACTATAACTGTGCATCGATTTATACATGATGTCCGTCCAAAGGGATTTAAGCCTGAAGGCAATAATTAAAACCCACAATCGATGGTATGTATAACACAACCATTTCAGCCATGCTAAAGGCATGACATTCCATAAATTGACGACTATTATGTTTCAAGTGACCTATAAAGCCATGCGTACTCATGTGCGACAGCTTCATTTGCACTCCCACAGTTAGCCATGAATAGATGACACCCAGTCACCAGAAAAAAAATATTTCTGCAAACCACAGGATACGTTGAATTCAACATTTCTGAACCAAAAACACGTTTTATAAATATGTTTCATTTTAGACTTGTATCACGCTAGCAGAAATGCACGGTGCCACGTGGTTAACACTGTGAAACGATTATGTTTAGTTTACAGTTATGTTTAGGCAACAAAACTACTTGGTTAAGGTTAGAAAAACATCACGGTTTGTGTTCAAAAAATAGTGCAACAACTTAACATAATATAACTAGTGTAAGTAAATAAATAACAAGCGAAACATTAAGGCGAAACAATGTTGCAATACAACGTTGCACAACAAGTGTAACAAGCGTAACAATGGTGTGTAAGAAGCGTAACAACGTTGTGTGAGAAGCGTAACAAGTGTAGCAATGCTGCGTAACAGTGTTGCGTGACAAGCGTAACAGTGTTGCGTAACAGTGTTGCGTAACATACGTTGCGTAACAAGCGCAACAAGAGAAACAACATTCAGTAACAAGTGAAACAACGTTGCGTAACAAGCGAAACACCGTTGCACAAGTGTAACAAGCGTAACAATGGGCCATAAGAAGCGTAACAACATTGCATGAGAAGCATAACAAGTGTAGCAATGCTGCGTAACAGCGTTGCGTAACAGCGTTGCGTAACAGGGAAAGTGTTGCGTAACAACGCTGCGTAACAAGAGAAACAACGTTGCGTAACAAGTGTAACAAGCGTAACAACGTTGCATAACAACGGCAACAAGAGAAACAACATTCAGTAACAAGTGAAATAACGTTGCGTAACAAGCGAAACAACGTTGCACAAGTGTAACAAGAGAAACAACATTCAGTAACAAGTGAAACAAAGTTGCGTAACAACGTTGCATAACAAGGGCAACAAGAGAAACAACATTCAGTAACAAGTGAAACAACGTTGCGTAAAAAGCGAAACAACGTTGCACAAGTGTAACAAGCATAACCGTGTTGCGTAACAACATTGCGTAACGAGCGCAACAAGAGAAACAACGTTGCGTAACAAGCGTAACAATGTTGCGTAACAAGGGCAACAAGAGAAACAACATTCAGTAACAAGTGAAACATCGTTGGGCAACAAGTTTAAAGTCAGCGCTTACTTTTGGTTTCACATGGGACACAAACAGGGGTCTCCTGGGTGAAAGTCCTGTTTGCCTGACCCACCCACCACCCCTCTTGCCCCCCTTAGTGGATGTTATATTTGTTATTATACCATCTGTTAAAAATAACAACAAGCCATATTTCTGAATACTTACTATGAACTGCTCCACGTCCCTCTCCATGCCCACGTTAGGCAGATCTGGCATCATGTGGGCGACTACTTTGAAGCCGGCGTCCTTTGAAAAGTGGAAAGACTCGCATACGGCTCGCACCGTGTGCCCTCTGGAAGAAACACACATTTACAAATACTGAGTTCAATTTCGATGCCTGAAGGTAAAAGACAGAAAAACATAATCTATACATCAGAAACAATCAGACCGGCTGCCATCAGGCCACGTCTGCTTTCTTATCTCCACCCCGACCTACTGACCTGTTGGTGTCTCGGGCCACGTCTTCGTACACACTCTGGACTCCTATCTCCAGCCGCGTGCAGCCGTAGCCCAGCATGTCACTGAGGTGTCGCTTCAGGCAGTAGTCGGGCCGCGTCTCGATGGTGATCCCCACACACTTGGTGTTACTGCGCTCCGAGTACCTGCAGGAGAAAACCGTCTCAGTCATTCCTGTTTTATATCATTTCTGCTCTTAATATGCTTACATCTTATAATATAATTTGCTTGCTTCGATAACATTCTTTCTTTTTTAATTTGGCTATTTAGTCTATGCTAGGATCATTAAGCAACATCAATTTACATGCTGTGAGCTTGCACGGCTCATTATCCCAGATACTAACCTCACATTAAGGACACACTAAAATGCAATAAAGGAAACCGAGGATGGAAATATAAATGTTTGTAATATGTTAATGTGAAACGAGACATTAATGAGTGTTTACTTTGTGTCAAAAGCAAGTTAAATGCTTGAACTGCTCAGTCATTGAGAAGTCCTGACTGTAAAGGGATGTAGATTTATTGTGTCTGGTAACATTTGAAGTTACTCGCACTTTATTTACAGATTCGTATCTAGCTATCGATTTAATTTTCATAACAATTATGGATCAAATGGTTGTACATAATGTGAAAGGAGTCTTTTGTATTGATTGTATAATACTTATCTCTGCTGTTCCCCTCGGCCCTACAGAGAGTTTTAGTGTCTTTCAGCTCTTATGTATAATATAAACTAATATATAAACTTCATAAGGTGATAATATGTTAACGGGATAGTCTGTGTGTTTTGAAGTGGGGTTGTATGAGGTACTCATCCATAGTCAGTGTAATACGTACCAGTAGAAGGTGGTGGGCGTGTCCTCAGTTTGGAGTTAACACACTGGAGGACAGTAATGTACTACTGTGGACGGGGGCAGCAGCAAAATGGATTTTAGACACCTAAAAGAAAGGCTCACCTAAAAAAGCAATATCAGTTTCAGTGTACGCTATATTTAGAATATTTTCACCTGTTTACCTTGCTGTCAGACAGCCCTTCCTGACAAGGAAATGAACCATTTATATCCATCTGTGTTCTTGCGAAAGCTACCAGACCAGGAGTTGCTGGTTTGTTGTGGTATTGTGTGATTTAGGTTAGTTCAAATTCACCGAAGTCACACAATAACACAAACTACCGGTAAAAACAACAATCACGGCAGCAGTAGAACAGTTTTTTGTCTGGTGGCTTTGAAGCAAGCATAGAAAACGCCTTCAGTTACCCTTCATAAAAATAGACTGACGGCAAGATAAAGCTGTAAAATAGTCTAAATTTAGCATACACTTAAACTGATATTGATTTTTGTGTCTAAAATACTGTACGTTTTGCTGCTGCCCCATCCAAACTAGTGTGTGCTCACCACCATCTGCTGTAAGTGATACACTGACTATCGATAAGTGCCTCATATAACCCCACTTCAAAACAATCAAACTATTCCTCTAATGCTGTGTTTCCACCTTGTTGCACTGAAAAAAAAACAGTTAATTTAGGTTTTAATCAATTTATCAATTTGTGCTGACCTCACATTTTATGACTTTCAACTACATAGCGAGCTCCACATTCAACCACGTTTCCACACAGACTTTTAAAGGAAGACTAAAATAAAATAATCATACATTATGGATGGGAGACCTGATTCACTTCACACATGGTATCAGTCAGAGGTCACTTGAATCAGACTCAGGTCGCAAATTTGAGTTTAGATTCAAAAAAGACCTGCAACTTGACTTGGACTTAAAACACCAGTGACTCTTGACTTCACCCTGACTTGAGCCTTTTGACTTATAAATACTGGATACCTTCCCCTGAGCCCAAAGATTAAAAAGTATGTTACTTCAAAAGTGTGTGCACAAACACAATCAACTGCTCGGTACCGGAGAGGTTTATTTATGTTTTGAGAGATCCTTTCTTGACTTGTTTGGGAAGATGATTCACTTGTGGGGGACAAAACTGAACTGATCAAACTGAATTTCTATATTTTGCTTATTGATGAATCTCTGAAAAGTGATGTTTTTTTGTTGAACACCGCATCCTTTATTTTGGTGAATACCAATTAGGATTTACATTTGATTATCTTAATTCCTCTGATCCACTTTGTTTAAACCAACCTGACAGCATCTAATCGAGTTTCTGGAGAAAAGCATGAAGAACCAATATCATGTTACTGAGCACCAGCTGGTGATAGTTATTCTGTTACTAAAATTACATTACTTTTGGTGAAGAGCACATTGTGACTTGTTTAGGACTTGGGACTTGATGCAGAGCATGACTCTGGAATTGCCTGCCTTGACTTAGGACTTGACTTTTTGGGACTTGACTGTCTTGGCTTGAGATGTGACTTGGGACTTGACTCAGGACTTGCAACTTGACTCAGCATGACTCAGGACTTGCCTATCTTGACTTGGGATTTGACTTTTTGGGACTTGCCAGCCTTGGCTTGACATGTGACTTGGGACTTGAAATGGGATGTGACTTGGGACTTGCCTACCTTAACTCGGGACTTATCTCAGGACTTGCCTGCCTTGACTTGGGACTTGACTTGGGACTTGCCTTGCCCTAACTTGGGACTTGACTCTGGGACTTGCCTTGCCCTAACTTGGGATTTGACTTTGGACTTGCCTGCACTGTCTCAAGGCTTGCCTGCCTTGACTTGGGACTTGACTTGGAACTTGCGTGTCTTGACTTGGGACTTGATTTGGGCTTGCCTGCCCTGACTTTCGACTTGACTGCTCTGACTGAGGGCTTGCCTGCCCTGCCTTGGGACTTGACTGGCCTGACTTGGGACTTGCCTGCCCTGACTTGGGACTTGCCTGCCCTGACTTGGGACTTGCCTGCCCTGACTTGGGACTTGACTGCCTTGTCTTGGGACTTGACTTGTGACATGCAAAACAAAGACTTGGTCCCACCTCTGGTATCTGTCCACATGTCTGACTGAGCTCACTATTCTTATGAAAACAGACTAAATGAGTCGTCCGGTCCTTAAACTCCGTCTCCGTCTCTTAACTCTTTTCATACCCCCGCCCCAAATTCCCCAGTTACTTCATTTTAAGTGAAATATTAAATATTTGGAAAAATGTACATTTTATGATCATCAAACGAAAGAAGCAGCCAGATATAGAAAGTGACTATACGCAGTACGATCCCATCTCAACACAGATCATTTTCTGAACTTCATCTAGCCTGAACTGCTACTCCTAAAACTTATTTGAGTCACTGATCGAAATCCCCAAAACAACAGACGCATCTATCCCGGCACACCAGCCAGGTGTCATTTTCTCCACTCCAGCTGCTCCAATGACCATTAGCTCCCCTCATGCCCGAGCATATTCCTTCACATTCTGTAGCTGCTGGCAATAAATGTCCACCGTTTACAGTCTGCTGGCTGATATACACCAATTACAGGAGTTTATGCTCCAGAGAGGATGATCAGATTGTATGAGATGAATCAATAAAAAGTCTATTATCTCGGACGATTATCTCGTGGTATCTCGCTGCCGTGGTCAGATCAGGAGTGGGGTGAGCGAGACACAAACACACATCACAAATATCACACACACAAACACACATAGAGGCAGAGATAAGGGCCAAGCCAGGTGCTGCCTCCCTCACAAACTGAGCAGCAGCCACCACAATTACCACAATCATGGCATCTTAACGAAGAACGCTGATAGCAGAGCGGGGCAAATTCAGGCAAACTCACACCTACAAGTCCACGCACACACACACAAACTGGCCTCCAGGGTCTTATCGGGCTTTAGGGAATTACATAGCCTCCGCTGACAAACAAACAAACAGCCTCGGTCCTGTGAAAAAAGCCATTATTTGGTCAAATGGTCTGTATGACATCTTCAACTTTTTCAAACAAATGGTTATTTCTACTTTGACTTTGAAGCGTCTCCGAGTCATCTAAAAAGTTGCTCCTCATCCATCCTGAGCAGACGTGCGGTTAAATTCATTCAAAGCTGGCCTGACTCTGAAAGTGAGAAATCGATGGAAGTGACTGTGGACTTACTGAGAGCGGCTTCACTTTATTTTCCTCCTGACTTCTGAATGGGTTCATTCGGTGGAGATAATCAGCATATCTCAGCTTCCAAAAGGATGTTTGGAGTTTAGTTGTGGCAAGTTCAATGTAAAGAAGGGTGGGGTCAAGCAGATGTAAACACATCATGGCGTAAATGCTTATAAATATATGGTACAACACTTCCCATGTTGCATGGTATAAACAGAAAAACTGCTTTGTTACACAGGTTGGGAGCAGTGGAGGGAGGAAGTAATGCTCTTAATTATAGGCTCTGTTTTTAATTGACGTGTCAGGAGACACGAACTTAGCAGAGCTGAGGCAATTAGTGGAATAACGGATTAGCTGAAAGACAGAAAATTAAATGAAAGCGTTTATAATTAGGTAGTTATTTAAGTCATTAAGGAAAAAATCCAAACATTCTCTGGTTTCAGCTTCTAAAATGTGAGTATTTTCTCCATTTTGTCTGACTGCAAATTCAATAACATTGACAAACTAAGAAATATTGGTTATGACATTTTCAATTCAGAGAAAAAAAAACAGTGTTACACAAAACAGTCAAATATTGAGATATAATATTTTGTGATATTGTATTGATTCTCAAGACACTATCCATTTTTAATTGATACTTTACGTGCAAGATTAAAGGAGCAGTGTGTAGAATTTAGAGGCATCTAGTGGTGAGGTTGCAACCAACTGAGTTCTCCTCCAATCACTCCTCCTCCCTCCCTTCCACAAGTGTCAGAGACCTATATTTTACCTCTGTCAGAGTTAGAGCGATAATTGCTTCAACGCCACTAATTTCATTAACGCAGTCAATCTTTCGGAGGTTGTGGCAATCTCAGTTTTAAAGCTAGAAGGTTGAGCACCATATGAAACCAGAAAACCTAAATAATTCACTGGTATGAACCATACTAGCTTGGCGGGAAGGGGGTTAAATAACGCTCCAAACTTTTGGAAAAACTAGTATGCCCATTTTCAAAGGGGTCCATTGACCTCTGACCTCCAGATATGTGAATGTAAATGGGTTCTCTGGGTACCCACCAGTCTCCTCTTTACAGACATGCCCACTTTATGATAATCACAGTCAGTTTGGATCAAGTCATAGTCAAGTCAGCACACTGACACACTGACAGCTATTGTTGCCTGTTGGGCTGCAGTTTGCCATGTTACGATTTGAGCATATTTTTTATGCTAAATGCAGAACCTGTGAGGGTTTCTGGACAATATCTGTCATTGTTTTGTGTTGTTAATTGATTTCCAATAATAAATATATACATACATTTGCAAAAAGCAGCACATCTGCTCACTCATGTTAATAAGAGTATTAAAACAAATCTCCCTTTAAGTTACAATTTGAACAGATGAAAAATGTGTGAAAATCTGCGATTAACTATGGACAATCATGCAATTAATTGTGATTTAATATCTTATTCGGCTGACAGCCCTAAAATACACACATCAGAAGCATTAAATCCTGCATTAACTTCTGCCAGTCACCAGAATTTGACTTCCCCATATGGGTCCTGATGATGCAGGATGACAATTTCGATTGTCACGCAATAATCCCGATTAAATATTTGAAAATATTCATATGAATATAATTGGTTATTTTCTGCTCTACTATTTGGACAGAAAAAGATTTTTAAGTTTATGTAAGTAAATCTGGATGACGTCTTTTTGTTGTTACTGTCGCACAGTATTGGCAGAGGGAAAAATCTCCAGCAGTAGAGGAAAGCTGAATGAACGAGTGAACGTAAGGGAAACTCTAGAAATGGTAGAAAAGCTCCCTCTGGTGGAAACTACTGTTAAAGGTTCTGGTGCTTTGCCGTTGCAATGCACAACACACAAAATACTGAATGGGGTTAAACATTTATAAAATACTGCTAAAATTGCCAGTAATATTGCTCCGGAACTGTGTCACAGTATCTGTTTAACTTCCGAGTTTACCTTTAACTGTTGTACTGTCTTATCCATCGGAAAAGAAGAAGCTACTGCTACTGTACTATAATGTTTTATTGGTAGGAGACTATGTTACTGAGTACCTGACGGCCTCGGCCACATTGTTGGAGGTGTGTCCTGACAAGGCGTCGTGCAGGTTCCTGATGAAGTAGTCTCTGTACTCCTCAGACAGGGCCATGAAGGTCCCGCCCATCACGATGAACTCCACCTTGTCCACGCTGTGTCCCAGCTGCTTCAGCTGCACGTCACACACAAAACACGCAAAGCTTTTTACAACCAAAAACAATTTGGCAATATTGAGGCATTTTATCTTCTGTAATTTGGAGTACAGTGAAGAGCGCCAAAGTAGTGTTCTCTAAAATAATAGTTATTATGATTGAGCATAATATCTGGCAAAACAAATTGGAATTACACTTTAAACAGCAGTTGCACATAAAACTGACTTCCAACAGTCAAAGCTCGATGAGAAAAGATGAGAACTGTGGCAAATTGAGATTCAGACAGCACTCGTTTTTACATAAACTGTTGCTTTAATGGGTGGATTTGCTCTGCTGCATTAGACTAATGTGGCCATAAATTTAAATAATGGCATAATTGGGGTCGGGTCTTGGCAGGCGAGTAAAAGCCATGACACTCATTACTGTATACTAAATACATTATCAATGGTTATGATTTATAAATGCATGCAAGCAGAGACTGCACAGAAGCTGATTCGGGGAAGGGGCAGTTTTAGTACCTTGTGATCTAAAATAGAGCTGGGACGAAACACCGATCCCCTGATTCAATACTATCACAATACTTGGATGCTGATTCGATATGTATTGTGATTTTTAAGTATTGCGATTATGATTTATTGTGATTTTTGTTAACTTTTTTAACACTAGAACATGGAGAAAAGTTGCATCATGCACTTTTAGTGTCTTTTATTTTGGAAAATATCTAAATTAATATAGTAAAAATGTTTGACTTTCAGCATGTATGTAGTCAGAGATGTCCTGAAGTCAAACATATCAGCCTCTGTCAGGCATTATTTATTAGATTTTTTCCAGCAACCTAAAAATCAAAGAATAAAGACATTTCCCTTACAAATTAATGGCATTTTCTTTTTAATTTATAAGGGACATGTAATGTTTTATACTTCTGGTGAATATAATCCAATCAATCTGATTTCCATGTATGTATTTTGTGTATACAGTTCCCTTTGTTAACACCTTATTTTGAAAACCGGACATATTCTGCTAACTTCTCCAAGTCCGTCTCTAGCTCGAGTTCTCTTTACACATCCATGTTCAGCTCCATTGTGCCTGTTTGAATGTATTTAACATAAATGTCACTATATTGTAAATATATAAATATATTATATATATTGTAAATTATTGTAAATGTATTATTATTGTATTGTATTTATATTATTGTAAATGTATTGTAAATATATATATATATTGTAAATTTCTCCACTGTGGGACAAATAAAGGAATATCTTATCTTATCTTATATGGGTGCTTTACAGTTGTAGCGTCGGCTGATTTGACCCCAGAGATGAGAGCTGACTTGACTGCATGTTTCCGTAATACAACAATGTATCCTGTCCATGAGATAGTTAGCATGTAGCTTTAGCCGTGATGTCTAGCTCTGCTTTTCCTGCAATGTGTGAAACCCAAAGAGTTTCCATACTTAACTGTATGTGTAGTGTTTACCACGCTGGATTTAAAATGTGAGGGTGTATGTTGTAGCCATGTGGACCCTCTGCCATTTTCTGCTTTGTCATTTCAGCTCGGCACGTTTGTTTTGGTTGACGGACACAGAACGGATATGACATCATGTTACTCAGACTACAACAATAAAAGTGGTAACTTCCTTCTACCACCGCATAGACTGAAATGAAGCAAATAATCAATTCTGGCATTAAAAAATCTATTTCAAAATCTTGTGACACATAGGTGAATCATTTTTTTACAACCTCAAATGCAAAAGCTGACAAATTCCACAACTACTACAAAATGGCAGATGAGTCAAGCAAGTATTACATATAGTTTTGGGTAAAAGGTAACACCAAGCCTAAACTGAGGTAATTGAGAAGACTAAAAAGCTGCCACACTGCAGGGTTACACTGACCTGTTCCACCCGATGTCTGGTCTGAAGGTAGGGGTCATAACGTGCTCGGATTGCTCTCATGGACGTTGGCTATCAGAAAGAGAGGGGGACAAAAATAATCACAAAAATGGTACAAACAGGAAATCAAGACTCCCTTGATGACACAGTGAAATCAGAAATAAAAAAGCTGCTATAATAACAGAAAGTAATATAAGACATATGAATAACATTGGAGTAAGGAGGGTGACTTTACAAAGAAGTAAGCTCATTTCTACAAAGCCAGTCCACCTTTTTCCAGAGACAATCAAGACCAGAATGCATGCCTTTCAGCAGAATACAGTGTGCCTGAAACCCCAACAGAATGATGGATTTATTTAACATTTACTAAGGTGGAATGAAACTACCTTACCTCATAGCCAGTGTAAGACTGTGTGGAGTACTCAAAGTCTGAGTCTGGTCCACCAGGACAGTAGCTGCCAGAGGAAAGATTGAGAGACTCTTGAAATATAAGAACAATAAATGACAAACAAAACAAATGTTGTAATTGAACAACAACAAACTAGAACTGCTCTCGATGGTTTTATCTACATCTCTTGCAGTTTCTGAAGTTCTCCGTCTCTGACATCTGTTGTTCAAATGTCACATTAACATAATCATTCGAGCAGTGCACAATTTTCAAATAAAAAAAAATTAGGGCTGTCAAAGTTAAGACAATAATAATGTGTTAACGCAAATTTGTTTTAATGGCACTAATTTGTTTAACGTATTAACACAACTTGTGATATTTAGGTTGTGACAGGTTCAGTTTTAAAGTTAGAATGAAGGAGGTTAAATAACGCTCCAAACTTGCGTTAAATTTTGGTGAGGAAAAACTGTCATGGCCATGTTCAGAGGGGTCCCTTGACCTCTGACCTCCAGATATGTGAATGTAAATGGGTTCTCTGGGTCCCCACCAGTCTCCCCTTTACAGACATGTCCACTTTATGATAATCACAGTCAGTCTGGATCAAGTCATAGTCAAGTCAGCACTCTGACACACTGACAGCTGTTGTTGCCAGTTGGGCTGCAGTTTGCCATGTTATGATTTCAGCATATTTTTTATACTACATGCAGTACCTGTGAGGGTTTCTGGACAATATTTGTCATTGTTTTGGGTTGTTAATTGATATCCAATAATAAATATATACATACATTTGCAAGAAGCAGCAGATTTGCCCACTAACATGTCGATAAGAGTATTAAATACCTGAAAAATATTATTTTTAAGGTCCATTTTGAACAGGTAGAAAAAATGTGTGAGTAATCACAATTAAATATGTTAATCTATTGACAGCCCTTAAAAGACATTTCTCCAACAAAATGAAGCAAACCAAAATATCTGTAACACTTGTTACTTACACACAGATGTTGCCTGTGAAGCTGATGTGTGGACATCGATGTGGTTTGCACATCACAGCCACCACTGCGATCTGGATAGAAGACATAAGTACTGACTTTAATAATGTCCTGACTATAACCTGTATGAAAACAATCTTACAAACAAGATAAAAGTACCTTCATGTAGTTTAAAAAATGAACTGACAGGGTAAACATTTGTAGCATCTCATCTGGATGAATAATTATTAATCAAAAATATGGTATGAGCTAAAATCAGCTCTGAAGTCTACCACTAGATACATAAGCTGCTCAAACTACACATCGCAGGGATGTTGCATTGTGTATTGCATTGTTTTAGTCTGAAGTTAATTCAAACAACTGGGCTAAATGCACCCAGTGCATTTCAGCTGTTTGGTTCCAGCCTTACAGAGCTCAGCATTTAACTGCTGGTCAGTGTGACAGACAGGGACATGAGGGCTACATACCCCACTGGCAGTGCGGATGGGTTTGGCCTTTAGTTTTGGCACCAGAGCCCGACGGTAATGTGGTGGAACGGCAGCGATGATGTCCACCAATCGAGGCTGGGCTTCAAGTCCATATTTAGCTGAAGTCTTGGTCTTCACTCTTTTCACAACAAAATCATAGAAAATAATATGTCTGGAGTACATGGTAGTAGAAGAGCATATGTGAGTCATTGTAATCTTTTCCATTACGATGAGTAGACATACAAGTACAATTGAAAAGGAGCACAAAGTTCTAATCAAAAGGCCTTTTCAAAGGGTTTTTTAGAAGGGTCAGTTCTGAAAAAAGAGCCAAGAGGCTAGACATTTACATTTCATATCTTATATTGAAAGCTAGGAATTTAAATGTGAAAACTATACACCTTTTTAATCTCAGCAGATAATTGATTTATTAAACACAATGATGCATTTAACATATTTTCTACTCAGTTTGATTCTCCTAAATTCCCTCAGCTTAAACAGCCTGAGTTAAAACTTTTTAACAAAATAAGTATTAGTATATAGTATAGTATAGTATAAGTATAAGTATCAAGACATAACTAATCAATGGGATCATTTATCTACTAATAAAATTATGATCTTATAATCATCAAACAATTTAAACACCCACAAATTTGGTGTTATATTAGCAGGTTTGTTAGCAGGCTATGTAAATAAAACTTAGTGATGTTGCTTACAACCGTCTACAACAGTGTCAATAGTGTGAGTGGTCACACTGATAAATAAATGTGAACGTAAATAGTCTAATAGTAAAAAGTCTCTTTTTGTAAGAATGTATATGCACTATATGTATAAATGTTTTTCACATTTATAAATGATCAAAGGGCTGGTTTGAGGTTGTTAAAGGCCAATGGGCCACCAACTGAATAGGCCTGCCCAGTGCCTTATAGTAAATACTTTAACTAGTTCTTAGCATTAGTACAAATAAATGCAATCTAAATCAGGTTTAGCTTTTCCAAAAAGACCATCACACATCAATTCAGTTGCTATTATATTATATTATATTATATTATACTGACATACTGCCAACCAGGAAAAAAATATTCCTATCGACGGTAAAATCAATAGTTGATTGACAGTTGCTTTTTAAAGCTGATGTCAGCCTTTACACAGATGCACTGTGCATATATATCCAATATTCTTAAGCAATACATTAAAATCACAGAAACAAGTGTTTTATTTCATCAATTTGTCTAAAAAAAACTACTTCATCTCTATCTAATGTAATCTGACACAACATGAGATTTCATCCATACAGCTTGGTGGTTGGAACTTAAACTGATTCCAAGGAGCTGTGTGTGTGTGTGTGTGTGTGTGTGTGTGAGTGTGAGTGTGAGTGTGTGTGTGTGTGTGTGTGTGTGTGTGTGTGTGTGTGTGTGTGTGTACACGGGGAAGACTTACTTGTTGAGATTAATGTCTTTGCCCTCTTCATGGGCTTCAACCAGCTGCTTGATGACATCGGCAATTGTCATCATCATCAGCTCAGCTCGGCTGAGATCACCTAATAAACATAATCAATATTGTGTGAATTACTATTTGTTTAGTATTTCCATGTAGACAACGTTACATAGATTTCAAATGCTGAATCTACAAGCTCCGAGTACAACTAATGTTAGCTAGATAGATAATATTGAGCAACAGTAGTTTATAAGAGCCACTGTCAATAACTGGACAAATTCAAGCTTCGCTGTAGGACGGAGCATTTTCAAAATATGTACGACTTTATACGCAGTACGGTTATAACTAAACCAAACTATAACTAAAAGTTAAATCTCTGTTATCACGTTATTAGACCTGGGAAGACTTGTTAGCATTAGCAACTAGCTAAAGCCAGTCTGACCAGTTTAGAAAGTAATTTCAGCTATTTTTAACACCTTGTCACAAACTCACTCTTTTTCTTTGGCTTCCCCATTTCTTCCTTTAGGCACGCAGTCCAAATATCAACGGATGTGTGCTGGTTTGCAGAATTACATCTGTTTTTTTAGCCGGAGAGGGCTGTCAGAAATGGTAAACAACTCCACGTTGCGTCAGAACCACAACACGGCTTCTGTCGTACGGCAATCGAAACTGTCGTAAAATAACGTAAATTCATCCGTTCCCGGCTTTTCTCGTATTAATCTGCTGATTATTAAGATTTCTAAAACGTTTCTGAAGGTCAAACAGCGGCACGGTGTTATCACTGTTATGGAAGTTTAATTAGCATTAACTGGGGATTTTTTACTTCATTTTAATTAACATGTTTTGGACAAAACACGTTCAAGGAAAAGCAGACTTGTAATGCGTGTGGGTCCACACCGTGGCGCTGGATTCCCTCTCAAACGTGGGCAACTTGGAAGCTCGGTAAATCTCACAGCAAATCCCTTTAGCTGCGAGTTGACATGGCTTGACTGATCTCTGAGGGAAGTTTCAGGAAATGCAACAGGTGGAGGAGCCGAGGGAATGAACTGTGGACTGTCGTAAGTGTTTTTTTTTCATGTTTACTTACCTAAATAGAAAACCAGAGTTTCATAGAGCACTGTACAGGGGTCAGTTACATTTATAAGCGGTCATTATGAAAACATTTGACCCATATATGTGCTGTTATCCAGCTCTCGTTAGCGTCCCTGGCTAGCTGCTGTGTGTACTTGAAGGTGTCTGTGGGAGTCGGACAGGGAAACACTGCGCACTCGTTCACACGGTTTGTTCACTTTTCTTTGCAATGCACTTTGTACTTCACCTTGTTATGTCTTCGTGCAAGTTTTTACAAGCTGCTTTGAGTTGAATTTAAGTATTAATTGTGTTATAATAAGCAGGAGTCAGTAGTTCACCGCGTGTATTTACAGATCTCACGCGTGAAGGTGCGTTCAGGTGTAAAACGTATTTAAGTTTTAGTTTTAAGTAACGTTGCATGTAGCGTGTGACTGGTTTTGCTTGTGTCCATTCATTTATTTACAAGTCAGGTGGCACCATGGATGACAACAGCCTCAATGACTCCAATGTAAAGGTCGCTGTTCGTGTGCGGCCAATGAACAGGAGAGGTGAGTATAATGTCAGAGAAACCTTGTGACGCCTCTGGTAGCCATACAGACACGTACTGGTCTGTTTTTAAGGGGTCAGACAAAGACCAGCTCCAGAGAGACGGGCTTAATTTATAGTTTTCAACAAACAATAGAGGTCTCATTCCTGTTTGTTTCTTAGAGCCAGGCTCTGAAAAGGTCCATTCTGCCCCTCTTTGGGAATGTTTTGGCTGGAGTGCTGTGGGAGTAGACATGGAAAAATATAGACGGGACAGTGACATCACATCCTGACAGAAAAGGGACTGTAAAGCATGTACAGAGTCATGTTGTAATGCTGAGAGGGACTGACATGCTAGCTGGCAAATATATATATATATAACTGAAAGTCAATTAATAACAAAATAATGACAAAAATGTTCAGAAACCCCCTCAGGTCAACAGCTGTCAGTGTGCTGACTTGCCCCAAACTGCATGTGATTATCATACAGTGGGCGTGTCTGTAAAGGGGAGACTGGTGGGTACCCATAGCACCCATTTACATTCACATATCTTGAGGTCAGAGGTCAAGGAACCTCTCAGTGTTTAGTAAGTTAGTAGTGTTATTTAGCCTCCTCACGATAAGCTAGTCTGATATGATGCCAGCATCTTCATTCTAGATTTAAAATTGAGATGGCTACAACCTAAAAATCACAAGTTGCGTTAATGCATTTAAGAAATTAGTGGCATTAAAATGGATTTGCATTATTATTGCGTTAACTTTGACAGCCCTAAAAAGATCACACTTCCAGTTGGGCTTCCGCAAACCTTTCTAAAACTACAAATATGCCTAATTAAGTGTAAGAGTGGTAAATTTTGTGGCACGCAGGCCTTAATTCCTGCTCCGACAGGAAGTTTCTGCACAGTCTCGGCATTTAAAATCTTGTACTGTCGGTAGGAATGAGGAAGAGTATCTGTGACTCTGGTTCCCCTCGCTGTCTGCTCAGGGAGTAGTAAAGTTGTTGTAGTGTTTGCACAGGCAAGTCCTGGATGAATCACCATCAGTAAAACTATTTCCTGCCTCTCCATGTTGGGCTGTTTGTGCTGTGATCATGGGGAACTGGCACACACATGGTTTATACCACCTGTTATTCTGTGATGATGAAGTGTCAGTGACTACTAAGGAAAGTTATGATGACCAGTGCAGACAGTACTTGCACTTTAAATTGTGATGATTGGAGAGCCCTTTTACAGTTCACTGTGCTTTTCACATCTTTTTTGTAGGCTTAAAAATGATTACATTATTAGGCCCATTCACCTGTCAACAGTGTGCATGGAAAAGCATGTTTCATGTTATTAAAAATACATCAGTTGTCTTGTTCACTTCTGTTTCAATCCAGAAAAAGACCTAAAGACAAAATGTGTGGTAGAGATGGAGGGGAACCAGACGGTTCTGCATCCAGCCATCGCCACCGCGAGCAAAGGAGACCCCCGGTAAGCTGCAGAGTTTCACACACTAGTTAATCACGTAATCGTCAGTTTAATGCCAAACCATTAAAACCTTTGAAAGCTGGGTCATTTTGCTGTTTACTTTTTATTTTATTTTATTTTTTCCATTTTGGCAAATGCTAATCCTTCTTTGGACCTGGGCTATCCACACTGGGGTCACCATGGGTAGCTACATTATTTGTTGTTCGGCTTTGATTTTTACTCCTGAAACATTTTTCTGTGATTATAGCGGAGGTTTGGGCTTGCGTCACATGACTTGGACTGAGGGCAAGTCACGTGACTCGCACAGTCCACGGTCATGTTTAATCTACTTGAAGATGCTCGCTGATGCGCTGAACTTACTGTATGTATTGCATTTGCAATGCGGAGCAAAGTCGTTGTTGCACCCAGAGTACATGTGTCAAACTCGAGGCCTGCGGGCCAAATTAGGCCCGGCACCTCGCTTTATGTGGCCCGCAAGGGCTTGCAAAGAATATATAACATATATATATATATATATATATATATATATATATATATATATATATATATATATATATATATATATATATATATATATATATATATACATCATACAATTCTTTGCCGCTTTACAGAAGTACGGTGTCCTTAAACTACATGTCCCACAATGCATTTTGATTTTGTTACATGCGCACTGAAGCGTCTCAATATCACCGGTTTCTAGCAGCGGCGCTCTAGCAAGTGATGGGGATGTAAAAAAATACAAATAGTACCAAAATGTCCAAGAAAAAACATGTTTGTGCTTATTGGCGACAAGCCGGTATATCTTCTTTGCTACGAGGCAGTGGCAGTGACCAAGGAATATGATTTACGGCAGCACATCAACATCAAATATGAAGTTAAGTATGTCACACCGCTGTCATCTACCACATGATCTCAGCAGATCAGCTGTTGGAACACAAACTGTTTATACGCCACAAACTGAACGTTAGATCAGAGCATATTGATCTGTTGGACTGTAGTTCTTCCCTCTCGACTCCGACCACAAAGTTAATGGAATAAACCGTGTTTGATAATATTTGTGTGATGGTTAAAAAAGACCTTTATTATTCACTTGAGAATCATTTTGATCTTTGATGGACGAGTAATGATGAGGGTTTCTTAATGTCATAAATTAATTGGATTTATGTCATCATAACACATAGAAATGTGAGTGTGTGCCCACATACGGTATTTTTATGTTTGTGTGCATGCATTTATATTGATGCACAAGCATCAGTGTTTTTGTTACTGAACTCATTTTTAAATAAATTGTACAATATTTCTGCTTGCAATTATTTTTCCTAGACCTCTGCTTTCAGAGCTAGTTGTTAAATAAATTATTACTAAAACTAATAATAATCAAATGCAGAGGCAATTTTGTAATTTGATCAAGAGTAGATATAATTATATAGTCTAACAATTTCAACCGGCCCTTTGAGGGCAAACATAAAGCTGATGTGGCCCGGGATGAAACAGAGTTTGACAGTCCTAACCTAGAGGAATAAATAGTAAAAAAAAAAAAAAAAGTGTGGAAACGGGCTACTTTGTGAACACATGCCAACGACAACATCAGCAATGTGTCTCACATATGGTATCCTGTCATTTACTGTGTATTTCTCGTGTGTGTTTTCGTGACAACATAGTTTGTTGACCTCATCGGGGATTCCTCCCGATGAAACATCTTGTAGTGTGTGACCTCCTGTCGCCGGTCAGACAGGTAGTATGAAAACCACGACTTAAAGCAAGGCAACAAGTTATGTAATGTGACCAGTCCTGCGATCCGATGACACTACACGACCTTTAGTCGTGTAGTGTCATCGGATCATCGGTGAACTTGGCTTAACCAGCCAGACAAGTTAACGTCCAGTCAACTCCCACTATTACTCCTTTCAAGTCTTCCTCCTCCCTCTGTGACCTTCCTGCATCATTCCTGTCTTTACAAAGGGCGTGTCTGTTCCAGCTCAGTCCTGCTCAGGTAGCCAAGCCAGGATCTAAAGGACTAGGAACAAAGGTGCAAGACTCAGAATTGAAGATACAATTTATCCATCCAGTCAGTATGGACATCTTTGGTTTAATATATGATCGCAGGAGTCCCATCTGAATTTCCCCCCTGGGGATCAATAAAGTATTATCTTATCTTAGTGTAAAGCATCAAAATAGTAACGCAGTGCCAGACGTTGTGGGTGTTAAATTGAAAACGTGCCACTGGGTAGGAATATGTCGTATGTCTCCAGTGGTTGCTGTTGACAAAGCAGTGCAGTCCTCTTCTGTCCTCCATGCCAGGCAGTGAGTCAGAGCAGCTCAGGTAGATGCTCCCTGGAGGTTTTGGCCTCTTCTCAGGTTACCTCGTGTGGTAAATACGCCTTAGGGCAATCCCCTCCAGTAACAGAGTATGAAATGAATCTCTGTCTTTGTAGAGAGAAAGAGTCTCATATGCATTTTTTTGTGCGTGTCAGTCTCTTCTGCCCTGACATGCTTCAGCAGCGGTATGCTTCCCCTTTGGGGCTCAATGTGAGCAGGTTTTACAAGCTCAGTGCAACACCGGCAAGCACTTCCATGATCCCAAAGCAGCGCATGGGTCATAGAGAAACATAAGTGGGAGAAGGAAACTGATTTTGAGCAGCAAGTCGGCAGGTATTTTTAACTGGAAAGCATGAGTCTCTGCATCAAGGCACTCTTGATTAGCTTCCCAGCAGACTGTATTCTATTATGAGCATAATCAGCATTACAGAAAAGCTTTGTTTGTTGGGGGGGAGTCACTCACCAGCCAATTCCACAAGGTTTGTGCTGCTTAGTCAGCTCACTGCCTGACAGGTTTAACTGAATTGCCGCATGAGCCTCAGGGGTTGTTAATATGTTACGGCACCCTTGGTTGCTGCAGTCGGGTATGCAGCAGGGGCTGTCAGACCCTCGGGATGCTAGAGATTAATACAGCCTCAGGTCTGCTTTCATAACTTCGGAGTCCACTGATAGTCAGCAGGCCTGTAAAACTATATATTCATGGATCCCATTTTACTGCACATGCTGTAAACAGACCTTGAATAGTTGCTGGAATATTTATCAACCCCTGCAGAATAATGGCTAGAAAATGAAACAGAAATTGTGAGCATTTCTTATCTGAACTTTGCTTTGATAAGAGCCCCACTTTGAAGAGTTTTTTTTATCTGTTTATGGGATCACAAATGTTTGTTTTATATCCTTGAGAATGGTCGATATACACAGTTTTTTTTTTAATATGAAGAGAATTCACCCAGAAGGGGTGTATTATCAAGCTGCTTAAATCTGGATAATCTGGTCGTGTACGTCTCCATGTTGCTGGTCATATACCTTCCTCCTCCTTCTCCTTCAGTGACTCCTTGGAGCTGCGAGGCTCTGCCAGTTATCTCAGGAATGTCCTTGCCAGCCCAGGAGAGGACAAGACTTAATGTTGCTCTTTCATGGACCAGCCAAGTCTCACATAGGGAGGCCTTGTTTCATTACAGCCCCCCCATGTGTGTGTGGCTGACTAAATTTGCAGCCTTTTTTTTTTTTTTTTTTTTTTTTTTAACCCCCAAATTGATATTATTATTTCTGCCTGAGTGAAGGCTGTGTGTGTTGAGTTATCTATGGTATCACTCTTAAAAGGGGGCTTCCCTGGAGACTGGCTGCCTATGTTTAAGCATGATGGATGTAGATCTTATCGTAACAAATATCTATATTCTCACATTTTCAACATTTTGGGTGGCCAGTTCAAATAGATGTATATGTATATATTCATTACTGGAAATCATCTAACAACACAAAACATTGACAGATATTGTCCAAAACCCTCACAGGTACTGCATTAAGGTTTCATAAAATATAAAAGTAAAATATGCGTCTAGTGGCAATCCATGGGAAACTAGCATAACAGATTGCAACAACAGCTGTTTCCAGTGTGCTGACTTGACTATGACTTGATCCAAACTGTGATCATCATAAAGTGGGCATGTCTGTAAAGAAGGAGACTGGTGGGTACCCACAGAACCCATTTACATTCACATATCTTGAGGTCAGAGGTCAAGAAAATGAAAATGATAGGTCACTGAAAATGGCCATGCCAGTTTTTCCTCGACAAAATTTAGCCTGGAGCATTATTTTACCTTCTTTGTGATACGCTAGTGTGAAATGGTTGGTGCCAATTCCTTCTTTAGGTTTTTCTAGTTTCACTATGATACTGTAGAAGTATCTTCGCTCTAGCTTTAAAATTGAGGCCGTTACAACCTAAAAATCATAAACGTTGCGTTAATGCGTCAAAGAAATTAGAAATTAGTTTAAATTACAGTTCCCTTAACACGTTATTAACGCATTAACTTTGGCAGTTATTGTATGTTAGTGTTTCATCATGTTAAAGGTGAGGTGTGTAGGATTTGGTGGCACATCTCGTGGGCAGGATGCAGATTGCAACCAGCAACCAGGCAACCATCACAAATACATTTTCAACTTGTAGGAAGTGGAGATTAAGGACATTTGTAATTCTTTTGTGATGCAGTATTTGTCTTTATTCTAGATGGTTTCGGCTCATCTCCATTGGGCAGCTTTCTAATATTATATAGTGGTTAGATGTCCTTTCTGAACGGCTAGTGTGAGGACTGTCGTAGACTGAATTAGCATTACCCCGAATGCTTGACAGCCTCCGTGAGCAACCTGCTAAAGATTGGCTGATTCTGTGTAATGAGGACAAAGGAAGTAAACTGTTAAATGCAGACTTAAAGCTGCTGTAACAGATTTTTTGACCACTTGGGGGCAGTGGAATCAAGCTGTAAACACAACACTGGCATTTTATCGCCTTTTAAGTTTATATGGCTAACTTTATAGCAAATAGTTTACACATCCAGCTGACACATTATCATTCATTTGGAGACGGGTTTCTGGCCATCTGATGAATGTTAGTACAATACGAATTCTCTTTTACCTCTGTTTTTGGTCTCAACCATTTCGAAAGGGAACTATCTAGCTGCTAAATGCGCAGCTATGTTCACAAGCCAACTTAGCTGGTTGCTAACATGGTCTGTCAGGTTGCCAGATAAGATTTTTTTTTTTTGTTGTTGTTGCCAAAACAGCTGCCTGGTTCAGCTGAAAACAACACCATTAATAGCGGTGTGTGAGTGAACCAAAACTATGAGGTTGTGGGCCGGAAAACCAAAAACATTATTTTAAAGCTAAACTAAATTATTTATTTATATTTATAAATAAATTTATTTTATATTATAAAATTATATTATTTAAATTATTTAACGCTAAAATGCTCAATAGAGCTGAGGGGAACTGAGAGCTGGGTGATAATATTCTGTGGCTTCATCACTAGGAAGGCTCTTCTCTACATGTAGTCACATGATCCACTGTTAATAGAAATATTGATTAGCAGCATTGAACATCACCTGTAAGTATAAGGATTGTATATTCACCAACACGGTGTGAGTCACACTGGTTTCATTGTGATGGATAACACCACGAAGTTGCACCAGAGCATAGGACTTTTGATAATTAAATTTGACGTTTGCTGGCTGGAATGTGGTAATGTGTTTGCTGACTGATGCATGGGATACCATTGTTTGCTGCACTGGGATGAACCTAAAACGCGGTGACTGTGTTTAAAGTGCTCTGGCTTGGCCTGTGTCTCAGGGACACTGAAAGGCTCGCTGGTTCTTAGTGCTGTGTCACATTCTCCACTTGATTCACAATGAGCCAAAGAGGATTAGTCAGTGTGACAGATTTTTAAGCTTCACTACGATTAAAACACCGTTGACTTTGTATCCTTGAAAGTCCCCCTCCTTACTCCACCGACTTTGACCCGGGGTCGTGCCAGATTTTTGGTATTTGCTTGCTCTGCTGTTGCTGCGCTGCGGTGTTGGTTGCCGTACTTTTCTGAACTGCCACAGAACAGTTTGTGAATGTCAGATATCTGTTAAGAAACAGCAGGTCACAGCATTGACATGTTATTAATGAGTTAGTAGTACTCATCCAGGGAGACACGCAGTAGTGCTTAATGTCCTGACTTTTAACTGAGCTCTTTGCAAAAGTCCTCCCATTGATTTTGTATGGGGGCAGTGCGTTTGGATTGCAGCTGTGGTGGCTGCAGGGGGTTTCGGGAAAAAAACACAGTGGCCTGTGGCGGAAAAGTAGAAACCGAATCGGCTTTTGAAGAAACGCCTCCTGAGGTGGCCAGTCTTGTAACCGGTGATCCGGAGCTATGATGCCCAGCAATGAGGGAACAAAAGACGTTAATCGTCACAGTCAGTAGGCCATTAATGAGCCATTAAAGGGGCTCTTCTACACAACGAATTGCCGCTAACGCCTGATCTGGTGTCCCTTGACCAGTTCGGCCGCTGGCTGAGCCCAGTAGGCCCATTTGGTAATGCATCCATGCAGCTAAGAGCTGATTTTTCTTTACATTTGCTAGCCTGGTGTCATCTTTTCTTGATCTAATGAGAAGTATGGATGCACCGATTTATCAGACAAAAAAAGGTATTAGCAGATATTCAACTCGTTGACTTCCATCGGTAGATAAGATTCGCCGATGGCAGTGGCTGATGTTTTTATCTTCTGTGTCGCATCAAGTTTGCGCCGGCTAGATGTTGTGTTAGTAAAACATTTTAAAAAGAATCTTTTTCATGTGAAAAAATGTGTAAATGTGCATGATTGAATTTGTGTTCACTCAGAGACAGTATAATGAAAGGCTGGATGATTTTCTGTGTTACCCTGGCACACAAGGAGAAAAATTACAGCAAAAACAAAATCAACAAAAACATCAACATCGGCTATCGGCCATATTGTTACTTTAAACATCAATATCAGTATCAGCTTCAGTTAATCCCTAATGAAAAGTGATGTCTACTCTGAGCCCTCATGGCATGCTGCCATGCAGAGTGGTTAACAGTTCAACCAGTTTTTCTCCTCTCAGTTTGCCTCATTTAGTTAATTACAGTATATGAGGTTATCAAGACTAGAGGCAGGAAACTCTGAAGCACTATGAAGAAAAAGAAGCGCAAAATAGATGAATCTGAAACGTAGACATCATAATATTTCTATTATAGACGTGTTTTATCCCAGAGCCATCTAACAACTAGCTAAAATTAGCTCTTGACCACAAGGTTGGGAACCACTGGCCTCCAGGTTAGAGATATTAGAGCAAGGGGGTCGATGGTCCAAGACTCCCCAGACTGGCTGGGAAAATGTTGGTGGGAAAGATTAAGCATACTCTACCTTTTAACAACAGTCAGGACTCACTGACTCTAATTTAAAGAGGACATGTTATGCTCATTTTCAGGTGTTTACTTGTATTTTGTATTTTCTACAAGAACATGTTTACATGCTTAAATGTTCAAAAAACCCTTTATTTTTCTCATGCTGGCTGTGCTGCCGCGCCTCTTTTCACCCTCTGTCTGATAGCTCATCCACACTATATTTGCTTTAAAATGTCTCTATCCATACTACAACATCTGAACATGCACATCACATGACCATTCACGTATACTGGGCACACGCATGCCAGCGTAAACAGGAAGCAGCGTGGTTGGTCGTTCAGTTGCACAAAATAATACGAAAGAAGACCAGCAAAGGCAAAATGTAAGACCAGAGATTTCTTTGCTTGAACCGGCGGCGAGGTAGAGCTGTTAGGTTCATCTTATCTTATCTTATCTTATAGTTTAGTATAAGGCCTTCATCGTGGCTGAAAACGCAACAAATGTTATTTATTGTCTTCTGGAAAAGGTTCATGTGATGGAGGCGTGACAATTCAGGGAAGGACATGTGATGACTGATGAGACCCAGTCAAGAAGCGAACGTGGGTGTCTGCTTCATCGATTTTAAAGGTCTCCGTTTCTGTCCATCCAGACTAAAACACAACCCCGGTGTTTTAAAACTTAAACAGAGTCAGCAGCGTTTTCCATTTCAGGGGCTCAAACGCTGGAGTAGTGTGGACGTTAGGCATTAACGTAGCAAGAGTTGTAAAATGAAATTGAAATGTAAAATTAGTGTGGATATAGTCTGAAACACTCAGCAGCCGAACCAAACGCTTCAGACTCGGCTCCAGCTCTGCTCTAATTAGCTTTGTTTGAGGGTGTGGCAATGTAGCCACTACGCAGGTGTGTTACTCTGTGACATCACCGCGTTACGGAGGAAAGGGCGGGACTTCAATCAAGGTGTTTCAGTCAGTTCAGGAGCAGTGCTTCTGTGGTGGAGAGTAACCCTCTTTGGTGTGGGCTTCGAAACTTTGCAGATCTTTTTTTCACAAAAGCATAACAGGTACTCTGATATTAAAACGGGCTCAGGGCTCTTGCTTTACTTTCCCTGTAAATTATCCTCCGCTTTGCTTTAAATTTTGAGAAGTGCTTCTTACCAGGACTGGCATGTCAGATGAATGTCTGCTAGTGGTGATAGTGTTGCCATGTGATACATGTTTTCACATGGTCTTGTTTTGGCGAGATGTTTCCTCTGGTGTGTAAATCCACAGGACTGATAGCGAAATTTAAAGTAGTTTTTAGTTTTTTTGGCACATTCATGTTTATTTTTAACACCAATTGTTAACTGATATTTTCTTCTTTCTCTTTTTTGTTTCAGAAATCAGTCAAAGGTGAGTATTAAATTAAACTCTGAATTACAGTGTAATGCAACTCTCACAAATTCATTCTGTGACTAATCTTTTCATTGTAAACACTTTTGATTGAATCTATGCATCCGTTATTTTACATTTAAATTCACTCCCTTGTGTGTTGTGTGCTCTCTTCAGGTGTTTGCCTATGACCACTGCTTCTGGTCAATGGATGAGTCTCAAGAGGACAAGTTTGCAGGTTGGTACATTTCCACAGCTTGATTCTGTTTTTAGCTCCTGTGTAACTTCACTGCTTGGTGACTCATTTCTTAAACTTATCTCCTCACGATGCTTCCTGATATTCTGAACTATTTCTGGAGTCAAAGGAAGGGACTATTGAGGGGGCAGGATCTAGAGTTACACATTGTTTATGTCTGAATTAGTTCTTCGGTGCTGTATATTGTAAAGGGGTAGAACGAACCCGTTGTCAGGGGGTTTCTGAACAATGTGAGGGTTATCAATAATTCAGCAACCTGTGTCAGATGCATTGAATCTGAATAAAATGCCCACCATGTTTCTCTACTCTGGGCTGTGAGTCTTGTAGAACAGTAAGTCATGTCTGTATGTGAAGAAAGTGTTTTTATGTCTCTTGTCTTTAAAGGACCAGTGTGTAGCATATCAGGGGATCTGTTAGCAGAAATGGAATATAATTAGAGCAAATGAAGTATTTTATACTCTTATCAACATAGGAGTGGACAAATATGCTTTCTTCATGCAAATGTACATACAGAGTATCTTTATTTGAAATCATTAAACAATGCAAAACAATGACAAATATTCAGAAACCCTCACAGGTTCTGCATTTAGCATAAAAAATATGCTCAAATCATAACATAATAAACTGCAGCCCAACAGGCAACAACAGCTGTCAGTGTGTCAGAGTGCTGACTTGACTATGACTTGATCCAAACTGACTGTGATTATCATAAAGTGGGCATGTCTGTAAAGGGGAGACTGGTGGGTACCCAGAGAACCCATTTACATTCACATATCTGGTGGTCAGAGGTCAAGGGACCCCTTTAAAATTGACCAGTTTTGAGCGTTATTTAACCTTCTTCCCAACAAGCTAGTATGATATAGTTGGTACAGATGGATTCTTTAGGTTTTCTAGTTTCATATTATGCCAGTATCTTCACTCTATAAAACTGAGCCCTCTACAACCTAAAACTCGCAAGTTGCTTTAAAGAAATTAGTGGTGTTAAAACAAATTTGCATGAACTTGTTATCTTTGACAGCCCTACTTGGAAGTAAAGTCAATGTTGCAGTTTGTACTTTGAGATGTTAAAGTGTGTTTTCTGATGTGAATGCAGGTCAGGATGTTGTGTTCCAGTGCCTTGGGGAGAGTCTGCTGGACAACGCCTTCTTGGGCTACAATGCCTGCATCTTTGCTTACGGACAGACAGGTAACGTTTAAACCTGCAAATCAGACTTATGGGCCCAAAGTAAGGTAGGTGCTGCTGAGGTATATCATTTAAGAGCATATGCACTCCAGACCGGTGTCTGGTATCGGTATCTCCTGTTATGTTATGTTACAGCATCTCTATCTTCATGGGAACACCTGTGTTTGTGGGGTCATTTTCTCACTGTAGACCAGCTTTGCTCTCTATCAAACCACCACACTGCCATTCACTTGGAGACTGATTCTCATCACATTTTCAGGCTGAGTCAACAAGCATCAACATTAACATGTGTCTTGGGTGATTCGATCTCAAGTGGACAGCTCTAAGTAAAGCTGTTCACAGCTGCCATTAGAATGGGTCTCCACATGTGACCACTTGTGATCGGATCTCACTTCCCTGCTCAATATGCAAATAAACACAGCTATACAGCAGACATTGTGATGTAATGTTACAGGAATGTCAGTAGTAATATCCTACATATTTGTGAATTTGGGTACATTTTTATTAACATACAAATGTAAGGTTATTGTCCCGACGGTGCCCGGGGATCTCCATGCTGCCAGCATCTCCACCTTTGCTGGGGAGAGCTGGGCCGACCGAACGTAATAACATTGCACTACCCTGGTGCCTGGTGTGATAGTCTGTAGATTATGTAGCCTATACACACAAAGAATGTAGCCATACAGTACGTGGCCCAGACCACCTCTGAATGTGGTTAGTACATCCTCAATGCATTCAGACCTGTTTACGTGTGATCAGGTCACCAACGGCGCATGTTAATATCAGGTCTGAGTCGGGCCTCATTTTGCAGTGTTAACTCATCAGAATCTCTGCCAATCAGACATATATTAGTCACTCCAATCCTGGAGTGTTAATTCATCTTTTTTGAATTTGCATAGAGGTGTTGTGGTACATCTGTTTATTCATATTCATGCACACAGATTTTTTTTTTCAGAATCACTAGCAGCTTTTTTATCTGTCACGTTCTTCCACAGATGTGTGTTGACAGAGAAGCATCTACATGATTTTTTTCTAAATTTCCTTTTTATTGTTTAATAAAGGTTTACTGTTTTTAAATGGGACCTGAGTGCAGTTTATGAAGCACTACTCATTATATTGCTTACCTTAGCCACTAAAACCGAATCTGATTCTATGTCCGTCTTCCTTCCCATTTCCTCTTTAACATTGCTTGGTTCATTTTCTGCTTGGTCCATGTGGATTTGTGAACTACGGCTGTGTGTCTCCAGGCTCTGGGAAGTCGTACACCATGATGGGCTCGGCAGAGCAGCCCGGTCTGATCCCTCGGCTCTGCAGCTCCCTGTTCGGCAGGACTGTGAAGGAGGCCCGGGAGGGGGAGAGCTTCACCGTGGAGGTCTCCTACATGGAGATTTACAACGAGAAGGTCCGGGACCTGCTCGACCCCAAGGGGTGAGGAACTGTTTGGTCTCGTTGACTTTGCATGGCCCGGGAATGACTGAAGGTTGTGATATTAATAAGCGTCTCCTCTCGGTAGAAATCGGCAAACGCTGAGGGTGAGGGAGCACAAAGTCCTGGGCCCTTATGTTGACGGCCTGTCCCGCCTGGCTGTGGCCTGCTACAAGGTACTTTATCAACCAGTTCTAATTTCTGCTCTCCTGTCATGACGCCGTGTTGCCATGGGAAACAAGCTATTTCGTATGTATGGGTCCAGACGAGAGTTGTGTTTGTTTGTGGCGTCTGTGTCTCTGACAGGACATCGAGTCTCTGATGTCAGAGGGAAATAAATCTCGCACAGTGGCAGCCACAAATATGAATGAAGAGAGCAGCAGATCGCATGCTGTGTTCAACATCATCCTCACACACACACTCATGGACCTACAGTCTAAGGTAAGACAGTCACACACACACAGCATCAGCTACTGGCGACTAACAGGATCAAAATGATCCTTTTACATACGGTATCTGTTATCAAGATGCCTGTGTAAATGATACTGGATGTTGCTCTTGATTATTTCTTCTGATTATTTTATTTAAATGCCCCTCATACATTTCCAGAAGCCCAGGCAACAAAGCAAGTTGCTTTCTTTGACCAAACAACTGTCCAGAACTCGGGCTGTCACAGTTAACGCAATAATAACATAACATGTTAGTGCAAATTTGTTTTAACACCACAAATTTCTTTAACGCAGCTTGTGATTTTACGATTATAGCAGGTTCAGTTTTAAAGCTAGAGGGAAGATATTGGTATCATGTGAAACTAGACTAAGAAACTAGTCCCTTGACGTCTGACCTCAAGATATGTGAATGTAAATGGGTTCTATGGGTACCCACAAGTCTCCCCTTTACAGACATGCCCACTTTATGATAATCACATGCAGTTTGGGGCAAGTCATAGTCAAGTCAGCACTATTAAGTAGTGTTTTATTTTACTATTTAGTCAGAGCTTCTACAGCAATGTCCAATGAATGTAAAGATCATGATCAAGAATCTGAAATTTGAAGTGGGGTTGTTGAGGTACTTATCCATAATCATTGTATTACCTACAGTAGATGACAGTCAGCATTTTTCTTTCATTCTTTATTTAGAATATTTTCACCGCTTTATCTTGCCGTCAGACGGCCTCTTCCGACGGGGAACTGAAGCCATTATCTATGCTCCCTGCAAAGACACCAGATTACTGTGACAAAAACAGTACTTTTACTACGCAGAACACAGGAGCTGCTGGCCTTCCGCTGCCACGATTGGTTAGTTGGTTTGCAATATTGTGTGGCTTTGCTATTTTAACAGGTTAGGTCGGATTCATCAAAGTCACACAATTACACAACCAAACTAACAGTTTGAGGCAGCGGTAGACCAGCAACTCCTGTGTTCTTTAAGTTAAATTTGTGTTTTTGTCAAAGGAGTCTGGTGACTTTGCAGGTAATACACTGACTATGGGTAAGTACCTCATACAACCCCACTCCAAAACCACCAAACCATTCATTTAAGATCATCTATAGCGCTAGATTTGCAGCTGGCCTTTGGTAAAGATTCACTCAGCAATGACGGGAAAAGATGAAGGGATTTTAGAAATACTGTTTCATATCATGAACATTTCTGTGTCTGCCACTCCAGACGAGTGGAGAGAAGGTGAGCAAGCTGAGTCTGGTGGATCTGGCCGGCAGCGAGCGGGCAGCGAAGACGGGAGCAGCAGGGGAGCGTCTGAAAGAAGGCAGCAACATCAATAAGTGAGTCAACAGAAAATAGATATATAACACCACACACTAAAGACTCGTAACCCTTTGTCTTTCAAGAACTATATTAAGTGACCAAGCTGTGTTTCTCAAAGGGGCCTTCTGGCTGGGACTGTGTTTGTTTTCTGTCTACATCCACTTTTGATTTTGGTCTATTTATACTGCACCAAGGCCACGGTTGCCTCGATGATTTTGTTCTTCTCTATTACATTCTGTCCCTTAAATACTTCCCTCCCTCCTCTCTGTCTGTCCCTCCCTCCAGGTCCCTCAGTACTCTGGGTTTAGTTATCTCGGCTTTGGCTGACCAGGGAGCAGGGAAGAACAAGAGCAAGTTTGTTCCCTACAGAGACTCTGTACTCACCTGGCTGCTTAAGGTACACTGTGAAAATATCAGATTCAATTGCCTCACCAAAAGGACAAAAGAGACCAGGAAGGCTGCCATCACTTTTCACGTCGGCATAGAGTAGAGTTATGGGTCAATTCAAACTACAAAAACTTAGTGAACGAGGTAACTTATCGCTGTTTGCTAGCTTTCAACAACATTGTCATAACCAGCAAACCAGTCGTTTTAGTTTGGCTCAAAGTTATTAGTATAATATTTGACCGCTACAAACAACAACATGTTACCAACAAGGAGAGGTGCTTGTCTGAAATTGCATTTCATAATATTTCAAGTCAAATCCAGCAAGCCAGCTACATTACAGTGTAGACTGTAATGTAGCTAAATTGAAGACCAGGCAGATCATCACAACAGTAATGTTAACCACGTCCTAGACGGCAACACAGCACACTAACCAGAACCAAGCTCACAATCAGCCGACATACAGTGATGTTATTCAAGGCCGATGGCTCGCACCCACATCTAACATGAAATTAGCCATCTTGAATCCTGCAATTAGTCATCATATGTTAGTTTATATTCACATCATTTCTTGTCAGTTTACCTCATGACTTTACACAATTTTATTTTGAGTAAAGCAAATAAAAATAATCCATGTCTCAATCAGGTAGTTATCCATTCAGAGAAAAGAGGTGTATTCTTCAGCAGTTCAGGTCATTTCTTCGCATTATCTTCGTAAAGTTAACGTGATAACACTTCCTTGTAATGAAAATGAAAGACAATAGCAATGAGTTCTGCTGAAGACATTAACCTTTCCAAACAAAGCTTACTTTATCAACTAAAACAACTCCTTATTTACAGTTAGCAAGGCTCTTCAATATCTCCTCTCAGCATCAAAACGAACCCCCACACCAGTTGACTGGAAAATAACAGCAAAACAGGAAGTGACTGTTGTAATTTCCTGCCTATAAGCCATGATACTGAATTTATTAAGGACTTGCACATAAAAGATCTTGCTTAATGTAGTATATTAGCCATTCACAATACTAAAGACAGTTCTTGCATATTAAGTTTGGGCAAAATTGAAAAAAAAAATATTAACATTGTCTGCAATATAAATGCCTAATTATGAGATTATCTTCATGATTGGTAGCATGATTTCTCTCTTCCAGCTATACTGATCAAAATTCTACCCACATCTTTGTTTTTTGTCTCATTCTAGACAGACACAGCTGTCTTATGCTCATTACTTTGAATTAAAAACAGCATTGGTAGAAAAATACAAGAATTAAAAGGATAACACAAGCATGTTTCACAATAGGTTCCAGTTACAGTGAATTTAAAACTGGACCCCAGTAACATGGCTGCCATTTGGGGCGGCTGGGGCTCAGAGGATCGAGCAGGTCGTCCACCTATGGGAAGATCAATCGGTTTGATCCCCAGCTGCTCCGGTTACATGTCGACATCTTGAGGAAGACACTTGACCCCAAATTGCTCCTGAAGGCTTAGCCGTCGGTGTGTGAATGAGCCTTTACATTTGATCCTGATGGGCAAAGTTGGCACTTTAGCAGCCTCTGACATCAGTATTTGAAGATGTGTGAATGCTGACATGTAGCATAAAGCACTTTGAATGGTCGGAAGACTATAAAGGTGCTATATAAATGCAAGTCCATTTACCATATGGTTCCATCCTGGATTAGCAAATCAGTAGAACCTACTGTTTTATATCTATGGTCTTCAGCTTCAGTTCCTTTTGTACTTCATTCCCACAATAGGGTGCTAGTACAGTATGCATTTTTTAAATTTAAAGAAACTGGACTTTAAAGTCTCTGTGTAATTAACTTCCTGTTGATTAACTTAAAAAAATAACTTTTGTTATTTTGCCCATTAAGTTTCAAGGCTCTGTTGGTTATTTTCATTAACTCTGCTCGGTTGAAAAAAAGGCTCCTTTTGTCAGCTTTGAGTCTTTTAATTTGGGGTTTTTAAGCGAGTCTTTAATTTGGCTTTTTTATTGTAATTGTGTTAAATGTAGCTTTCTAAAACTTGCATAAATCATTTGCTTTTCACACATTTAGTAATTCATTCTCTAAAGTGGATTTTCTTTGTTTTGTACAGTGCAGTGTTTTTTTGTCCACTCAAAGGTTTGGATTTGTTTTCACCTGCAGGACAGCCTGGGAGGGAACAGCCGCACAGCCATGGTCGCCACCATCAGCCCCGCCGCGGACAACTATGACGAGACGCTGTCCACCCTGCGTTACGCCGACAGGGCCAAGAGCATCGTCAACCACGCCGTCGTCAACGAAGACCCCAACGCCAGGATCATCCGGGAGCTCCGGGAGGAAGTGGAGAAACTGAAGGAGCAGCTCACCGAGGCCGAGGTTCAGATTGCTTCAGCCTGTACTGAAGTAGTATTGTGAATCATTTGTGCAGAGAGCGTAATGCAGCTTCTGTCCCTCTCAGTCTATGAAGGCCCCCGAGCTGAAGGACAGGCTGGAGGAGTCTGAGAAACTCATCCAAGAAATGACCGTCACCTGGGAGGAAAAACTCAGGAAAACTGAGGCGATTGCACAGGTAACACACACACATTCACATCAGTACTTGTAGACATCAATAATAAAAAAAGTTCAACTTTTTCTCGTTATACTTGAACAGAACTTCATTAACATTTCTGTCGATTTCTTGCACTCGAACTAGTACAACAGGCACTTTTAATCAAACTGATGAGGTGCAATTAAAATATGAGTCACTGCCAATTGATTTGTTCTCTGTTCATTCAGTGTGACTTAATTCAAGTTTAAAGGGTAACTTTGGTATTTTCCAACCTATTTCAACCCTGTTTTCCCACATTTTTGTGTCTAAGTGACAAATAGGGACAATTTTATTTAAATTGGTCCAGTATTGAGGTAGAGCACTGCAGGTGGCAGCTGCTCGCATGCTGCAGTGTAATCCTATCTGTCGGTTCTGCACCATCAATGTTTATTTGATGTGAGATGCGACTTGTTGCAATTAACAATTAATTAACTGATTGATTTAAAATAAATTGTGAAAGTGTGTAAGGGCTTAGAACATTAGAACTGAAGTATATGATGGTCATTCCCATGTTCAGTTATGTCTCATAAGTTGTTGCAGCTGGCAGTTGTATTATAGGGTTGATACCATTTATTGCAGAGATTTGGTGCTAAATTTAACTATTTTTACCACTCAAGAATTGATAAAATGATCAGTAATCCCTCCAAAATACCACATGAAGTCACAAAGACCTTGAGGAACACCATAGAAAAAGCCATGCTGGATTATCAAGCTGGATCATTAAGGGATGTTGATAACTAGCCTTTTAAACGATAACCGACATTAAGCATTTTAACGGATTAATGGTTGGTTAAGTGGTTAAAAGAAATATTGCTAATTAATTAAAAAGCTGAGCAAAAGTCTGAGGAGTGCCTCATCATTTTAAGGAGAAAAGCTGGTCCACCTTAAGAGAGTCTTAGTCGCAGTTGCAGATATAGGAAGTTTGCCTCATAGCATTTATTCACTGACAATTAAACTGTACACACACTGTCTGCTACACTTACTGTATGTTCACAGCTATAATGCCAGCAACAAACCCACAGTAACGTCGGTCGGGATCACTGGCTATCCTGCGGGTCTCACGAGGTTAGATGCAAAAACAGAAAGACCAGATCAAGTGAACGGTAATGGAAAATGTTTTATTTCTCTGTAGGGTCCTTTTCATAGTGTTGTCAGACACATATAACAGTCTGATTCTGTCAGTGGCAAAAACAAGCACTTTTAGTGGACGTACATTGACAGTGAGGAATTGCCTGGAGCCATTACATTGCATCCCGTTAACAGCTGCTGGATACAGCGTTATCCCTCAGTACTGGATCAGAAATAGATGTCCTTATTAGTCAGACACAAAAACATGGGAAAACAGGTTGAAAAGTACAGAAATGAACCTTTACTCAAGTTCACTGTTTTTTATTAAGTGTGGGGGTTATTTTCACAGCATTCTCAGCTCTGTCTCTTTTCACCCTCTGCTGATGAACTGAATAATCAGCTAATAAATTCATGTATTAAATATGTTTCCCATAGGAGCGCCAAAGGCAGCTGGAGAGTCTGGGCATTTCCCTGCAGTCGTCTGGAATCAGAGTGGTGGATGACAAGTGTTTCCTGGTCAACCTGAATGCTGACCCCGCCCTCAACGAGCTGCTGGTGTACTATCTGAAGGTACTCGTCCAGTGCTGTTTACTGTATACACAGATAAATACATGCACGTTGCTCACGTTTTGTGATCATGTTTCCTCTGTGTCCAGGATCACACACGTGTGGGCTCAGCCAACTCGCAGGACATCCAGCTGTGTGGGATGGCCATCCAAGCCGAGCACTGTGTCATCGACATCACCGAGAGCAACGGCGTGGTGCTCAGTCCTCACCGCAACGCTCGGTATGTGCCTCAAGGATTATAAACTTGTTTCTTTCTACAAAACCATTTGTGTTAAATACCAAAAGTAGAGCAAATCAGGAAGTGTCTTATGTTGCAATAAAAACAAACAGGAAATAAGAAGAATGCGACTCTGAATAAGCATTCAGTTCCAGCATGCGCTAACAGAGTAAATTATATTTGGTGCAAATGACACAAGTCATTAATAAAAATGGATTTAGTTACAGTAGTGTGCACCATCCTGTTGAGATAAAGGGCCTAAGGACTAAGTTTTTCCAGCATGTAGAGGATCATCTTTTCTCTTAAATGTTGTCTCATGTTGTACAAATCTGTAGAACGTGTGTGAACGGTGCTGCAGTCACCAGTCCAGTGCAGCTTCATCATGGTGACCGAATCCTGTGGGGAAACAACCACTTCTTCAGGTTGGTTTCACCTACAGAGCGTTGACTCTGTTTGGTGTTTTATTTCTAATGCTAATATTTATTTGCATGTGATCACAAACTCATTATTGTGTCTCTTCCTATTTTCACTACATCACACTTCCTGTTTTCTGTCACTGAACCTTCTCACTTACACCCAACCACCACCTACCAATGAACACACACAGGATCAACCTGCCGAGGCACATGGTCAACGCAGGAGCCGAGGACGAGGAGGGCGGTGCCGCGATGAAGACGTGTTTGAGCACCGACCGGCTGGAGGTGGACTTTGACGCGTCCAGCGAAGTGTCGAGCGAGCTGAGCTTCGGATACGAGTTTGCTCAGGCCGAAGTGATGATGAAAGGCATGTGCAACAACGGTGAGTCAGACGGTGATAAAGGTGTGCTTCGTCAAGATACAAGATGAATGTACTGTGTTTTATTATGGAAGGACACACAGGTGTGTTTTAGCCAAAGAGCTTCCTCTCAGCATGTCGTTATGTTGGCAGTTGTTCTAAATAAGGTGACAGTGCATTACTCAGCGGTTTTACAGATAACTGCTGAGCACTTGCCGTATCGTAACAAGTGAAATTCTTTCTCAAAAGATATGAATATGTGTACTAGAGTTATCAATCGATTACAATATTTAATCACATTATTGTCCAAAGTTAATCTTAAATTAATCACACATTTTTTTATCTGTTGAAAATGTACTTTACAGGGAGATTTGTCAAATATTTAATACGCTTATCAAGATGGGAGTGGACAAATATGCTGCCCTATGCAAATGTATGAATATATTTATTGTTGGAAATCAATTAACAACACCTGAAACCCTCACAGGTACTGAATTTAGCATAAAAAAATATTGACTTGACTATGATCCAAACTGCATGTGATTATCATAAAGTGGGCATGTCTGTAAAGAGGAGACTGGTGGGGACCCAGAGAACTCATTTACATTCACATATCTAGAGGTCAGAGGTCAAGGGTCCCCTTTGAAAATTATCTTAACACTTTTACCACACCAAAAATGTTATTTAGCTTCACTCTAGCTTTAAATCTGAGCCCACTACAACCAAAAATTCACAAGTTGCATTAATGCATTGAGGAAATTAGTGGCATTAAAACAAATTTGTGTTAACGTGTTATTATTGCATAAACTTTGACAGCCCCTAATGTGTACTTATAGAAATACTTTATGTTACTTTGGTCTTGAATCTATTATGGTTGGATTGTCCTTTTCCTTTGTACATTTTAAACTCTGCTCACAGATCAAACTAGCAGATTGAATGAATGCTAAATATTATACACTTGGTTTGCATGATCTAAAAATACTTGACATGGGAGTGGAAAAGTGTAAACAGAGATGATCCGCCTCATGTTTTTCTGACCTCCTCACCCGCCTACATCATGTCATATCTGTGGGACTCGTCACTGAAAGTGGACGTGGGCAGCAAACTTCTCGCTCTGTCTTACTAAAAGATAATGACTGTCAGCAAATTCCAGGAAAAGACCAGCACTAACAGTTTACCCTGGTACTCAGCACAGTTGTTACTGAAAATGTAAATCTTTAAAAAACGGCTGACAAAAAATATTGTTATTTTTAACTAGACTAAGAGTCTACAGCCATGGCTCATCAGTGTGCTTTTAATAGTTGTCGGATAATAATGGAGCCCAGTGGCTTAGATAAGATATAATAAGCTTCGGAAACATACTCAGTATCTATTAACACGGCTGACTCGTTTGATTTTGGTCATTTTTTTGTCATTACAGCTAGGGTTGGTCATTTTGAGAAACCAGCAAGTGTACACTAGATTTTACAAATGATCCAAGAGAAAAACCCAGCCCAGCGCTGTGTATTGGCAAGATTCAATATTGTAATACTGTATTTTAGGAAAACTGTCATAGTATGAAAAACACACCACCAAACGCATAAAATCAGAGTAAAAAAAGTATAGAGTGTAAGTTTATTCTTTAAATGCCATCAGAACAGTGGGATCTGCATTGGCATTGATCGCAGTCCCTGCAACAGCCAACATCATAGCACTACTGTGAGAGGACACATTTCTTTGCCAATGAAATATTGTAAGTATATAAATATTGAATGAGTTCATCTTTGTATGTGAACTATTAATTAAAAATCAAAAGTGTTTTTGAGAATCGATACATTATCAGTAAAATAATGTGCAATATTCAATATACTGATATTTTCTTACTGCCCTAAAAGTAGCTAGCAACACTAGCTCCCAAAGTCGCTAAATCTAACAGCGACACTGACAGTTCGTCCCCCACAGTTACTATTATGAACATAAACAACGAACATGGTTATTGTTAATAGTCAGCTGTCGAGATTGTCTTGATTCATTGATCGCTGTTCGAAGATGAAATTTTCAAGGAATATAACAAAAACATATTTTTGAAGAAGATCCAACCAACAAGCCCTAACTTTAAGAATAAAAGAGAAAAGCTTTATTCTGGTAATGTCTAGAAGGTAACCCACAAATTGTAAAATCTGGCAAAAACTTGCATAAACTCTCACAACGACCTTTCCTAAACTTAACCATTCATTTTTAACAAAAGCACAGGATGTGCATCAAGCTACTCCAAACAGCCGCATGCAGAATAATCCAAATATTTAGGCCCCAAATGATTCCCATGTGGGTCCACACGTTCAATATTTGCAATATAATCTATATTTACCACAATGTTGTGCTTGTATGAAGCCTGCAGTGCTCTGACAGAAGCCTCTGCCTGCCAAAATAGAGATAATGAGGTAAATATTGGACCATCAGTGAGCGCAGTCCTGTGAAGCAGCTCCAACTTGGGTCGACTGAACAGTAACTGAGTTTTAGGATGAACAGCTCTCATAGATGCAAAGTTTCATCTGATAAGAAAGAAGAGTAAATTAGAAACTTCTTCACACTCTTTCCTCCTCTTCCTCTGGTCGCTCCTCTTCCTCAGACCCTTTGCAGTCGGTGTTACAGACCCTGGAGAGGCAGCACGAGGAGGAGAAGCGCTGCGCCCTGGAGCGGCAGAGGCAGATGTATGAGCAGGAGCTGCAGCAGCTCCGCCGAAGACTCACTCCTGAGAAACCCTCCCACCTCCTGGACCCGACGGGCCTGCCGGCCAGCTCAGCCGCCGCTGTGGCCTCACCTGGCTCCCACAAGCGCGTGAGGCGCTGGAGTGAGGACAGGTGAGATGCATTGAGGATGTGAAGCCTTTACTGACCCCTGTTGGCGATCAAGTCTTTGAAGGAGAACGCAATTTCATAGATGCTGTAATAAAATTTGTGTTTGCGGTTCAGAGAAGCAATGATGACTCGCAGCCTGCGGCGCCTCAGGGAGCAGATAGTTCGTGCAAACCTGCTGGCACAGGAGGCTGGCTTCATAGCCGAGGAGCTTAGCAAAAGGACAGAGTACCTGGTCACTCTACAGATACCTGCTGCTAACCTGGATGCCAACAGGAAGGTAGTGTATGTGTGTGTGTGTGTGTGTGTGTCTAACAAAGAGGCAAAGTAAAAAAAATATTATACTGTAGTGTAGGAGTCCCCCCCTTGTCAAATCTCCCTTTATGGTACATTTTGAACAGATGAAAAATGTGATTCATTTATGATTAATTGTGATTAAATGAGAATGTGAATGTGAATCAGTTGACAGCCTAATTGATTTTCATACCATAGTGTAGGAGTCTGACGCAGTGGGCCCCCATTCAGATTAAATTAACGCAACTGTGGCTCCCAGTTTTAGCAAAATGTCACCATTAAAAATATGCAGAATTAGCTATTAGCATTTGACAGCTCCTGTTTGCCGTGTACCCATAGATGCAGAGACATCTACTGCATCACTGCATTACTTTGTTACTGAAGACAAGTTAAAAATTAGGGCTGTCATAGTTAACATGATACGTGTTAACGCAAAAAAGTTTTAACACCACTAATTTTTTTAAGATCAAGATCAAGACATCTAGAAGACACAGAGGCTAACAATTTAGCAAGTTAGCAAGTGGGTAACATAATGCAGTAAATGTGAAGACATAACATTTTCCTCAGACGTATTATAAAATTACCAAGAAAAATATGCAATAAAAAAATTACAATATATTCACTTATTATGCACCGAAAATTAACTTCCAAGGCGTCCGCCATTTTGACAACATCAGCGAGCATGTGAGAACTCGTGAATTCGGAGCTTTTAGAAACTCCACTCATGAGGTTGTGAATACCACAAGAGAGGGGCGTTCATGTGGACTCTTGTCGTGAACACAGTAAACACGACCCCATTTGAAGACACCTCTAATACACGTAGACCGGCAGGTCCTCTCTCCCTATATGCATTTCAGCCTTCCCGTCATCCAGAGCAAGTGCTCTACCTTGGGCCAACATTTTTACTTCTGCAGATATTCTGCATCATAGCAACCGGACGCAACCAAAACAATATACCTAATATTATCCCAACAATAATGCTTATTTTTAAAGCACTAAAATCAGGATAAATTAAGTAATTTGGGGGGGAAAAAGGCAATAATATTGCATATCGCACTGTTGAGCTTCTCATTGTGGCCACGAGGGGAAGTTCCTTCACTGTGACAGCTTTATCCTCAGGTAGTGAGTATTGGACAGAGATTATGCCATATGTAAAATATGACATCTGTGTGGTCAGATTTGAGTTTCAACTTCGAGAAGCAATCAGGTGTTAAGGGTTTCAGAGTACCTTAATTGCCTTCTCACAGCCACTGCTGCTGCTGCAGCTGTGGACTGTGCTAGTAAGTACAGTATGGTGTATGGTTTGGAAATTAGTTGGCTGTAATATAAGCATGCATAATATACTGTTTCTCGGGTCTGATTTTGAGGCCAACATGAATATAAATCAGTTTTCTCTCCCCCCTTTTCCATAGCGTGACGCAGTGTTGAGTGAGCCGGCCATCCAGGTTCGCCGTAAAGGTAAAGGGAAGCAAATCTGGGCTCTGGAAAAGATGGAGAACAGGCTGGTGGACATGAGGGAGCTCTACCAGGAGTGGAAGGACTTCGATGAAGACAACCCTGTGAGTGAATGGAGAAATTAATTCCAGTATAATCTGTACAACAGGTAGTATTTTATTAAGTTTTGTCTGTGTAGACAATGTCAATTGATATGTCAGAATTCAGCTCCTTGCTTTGATATATGCCATTTTGCATCCCTAATTGATTACAGTAAATACTAGACAGGGCATTAAAAAAGCACAGTGAGGAAAGAATATGCAGATAAAACATGGACAAATAACTAGGCTTGTTTAAGAGAAATCATTTGAGATTGACATCAAAATACCCTGAATTACATTCAATTAAAGTCATCTTCCTCTCTCCTTCTAACCCAGGTGATGCGGTCCTATTTCAAACGTGCCGACCCGTTCTTCGATGAGCAAGAGAACCACAGTCTGATCGGTGTGGCCAACGTTTTCCTGGCCTGCCTGTTCTACGACGTCAAGCTGCAGTACGCAGTGCCCATCATCAACCAGAACGGAGAGGTAGGAGCCAGCTGGGAGCAATGGATGAGTTTGTTCTTAAACTTAGACAGTTCAGATGAAAAAGTAAATTGTTGTACTCCTTGTAGCCTGCTTGTTTGTTGTGGGCCAGCGGACCAGTCAGAGCAGACCGGCCTTTTCAGGAGGGCGGGGTGGGAGCTCAAACAGAGCGTTTCAGTCGATATGACAAAAAGAACATTAAAGCATGTAAACATAAGGGCTGTATTGGAAAGAATCTGGTGATACCATACGTATCATGATACAGGTGTTACGGTTCAATATATTGTGATATTGTAAGGCAAAATCTAATTGAAGGAAAGCTGTCATTATTTTTCATATTTTCTTACACCCCTAGTAAACATGTTCTCATGGAAATTATGTACCTGAAAATCAGCATAATAGGTCCTCTTTAAACAACTCCTCTGCTTACAAAAAGAAGTCTGATTGTATAGAAGTCTATGAGATAATGAGCCACGTGATTTATTACCTCAGTAAACACTTTGAACGTGAGTTTATGGTCTAAATCGCTAGTTTCAAGTCAATCAATACAACAATAGTTCAAAACAGCACGATGTTCATTTAGTAAATTATGGTCCATTTAGAGTCAAAAAGACCATAAAGCAGGGGATGCTTTAGATAAGATAAGATAAGATAATATATTCCTTTATTAGTCCCACAGTGGGGAAATTTACCTTAGGGCAGGACTACCTTGTGACATGGTCACTACCGTGTTGTTGTCCTTGTTTTCATCGTAGAACTTTAACCCTTTCACAGTGTGTTGTACTTAGCTCCACCCTCTTGTGTCACTTGTAGTTGCAAAAAATTGCAAGATGCGACGGACAAAATGCCAAACTCAAGGCTTCAAAACGGCAGTCCAGTTTATGTGATATGTGATATGTTAGGTTTGCAGCTTGTTTCTGCAAACAAATCAGATTAGTATGTTGAATGCTGAACTTTGGAGACCAAAACAGAGCTACAAATGACCTGTTTAATCTTACAAAATGTGAAAATGAAGGACAAATAGAGCCCAAAGTGTTGTTTAAAAATGACTTATAAATGTGACGAAAATCAAGCAAATATTTACACTTTGTAAAGCTGTAACCATTTTTCTATTAGATATGTCTAAGAAGGTTATTAGATTTGTTGAAGTGTAATCAAATGAACCAATCATGTCAGTGGTAATAAGCAGTTTTTTAACAAAGTTTTTTTTGCTCAGTTTGTTCGTAAAGCCTTCAGTATGCCTATGTTTATGCATTTCCTGCTAACAAAACTAAACCCTACTGTGTGTCAGGTGGCAGGTCGGCTTCATGTGGAGGTGTGGCGGGGTACGGAGGGCTCTGAGGAGGGAGGTCCAGGACTGTCTGACACTCAGAGCAACACAGACGGAGACCCACATGAGCGCAAACTGGACTGTGTGGTGAGGAACATGCAAATGTAGCTTCCTCAACAGGCGGGTTTATCACGTAATTTAGTTATAAAGGAGCCAAATCCAGGAAGATATTCAGGACCTGATAATCCTACACCTCCTCTCGCTGACACACAAGTCAGTATCCTACATGCAGTAGCTGTTCATTATAACCGAGTGAGTGTTGACAGTGTTGCCAGTGGGAACGTAGTTCCAGATTAATAATGGACTTATTGTTGTTTCTTATCTCTGCTGTGAAATGTGCCTGGATTGGCTTTATATCCTGTTTTGTCTGTTGCTTCTTTTTTTCTTGCAAAGAAATGAAATAACAGTCAGGAGCTCTTTGCTACGAATTCTTGCATATTGACCAAAGGCATTTTTTTCCTGCATGTAAAAAATGTTTCTTGACTTTAGAGGAGAGCCAAACTATAATTTAACAAACCAACACGTTTCTAAAAACAACTTTGTCAGGCATTTAAAATCCATAGAAAATTCTGTTTGTGTCTTGTCTGCAACTTTCCCTTAAACACTGAGATTCAAACCAACAGAAACCAGAGGCCTGTAGTAAGAAGCAGGATTTAGACTTAGTGAGGTAACTTCAGGTTTAACTCTGGATTTTCAGCCCTGTGATTGTGGTTCACTTCTTATCGGGATTGTAGATCGCCATGGCAACTTATACTTAAACACCTAACCTGTTCTGGAGCAGGTTATGTTTGAGATAAGATATCAACTCGTATAAAAGCAGTACTGACCGACCAATCAAAGCTTGATGCGCAGAAGATAATATCACACAATTATGAAGAAGTTAAAGTCATAATGCAGACTAAAAATAGCTGTAGCTGTATGTATGTATTCAATTACATTAAAATGCTGATTTGGTGCATTCTTATAGTGTGTATGACAATATTTTAGCCTTATTATTTTATTAAACTTGGGAGCAGTTGAAAAATAAATTAATAAATACATTAGATTCATGAATTTACAGTCAAATATATACATGTGTGTGTGTGTATAAATACATATATATATATCATATAGATACATGTATGTGTATATATATATACATGTATGTATATATATACATGTATTTATATATATATATATATATATATATATATATATATATATATATATATATATATATATATATATATATATATATATACGTATATATATATATATATATATATATATATATATATATATACATGTACTGTATATATATATATATATATATATATATACGTATTTATATATATATATCTTATGTATATATATATATATATATATATATATATATATATATACGTATATATATATATATACATTACGTATATATATATATATATATATATATATATATATATATATATATATATATATATTTTTTTTTTTATAAATTTTATTATTTTTATTATTTTTTTTTTTTTTTTTTATTTGGTCCGAAGTCTGTTTCACACCGCTTGGTCAGGGAATAATCTATAATGATATATCGTCTATTATAATCTAGTCTATAAGCAACATCTTAATTTAACAGAATTCACAAAGTAATCACTGTACGGTCACATTTACTCATGCTTTTTGCAAGTCTGTTCATTTACGCAGTCACACCTTCCTGCATTTGGCAGCTTCAGCTGTGTTACTTTTAGTCTGGATTATATGTTTAACTTCTGCATATTTGTCTAATATTATGATTTGCTCTGGTTTGTAAAATGTGCTGCTCTGCTGACAGTAGATCTGTCCATGTTTGTGATTGGTCACATGCTGTAAACCCCACCTATTTTTAGTAAAGATGCTCACAGCCAGGTTGAGAAACCCTGATTGTTTTACTGATTTGATAGCCACCCTCATAGGAAGGTTAGCGAGATCTTGTCCGTTCAGGTTAGTTAAGCCAGATAACAAGAAGTTACTCCGGGTATGTTGAATTTGCTTTGTACTGCAGAGCCCAGAGCAAATCACAGTGTTTTCTGTGAAGGTGAGTGCATTTCACCATTTCCCCATCTCAGGTGAAAATCCTCCAGGCCAATGGTCTGCCTCGACACCTGTCCAACTTCGTCTTCTGTCAGTACCACTTCTGGGGCCAGGAGGAGGCGGTGTTCGTCGCTCCAGAGATGGAGCTGCCCAGCTCGCCCTCCACCTCCAGAGACCCTCAGTGCACTGTGGTCTTCGACAGCGCCAAGGTAACATTTTCATGGTTACCTACACACACTTATCAACTCCCTCATACTACAGTTAATTCATCGCCAACATCGCAGGTGATGATGACTAAATGACTCTCTGTATATATAATGTGCTGATTTGTTTAACCATTTAACTTTTTAGGAGCTGTCTGTGCCAGTGTCGGAGGACTTTGTGGAGTTTTTGGCAGATGGAGCGGTGGCCATTGAAGTGTACGGCCACAAGCAGGCCAACCATCGCAGGAACCTGGCTCTGTGGGACCTCGGAGTGATTCAAGCCAAGACCCGAAGCCTCAGAGAAAGGTGCTGTAGTACAAACACAAAAGTGATTCAAAAAAGCACAAAAACGTCTACTTCACACTAAAGTTTCATTTTCCAGATAGTGAGAAAATAATGTCAGGTGTCTTACTTTAATTGTCATATCTTATAAAGGTATGTATTAAATAGGGCTGTCAAAGTTAACGCTGTAATAATGTGTTAATTTGTTTTAATGCCACAAATTTATTTAATCATTAATGCAACTGAGGTTGTAACGGGCTCAGTTTTAAAGGTAAAGATGCTGCTATCATATGAAACTAGAAAGTCTAAGGAATCCATTGGTACCAACCATCTCATACTAGATTATGGGTTAGGGTTAGGTTAGATAACGCTCCAGACTTACACTAAAAAAACTGTCATGGCCATTTTCAAAGGGTTCGCTTGACCTCTGACCTCAATATTTGTGAATGAAACTGAGTTCTGTGAGTATCCACGAGTCTCCCCTTTGATTTGAGCATATTTTTTTAATGCTAAATGTTTCTGGACAATATTTGTCATTGTCTTGGTTTGTTAATTGATTTCTTATAATAAATATTGTGTGCATACATTTGTATAAAGCAAGTACATTTGGCAGAGTATGGACTATGGACAATCGTGATTAATTGCATTTAAATATTTTAATTGATTGGCAGCCCTATATGCATAAATATAATGTTAAAGAGGACCTAAGATGGTTGCATACTTGTATTTTGGGTTCCTACTAGAACATATCTACATGCTTTAAAGCCGTGTCTCGCCAATGTGATGAGAAAATGCGATGCGGGAATGTGGAAAAATCAGCATTAGAGTTTTCCATATTAATAATGCACACCGGGTCCTGTGCGAATTATCCATGTTGCCTTGTTCCATTTTTGTCAGTGTTTCATCAGTTATTTCAAAACACCAATAGCCCGCAAAAAGAGCGTAAAAAGCCCCCCTCCGTTACCCTTCCGCCCAGAACCGTTACTCCAAAAACACACACTCAACAAACAGAGCATGTGGCAAGTTATTATGCAGAATGATGGCGCTACTTTTTATGATATCAGTTGGAAGAAAAGAGGTCATGGTAAATTTGTAACTTACTGACATCACCATGTTATAGAAGAAAAGGCGGAACTTCAAGCAAGGTGTTTCAGGCAGTTCAGAGGAAATCCCTTTGGCCTGGACTTTGTAACTTTGCTGACCTTTTACATGCACAAAAAACTATATACCACACTAAAGGAAAGGGAAAAATCCAAACAGGTCATCTTTAAGCTCTGATCTGATGTGTCTGTGCTGGACCTGCAGGTGGAGTGAAGTGACCCGCCACCTGGAGTTATGGGTGCAGCTGATGGAGCTGAACGAGGCAGGAGAGTTCATCCCTGTAGAGGTTCTTCCTGCTAAAGATGTACGCACAGGAGGAGTCTTCCAGCTCAGACAGGTATCATGGATCTCTGTTTGCTTGCAGATCTGAAGATATTGTCTTTCTGAATAGGGACACTGGTTGAAGGTCATTTTCTATTATTATACACTGATTATGTGAACAGATGGATGAGCAGAGATCAGAATATTATGGTGCTAGTCACTATTGACTGACAAACCTCTTTGTTGCTTTTTGTCTGGTTTCATGGCTACGTGGCTGCCATTGTCCTATCAATCGGGATTACATTCAATGAAGTTAACATTCCTATCCTCTCATCTAAATCTGTACCTCCAGGGTCAGTCCCGTCGGGTCCAGGTGGAGGTGCGTTCAGTGCCAGACTCGGGCACCATGCCCCTCATCACAGCCTCCATCCTCTCCGTGTCCATCGGAGACGTCAAGATCCGACAGGCGCGTCTCTCCAAAGGCGGCGGATCACAGTGGGTAAGGAGGAAATATAATCAGGTGTTGGTAAGAGTTTAACATACGTTGGACAAGGGATTCTATGGAAATGTGATTACCTTAATCTTTGGTTGTTATGCTTAATCTGTGTGTGTGAGTGATGACTTTTGAATTCCTCAGCATCTTTCTGACTTAAATAGCACCTTTTTAAATCTGTTTTTTGACCGTTTCTCTCTCAATTTGAATTTCAGGGTGGGGATGAAGAAATGGATAGCTACCAAGTAAGCAGATCAATTATAAAGACAAAGATGCATGATAGTTTGCTTCTAACAAACCGTGGAGGTCAGACTCTGTACAGCTGATGTGTTTCTCTGCCTGTGTGTAGGAGGTGGACCTGGAGAGGATGAGGGAACAGTGGCTCGTCATGCTCACTCAGAGACAGGAGTATCTGGACCAGCAGCTACAGAAGATCGTTTCCAAACCAGGTACAGCCGTGGAACACAAACAGCCTAAAAAAAAACAAACAAAAACCTCCATCGTTTTCTGAACAAGCTCAGAGAGGCCAGTTGGAAAAATAAAGTCCATGGTGATCCATTTTCTAAGCCTGATCTAAATTTTCTCTCCTGTGTTTATGACTAAAGAGCAGGTGATAAAAAGGTTTTGCCAATATAATCTGAGTTTCTAAGAATAATCACTTGTGAAACACTTTTATCCAAGTAAAAAAAGTAGGTGGCGTTTTAGTAGGTGATTTTTTTTTTTTTTTTTTTTATGGATCATTTTTCAGCGTTTGTTGTTGTAATACTCATTCCAACCACAAGAGGCTGAAGTGCACCGCTACCCATGTTCTCACTGGGGTTAAAAGCATTCCTGTTTTCCTCCAGGTGAGTTTTGATATCTCCACTCTAAACACAAGCTACATACAGTATTTTGTGTGTTAGCAGGTGTAACATTACTGTCATGTCTTTTTTATGGCTAGAAATGTATTTTTTTAATCTGTGCTAATCTGCCGTTAGTGAAAACAGGAATGCCTTGAGTTTTATTTAGTACATGGGGTAGAGGTGATCTTCAGCCTCCTGAGTATTATAACAACAAACACAAAAGACTGATCCTGGCAAAACCTGTTTCACAGATGAAAATAAAAGGATTTAAGGAACTTGGAAATGTAATCCGGTTGTAATCCTGAACACAGGAAAGAAAACAAGTTTGATCGGTCAATGGATCACCAGATTTTTTTTTCTCACTTGCCTCTCAGGGTTTCCATACAACTCTGATATGGATCTTGATTGACAGCAGCGGTATTTCCACTCCTCTGTTTTCTTGTCACTATGCATTTTTCATGGTAACATGTCATTTCCTCCTACGGCTCAGTGTAATTCAGCTTTGAAAGCTCAACTGGTACTTAATGTGTCCCATCTTTGTTCAGATGTATTTCCCAGTGTACAATTTTACAGCACAAGTACTGCTTTTCTTCATTAATATGTCATAACCAAGTGGCAGCGATGTACAGTTCAAGTCACCGTTAATATAAAGCCACAGTGAAGCAAATATAGATTCTTTCTCAGCGCTAACAGAAGTACAGCCGTGTGGATGAATAGGAAGCGTCTGAGTGATTGATTACAGTTTAGCTGACAGTGATCATACTGCATGTCTCCGGCTGCTGATGTCTACAGAGAAGCGCTGGCTCTTTCACTTAGTTGCGAGGTTTTCATGGTCATAACTATGTGGAGAAGTCGGGTATGAAAAAAATCAAGATAATGAATACTAATAGTAATCTGTATAATAATATCACTTTAATGGAGATTTAATATTATATATAATAATAATATATATTATATTATAATATAATTTGGGGGCGGCAGTAGCTCAGTCCGTAAGTACTTGGGTTAGGATGTGGAGGACCCGGGTTCAAGTCCCCCATGGACCAAGACCAACTGGTTGCTGGAGAGGTGCCAGTTTACCTCTTGGGCACTGCCGAGCTGCCCCTGAGCAAGGCACCAAACCCCCAACTGCTCTGGGCGCTTGTCAGGAGCAGCCCCATCACTCTGACATCTCTCCATTGACGCATGTATATGTACTGTGTGAACAACAGAGTGTAAAACTGAATTTCCCCACTGTGGGACTAATAAAGGAATATCTTTCTTTTCTTTCTTAATAGAGATAGAGACACTTTTAAAGATATTCTAACCTATTGCATCAGATGAAAACCTGCACACTTATAAAACAACTTAAATAAATCATTTAGTCAGTTTTTGTTTATGTTACAGCAGCACATTGTAAAATGATAATATGATCATATCATCACCATATAATTCAACTGAATGCCAATAGTCTATAATAATGATAAATCCCTACTATAGAATATTTAATATTTTGTGTAAAACTATAAGATAAGTATCAGATTACAGAAAATGTGTCACATCAGTGTCACATGTAGTTACTGCATTCAAGGCAAAACGCTCCACCTTTAAGATCAGAAGGTGCATCAATTACTGTATGTTGGTTTTTTTTTTTTATTATTATTGTTATTGTTAGTATTTTTGAGGTCTTTACTTCTTTGTGTTCGTTGACATGTGTATGTGCCTGTAGATAAGTCAGAGGACGATGTTGAAAGGGAGTCCCAGCTGCTGGAATGTCGTCTGACGCTCACCGAGGAACGCAACGCTGTCCTGGTGCCGTCGGCTGGCAGCGGCATCCCCGGAGCGCCGGTAGAGAGGTGAGCTGGAAGGAAAACGAATTGTTACAGCAGTTTTTATTTTATTTTATTTTATTTTCCAGGAAAGGTTTGCTTTAAGAACACAATGCTTCCTATTCAGTAGTGGTGGGAATTAATTAACCTGTAACTACGATTACAGTTAAGAACATTTCAATTACAAATATGCCTGAACTTAATTTCCATTTTATGCTTCTTCATATTTTGACTCCACAACATTGCTGAGGTGAATATTATATATTATATAACTAAATGTATGGCAAATTTGCTTCTCTATGACCAGCTATATACTCTGTGTGTGTGTGTGTGTGTGTGTGTGTGTGTGTGTGTGTGTGTGTGTGTGTGTGTGTGTGTGTGTGTGTGTGTGTGTGTGTGTGTGTGTGTGTGTGTAAAAGTTATTATTATTTAACAACTGTTTACTAGACTACTATGTTTTCTGATTCTGACTGCTGTTACCGTCACACCGCACCGTAGCTCTTTACTAGCATCATGTGACAAACTACCTGCGATCAGTTCTTCTTCGCTGCTCTAAAACAGTAGCTGCCAGTGGCAGCCATGATACATCCAGAACGACAGCACACTGAAGGCTACTGTTTTAGAGCAGTGAAGAAGAATTGATTACCGGTCAATAAATTATGCTATCGGATCAGTGCGTAGACTGGCGTACTCGCCAATACCCGATCCTGAATTTTGGGCAGCATCGGATGCATTTTCAATACTGATATCAGTAACAGCACAACTCTAATATATTTACTAATATAACGCTATGAAAGGTTCCACTCTGCGTAATCTGTACTTTGGATGCTTTAAGTACATTTTACTGATAATGCTAATACTACTAATTTGATAGTAATACAAATTTTTAAAGCAAGCAAACTTTACTTATATTATTTTTACGAGTGTGAATGATATTTCATTTTTTATTTCTTAGGGAAGCTTAATTTGATAAGTATATTGGTTAGGCATATAGAAGCACGTTGCTTCTGCCTGTGCCTATTCAGTCACTACTTAATACAAAGACTGTTGACTTTATTAATATTGATTGTACTGTTTGTACTTATTGTATTATGTGTGATGCCTGAATAAAAAAATACTACATACTACTACTACATAATCCTCACGATTACAGTCCTGGTTGATTAAGAATTTCTATTTGAGATAAAACACAATGGAATTATGCTTCATTATTATTTATTTATTATTTATTATTATTGTTTAGCAGTCAGGAGTGTTTTTGTTGATACATGTCCATAGAAATGAAATAGGATAATTGTATTTTTAATCTACGTGAGCTTCAAATTGCAGAACTGTGTGCCTATTTTCATATTTTGTTTGTATACAACAGTATTTTTTCTGGGAATGTCACCACAAACACCCATTTCATTGGTAAATATATAATATTGGCTGTACATAGTGAATTAATGGACATTTATTTAAATGGAAATCTTTGAGATTGTCACCTTGAGTGAAAACTGAGTGTGAACTGGTAGCTGGAGAGGTGCCAGTTTACCTCTTGGGCACTGCCGAGGTGCCCCTGAGCAAGGCACCAAATCCCCAACTGCTCGGGGCGCTTGTTAGGAGCAGCCCCCTCACTCTGACATCTCTCCATTAATGCATGTATGTGTGTTTCAGGTGTGCATGTACCATGTATGAGTTTAACAGAGTGTAAATTGAATTTCCCCATTGTGGGACTAATAAAGGTAGATCTTCTTCTTCTTCTTCTTCTTCTTCTTGAGTAAATGATGTATATATCATTGAAATTCAAGTTATTTTCCCATCACAATTTTGTGAGGTGATCATAATCTAAAAGACAGAACACTACCGCACTGTCGATACCTCCATTCATACCTACGCTGATCTGGTCTTGATAACTCTGTGAAGGCTGAATCTCTCCATAAAACTGATCAAATTGCAGGTCAAATCAAGAAATGGTTCTAGCTAATTATTAGGTAAAAATCAAGTTTGGATTGGCTTTAACCTGCACTCTTATTTTGATGAGCTCAGATCAGGAATGTTTTGCATTTAGCGAGAAGCTTGATTTTCCAATGTTGTTTCTCAAACCGCCGCTGTTTTCTCTCTCAGATCCCCTTAGTTACAAAATAGCTGTCCTCAAGCAACGGCAAGCAATTAACACCCAACTACGGCTGAGTCGAGATAGCTGTCAGCTAGATGAGGTGTTTAGTCATTGTGCTGACTGTGCCGTTTCTCCACAGGGTTCCTGTCCCTGGAATGGAAACACACATTCCCGTCCTGTTCCTGGATCTCAGTGGTATGTCTTTCCTCACCGTCTTTTGTGCACATAATTTGGCAAAATCTTCTGCTGACATTTTTTTGTTTCTCCTCCAGCTGATGATTTCCAGTCCAGGCTTTCAGCCCCGTTGGCCGGAGGGCTGGATGCACTGCTCAGTGGCGAGGAGGTCGAAGACTTCTTTGACCTTCACATTGTTAAACACTACGATTCAGAGGTAAGGTGATGATTGATTGATGAGTATGGATTTTCCCTCTCTTACATCTTGTCTCTCTATTAGTGCAACCTAGGTATGGAGGACAGAACCTGCTAAATAAAAAATAAATTACTCAATAAATTGAGAAATCTGTGTATCAAAAATATTTTTAAAAATTTAGCCACAGATAAAATGTGACAAAAATGAGTAGTTCTGTTTAAATCTTTATTTATCTTTGTATTAATTCTCTTGTTTATTTACTTGTTTAATTTTTCCCTTTTATTTATTTATGTATTTATTTTTATTAATGTTTAAATGCATTTATTTGTTTTGTATTTTTTTATTTATCTATTTAGTTTTGCATTCATTTTTTAATTTATTTTTGCATTTATTTTTTAGTTATTTTAGATTTTTACATGTGCATTTATTTAAATGTTTTTTTTTATTTATGTGTGCACAAATTTTCCTTTGCATTTCACCCCTTATTTATTTCCCCAAACAAATTTATTTCTGTATTCTTTTCTTGATGGCTGCATATATTTTTGATATTATATTTTGCTACATTTAATGACAGTTATTTATTGATTCATTTATTTATTTGTTTAATCATGTATATTTTAATTTTGGCAGGTTCTGTCCTCCATACCTAGGTAGCAGATGGAGGGAATCATTCAGCCATTAATTTTCAATCATTTTTAATGTGGCCCAGGTGAAGGTGGAGGCCTCCTGGGACTCAACGGTCCACGAGTGCCCCCAGCTGAGTCGCGTGGCGTCGGCTGACCAGAGGGTCTACCTGACTGTCAGCACCGTGGTCCAGCTGAGCCACCCGGCCCACATGCAGCTGGTACTTAGGAAACGAATCTGCGTCAACGTCACTGGGAGACAGGTGGGTGGCCCCCCGAGGCATGATGGGTAGGAGCAGTCTCCCATACATGATCACTTGTCCACCAATGTAGTGGATTTTGATGAAACCTGGTTGTGTATTCATGTGGCAGGGATTTGCTCAGAGCCTACTGAAGAGGATGTCTCAGCGCAGCACCATCCCTGGCTGTGGAGTCACTTTTGAAATTGTTTCTAACATCCCAGGGGTAAGTACCGCAGTACAAAGTTATTTCTTAGAAAGAAAATAAGATGAAACTAAAGTTTTGAATTCTGTATGACACACTAATTGTCTAATTTACACACATTTATAAGTTAAATACATCAGTCAGTCCCCGTATGGGCCATTAGTTTTGGGCTATAGCTCAGTGGGATGATTGGGTCTTTCTTTAACCACAAGGTTGGCAGTTCAATCTCTGGTTCCTACTGTCTGCATGCTGTAATGTCCTTTAGCGAGACACTGAACCCCAAGTTGCTCCTCAGGCGCTTTACAGCAGCCTTCTGCTCCTAAATGCTGAGGGTTAAATGCAAAGCTCAAATTTCATGTACAGTATCTACCTGTATGTATTTGATGATTCTAGATAAGATAAGATATTCCTTTATTTGTCCCACAGTGGAGAAATTTACATGAAGTTTAAGGGCCTATCTTACACTCAGCGCAGTGGCACACAGCTTCAGACGACACAGTCATTTTCACGCCTAGCACCCACGTTGTGTTAGGCAGCAAATGTACTTGTGCCCATCTGTGCGCCCATGGGCGTGTTGGTCTAGTCTGAGGTGTAGTCAGGTGCTTTGTTGGCGCAATGCTTCCTTGAAGCCGCAGAAAGTGACTGCACCACTGGCCAACGCAGTATTTTCCTGTTATTTAAAGAGCGCCTTATTCAGACATGTAGTAAGACATGTCTACATAGGTGGGTACGTTGCACAAGCAGATCCATTTATTCAGCAGAAAACTCTCCAATTTGCCATATCCACCTTTTAAAATAGCAACGTGCCAATGTGCAGGTACATTTGGCTTTTAAAGGGATGAGAGATGACGCTGTGATTGATTCAGTTCCTGTAACGCCCAAAACTCACCTATAATTGATTAAGAGACTAAATCCAACCCCTTTGCCCCTTGCGCCTTACTTTGCACCCAGATTTTGCACAGCTTAACTAGCAAAAGAGTTGGATACGCCCTAAATGCACTTCCAGACCCCCACCTTTCACAAACAGGATCAGTTGTATTGCAGACATACAAATGATCAGATAGGGTGGATGTTGCCGCAAGTGTTAAAACTCATCAATGTAGGCCTTTGTCTTTTCTTTTTACGCAGCATTGTTGAATACTTAATGCTGATTGGCTACATTCTGTGGTCTTTGCTTCTAACTAACCAACCAGAGATGAATTCTGTGGCTTGCAATGAATCTTTTGTGCTGTACATCAACATTTTGTTAGAGATGCTACATATTTCAGCTGTAATAGAAATAGAAATGAAACCCCATTGCATTAAGCACATTAAGTAGTACCCTGCAGTTTACACCGTGCCCCCCCCCCCCTCGTGCTACAACAGGACATCCATGGTCCAGAGGACAGGGAGATGTTGGCCAGACTGGCGGCCAGCACTGAGGACGACCAGTCAGCTGACAGTGAGGCGGCCATAGAGAAATACCTCCGCAGCGTCCTGGCTGTGGAGAACATCCTCACACTGGACAGACTCAGACAGGTCAGGAAATAAAGCTCATGAACACCTGAGATGTGAATCTTTGTAGATTTGATATGCTTTCCAAACATCAAAACCATATTGAATCATTTGGTATTCAGCATCATTTACTTCACTCAGAATACCTAAATATCTGATTAGTCTAGCATTAAACAGTGATTGATATTCTCTGAAGCATCAGCACATTAAATCCTCGTTGTCTTTTTTGCTTTTTATGCAATTTTTGATAAATATCATCCAGAGCCACAATAGGAAATTATTAGAAATACTTGCAAAATGTTTGTCTATGTGTAGGAGGTGGCTGTGAGGGAACAGCTAGCAGTCAGAGGGAAAGCTCCCAGACGCTGCCTGAGCTCTCCAAACATCAACCGGGTAAGACTTTTATTTAATGACCCAAACACTAAAAGAATAGTGCCAAGGATGGTTATAACTTAATTAGGTAGTAATATTAGCTCAAGCTTGAGCCTGTGGACATGGAGACCCCCCACTGGGGTCACAGGAGAATTAAAACCTTAAAACTAACTAACTAACAAAAAGTTTAAACTGTCCATCTTTAGTGGGTTTCCAGTATTTGACTGTCCTCTCCATATCATGGGGCCATTTTGTTTGTTGGATAGATTTATGTATAGCTTTGCTGTCCCAGATCTTCTTACGTCACTTACACAAACTGAACTAACTACATTTTCTTACAAGATCCTTACAAGATAGAGTACGATATTTTAGGCTCTTGGTATTATGGGGTTCGGGTTTTATTTCTCCATGTCTGCCTGATGTTAGCCGGTTTCTCTGGTATTAACCTGTCTAACTACCGGCCTGGCTCTAACCCTCTAACCTTTTAACCAGCTGTCAGCCAGCAGTCAGGATCTCTACTCATCCACTCATAGGCTCAATGACTTCAAGGTGAGCTAATAAATCATGTCTGTTGTCTACTAATCTTCTCGTTTGTGTCCATTTGTGTTTTGATGTATGTCTACCAATTCTGTTTTTCATGTGAATTTTCTGTTTGTTGTTTTTCTGTTTCTCAATTGCAAGATTGTTCCCATAATATAGACTAAGTGAAGTTGAGTCTTCCTACTTAAACTATGTTCAGCATATATATAGACTGGTTTTGTTTTTTTTCACTGGTTCCACAGCAGGACTTCAATCGTTGAGGTGAATTCTGAAGCTTCACAACCTAAAATAAATGGCTGAAATAGCTAGCGAAAAATAATGGATAAACAGCTGAAATAGTTAGCCAATAATAATGGACAAACAGCTGAAATAGTTAGCCAATAGTAATGGATAAACAGCTGAAATAGTTAGCCAATAGTAATGGACAAACAGCTGAAATAGTTAGCCAATAGTAATGGATAAACAGCTGAAATAGTTAGCCAATAGTAATGGACAAACAGCTGAAATAGTTAGCTAAAAGTAAACAATTGAATTACATAGTTAAAAGTAATGGATAAATGGTTGAAATAGCTAAAAGTAAAGGGTAAATGGTTGAAATAACGGCTATAGAGGACGTGGATCAGTGTTTTGTTGCAGTTCTGCCTGGTCACCAATAGAGGATGCTAAAGGTCCCAGATTGCTGAGGTTTCTTTTTAAGCCTCATGTGGATCGCCCCTCTGGGGGTCTCCTCTTGTGTGTGCAGGGCTGGGAGAGCCACCAGGACCTTTCCTGTGTGCCCTCTACATCTAGACGCACACTGCCCAGCTCCATTACCCAGAACCTGAACCCAGAGACAGGTACGACCGATCAAAACGTTATCTTCTAATGGATTCCTTCGGAGGCTCTGAATTATCTTCCCCTTTTTGCTACCTTTGATGTCATCAGCTCTATTTTCGCTTTAGCCAGTGGACAACTATATCTGTCCCTTTGCTCTGAATAATTTGGCTTTTGTTTTCTTCTTGGCCATCACATCTCTCAATTTCCCCCCTACCTTCCTCAAAAACATTATCTTTTCCTGCTTTCCTTCTTCCGCCTGCCCTTGTTTTCTCCATCTCTGCTCCTGCAACCTCCTCATCTTCTCTTCTTTTCCCGGTCCTCTCCATCGGTGCATTCAGGCTTTGTTGCGTCTTATCTCCCTCCAGTGAAGGCCGTACCCAAGCTGCTGAAGTCACTGCTTCCTGGTGGGAAGGAAGGCGGCAGAGACCAGACAGCTGTCCATCAGCAGGTACACTCCTTCAGTCAGCTCACAGCTCTCTGGATTTAAGCCTGTATTCTACTCGCTGTCTTATCAGGGATTTAATGTTTACATGCATCACTGCAGCATGAATCTAAATATCCCCTCTACTCATCAGCGGCTAGTCTATTTCTAGTCCTATTTCTTGTGTTGCCATGGAAACAGAGCTTATGTGGATGGAAACACAAATAATAAACAGAAATTGTATAAATGCCTCAGTGCCCAAGATGAGTGGTTTTCAGAAGTTTGCAAAAATAGAGGCGATAATCTTTGTCATAAATAAGGAATAAAAAAAGTTTTTGTGTAGATGTCATGCAGCATGTTTTAATGTCTATAGGCAGAACTTTTCTCAAGTATAACTTTGTTGTAGCCAACAGATGTTTTCGCTTATTTTCATCATCAGGTTGTTCGTCTCTGATTTCATTACATACTATAATTCAGTATTAAAAACACAAAAATTAGCATCATCAGTTTTTGTAGTTGGAGCATATTTTTATGCTAAATGCAGTACCCGTGAGGGTTTCTGGACAATTCTGTCATCGTTTTGTGTTGTTAATTGATTTCCAGTAATAAGTACATACATACATTTGCATAAAGCAGCATATTTGTCCACTCCCGTGTTGATAAAGAGCATTAAATACTTGACAGATCTCCCTTTAAGGCACATTTTGAGCAGATGAAAATTGTGCGATTAAGTTGTGATTAACTATGACAATAATGCTATTAATATTAAATTAAATTAAATATTTTAAATCGATTGACAACCCTAGTTGAGATGAAATGTTGTAATTGTCAAAACTTGTTTAAGAAGATGATTTCTAGAAGAAGAAGATAGTCCTTTATTAGTCCCACGAGGGGAAATTCAATTTTTTCACTCTGTTGTTAACTTATACACGGTACATGCAGACCTGAAACACACACATGCACAAACATGCAACAATGGAGAGATGTCAGAGTGAGGGGGCTGCTCCTGACAAGCGCCCCGAGCAGTTGGGGGTTTGGTGCCTTGCTCAGGGGCACCCCGGCAGTACCCAAGAGGTAAACTGGCACCTCTCCAGCTACCAGTTCACACTCAGTTTTTGGTCCATGTCGGGATTTGAACCGGTGACCCTCCGGTTCCCAAGCCAACTCCCTACAGACTGAGCTACTGCCGCCCCCAATTCTATATTTAGTATCTATGGTGATCTATAAGTCACATTAGTGATTAATGGAGTGTAGGAGATTGGAAACAACCCATCTACAAATGGATCATTCCACCTGCAAAAAAACTGCAACTAAAAACAAGAAGTTGCTATTAACAGCAGTAATGAATACCACTCATAATGTTTTGGCACTGTTTGGTTTTACAGTCAGCACATTTTAAGTTAACTGGAACCTTTAAGTAAAGTAATCCAGGCTTTGTGTTAAGAATAAACTTCACTGTCATTCTGAGTCACTTTGACACAGGGTACTTGAGAACCCAGGTTACGACTGAAACTATCAGCACATACAGTGCAAACATGGGTGATGTCTCCTCAGTGATTGACGTGCTGTATAATGTTTGTGATCAGAGCAGAAGCTCCACAAACAGCCCCCACTGAGACGGGAGCACACGGTGTGTAGAGGAGGGTTAATTACGAGCAGGTGAACCTCATCGCCCCGACACGGTCGCCCCGCTCCTTCGCCGCCTCCGCATCCGCCGAACACCAATCATGTGCCGCGGAGACCCGGGAGTCTGCAGCTCTTCAGCACTACAGCATGTGATTCCGCTGATTAGCACCTTGAGCCGCGGAGGGAAGCTAATCAGGGAAATAATGTGTTGTGGCGTTTGGGTGGGCTGGAAACCCGTCGGACCTTGTCGGTGCATTGTTTGAGGCCGTCGCCGTAATTAGTGCTGCACTCCACCGTGCCTGACACAGATGTTGAGAAGGGTCAAAACAGAAACAAAAGCCTCCAGTTTTACCAACAGTGGCAGGTTGTTGAGGTGGTTGTAAATTGGATGAATGGTTGATTGTAACCTCAATAAACACCTGGCTGAAAACCAATCAGTACAGCGGACAGATTGTCTATGATGACTTGAAACTTAACTTGGACACACCCCAAAAGACACACATCTGACTGATACACAAACAGGGTTTTCATGTGCTGGCTACATTTCTTGATCCTATTTCATCTTTTTAACCCTCTGAGACCCACAAGAGACCTGTTTTTTTAAGGGGTACAGGGGGTCTTTAGGGGGAGATAACAGGTCAGCGGTAGATGTCACATTGAAGTGGTGAACATCATCTGAAAGCTGGGAAGCTGATGATTCATTTGAAATGCAGCTCAGCACTGTCAAGTTGTTTTAGTCATAAATCAGAAATACACATAAATTCATTAATTGAAATAAACTGGAAAAAATGTAGAGCATTATAATAGAAGTATGTGATAACCATTCCCATGCTCTATTGTTTCATACTTTATTGCAGCAATTTTTGGGTTTGTTACACAGATTTCACTGTGTTCATCACCCAAGAATTGATGGAAATGATCAAAAATCCCTCCAAAATACCACATTAAGGCATCAAGACCTTGAGGAACATCATAGAACAAAAGCCATCCTGTGCTTTGTTATCAAAAACTTTGCATTTCTGCAAAGATGGCGAGCATGCTTATTTTGGAAACTACTCAGAAACCCCCTTATTGTCAGTCTAGCTAGTAAAGCCATCCATCCTCTGGATGCTCCCAGGTCTCTAGTTTGTGGCTGTAAAACTTCATGAGGCTGTGATTATCCTAGAGGTCACCACAGGTCATTTTATACAGTGAGGTCAAGTTTCAAAAAATGGTCTCACTATAATGAAATGGCTACTAAGGGGACTAACATCATCACACATGAATACAGTTGGGCTCACTGGATCCACAAGAGTCTCAGCTTTACAGTGAAACTCAATTTATAATTATAAGACTGTTTAGGGACCCCAGTATGCAGAAATATTTATACACGTCATTTTTACAATCGGCAAAAACAACACATTTATACTGCATGAAGAAACTGCATGTGATTATCATAAAGTGGGCATGTCTGTAAAGCAGAGACTCGTGGATACCCATCAAACCCATTTTCATTCACATATTTTGCGACCAGAGGTCAAGGGACCCCTTTGAAAATGGCCATGCCAGGTTTTCCTCAAAATGTAGCCTAACTTTGGAGCCTCCTTCCCGACAGGCTAGCATGACTTTCAGGTTTACTGTCCTGAGCCTGAGGCTAGGATAAATGTGTTCGACCTGATTTAGACATATTGGCCATATAGGTTGTTCTGCTCAAAGTACAAATAGGCAGGAATCAAACCGCTTAATTTTGATCATCAGAGTTCGAAGAATGACGTGCTAACTCCCTCCGAGTGATGCATGAGCGTCAAACAATCACCCTGATTAATATCCCGCAGCTCAGTCGAACAATTGTCTTGATTTATTAAACATTTTAAAATATCTCAAGATATAAGACCCTCTTCAAAAACTAGAAAAAATGCCACATCTCACACACTATTGAATCAGCTGACAGATCATATGGAGTGTTAAACTAGAATACTGAATAGGGATAAATGATTATGGGTGCAATTATAATTATGGTGCAATTACCCTGATTGTTTTACCAGTTTATTCTGATTATCTGTCTGAGTGATCTGATGAACAAATATTTTTATTGCACTTTCTGCATCGCATATCAACATCTTGACTGCTGATGGCTACAGTAGCTGTTCTTCTTTCTAATATATTGATGTCCTAAACATGACACATGTCTGTGCTGTCCTAACACACTGTAACAGATGGCCAGCTGGCCTACTTAGTTATCCTAGTTTAGTATTCTGTGAGGCTGCCAGAGAGAGCAGTACAGCATGATGTTCAGGCTACACTATCTGTCATCTTTTTACAATCGTAGATTAACTTTTTTTCCCCACAGGCTCCATTTTCTGTCCCACCGTCACGCTGAAGCCTGATCTTTCTAATTCCCTCACAGCAGTTAATCATCACTTCATGCACACTGTATAATGAACAGGTTTGGAAATCTACAGGCTTATATTAATATCTAATCTCCAGGTGGAACCGGACTGAAACAACACCGACTTGCTCGTGATTACATCTTGAAATGTGCCCGACAAGCTTTCAGCCCTTATTTACAGATTTCAGATTGTTGTATTCTGTCATAAACTGAACATCTTTAAAATTCCCTTCCTGTCGCAGAGTTTGCCTCGCATCATGGTGCAGTCGGCCAGTGTTGAAGAGGGCATGAGCAAACAGCAGCAGCCAGTAAGTTCTCCAACTCCTCATGGGGTCAATATATCTATTCAATCATCAGCCTTCCAATATAATCGACACAAAGTGAAAACACTGATATTTTGATATTTTCATCTTTAAGATAAGCCTTTATTTTGAAATTCACGTCACCATTAATGTCCAAGTGCATCCCTTCAGAGCCCAGTAATAAATTTGTCAAACCGTATTTTATTCGCTTTTTGTAAGTTCATAAGACTATAACTGTTTGTGTTATCGCGTGTTATCGATTTCTATCCCTTAAAATGAGTCAAATCCAATTGTGACAGACTTTGTGATACCGGCAAATATTGTATCATTGTACAAAGAATCAATATAGTATTGCATTGTGATGAAAACTGTGATTTACACCCCTAATCTATGTGTAGTGGGAATGGAGGCATAAACAACCCTTCATTTTCTGACTTGCTGGGTACGACCATTCGTTTGTCATCAGCACAAACAAGCTTGAATACAAAAAAAACACTTTCAATTACAACATTTTCTCAAAAATATTCCTCCAGATCTGCAGTATCTGTTGCAAGAACTGATGGTGCATAAACCACACTGGCCTGTCAGTTTATAAGACAAGAACCAAGATAATTATACTGCATTTATTATAAGTTTATCATGTTATTATTTATTATTTAGGGCATATTATAGTTGTACTTCAGTGTATCTGTGTTTGACATTTCTCTTGCTTTCTTTTTCTGCAATAACTGGAAGAAACAAATGAGAACAACCACTGAGTGGCTTTAATTAGACTCACTGTCATATATGGCATTATGTCTGTCTTTACAGGTTGGTACAGATTTTAAAGCTGCTCTTATACATATAGAGCGGTGGATTAATCCTAAACGGGTTTGTTGAACTTCAGCTTTTTACTTGTGCCGATTGCATTCACACTTCAAAAATCCTAAAAACGTGTGCGTGTCACAAACGTGTTCACCACAGAGCTTATTTTCTACAGTACCGGTAATTGGTTTTAGCATCTTTCAGCACATTGTTTTGGTTTTACGTCCCTCTTTTGGTTCTCATCAACATTTTTTTTCCAGTGAAAAGGGCTTGGATAAATTGACCACCAAACAGCAGACAAAGTTAGAAACTACCTTATGAACATATTGGTTTGTTTAGCAGCTATGGACTCAACTACACACAGTGTTTCTTGGTATCTGCTGGATGTGTAAATAAGCAATTTGATGCCCGACTCCTACAGTCTGCATGTTGAAGTGTCCTTGAGCAAGACACTTAACCCAAGTTGCTCCCCGGGCACTTACAGCAGCCCACTGTGCCATTTTTGTTTTTACAACCCCCATGTGGCCATAAAATCAGGTGCAGGTTTAAAGGCAGGGTCAGTGATCTTGAGAAACTAGCAAGAGTTCACTAGATTTTTAACGATTCACCTGAAAAACCCAGCCCAGGGTTGTCAACTCTTTTCCAATAAAAGTAGCTCGCAGCACTAGCTCCAAAATTGCCTAAATCTAGTGAGAAAGTCGCCAAGTCGGCAACAGTGATGGTCCGTCCCTTCAGACCTCCCCCAAAGTTAGCATTAAAAAAATCATCTATTGATTTCTGTGGAATATAAAGATAATTTTAACAAATTTAACAAAAAATGGTTCTAAAATTTCTACCAATCCTACCTTTTAAGTGCATTCAAATCAGCGATTCGAACCGATTGTACAGCAATGTAACTCCTAAATGATAAAAAGTAGTTTCTTACAGTGTAATAAACCCACTTTTATCTGTGGTTTTGGTCTGACTGAGAACAGTCTGGCTTAGAACAATAAACAATAAAAGACCAGTGTGAGTCAATTTTAATTTAACTGTATTTGGAAACTGACAGCAGCTTAGACAGAGATTCAGCCTTTTGCTGCATTTTGAGTCACTAATGATACATTTGTTGCCTCGGTTTCTCTCTTAGGTTCCTATTGAGGAAATCATTCCTCCCATCCTCCAAATGGAGAGCCCCAGATCAGTGCCTCTCCCACCACCAATCATCCCACAGATAGAAGGCTCAACGCCCAGCCTGTTGAGCGAAGCATCGAGCGGATATATGTCGACTAGCGTATCTACAGCAACACTGTCAGACGTCTACACACTGAGCTGGGACCTGCCTCCATCATCCAGCAGCAGAAACAATGGCTTTGAGGCGGTGCCAGATGAAGAGGAAGAAAACAATAAAGTGAAACAATCTGACACATACCCTGAGTTTCTTCCTGTGGACCAATCAGAGCCTCAGGAGTCATTGCTGGTTTTGGACGATAAGGCAGCTGAAGAGAGGACTGATTCGCCACCATCCGTACCAGACAAGGCTTCATCAGATTCAAACCAGAGTCAACAAGTACCAAATCAATCTCTATCGGTCCAGTTGAAGGAGAAAGAAGAGCCTGATCCAGTTACAGAATCAGACTTACTATGCCAGGCCAAACAAAAGCAAGACTCAACAATTGACCTAGTTAGATCAGAATATTTAGACAATACGCAGCTATTTAAAGATTCATTGTTGGTACAAGAAAATGAAATTAAACAGACAGATTTTTCACAAACAGACCACTCAAAACCAGAAACCCCTCTGTTAGAAGAACTGGAGTTAGCTGCCACAGACAAGAGAGAAGACGAACTCGAGCTAGCTGCCACAGATGAGACAAAAGACGAACTCGAGCTAGCTGCCACAGACGAGACAGAAGACGAACTCGAGCTAGCTGCCACAGACAAGACAGAAGACAAATTCGAGCTAGCTGCCACAGACAAGACAAAAGACAAACTCGAGCTAGCTGCCACAGATGAGACAAAAGATGAACTCGAGCTGGCTGCCACAGACAAGACAGAAGACGAACTCGAGCTAGCTGCCACAGACAAGACAGAAGACGAACTCGAGCTAGCTGCCACAGACAAGACAGAAGACGAACTCGAGCTAGCTGCCACAGACAAGACAAAAGACGAACTCGAGCTAGCTGCCACAGACAAGACAGAAGACGAACTCGAGCTAGCTGCCACAGACAAGACAAAAGACAAACTCGAGCTAGCTGCCACAGATGAGACAAAAGATGAACTCGAGCTGGCTGCCACAGACAAGACAGAAGACGAACTCGAGCTAGCTGCCACAGACGAGACAGAAGACGAACTCGAGCTAGCTGCCACAGACAAGACAAAAGACGAACTCGAGCTAGCTGCCACAGACAAGACAGAAGACGAACTCGAGCTAGCTGCCACAGACAAGACAGAGGCTGAACTGTCACTACACTATGAAGCACAACCGTCTGAAACAATCATCCCACAGCCACAGCAGCCCAAACAAGACCAAACAACCTTCGATAGTGCTCAAGACCCAGCTCCAAACCTGGTCCCAGTTGTGTCCAAATTCTTGGTTCCAGATCTTGCCCCATCTGGAGATTTGGTTGCTCTAGCTTCATCCAAAGAGCAAGCCACTTCTGAAGCCTCCAACCCAAATTGCACCTCCATCCCGACTTCACCCTCAACCACAGATGAAGTCCAACGGGAAGCACCTGCCAATCCATCTAAGAAAGCCTCCTCAGCCCAAGCTCCTTCTCTGTCCACTGTTCAGCCTTCCAAACCTGATGCCTCAACGGCGAACCCCTTCAAGATCCAGAAAGTGAAGTCGTCAGACTTAAAGTCCTTTCAGCGCATTGTGGGTGAGGAGGAAGATAAGCCTGCGCAGGTGGACCGGGCCAGCAGCCTCGGGACAGGACTTAACAACCTCTCAGTGCCGATGGAAAGCCTGGAGATTATTTCCGACTCTGAGGAAGGAGATGCAGCAGCAGTTCTTCCTGACTGGTTGAAAGAGGGGGAGTTTGTGACTGTGGGGAACAATAAGAGTGGCACTGTCCGTTATGTTGGACCCACAGATTTTGCACAGGGTACCTGGGTGGGTGTGGAACTTGAGGTACCAGCAGGTGAGTAGAACAACACCTAATCCTGTTGCTATTTGATGCATCTAAAAGGGACTCACTGTAAGAATCAGAAATGGCTTGTTAACAGTGACACCTGTGGCGGTTAAGTTAACGAAACGAAAGTCAGCGTCATGTTGCTCGCACTACTGACACATAAGACTGAGCTTGATTGACAAAACATCATGATGATTAACCAGCTAAATCCACAATGCCACTATATATTTCACATGCTTGGCAGTAATGTTAGCTTACCAAATGAAGGTCCCTCCATGAATCGAGGGCCCAGCACATGTTGATCCTAGTGTTCACTTTTCCTGCGTCAGCCGACCAAATGTGGTCAGATGGCACAGGGAAGACATGGTAGTTTTGGTCTCCTGGGCCGGAATCGATAATGTTATTTGCTCCGAAGTTAACCCCCGCCGCCACTCCACTCAGCAGCAGGGAAACAAAATGCGGGAGACCTCTGCTGGTCTTGAGGAGCTGCAGCATTTATTTCTGCAAAAACTGCAACTTCCGCTGAACATTCACTTGATACTCTCAAAGCTAAACTCTCTTCTGCTTCGCCGCTCGCTGGTTGTCTCACACTGACTGCCGCTCTCTCTCTCTTACTTCATCACTCACTTCCCACATGCACACACACACTCCCACATCACTAGTTGTCATCATTCATTTCATTCTGTCACCACTCAGAACCTCAAACAAACCCTTGTCCATCTTTCTCCAGGAAAGAATGACGGTTCAGTGGGAGGCAAGCACTACTTCCACTGTAACCCCGGATACGGCGTGCTGGTAAGACCAGGCAGGGTGAGCCGGGGCGGCGGCAAGCGGCGTCGCCAGCAGCAAAAGCGCCGTAGCGCCAATCTGTCTGGATCCAGCCCCAACCTAGCAGCTCTTACCGCCCTGGCCAAAGGCGAGGGGGGCGGGGCATCGAGTGGCCGCGGGAGAGGAGAGAACCGCAAATCGTGGAACACCTGAGAGGCTCAGAATCCGCTTGGACAACCACATGCAGCAGCTGGTTGACATGATTACAGGGTAAGAGTGACAACACAGTGTTTCACGGTCAGGCCTCACTGTATCTGGTCCTTCACTGTAAGTCTGGGCGACAGAAGATGAATCAGTCCACACGCCTCTGTGGGACGATGGAACCCTGTTCATCACTCATCATCTGGTAAAGGACCGTATCCTACTTAATGTACTTAGTGATTGAAAAGAACAATATTGTTTTATCAGAAAATGTGAATGTTTTTAGGTATGTAGATGCAAATAACAACGGTGGATTACACTCAAAGGACTGTCCAAAGCCAGCACATTTTCCTGTTAAATACGTTATGCCATTTGCCGGTAGGGGTGGGAAAAAAAAAACGATTCACCTATGTATTGTTTTTACGATTTAAATTAGATTTTTTTTTTTTTTTTTTGTATGCCAGAATGATTTTATGCCATCATATCTGTCAAAACCCAAAACAAGTAGAAAACGGCGAAGGAGCCATGTGGATACGACCTTTACCCTCACATTTTAAATCCAGTGAAGTATGGTGTAAAAAACACTTTGGGTTTCACACATTGATAAATTAATAATGTCACTAATTTGTGAGGGAAATGTCTTTATTCTTTGATTGTTGGGTTGCTGGAAAAAATATTGATGAAAATCAAACATATTTACTGTATCAGTTTAGAAATTTTCCAAAGAAGAAATCCATAAAAGTGTATGATTCAACCTTTTCCCATGGTCTAGTGTTAAAAAAAATGCAATATATCGTAATATGGAATCACAATATTTAAAAATCGCATATCAAATCGGCACCAAAGCATCGTGATAATATCAAGTTGGGAGATAGGTGTATCGTCCCAGCCCTACTTGCTTGGCAAATGTATGTCAACTGTACCCAAAGTTCACTGGATTACTGAACACTGTGAGACTCCAAAGGTTGAAACACCTTCATGTGCTCATATTCCTGCTGTTCAAAATGCATTATACAGCTGCATGTTTGGATACACATCGTTTTCTACCTTCTTTGGTATTTTATTGTTATTGTGCCTTGAAATTACTACTCAGCTGATGTGCCTTAGTGATATACCACCAAATTCTATGGTCGACAGGTTGAAAACTGCTTAACTGGAGCTTATTTTTAGCTCTTGAATGTGTACTTATACTGCTTTTAGGAAAAAAAAAAAAAACTTGCACTCTATTTTCTGTTAAATTCTACGGAAATTTCGTAACTTTTTTAATCTGCTTTGTCTCCAAGTAAAAGATTGAAAGTGGCTTCGTTTTAAATGGAGATGATTCGTGGCAGTTTGGAGTAGTTTTGGTTCACTAGTTCTGAATTGTACCGCATGTACACGGGGGATACTTGAGGGATGTTGTTGCTTGGATCACATTAAGTATTCATTTTTATCTGGTAAACAAGATTTTATACTATACTACTTGAATGCTTATTTATTTAAAGATGAAGACATGATATTGATGTTAAAGCAAAATCAACTTTTTATATTAAATAAATTTCATTCTTGTCATCCAACGTGTGATGAATGTGTGTATTTGTAACCAAGTAAACCCAGAAAGTCTCTTCGATATAGCTTTATTCTCTTGTACATTATATATATATATATATATATATATCATACTAAAATAAACACAAGTTAAAAAATGAACAAAGAAACTGTACAAAAAAATGTATATATACTACATCTTAATTACAGAACAGTCTACTGTCCAAAAAAGGCACTAAATTCTGAAATGGGCAATACAGTAATTTTGAACGTAACTAGATTTGAGATTGATACAACAGCATTCAGTCCTCTTTTTCAGAGCTATATTGGGATGAAGTGGATGGTGTTTGCACTGGGGACACAGAAGGACATGTAGACATGTTGACCCTGACACACCACGAGAGGACACCCCTTCAGAGTGAGCCCTGCCGCTGGGGTACGCTCGCCATCGGTTAGGGAAAGCCTGTTTCAGATTAAGGTATGTTATAAAGATTAATCTGTTTCCGGTGGTCTCTTGGAAAAAAACACAGCATCTTCTTGAGCACCTGAGGGTTCTTTCTTCTATCCAATGAACATTTCTGCGAACACTCACATAAAATACTGCTGGATTACATCTTCTACTCGCTAATTGGGCCGAGGCGTCTCTCCAACAGTAAGGCAGTTCATTTCAAAGTGTCTTATAGAGCGAGAATGATCTCTGAATGCACTCTTTTCCTTCCAGTCCACGCACAACTTATTTCACTGTTTCGAACATACGATATTCTTTGTGTTGGGAGAGTGCGTCACACCAAACTCCATAGAGTAGTGTTATAATAGTGCACCATTCTGCACTTGGCATAGGTGCCTTAAACGGGACATATCATGCTTATTTTCAGCTCAAGTTCCTACTAGTACATGTTTACATGATATAATGTCAAGAAAAAAACATCTTGATCATGCTGTCTGTCTGAATATGCCTGTATTCACCGTCTGTCTATTACGCTCAGTTTTAGCGCCTGTCTCTTTAAGACCACGCCTCCTGAATAAGCCCAGTCTGCTCTGATTGGCTGGTGAGAAACCTATATTATAGCCAAATCTGAATGGCTTGTTGAATCGTGTTTTCTGATCCAGGCAGCCCAACATACAGTGAATGGTTTAATCTGTCATTTCCGTAAGTACATGTTTAGACCAAACCGCATAGTCCAAACACAATTTTATTGTTTATCCAACGAAAACGGAGGGAGTCTCTGTCTCGACAACCGTTCATCCGATATCATCCGACAGGCTGGAGATCTACAGGACATTTATTAATAGTTTTCTCGACAAGCGTTCATCCGATCGACTTCACACTTGGTGGGTGTATTGCTCAGGACCCAAGGAAGCGCAGTTTTGAGTGTGAAGGTGTTTGGACGAGCGGTTCTCTAGAAAGCTGCCAGCAGTGGTACCGGAGGCTAAGCAAGCGTCCCATTTTAAACAGGCACTGCACCTATAAATTCAATAGTACGGCAACGGAACAAGATGGACTCTGTATCTTGTAATGTATAACATAATTTTAACTGTATAACTATTTCTCGAAGCCGTATTTATTATGGACTTTGCAAGAGGATGGCCCACACTAAAATACTACATTTCACTATGGAGTTTGGTGTGGCGTTGGGACAGAACAGCACATACTGGGGCCATCGTTGGTGCGTGAAGCAGCTGTACTGAAATGTTTTCTCACACCAGCCCCATAATAATAGATTTGATGTTTGCCATTTTTTTACAAAGGAAGGCTCAGGGGAGGGGAAGTTACATTTTAAGCTTCGTCAACAGCAATTCTTATTGAAAATAAGGTGCATCATTTTTCATCTTTCACAAAATAGCTTACTACCTCAGATACAAACACGGGGAGACTGTTGTTCAGTCAAATAAGGGATGACACAAATGAAGAAAAAAAAAACAGGTTTAAATGATAGTGAAAAAATAAATTCAGGAGAAATTAAAAAGCATGATTCATTTAACAATAAAAGCATGTTTCATTTCAAAACATATGTCATTCTTTTTTGTACATTACCATAAAAAATGAGTATAAATACATAGTTTTTAATCTTTCAACCCTTTCTTTTTCAAACACAGTTGTCAGTACTGGGTCACTGTATTCGCAGCTTCGAACACACTGAAGCGATAGATTTAAATAGACCTTTACTAGACTAGAGCCCAGGGCTGGGAGCTACTCTACGAGCAGTTTCCACATTCATTTTAACATCATTGTCAATTTCCAAAAGAAGATTAGATCAAATTTGCTGGCTAACTGCTTTGTAGAGTATTTCCCCAGTTCTCCAAAACCATCACTAAGGCAGCGGTTCCTTTTAAAGCAATAGTTTGACAATTCGAGAAATCACTGATGTGCTTTCTTCCACAGAGATGAGAAGATTGATACTGCTTATGTCTAAAAATATGACGCTACAGGGAGGAAACAGTTAGCTTAGCTTAGCATAGAGACTGGCTACAGGGAGGAGACAGTTAGCTTAGCATGGAGACTGGCTACAGGGAGGAGACCGTTAGCTTAGCTTAGCATGGGGACTGGCTACAGGGAGGAGACCGTTAGCTTAGCTTAGCATGGAGACTGGCTACAGGGGGGAGAAAGTTAGCTTAGCTTAGCATGGAGACTGGCTACAGGGGGGAGACAGTTAGCTTAGCTTAGCATGGAGACTGGCTACAGGGAGGAGACAGTTAGCTTAGCATGGAGACTGGCTACAGGGAGGAGACCATTAGCTTAGCTTAGCGTGGAGACTGGCTACAGGGAGGAGACGCTTAGCTTAGCATGGAGACTGGCTACAGGGAGGAGACAGTTAGCTTAGCATGGAGACTGGCTACAGGGAGGAGACAGTTAGCTTAGCTTAGCATGGAGACTAGCTACAGGGAGGAGACAGTTAGCTTAGCTTAGCATGGAGACTGGCTACAGGGAGGAGACAGTTTAGCATGGAGACTGTTTACAGAGAGGAGACAGTAGGCCTAGCTCAGCATGGAGACTCGCTACAGGGAGGAGACAGTTAGCTTAGCTTAGCATGAAGACTGGCTACAGGGAGGAGACAGTTAGCTTAGCATGGAGACTAGCTACAGGGAGAAGACAGCTTAGCTTAGCATGGAGACTGGCTACAGGGACGAGACAGTTTAGCTCAGCATGGAGACTAGCTACAGGGAGAAGACAGCTTAGCTTAGCATGGAGACTGGTTACAGGGAGGAGACAGCTTAGCTTAGCATGGAGACTGGCTACAGGGAGGAGACAGTTAGCTTAGCTCAGCATAGAGACTGGCTACAGGGAGGAGACAGTTAGCTTAGCTCAGCATAGAGACTGGCTACAGGGAGGAGACAGTTAGCTTAGCTTAGTTTAGCATAGGGAGTGGAAGCAGGAGAAAACAGCTTGCCTGGCTGTCTACTAGCACCTCAAAGGTTCACTACTTAACATTTTATCTCCTGTAAAAGTATTTAAAGAAGGGCACAGCAAGTCAGTGTGCCTGCCCAAATTCAGCATGTAGCTATCTGTAAAACCACAACTTGCCTTTTTAAATTTTATGTATGGCTTGTGAAAGAGAAAATATAATGGGTTAATTAGTGAGCTTTAGAGGTGCTGGTAGGCAGATTTTTTTTTTTTTTTTTTTCGAAGCTTTGGACAGAACCTGGCTAGCTGAATCCAGTCTTCGTGCTAAGCTAACTGGCTCTAGCTTGATAATAAGCATGGGTGGTCAATCTAGTCATGCAACTGATTCCTCCAAAAATCAAACTTTTGATTTAACTTCCTCTACCTGAAGGCTGTTACACACCGGGGACGTTTTTCCAGTCATTAATTTGCGCGTCGATAGCTGAATCCTTTAGCACAGAATGTGAATATTATGCAGCAAAAAACGGCATTATTATAATTTTTTTGCTTTCCATAACAAGGTCGATTTTTCTGAGATTTCACATTCCAAATAAAGTCATCAACCAATCACGCTCTGAGTCCTAAAACCCAGAAATTAGTTAGCATTTTAGCACTTCTGGTTCTCTCATCTGGAAGTCAGTGGGTTTTAATGGGTTTTCAGTTAGATGCCTGAAATAAGGTCTGTGATAAACACAAGCTGAAGAGATTTTCACGTTTTTGCTCTTCAATATAAAATACGTCAGTACATATCCCACTATCATGCGACCATGGTGTAGTTCATTTATAACGTTAGCTTTTTACTTGACGACTGCATTCACGCTTCAAAAATCATAAAAGTGGTGTTCATTTGTGAAGATTATTTTACCGAACAAAACGTGTTTGCCACAGAGTTTACTTTGTGCAATAGTCCAAAACCCAGTGGCAAATCCCATTGGCTTGTTGTCGAGGGAACCAGGGTGACGCTAACTTCCTGGTTGGCCTACAAAACTACATGATCCCTGGAGCGCTCTATGTTTACGATACAACAACATGGAGGCTCCATATTCGGCACCAAGACGGCAAATTATATTCCTCCTTTCAGCCTCGACAAATGCAGCGCAGACCAAACCCACTCCTTCTGTTACCTTTCACAATAAAAGCCCTAGACATATATTCACAGGCCAGTATTTCACATTTGCGTGTCTTTATCGGTCACGCCCCCCGTGTTTAAAGACCTTAATGTTGAATGAAAAACCTATACCTTTAAGGAACACAGCACTTTGTCTTAGTTTATGACATTACGATGATCGCCGGTCAAACAGTTTTGGAAAAGTTCCACCTGGGCCAAAAAAAAAAAAAAAAAAAAATTCCAATATCATCACTTTAAATGTCTTTGATTCCCTTCAAAGTGGTGCTTTTACCTTTGAGGCTACATAGATGAAATAAAAACAAAAAGCTCAGGAGATTCTGATATACTAAACCATTTCCAGTGTGGATTTAGTCTAATTTGATACCACAGATAATAAAAAAAATCTTCTGAAAGCACATTCTTTAGGCTATTAGAAAGAGGCAGCGTCACAGAACAAGTAGTAAATAGCTTCGGGGTATTTTATCATTATAGGTCTGACTGCTTAATACCTATCTTTACTGACACAGGCCTGCTGTAGTGTCAAGCCCACGTACGCTGGCTCCAGAGGCTCCACTGTGGGCAAGAAGCAACCTACGTACGCCAAAGGAGTTAGTAGAAATCACTTTGGATGAACGTGAAAACACAGACCAGTCTTAGCTTAGCCTCTTAGCTTTTTCTTTTCCTTTGGCATGGATGACATTAAAAACAAAGCACAGTTCCCCTTATTAGATAGCTTAAGTTTGCTTGATTATCACATTGACCCTAAACTGATTCTCATAGCCTCGAGTACTTAACAATAGTGTCACTGGGAAGCTAAATACCAAGGCAAAATGATTGTATATCCAGTCGCCGCACGGGCTAAAAACAGAGGGAAATGCGGTTGCTGCTGCTGTTGGACATAAACCTTAACATTAATTTTGGCTTTTTTCTTTATATGCATACTAAAAAGTTATTTGTTGTTCCTTTTCAGGGATAAAACTTGCTGTATACTGCAAAAGGTGTAGTGGTCTGTATGAAATTAAGGCTACTTCTTTTTAGAGGTTTTCATCCAACAGCAGGTCTACAGTAGGAATGAGAACTATCGAGGATATAAGACAGTGACTGGACAGTTCTATCTGTTGATCATCCTTTCACAGAGGCTGAGAAAGAAACTCTCAGCGTCCGTCCATCGTCCCTCCCAGACGATATGGCTGGAGGCTGCTCTTCCGATGAATTGCACAATGAAGAGGGTGCATTCTGAGGGCTATGCAGGTAGGTAGAGTGTGACTGAGAACCATAAGAACCATATATATATTATATATACAGTACACGTTATTTATTCTGAGGTTGACGCTGAGGTGAGATAGACTGAGGATCGGCTCAGACGACCAGGCTGGAGAGGGGGGAGAAGAGGTATCCTGTGAGGAGAGATTGTAGTCAGGGAAAAGAGGAAGTGGGGGGAGAGTTCCCGGGAGACGCGGATCCCAGATAAGGGCCATCGTTTTGGGGGTTAAAGGCCTGGATTGCCCCCCTTTTTTTCTTCTTTTCGTGAAGCATTTTCGTAGAGATCAGAGTGATCCATTTCCTCCAGCTGTGTCAATATATTGGGTAAGGCAGAGGAGGGGATGGTGGGGGATTACTGTTTACATGGACTTGAGGGGGCAGGGGAGAAGGGAAGCTGAGAGCTGGCAGGGGACGGCTGAGGGACATATTCAGAAGGTTTACTAAGTCGTATTATTTAGGTCTTTTTTTTTTTTTTTTTTAGCTCCCTGTTTCGCTCCTCCTTCCCTTTCCCCTCTCGGCTGTCGTTTCTCTCTTCCCGTTTCCTCCATCCCGTTCCCTGTTGCAGTTCATTCGTCCTCCAGGGATTCCGTCTTGATGTCGTTGGGGACCCCTCCGGTTCTGGACAGGGCAAGGATGGTGTGGTTGACGGCGGCCATCTCCACGGCCAGAGAGATGGGGTCCTGGTGCTCGCTGTGCGCTGCACTGTCATCCTGAGACAGGAAGGGAAACGGCTGTAGTCAAGAGATGAAAGAACTAGCGGGAATTCAGTGTTTGCAATTCAGGAGGAAAAAAAGAAAGAAGTTTTTTGCCATCATGCTGACCAACTGTTCACTAAACCCCTCCCCCAAAGGGCAATTGTCCAATCATAGCTTAGCAACTATAAATGGTATGGTGAGCCTGTCAATCTTTGGGTTTCTGGATGCTGAATGGTTTGTACAGGGCTGTAGAAAGTAGTGGTAGTATTTTCCTTCAGCCTTTCCAAAACCGAAAACAAGAGCAACAATGTAAGAAATTACTTAGACTGTGCGTTAATTGGCTCTCATGTAAGCTGTAAGTGTTAGCATATATGGCTAACCAGCTTACTACTAGGGGTGGGAATCACCAGAGGCCCCACGATATATTATCACGATACTTAAATCACGATACAATATTATCATGATTCTTAAGTCACAATATATTATCACAATACGATATCATATGATATCTGAAGTCATGATACGATCAGATGAGTTACAGACGTCTCTTTCTCAGTCTAAGTCTATGAGAAAAAGTCTTTTTGGGCCCAATGACGTCATGTGGTGGACACAGAAGTTCTAGTACCACCGTTGGCCGCTACGACCATGTTGGGATCAACGACCAGCGCTCTTCTTGGGGGCTTGGTGGAGACTCGTTGTCCATCTATATATACAGTCTGTGGTGTAGCAACACCATCAAATGGGGGTGAAGATTATCAAATGATCAGTTGTGATCCGGTCAGTGACTTTACAGTAGAGCTGATGTTTTGTTTTATTTTTTAATTTGGTTTCAAATGACTCCTCATGGCCAGAGAAGTATATTGCCATGTTCGATATGTTATTCTAACAAATAAAATACGATGATCCTGCAAGGCACTGCAAATCAAAAGTAACAAATGAACCTAACAAGATCTGCTGCAGAGTTTGAATTTGTGAAAGCAAATTATTTTGGATGTCACAAACTGAGGTCTTGGGAGCCAGAAAATGAGAGAGCAATGGCATCAAATCAGCTTTGAAGTGACATGCTGCCTGATTACTGTATTGTGACAGCTATTTAAAGACATGCAATCAGCATGTAATTGTGGTAAAGGGACCACTCTTAACCTCTGGGTGATCTGATTTTTAGTTTCCCTTCGTCTCTCTTTGGATTGTACGGGAGAGCGGTGCTCCCTGCAACCACAGATACCAAGATGTGCAGCAATATAAGTGCTAAAATGCTGATCGGGATAGACTGGAATGACGGCAGAAACTGAGAAAATGTGACCCGGGTTAAAGAGAACCAGATTCTAGTCCCCTGCAGCATAATATGCAGCGTTGTGTTTAACATGTTTCTGTGTGGATGTACCTGTGTTGGCGAGGTGGGCTCCAGTCGGTAAAGGCCAAAAGGTCGGCTGAGAGGTCTCTTGTCAAAATAGGGCAGGTCACATGCCTGGAGGAAATAAACAATAACCATTTAGCAAATAAAAGGTTTAATCAGAGAAATAATTATTCATTATTCAGTAATTATTCATTCACATTTGGCTAGTTCACTACGGGACAAGACTGCTCGTTGACCCCATGTTCATAACTCAATAGCTGAAATGATCAACTTCCTCTTTATGATGATCAACTGGCTCTTTTCACTTTCAGCAGTCTTGATTTGACAAGTTTGCAAGTTGTGCAATCGAGAGTAAAGCCACAGGCTTTAAACTTCAAACTGAAACCCAGTCTTTAGTTTTTAGTTTCTGCAGTACAACAATACAGAGCGTTGCTACTTTCCATTGCTCCTGCTTAGTTTCAACTATGTTACAGGAAAAAAGACAGCAAACGTTTGGGAGTTTATGTGCCTTGGACAACAGTTTTTGTGACAATTCTTCACAAAACTAAAATAACTTAAAAGGCTTTGTATATTTGGGGAATTGTATGTACAGTAAAGATGTTAAAATACCATTTTTTCCTTCCTGATACTGATTCTGATACCTGACCTTGTGGTATCAGCCGATACCGAGTACAGATCTAATACCAGCGTGATAAAAATATCTTTGCTGCTTTTGGGATATCTTAGTGGAAATTATCTCGTCATTGGTTTGCTACTGCAGTTCATCCTTTATTTCCCCCTTTGCCTCACTTACATAATGTGCCAGTGAGACCACAGGGTCCAACTTACTAACACAACTTTAACCAAAAAGAGGGAAGCTAATTATTTAAGTCAACTGATGTATTTGATTCCAACTAAACAATACGTGTAAATGTATGATCACATTTGACTAATGACTGGAATACTGAGTGCTGTGAACAAAGTGAGCCTTGGATGTGAATGGTTGGCAAATGGCTGATCCATAAAAACAAAGGAAAAAAAATCTAAATTTAAGAATAATTATCAGACACAGTACAACACGACATGAAGACATGCAGCTGTAACACACAGAGAAGTGACCTCTTTCTTTGTCTTTTACTGTCTGCAACACAAATCTGGTTTTATGTGTCGTCTGGGATCCTTGATCAGTCTCTACCTGCTCTGAGAAGTCGTTCCCATCGATGTCGTCGCTGTTGGAGTGCCCTCCTGGACTCTGGACGTCTATGCCATGACTCTCCAGGATTGTGGCTTCTTGGAGAAAGACGATGGATTATTAGATTTACAATGGATCACTGATAATATCCTTCATTACATACAAGTGAGCCGTGATTTCCAACCAGTGTACATGGAAACATTGTGGAGTAGTTGAAAAATATACATTACGATTTGATTAAAAAATATACACTAAGTAGCAACTTTGTTAGGTACACCTGTAAAATGTATTACAATTCAAGACAACAGCAATTTAATACAACAGCTCTGCCATATATTCTACCTCCACACGTCGACCTCACAAAAATGAATCATCATAAAAGCAGACTGTATAATGACATTGAGTTAGCTGTAACGGCTCGTAAGATGTGGACAGTATAGCTTGTCCATTTTGCAGAGAGAATTGGAGGTAAGCTATGTTTTACTAGCTATATCTATTGTAGCTTACACTGTTATTTTGATAGCTACGCTCTGATTACTGTAAAAGTTCATGGCAGAACAGTAGCTAAAAGTAATGAATAAACAGTTGACATAGGTAGCTAACAGTGATGGACAAAGAGTTGAAACAGTTAACTGAAAGCTGAAAAACCTAAAAGTAATGGATAAATGGCTGATGTAGCTAAAAGTAACAGACAAAGAGCTGATATAGTTAGCTAAAGTAATGGATAAATGGTTGAAGTAGTTAACTAAAAGTAATGAATAATAGTTGATATAGTTAACTAAAATAATGGATAAATGGTAGAAATAGCTAAAGTAAGGGATTGTCTGTTGCAATAGCTTAAAGGAAATTGCAAAAAAGCTAAATTAATGGATAAATGGTTGAAACGTCCAAATTCTGCTACTCTGAGCATTTTGTCAGAGTACAAAATGCAAACTTAACCAAACCAACCTAAACATGGACATTAAAACTTCATGAAAAAATACTGTAAAAATATTCACTTTCATATATGTAACAGTGATAAAAAAAAAAACACCCATCCAACCAACATCCATTTGAAAAATGACAGCTGAAGGGCTGTGGCGGCGCGTCAGAGAAAAAGGTTGGAAACCGCTGCTGTAGAGGGTTGTAAAATACCACATGTTAGCATAGACTGGCCTCACACTGCATGTCTTCAGTAGCTCCAGCTGTCTTCTCGACTGAGTCCTTTGGCTAGCAGGTTAATGGAGGTTCTACTTTACTAATCTAATTGGCATCTAAGTCAAATCAGGTGCCAAGAGGATTTTTTTTTTTTAATTAAACAGCAGTTATGGGGACACTTTGCCAGAGATCATTACAGATATCAGGTGACCGATTAATCATCAAGCTAATTATAGTGATAGAATGAATTAATGAGCCATTCAGTGCATAAGCAAAATGTTGTAACTGTCGTTATTAAAAGTCTCAATGGACAAATGTGTTCCCTCCCTGAAGGCACATTACCAATGTTGGCCCGTCTCTTGATCTCTTTGCGGCGGTTGGCGAACCAGTTGTAAACTTTCAGGGAGGTGACCCTCTCCAGATCAGACAGCTTCTTCCCTGAAACAAATCACACGACAATCTAAGTGCATCTTGTATCACTTACTCACTTTCACAATAATGTATTGTTTGAACTGTTTTTCTTCCAGTCTGTTCTGCTCCTTATTTCATTTTCTGTTTTTCTTTATCCATCTGCTCCCCTCAAGCTGCGAATTCCACTTTTATTTGTGCTCTTATAAACGCGACTGTTTCATAACTGAAGATGGCTAAATATCTGTTGAAAGGAAATAAGATTTTATTCTATTGCATAAGGAGATCACATAACAGATGTGACACAGATGTTTGGTCTGCAAAATTCAACTCAACTCCAAGAAACATTTGATCCAAAGTATCCTAGTCGCAAAAGCCCTGCAGCAAATATTCACATTTTTGATCACCATCTTTTAATAAGTTTGCTGTGTTACACTTGTATAACACATAAAATGCATAAAGATGTCATGTAAAGATGCCTGGCTGATTACACTGTAAATGCATTCAATACAGGAACATTTATTATCCATTACATTGAATCATTCTGACAATGTGGTGCACACAGTCCTGGTTTCTGTGGTTTACCTGGCTTCTGAATAACAGCATTGCAGGCGTTTGCTATCTCCTCTCGTTTGGCCTCGTCTGGGTACTGGTTGTCGTTGAAGTAGCTATAAATAGCACAAGAGTTGTACTGATTAAATTAATTTCACTACACAAGGGCAATGTCAACAAACTGGAGTTATGTATGCAGTACAACCGAGCCAATATTGAGACTGTGTGACAAGAGCCACGGGCTCATTGTCTCGTCTTGCACAGGATGCGATGTTTCCTCAACTCCATGTGGAAATAAGGGAGAAGTTATGAAACAAACTCCCATTTATCATCTTTAATCTAACGCTCTGCTTCCTCTTCCTCACCTCTCCATCACGGCCAGGCACTCTTTTCTCCAAGTGAAGCGACTTCCTCGACGCAGCCGGAAGGTCCCGGGGGTGGTGGTGATGGGGGGCGGGGTTTGCCTCCACTCCATTTCCTCCAGAGGTAGCGGAGCTGGCCGCATGTTCAGAGTGGCACCTGGGGAGGGAAGCAGAAGAATCGCTTGTGAGTTACACACGAATGTGATGCACCTTGTCGGGAAGCCACTGTGCCAGTTAAAGTACCAGTAGGCCGAATATTTCTGGCACCTTTGGGCAAAAAAATCCATATCCATAGAAACCTTTCAGCATATTGTAATTCAAGTGCTCTGAGAGAAAACTAGACTTCTGCACCTCCTCATGACTCTGTTTGCAGGATTTAAATTGTCAAGACTTTGGCCACTTTGGACATATCTGTAGGTCAAACCTCAAAATGGCCATGATAGTTTTTCCTCGCTAAAATTTTGCATGTCTGGAGAGTTATTTAACCTCCTTCACATAAGTTTCATAAAAATAACTTCGTGTAGTATTTGCTCCAACCTGCCTAGTCCAGCTTTAAAGTAAAAAAAAAATCCCTTCATGAAAATGTATGTGAACGCACGTCGCCTTCTGCAAATCTCACAATACATACTGATTATAAATCGACTGAATAATGCTGACAAAAAGCACGCTGCCTTGTCTCGAATTATGCCCACAGCAGAAAAGAAAACCACACAAAAGGTTTAATTTGTACTAAAAACTCATTAAACCATCCGTATTATACAGCAGCTAAGAGCTTAGATACATTATGGGGTCAGGAGCTCAACTCAGCATCATAACCTCATCAGACAGGGACACTGTGAATGAGGCCTAACTGGGTCGCCCAGCAACAGTCCAGGTTATCAGAACTGTGTGAGCGGGGCGTCAGCGCTCTCTGCGGCAGTGATGGAGGCGTGTGTGCGCGGGGCTGGGCTGGGCCGAGCTGGGCCGGGCTCAGTCTGCCCATAAATAGCACAGAGCAGTTTCCACTGCTGTTGGTGTTGGCAGGGCTCCACCGAGGAACATGCCGCAGAGGACAAGGCGTGGGATGTCTGCTGCCTGGCTATAGGTTGACACAGTGCACGCATGCACAGCTGGGATCTGAAGCCAGCATGGGGCCTGTTGTTTTTGCTGTTAACCATTTGCAGGACGTGCGGATTTAAGGTTGTGTAAGACAACGCACTCATCTTTTGACTGTCTTTCTCCACAGAAGCAAAACTAACGTTAAAACTATTTGATCAAGACAAAACTATGGATCATTTTGCCCTCTACACACATGACCTCTGATTTTTCACAACAGATAGCTTTTTTAAAAAAAAAAAGCAGGAACACAGTAAGGCATAAGTTAGTCACAAAAATGAGAAATCCCTTCCTGAAGACTTGACTTGAGACTTCAATAAAAAAAAATAAAAAAATAAAATAAAAAAATAAGACAAACGCAGCCAGGCCCAGTTTTGTGGATGGCATGTATGTTTCGTGTTGCTAAAAAGAAGTTCCTTCACCCATCTAAAAATTCCTCTAGTATTCACGACAAAAATACTGAGACGTTATCCAACGTTATAACGTCTACTCTTGAGCTAAACACAGACAGGGAACAGTAGTTTAATGCAACCATATTTTGTGTGTGCAAATTTCACACGATCATGAGCGCATCATGATCATTATTATCAGCCACTTTTTTCTTCCATCTTTGCCGCCATGTACATTTCTTTTAAAGTGTAAAAGTACTCACTATGCAGCTAAATGAGCTCTTTAGTTGTTGACATAATTACACATTATTAGACTATTATTATTATTATTGAGGCAGTGAGATGCGTTTTAATGTTGTAGCTGGCTGCAGTAGAGCTGATTTTATTAATTTTCTTTCAGTTTTATTCACTGTAAAACAATACATTTCATATACTCTATACTAAAGGTGGTGAATTAAAAAGTACAATATTTCCCTCTGAAATGTAGGGAGTAGAAATTAGCATCAACACTGATACTTTAGTAAATGTACTTAGTTCCTTTCCACCATTAATTAATGATGAATACCTTGCTGTACCAAAAACAAAGGTGTCACCAACTGACAAAAATAAAAAAAAAAACACTGAATACAGTACACTAATATTCAGCTCCTACCAACTGCAGGAGCTGTCAAATTAACACAATAATAACATATTAATATCAATATACATATATATGCATATATATATACTGTGTACACATATGTATATATACATGGTAGTGGACTCAGTTTTACAGCTGGAGTGGAGATACAAGCATCATAAAAAAAATCCATGGTGCCAACCATGTCATGCTAAATTGTCGAGGAGGTTAACTAATGTTACAGACTTGCTTTAAATTTAGGATGTTTTTTTGTTGTTGCTTTTTTACATAGGTAGAGTAGGCAGGTTGGAGCAAATACTATATAAAATAATTATTATAAAACGTAAGTGAAGGAGGTTAAATAACACTCCAAACTTTCGCTAAATTTTGGCGAGGAAAAACTGTTATGCCCATTTACAAAGGGGTCCCTTGACCTCTGACCTCCAGATATGTGAATGTAAATGGCTTTTCTGGGTCCCCATGAGTCCCCCATTTACAGACATGTCCACTTTATGATAATCCCAGTCAGTGTGGATCAAGTCATAGTCAAGTCAGCACACTGACACACTGACAGCTGTTGTTGCCTGTTGGGCTGCAGTTTGCCATGTTATGATTTGAGCATATTTTTATGCTAAATGCAGAACCTGTGAGGGTTTCTGGACAATATCCGGCATTGTTTTGTTGTAACTTGATTTACAATAAATATATACACATATTTACATAAAGCAGCATATTTGTCCACTGTTGATAAGAGTATTAAATTACAACTCTCCCTTTAAGGTCCATTTTGAACAGATATAAAATGTGTGATTAAGCATGTGATTAAATATCTGAATCGACTGACAGCCCTGGTTACAACCTCATCTTCCTTCATCTCCTCCAGCCTACAGTTCATATCGCCCTTCAAGAAGCTTCCAGGAACATATAAGATATTACATTAAACCGAGGCATCATACTGTATATTACATCTTACTGCAGCACATACTGCTGTCTTTTTCTACTTATCTCATTAACAGCCTATCAGGAAGCTGCTGGCAGGCAGCAGATTGTTTCCCTACTGTGCTTCCTTGTCTTTGGAGTCTCCCCCTGCGATTACTGAGGCAAACTGCGGTTATCTTTATTATATCTTTACGTCACACTTTAAAACTCGACAACCTTTCTTACGCCACAGCTTCGCTAAGTATTCAGACTAGTGACTAAAATGTAGTTTCTATTATGGCCTTGATGACTACTTGTCCATGCCAGATTCACACATTCATGTTGTGTTGATTCTATACATGTTTGCCCTCTCTTGGCATCTGCTGCATTGCCTCTTAATCCATCTTATTTTCTGGCACAGCCCTTCAATAAGCTCTACAAACACACTGAGGCAAAAACACACAGAGTGGGGAGTGAGGTGTACCTGGGGTGGTTTTCTCCAGCGTGTACCAGCGGTAGAAGGCCCTCTTCTTCTGCTCGCTCAGGTCGGAGCCGTGCTGCAGCAGCCAATGGGAGATCCTGCTCTGGCTGATGCCTGGAAAGCAGCCAGACGTCGAGTTACAACAGAGTGTTTCGCATCAAGCCCCGGCACAATTTGTAGACAACACTTGGAAGAATTCAAGAGAGACAGAAGGGAATACTGAAGGGGGGGGTTTGGGTTCTCTCTTCTTAGCTTGGATTTTATTTATTCAAGCTGGAGCCACAGAAACACTGCTGGCCACTTTTACTCATTTCTACTGGTCGCTTGATATTTTTGTTGAGGTGGACATCAGGATCTGACACATGTCCTGTAGCTTTACAAAGATGGATACCAATGTTTCTGTACTTCTGTACACCTAACTTGGTGAAATAGTCACTGAACTAACAGAAACAAGCTTCATATCTTTTAAATTTAAAAGCGAAGACAATATGGAAGGGAGTTGTAACTTAACACACAAAATGCCCACATATAAACCCCTTTTCAAACAAGTTGTCACGGTGCTAGGAAGGACTCCACATCACCATTTTGGTTTTGCAACAAGGCAACAAATTGTGACCTTGGCTTGTCATACTTGCCATTTCGTATTACATCAATTAAATACTGTATTTTCATCGGGAAATATGGAAACAGTACATACTTTGTATGTTCTGCAGTATGTACTGCCTGGGACACGAGATTTCGCACTTCTTTTCCATTTTCAAGTGCCAGTAATGAAAACCATGACATCTGTTTGTGTCTTTCAATCATATGGATCTGTTGTGCTCCACTTTGTCTGTGCCTCTACCAGATGTCATGGCTCTAGGATATACACTGTATGTCAAAAGATACTAAAAATGGCTTCCCACCTAAGCTGGGTTTCTCGGGGGGCATAAATGACAACATCCGCGGTGACAAACTAGAATTACTGCCTCGCAGTTGTACAGTATGCCTCTGCCAACCAGTCGAGTGACAGTCCATGTGTGTCCAAAATGTAATCACTTCATCATCTTATCCTCTTAGACATTTGTGTGAAGCTGTCATAATTTCATATGAGTTCTTGAGTTATGGCCAGAATCGTATTCTGTGAGGTCATCCTTGAGTCCATGTGGACATTTGTGCCACATTTTAAAAAATTAGCTTGAGGCGTTCCTGTGATATCATGAGGATGACACAGATGTGAAGTCATGGTGACGTTGACCTTTGACCGACAGCAAATCTAATCAGTTCATCCTTGAGTCCAGGTGGACGTCAGTACCACATTTAAAGGGATTCTGGAGATATCGCCTTCAGGAGAATGGATCAGAAAGACGTTCGGACGTACAGACAACCCTGAAACATCCTGCCTCTGCACTGGCGACAGCATTATGCAATTCTAAATATTCTGCCAAAAATATTTTACAGAACCTTTTTGGTCTGAAGTAGCATATAAATAAAGTTTGGACAGAATCTAAAAACATAAAAACCTCTAACTGATGTCACAAAAGCCTGCTAGTGTGTGTTAAACTGAGATTTAAGATAAACAGAAACTTAGTTGTCAACTATCACAATAATCAACTATTTTGATAATCGATTTATTGGTCTAGTATCTGCTTCCAGCTTCTTAAATGTGAGTATTTTCTTTTTTCTTTACTTTTTTTTTCTTACTTTACTTTCTCCGAGTTGTGGACAAAACAAGACATTTGAGGACATCATCTTGGGCTTTGGGAGACACTTTTTCTCACATTTAATAGACCAAATAACTAATCGATTAATCGAGAAAATAATCAACAATGAAAATAATCGTTAGATGCGGTCCTAATTCTGATGCTGCTCTGGCTTGAAATTACTGAAAACAGTAGAAAAACAAGCAGTTTAAGTCCAAATCTAATGTGCGTATAAGATGATGAGTCTCACTTTTCTCCCATCTGATCATCTTTGTGTTGCTTCACTTATAAAATGTAAGCTGCACATTTAACAAACAAACAAACATGACAGACAAACTGATGGTATGTCTGCAAATGTAAACCCCTGGAATGACCAACATGAGTGTGTGTTGGTGGTGCTACTAACCGGTAACTTGTGCCACCACGGCCTGAGAGATCCTCCTGTTCCCCAGGAAGGCTTTAATCTCCTCCTTCACCATGCTGCTGTCCCTCCTGCAAGTCACAACACAGCAGCGATACGCACACTTAATACGCTGTTAGCAGCCAAGTCTGGAGAGCCGGGCTGGTACTGTACACGAGGAAACATCAGACAGCATGTGGAGGTACCGCACATTTTTTAACTGACTAGATAACGGCCAACGTTCCAGCTTTTAGTTAGTCACTATTTACATCATTTACATATTCAGCCGCCACATCATCAGTGACAAAGAGTACATGTTGTACACTAGGCGTGGGAATCACCAGAGACCCCACGATACCATATTATCATATGATCTTATTGCAGTTTTAAACATTTTGCACTATATTGAGAATTGCAATAAATTGTGATATATTACAATTTATTACCTTTTTTCAATTGCAAATGATGCAGTTTGTCGACAATCGTTTTATCTAATAAGATCCAGTTTTCACTCTGCTCATCTCAGAGTTTTCATTCACACATCTTGAGGTCAGAGGTCAAGGGACTCCACCAAAATTTGGCATAAATTTGGAATATTTAACCTCCTTCTCGACAAGCTAGTTTGACATAGTTGGTATCAATGGATTCCTGAGGTTCTAGCTTCATATGATGCCTGTATCTGAAAGACAGAATAGCAGCTTATTAAGAGGTTAATGGTTCATATAATAACTAGGGCTTTCTAGGGTTAAGGTGACAATAACGTTTTTATGCAAATTTGTTCTGATGCTTTAACGCAAATTGCGCAAAGTTACACCAAATTTTAGTGAGGAAAAACTGTCATGGTCATTTTCAAAGGGGTCCCTTGACCTCTGACCTCCAGATGTTAATGTAAATGGGTTCTCTGGGTCCCCACCAGTCTCCCCTTTACAGACATGCCCACTTTATGATAATCACAGTCAGTCTGGATCAAGTCATAGTCAAGTCAGCACTCTGACACACAGACAGCTGTTGTTGCCTGTTGGGCTGCAGTTTACCTTGTTATGATTTGAGTATATATTCTATGCTAAATGCAGAACCTGTGAGGGTTTCTGGACAATATTTGTTAGTGTTTTTTGTTGTTAATTGATTTCCAGTAATAAATGTATACATATATTTGCATAAAGCAGCATATTTACATTTTGAACAGACAAAAAATGTGTGATTAATTTGTGATCAATCACACGAACAATCATGCAATTAATATAATCTTATTAATAATAATTATTAGTAATAACATCAATATTTTCCCCTATACATAATACTATCCCCCTCTATATCAGAATCAGTGGTACACTGTACAATAAGTGATCGACGTGTCAGATAATCAAACCTATGTTTCTACCTATTCATAGGAAAAACCAAGCAGTCCGTTTTAAACTGAGGTGCATTTTGACAGCATTGTTATCGCCGCATTGTTCTTTTCCTTTATGGCTCCCACGTAATCCCTGTTTCATTTCTGAGGAACACAAAGAAAGGCATGAATTTTAATGAACTGCGCCACAATCGAGTAATCTGTACATATATTCTAAATGTATTTGGCTGACATGTTTCCACTATCTTAGTCCTCAGCGGGGGAAAATGAAAACATGCACAGACTTGCAGGAACGGAGGCTGGTGAATGAACATGTGCAGTCACACAGTGTACCCACCCTGCTTTCTGGCTTTCAGCCCAATCCCCTCCCTTATACATACATACGCTGACACACAGGCTTATGACTGTCTTGGCTTAATTCCTCATCCTGGTACGGATTGTGAACACCTGTCAAATGTGTAAACTGGTTGCTGCACATACTAATACTTTATTTCTTTTACCGGAGGGCATTTCCACTGGACGCCTACCCCCCGCCCAACTTTAACAAACCATAAAATCCCAGCATCCTTTGAACCAGTCAGCATCCCAGAGACAGTGAAAATGGAGAACGTATCAAAGTCCTGAGTGCTCCGCTTTCTGAAATGAAAATGCGTCACGACTCCTCGACATCCCGCGTCAATATCCTCCACACCAGCCTCTCGCGGCGTGGCTAAAATTAGAGCTCAAAAAAAAAAAAAAAAAAAAAAAAAAAAAACACTGCTTGTATCGACAGCAGTGAATCAATGTAGCACAAGCTGCTGTACAAGGCTGAGGAAGAGTGGGAGGTGGAGGAGGGAGGCTGTGTTGTTGGATGCCAACTCAAAAGGCCGAACCCCTACGGAGACGGAAATGTGCACTTTAAAAAGAGAGACACAACTCAGAAGGGCATCGCGGGATTGTTGATGAGCCGAAAACGGCACGTCACGCCCCCTGCAGCCCCGCAGAGCGAGGAGCTGGAGCGTCCTGCAGGCGGAGAGGACGAGGGCTTTTACTTAACTTCTTGGGCCGTCGAAACAGGACGTGCAAATGAACGAAGAGGCAGCGTAAATGAGAAGCGGGACAGCTAGAGCAGTGCTGAGGATGGAGGATAGAAATACCTCCTCTTACTCTGACTGTTAGTATGGGGCAGCCTGAGGAGAGGGCTCATGTCTTATAAGAAGAGAGGAGGTGGCTGACATGTGGACTGGGATAGATTATAAATAGGACTGCCAATCCATTAAAATATTTAGTGGCAATTAAGCACATGATTGTCCATAATTAATCACAATTCACTGCACATTTTTTTATCTGTTCCAAGTGGACTTAAAAAGGGAGATTTGGGAGCTTTATCAAAATGGGAGTGGACAAATATGCTGCTTTATGCAAATGTATGTATATATTTATTTTTGGAAATCAGTTAACACAAAACAATGACAAACATAATATATATTGTATATGTAGCATAAAAAATATGCTCAAATCATAACAAACTGCAGCCCAACAGGCAACAACAGCTGTCAGTGTGTCAGAGTGCTGACTTGACTATGACTTGATCCAAACTGACTGTGATTATCATGAAGTGGGCATATCTGTAAAGGGGAGAGACTGGTGGTGACCCAGAGAACCCATTTACATTCACATATCTGGAGGTCAGAGGTCAAGGGGACCTCTTTGAAAACGGCCATGACAGTTTTTCCTCGCTAAAATTTAGTACAAGATGTTTCTACAAACATTTAAGGTGAGAAAGAGTCATTACAGTAATAGAATATTAATTCATTTTTGATCGGCGTTCCCTACTTTGACCGTTTTATAGAAGTTTGCAAAATCATACCGTGGAAAAACTATCGCTCTTGAGCACAGTGATTGACAGCTGCCTCTGCTGAATGAACAGCCAATAGGAATGCTCGCTGTCTACAATGACGTGTGATTGGCCAAAGTCTACATTTTCTGAAGCCTGAAAACAGAGCCGTGAGGAGGAGCAGAAGTCTAGTTTTCTCCCAGAACACTTAAATTACAATATGCTGAAACGTTATGGGATTTTTCCCCAATGAGGCCAAACCATTCCACCTACTGCTGCTTTAATACGCTTCGATGGTCGACCCCTGCGGTGAAACCCTTTCAACTATCCATGGGAAAGAACGTAATCTTGTGATGGCATCTTAGATGGCAATTTGTTCCAGCATCCATGCATCACAACCACTGTTTTTTCTGTAAAGATGATTGTTTTATCATTATTAAATAACTACTGAGCAGTTTGATTTCAAACCTAACGTCACTCGATGTTACTGGTACGTCATGTTAATGTTTCCAGAGGTGCACAACTGTAAAGGCTTCTCTTATTTACTTCTTCACATCATGTCATCTTGAACCCCTGAAGGCTTTCCCACAGAATAATTCCCTTTCTGTGCAATAACATAATTACACATAATCTCAACAAGAACGCCTTTCAATGCCCGTCTGTGTTATTTTGATACGCCATCACAGGATGTACATCTTTATGTAGTACAAGCTGTACAAGACAAATCATCACGACTGCCATGTGATCCTGCTGTGCTCATACACTTCATCACATTTTCTTTTCTTTTGTTCAACACTTATCTTACTACACAATTTAAAAAAAAGGAAAGTGCTATATTTACTAATGCTTAAGGTGATTGAAGTAAATAGTCCATTCACCTTCTGTGTCAAAATCTAAAATGATTAGCTCAAAAAAAAAAAAAAAAAAATTAAAAATTGATCCATTCATTGAGAAAATTTGGTTTAAAGGGCAGGTCCATTAGTATTATTATTATTATTTTCATTTTTTTTTAATAATTCTGTAGCTTCCCAGCGGTGTCCCTCATGTATTCAAATACAAACTTTCACATTTTGGTCAAAGTACAGTACATATGTTTTTGCGTGAAAATGCTATTTTCCCAAGCCCCTCTAAAAGCTACTGATGTAGGTTTCTGCATGAGGACGCTGCTACATGCACAATATACACTCACCAGCTACATAATTAGGTACACCTTGCTGGTAAAAGGTTGAAGAAGAAGAATATTTATTTATATAGCACATTTCATGCAGAAAGCAGCACAATGTGCTTTACATGTGTGAACACATTAAAAAAGAGATAGAAAATAAAATTATATATATATATATATATATATATACACACATATACATGTCATAAAGCAGTTATGCAATTTAAACAGACAAGCAGGTAAAACAAGCACACATATTCACATAAAAAGCAATGGTTAAAACAGCAAATAAAATATCGCATTCTAGTTAAAAGCAACAGTAAAATGAAATGTTTTCAGTCTGGTTTTAAAGGGCTCAGTGTCGGTGCCTCCCTAACACCATGTGGAAGGGCATTCCACAGGAGCATAGTGACTGAAAGCAGCTTCTCCTGCTTTAGAGTAAATGCGTGGGACAAGAAGGAGACCACTGGCTGATGATCTGAGGCTTCTTGTTGGCTCATATGGGACAAGCAGGTCCTTAATGTACTTTGGAGCAGGGCTATTCAGTGCCTTATAAACAATAAGAAGAATTTTAAAATCAATTCTGGCATATACTGGGAGCCAATGCAAGGACTTAAGAACTGGGGTAATGTGTGAGTTTCTCTTGGTCCTGGTTAAAATGCGTGCAGCAGCATTTTGGATAAGCTGCAGCCGTTTGATGGTTTTTTGAGGGAGACCAGAGAAAAGACTGTTGCAGTAGTCAAGCCTGCTTGTTACAAAAGCGTGTACCAGTTTTTCAGCATCTGAATTGGACAGAAAGCCTCTAATTTTTGAGATGTTTCTTAGATGGAAGAAGGATGATCTTGTGACATTACTGATATGACAGTGAAAATTAAGATCAGCATCAATAATGACACCAAGATTTCGGACATGTTCCTTGCGCTCAAGAGAGAAGGAACTGAGGTGAGCTGCAATTTCCTGTCTCTTTGCTTTTGCACCTATAATGATAGTTTCTGTTTTGTCACTGTTTAGTTGCAGAAAGTTTTGGGTCATCCATAAATTAATGTCCTTCAAACATTTGACTAATGTTTCCACAGGGCTCAAGTCATCAGGAGACAGGGAGATGTAGAGTTGTGTGTCATCCGCATAATTATGGTATTGCATATTATGATTCTTTATGATGTGCCCAAGTGGAAGCATATATAAATTGAAAAGAAGTGGACCAAGGATTGAGCCCTGGGGAACCCCACAGGTTACAGCAACTTTGTCAGATTTAAAATTATTGATAGCGACAAAGAAGTCTCTGATAAGTAAATAAGTAGTGAGCCAGTTTAGAACAGGACCAGAGAGACCCACCCAATTATGCAGTCTATTTAACAAGATCTCATGATCAACAGTGTCAAATGCGGCACTGAGGTCTAGTAGGACAAGGATTGAGCATTTACCAGAGTCCATGTTTATGTGAAAATCATTTAAAACTTTGACAAGGGCGGTTTCTGTGCTGTGGTGGGATCTAAAGCCAGACTGAAAGACATCAAACAGGTCATTTGTTGACAGGTAGTTGTTCAATTGACTCTACACAATTTTTTCAAGGATCTTGCTCAGAAAGGGGAGATTTGAGATCGGTCTATAATTGCATAGGATTGAGGGATCTAGACTGGTCTTTTTTAACAACGGTTTTATAACAGCGGTTTTGAGAGCGCTCGGGAAGACACCAGACTGGAGGGAGCAATTGACAATTTGTAGTACCTCTGTGCTTAGACAGCGAGAGACAGTTTTAAAGAAGGTTGTTGGAAGTGGGTCCAGACAGCAGGTGGACTTGAGCTCACATACAGCATCCTGGAGTGTAGCAGAGTCCACAAGAGCGAAATGTGACAAGTGACAGGTTCTGTTTCCTTGTGTGGGAAACACACTTTGGCCTGGACTCAAGCAGCTTATGTTTCTTCTGATGGTGGTGATTTTATTATTGAAAAATGTTGCAAATGCATTACATTTCGTAGGGGAGAGTAGTTCGGGATGAGAAGATTGTGCTGGGTTGATGAGCCGATCAACAGTGGAGAACAGCACGTGTGCATTATTCAAATTATTGTTTATGATATTAGAGAAAAATGATTGTCTGGCATTTTTTATTGCTTTGTTATAGTCGATGAGGCAGGCTTTGTAGATGTCATGGTGGATTTGAAGCTTGGTTTTTCTCCATTTACGCTCTGCTCGTCTGCTTTGTTGTTTTAGTTGCTTTACAAGAGTATCATTTGTCCACGAAGCTTTTTGTTTTCTGGAGATTATTTTTGTTTTCAAAGGTGCAATGTCATCCATAATATTTTTTATTTTCGAATTGAAGTTGTTTACCAGGAGATCTGGGGATAGAGGCATGGACGGATTCTGGTTGGATGTAGATTTGGTGAAGAGTTCAATGAAGGATTCAGCGGTGTCAGTACTAATATAGCGTTTTGTAACTGTCTGTGTCCTTAGTAGTTTTTGCGGAGTAAATGAAGCATCAAAAGTAATACAAAAATGATCTGATACCGTAATATCCTTAATTGAGGTGACTGTAATATCAAGTCCCTTTCCAATTATCAGATCCAGGGTATGACCCCGGTTGTGGGTTGGTTCAGATACGTGCTGTATGAAGTCAAAAGCCTCCAACAGGTTCATGAATTCTTTTGAATCACGGTCGCTCGGATTGTCAACGTGAAAATTAAAATCCCCTGAGATGATAATATAATCAAACTCTGTAGACATTTTAGATAACAGCTCGGAGAACTCCTCAAGGAAACCATGCTTATATTTTGGTGGACGGTAAATAATAATAGAAAGAACAGAGCTTGTGGTGCAGATAATCTTAAAAGCAAGTGATTCAAACGTGGTGAAAATACCCAAATTTACAGAGCTGCAATTGAAATTGCTCCTGAAAACAGCTGCTAATCCACAACCCCGGCCATGGGATCTGGGAGAGTTAATGAACTTATAGTTTGGGGGGCACAGTTCAATCAACTGACTGTGCTCATCACATCTTAGCCAAGTTTCAGTCAGGAATAAGAAGTCAAGGTTAGAGGAAATAATAATGTCATTAAAAATGAAAGATTTGTTTGAGAGTGATCTAGTGTTAATCAAAGCCATTTTAACACTGATATTACAGGGAGCAATAGACGTTCTGTTTGAAGAAACAGTAATAACCCTGTGATTCAGGGGGTTGACGCCCCTAGAGCGGTTAACTCTAGAGGGCCTGGTAGTTAATATTGTCTGAATGGATGCTGGGAGAGTTGATGGTGAAGAGTAGGGAGTGATTGAGGGCGCCCGGCCACAGGGTGGAGCTAGTGAGTCTGGCAGTGGGAATCGCGGCACTGTAGCGGAGAAGTAATCACTCGGCTGAGGGCCGGAAATGACCGGTAGCGGACGTGTGTCAGGACCGCGACTGACAAGGAGTGTTTAAGGCGATATAAAACATGTTCTCAGTTAAGATGCGCCTGCCAAGGGCACTGGGGTGAATTCCATCATTTCTATAAAAAGACGGACGATTCCAAAAAAAGATTGAAATTGTCGATAAAAGATGCATTGTGCAGCGCACAGACCGATTGGAGCCAGGTGTGGAGTGCCAGAGTCCTACTGAAGTGTTCACATCCTCGTTTGAAAGGAGGAAGAGGTCCGGAAATAAAGATTCTCCTGCCACAGTTTTTCAGGGAGTCAAACAACTTTAAGAAATCTTGTTTTAAGATTTCAGACCCCTGGTCCGGAACATTGTTGTATCCAGCGTGAATGATAATGCGGCGTGCTCGGGGATATTTTGCTCGAAGGCTGGTGCATTTGTCCATAATATCAGCCATCTTTGCACCAGGAAAGCAAAAACAGTTAGCATATTTTCTGTGGACATTTCTTATTATGGAATCCCCGATGACGAGAGTGGTTGGACTGAGGGTGATGCAGCGGAGACCGAAGGGGCAGCGGTGGGGGCGGGGTCGTGGAGGTGCGCGACGGAGCGGTCAGGGCGCGGGGAGGAGGATGGGGCCCGAGGTGCAGGAGTAAACAGAGGCTTGGAATAGCGAGTACTGGGCCGACCGGGTTTACCGGTGGCATCTGGACGTCGGCGGGGAGCCAGAATAGTGGATGACCAGCTGGACTGACATGCCGACATGGAGAGACGACACTTTTAGGGAGGTTTTCAGGCTTCGGTGACGGAGGAGTGGTGTGGTGATCGGTGAGTGGGGAAAGGTGCTGCTCGTCCAAGATGGAAAATTTGTTGTTCAGCAAGAGAGGCTGAGACAGAGGTGAGCAAGAGGCAGGCTTCCCACCATGTTTATCTCTACGGGCAGTACACCACGGCTCCTCCTGACGGGGAGTGGAAGTGGAGCTAACCAGAGCTTTGGGCATGGCGCCTAGCCGGGACCAGTGCTCTGTAGCAGCAACGATATCCGCATATGTGAGAGAAACAGTTGAGTCCATTTCTCCAGAGGTTGCGGTACTGGCAACGGGAACCACAGTGACAACCATCGAATCGATGATCCACTCTTCATCCCTCAGCTGATATAAGGTGGACATTCTCTCTTCCAGCTCGGAGATCCTCTGGGTCAAACGAAGGCAGCCGGCGCATCCAGGTGAGGTGAATGGAGGCATGTCTCGTTGTGTTTGGTGGTGGTTGCTGGGGAGAGAAAACAGCTGTGGCCAGTAAAGGTGTCGAGATGAGAAGGATACTAGTTTTGTTGGAGGTGGTGATCGGCTAGAGTTAGCAGTTGCAGTGACACAGGGCAGGACTTACTCGCAGGGGCTCCACAACGGGAGCCCACAGCGGAGAGTAGACTTGACCGATTTAACTGCACACACAGGGTTTTGGGTCAGATCGAAACTTACCGGCACAGGCCCATAGACTGGGCCTGCTGCGTTGTATCAGCCTCCGGTAAGCAGGTTTTGACGGCGATCAATTCCTCTCGTTTGGTGGCGAGAGCTTACCCTCCCCCTCCCACCCTTCCCATTTTGCCTTCAGAACTGCCTTAATTCTTGGTGGCATACTTTCAACAAGGTGTTGGAAACATTCCTCAGAGATTTTGGTCCATAATGACATGATAGCATCATTTGCAGTTCCAGCAGATTTGTCAGCTGCACATCTATGATGGGAATCTCCCATTCCACCACATCCCAAAGATGCTCTATTGGATTGAGATCTGGTGACTGTGGAGGCCATTGGAGTACAGTGAACTCATTGTCATGTTCAAGAAACCAGTTTGAGATGATCTGAGCTTTATGACTTGGTGCATTATCCTGCTGGAAGTAGCCGTCAGAAGATGGTACACTGTGGTCATAAAGGGATGGTCAGCAACAATACTCAGGTAGGCTGCAGCATTTAAACCATGCTCAGTTGGTACTAAGGGGCCCAAAGTGTGCCAAGAAAACATCCCCCACACCATTACACCACCATCAGCAGCAGCCTGAACCGTTGATACAAGGCAGGACGGATCCATGCTTTCAAGTTGTTTACTGACGCTGCCATCTCAGACCAGGCAACGTTTTTCCAGTCTTCTATAGTCCAATCTTGGTGAGCCTGTGTGAATTGTAGCCTCAGTTTCCTGTTCTTAGCTGACAGGAGCGGTACCATGTGGTCTTCTTCTGCTGCTGTAGCTCATCTTCTTCAAGGTTCAACATGTTGTGCCTTCAGAGATGGCATTCTGCATCCTTGGTTGTAACGATGGTTATTTGAGTTACTGTTGCCTTTCTATCATCTCCAACCAGTCTGCCCGTTCTCCTCTGACCTCTCACATCAACAAGGCACTTTCATTTACACAACTGCCGCTCACTGGATATTTTCTCTTTTTCGGACCATTCTCTGTAAACACTAGAGGTGTGCGTGAAAATCCCAGTAGATCAGCAGTTTCTGAAATACTCAGACCAGCCTGTCTGGCACCAACAACCATGCCATGTTCAAAGTCACTTAAATCCCCTTTCTTCCCCATTCTGATGCTCGGTTTGAACTTCAGCAAGTTGTCTTGACCACATCTACATGCCAAAATGCACTGAGTTGCGGCCATGTGATTGGTTGATTTGCTATTTGTGTTAACAAGCGGCTGAACCGGTGTACCTGATTATGTGGCCGGTGAGTGTATAAACTCTATACATCCTTATAGCTTAGTATAAGCTAAGCAATGTACTGCGGTGTGGATGCCACGTTAATTTGGATCCAAAAGACACACAATAACACTCACAAACTGACCGATCGAAGCAGTGGTAGACCAGCAACTCCTGTGGGGTGAAAATATTCTAAATATAGCATACACTTAAACTGATAATGATTTTAAATGACTAAAATATATTTTTCTGCCACTCCCATCCACAGGACCTCCCCATCAGACAGCCCTTTCCAATGGGGATCTGAAGCCATTATATCGCTCTTGTCAAAGCCATCAAACTACATTCACAAAAGCAGTAATTTTACCTTGCGAGAACACAGAAGTATACATACAATTAACCCTTTCAGTTATTTCTAAATTTAGCACAGCTATCTAAGTGTCAGCTAGTGCTAACATTCACATTATTCATAAACTTAAAGATTAGCTTCAATTGGCTTACTTTAGTAACCTACGTCACTGCTTTGCGACAGCCGCATTTCATTTAAATAAAACAGAACAGCACACAGACGGACCCGCCCTTTAATATTTTGCACTGTTAGTGTTCATGTGTTTAACCACAGCAACACTTAAGAAAATGCAGAATCACACCTTAACAAAGGTAACCTCTCTCACAGAAGTCTCCCCCATGTTTCAGCTGCATTTGCATTAGAGGCATCAGAGCAACCAAACAAATAACGATAGCATGGAATGTACCAATGATCAGTTCATTACATGACCTCTGGCTCGCATAATTACAGACTGGATAAAAAGCTTTTCATCACAACTGAAACGTCTGCTCCCAATAATGAAAATGAATGCAACAAAAAAAGACTGTGATGGCAAAACTATTTTCAAATAGACAAATCCTGTAGCCACAGATAAATGACCTTGCACTACCTACAACCACGGACTAGCTACCATGTAAAAGAGGACTTATTATGCTTTTGTTCATTTTCCTTTTCAGGTGTTTTTTGTGCATGTAAAAGGTCCAAAAAGTCCCTGCTCTGCTCCGCACACTGCTGCTGAACTGCCTGAAACACCTTGACTGAAGACCCGCCTTTTCTTCCGTAACATGGTGATGTCACAAAGTAACATAGTAGCCTAATACCTGCCCAGCAGCTAGTTTGGCCCACCATCAATAAAGCTAATTAGAGCGGAGCTGGAGCGGAGTCCGAAGAGTTTGGCTCCATTGACCAATCACTACAGAAAGGGCCAGCTGACCAATCCTGCTGACCAATCCAGCAGCCTGGGCTTTTTTATGAGACTGGGGGGCTCAAACAGAGCGTTTCAGGCAGAGGGTGAAAGGTGCTGCAGCACAGCTGGTATGAGAAAATGAAAGTGCTTTTTGGACATTAAAGCATGTAAAGGGTAGAAACCCTAAATCCAAGTATGCACTTGAAAATAAGCATAATTGGTCCTCTTTAAGAGTCAACACAGAACTTGTTTTAATCAAAAGCTCCAGCACAGCTGCTACATGGACTTGAGAAATGTTTTCTCAACTTCTGTTTCCAAGGTCAATAATAAACTGTTATGCCCAAACAGAAAAATGACATTTTAACATTAAAAATAAAATCCATGACAAATGGGCAAACTCCATCTGCTGATGAAGATCATGTGATATGAGCAAAAAGCTCCTGAGCTAAATCAACTTTGTGGCAAGGTTGTTTTCTCAACTACTGTTTCCAAGAATGAACTCTGAACCTCAGTTAAAAAAAATAAAGAAATATTTATGCTGCACACAAAGGAGCTTCAGTGCAGTTTCCAGTTAGCGTTATTCAATTAACCCTGACATAAACTGTGCTTTCTTGCCTCATCGTTACGGCTATTACTGGAAATAAAGACAAACCCTCAGGTGCAACCAAGTAACCACTGTAACACAAGATGAACATGGTGAGAAAAGATGGAGGATAGCCTTTAAGGGTGCTTTTAGAAGCACCTTTAGTGTTTTTTGTGTGCTCTATACACAAACATTTCGTGGGAGGATCACTAGTACTGTAGATATGATGGAAATCGGTGTGTTGGGGTGTGGGGAAAAAATCGATACCGCATATTATCGCGATATTTTGTATGGCAAAATTTTATCACTACACTGATTATGTTAAATATTAACCACTTAACAATCCGATATTCTGCCTTCCAGAAGTTGTAGCGGGCTCAGTCTTAAAGCTAGAGTGAAGATATTGAAACTATATCATATGAAACTAGAAAACTTGAGTGGATTCAATCCATTGGTACCAACCACGTCATAGTTTGTCGGGAAGGAGGCTAAATAAACGCTCCAAAGATATGCAAAATTTTGGCGATTAAAAACTGCCACGGCAATTTTCAAAAGTGTTCCCTTGATCTCTGACCTCAAAATATGTGAATGAAAACTGATAAGATTAAATGACCTTCAAATTGTGAAAACTTGCAAAAACATGCAAAACTCTTAAGAGTTTCCCTGCCTGACATGTTTACCTTAACCATTCAAGGTCAGAGCCTAACCTTAACTATCTTAAGAGTCTCCCTTCTGTAGTAGGCACGTTCCCACTGGTTAATAAACTCATGACAACACCAAGTACACCACACATTTTACAAAAAGATGTAGCTCAATATATGTAGAGTGCTTACTTTGATCTTAACTGTTGGATGGCGGTGTGTCTGGCCTCCCCGGTCCAGCTTTTGCGATGAGGCCGCGGGTTTCTACCTGTTACCGCTGTAGCATGCACACCTGCTGTGACCATTCCCACTCCGTCCTCTGAACGGGGATTACCTCATTAACGTTATGACTCCCTGTTAGCATTGGCTTTATATCCAAAGTATTGCCAAATAAGCACTTTTGCTTTTCACTTTGAATGCTCACCAATCATCTTGTCTGTCAACTCCCATGTGTCCTGCTAGTCTGTGCTGAGACTCTGAGCATACACTTTCACTTTCAGTTTGTAGCTCCCAACGTCTGACTATGTATTAATACGCTACTGATATGCCAAAATGAACTAAATGTTTTTCATTTCTATAAAATAAGCAAAACAATGGTGGGGATGATGGGCAAGCATTAACACTAACTACCAAGCAAGCCTTTTCCAGACACCACCCTCTGAAATGAACAGAGTGCAAACTGTATCTTATTCAATAAAATAAATGTTGAGAAACTGCATAATTTGTATTTGAAAGAAAGGTAATGAATTGCAATGCTGAGCATATCACAAAATGCTTAAAATCACAATAAGATCATATCGTGCTGTAAGTATCACGATAATGTATCTTGGGGCGATTTCCACCACTGCTGTTCATTCATTCAATCACTGTTCATTCCAGACAGCAACAACAGTCCACTAAGGTCACAGCTGAGTGAATGAAGCCTTTCAAACCAGCAAAAGACAACATATTAGAGCTGTAATAAGATAACCACAATCTCAGATGATATCTGGGCTTTGGATATCAGCCAATACCGAGTACCAACGTGGCTCAGTTAAAATTTTCTTTCAAAATAAAACTCCTCACCTCTTCTCTAACATAATTTTGACATCAGCTGATTTGCTACCAGTCAGTGCTGCCAATCAGGCACCTGCTGTCAGAGAAGAGATGACGAGATTTGTTGTGAAACTAAATTTTAAACTGAGCCTTGTTGGTTTTGAAAAAGCTGACATTTCAGAATAAAACGGATCACTTTGTGATCCTGTGGTCTTGTCTTGTGGTGCCTGATTGGCACTTGGAGCTCAAAACAAGAGTCAATACCAACAGGAGAATACACTGTTTAGCACTGGCAAAGATTTTGGCAAATTTTACTTGGGAGCTACCCAATAAATAATCAGCTGTGCTGCTCATCCCACAGATGCATGATCCTTATAAGTTGGACATCATTGTGAAGGTAAATAAACAGGCTTTCCAACCATGTAAAATACAGTGCTGATTGGTATGGTAACAACAGAAAAATAATCCACCAAACACAAATTTCCAAACTTTTTTTCCAAGTTTATGTAGTATATAAACAGAACTGAATTGAATAGATCAGCCCCATTTTCACAGATATCTGATTCAGCTACTTGAGTCAGTATTGGCCCGATATTCATCCAGTATCAGTGCATCCCTACTGCAAACATACTCTCTAATTCCACAAATACCAAACTAAAGTTTGACCAATGGCTATGAGTGGAAAGCTTCCCAAACAAAATTTTAGAGCTCCTTTACTACTGACCTCATCAGCTCCTCCACCTTATCGTCGATGTCCAGGTCCTCTTCTGTAGCTTCAAACCCGAACGCTCGTGCTGCAGCCGCACTGTTCACTGGGTATCTTGGAGGAGACAACTTCCCGTTGGGCGTGGCGGCCAGGCTGTCCCTGCCGTTCTGTGACAGAGCCACCAGTGCCACCGGCGAGGGCAAGATGGCGGAAGGCGGCGGTGGGCCTGGAGGCGGGGAGGTGTCGTAGCTGTTGCTGGGAGACGGCGAGAGTCCCCCTCCGCTGCTGAACTGCGTCTGCGTGGCGGTGGAGATTTTGGAGGTCGTGGACGAGGAGGCGGCGGCCGCCGAGTGCTCGCCGGCCCCGCCCTCGCTGCCGTTGTTGCCGTTGCACGTCGCAGAAGAGGTGGTGGTTGCCGAGGCAGTGTTGTTATTGTTGAATGATGTAGTAGTGTTGGAGGCAGAGTTGTTGGTGCAGCCGTTGGCCCCGCCTACTCCGTAGCAGGACGAGGAGGAGGAGGAGGAAGAGGTGCGGCGGCCGAACTTGTCGCCGTGCTCCCGGTCCAGCCGGTCCAGAGTGTCGAGCGCGTGCAGGATCTCCTGCTTGCTCATGCCGGTGCGACGCAGCCGCTGCAGCAGATCTATCTGCTCGATGGTGAAGCGCGGCTCCTCGCTGAAGTCAGACATCCTGCTGCTGGATAATAGACAAGACAGACAGGTTGTGAGACAAGGAAGAACAGGAGAGGGAAAGGAAACAGGAAATGCGGGCGGGAAGTTAAGTGGATGGAGGTGCAAGGTGGAAAGTCAGGCAGACAGATGAAGGAAGGGATGGTGGAGGTGATGAGAGGATTAAGTAGGAAAAAGGAACGCAGATGTAGATGGGGAGAAAAATGAGAATGATGGAAAAAGGAGGAGTGTGGCAGAGAAAGGTAGAGGAGGAGAGTTAGAGGGGTGGGAAAGAAAGGAGGAAAAGCTGCGAGAAGAAAATAAAGAGGCAGCAAATAAGAAAAAGGAAGACAAGAGCGAGAGATAGAGTGTGAAAGCAAAAAGGGGAAGGGAGGGGCAGGGCATAAAAATCAGCTATTTTTGGGAACCAGCCGGCAACACACGCAGAGTGCCGGAGTCACCTTGACAGCTGATGCTATCTTAACATTCTGACTGCCATTCTTTAAGAGCTACAATATATCCTCGGTCTCTGCGCGCCACCCACGCCGGGTGTTTTTTCATAAGCAATTTGCTGCGCTCAAAATCAATGGAATCAGACTGCGGCAGATTTTCCATCTTGCGTGCCAGCCCCCGACCTATACTGATATGCTTTAAAAGGGGTCACTGGCATTTTTCTACATCTGTGTTAGTCTGTGTGTTAGCGCAGAGGACAGAGAAAAAAAAAATAACTGGAGAGTGTCTGCAGCGTTTTGAAGTGATGGAAACTAATACAGGCCTTCAGAGGTCTGAAACATCATGCTTTTAAAAGGAAAAGAACAAGCAACATTTCACACAGGGGAAAGTCACTTTGAGATACTTCTGCAGCGAGGGGTAGCTTAGTAGCACTGGCGAACATTAACTAGTTTCTTCAGTTATCATTAAGAATTCATAAGGACGCCTGCTAAAGCCGTGAATCATTGCCAAGCACTGCAAAAGCGGTCACATCCCAGAATTTAAACCTGCAACTGGCAACTTAAATTTTAAACAGGCAAATGCATGCACTAACTTCTACTATGTCAATAGCCTGAGAGGTTTAGTGTTCTTTCAGAGTTAGTGTTGCAAACAAAACTGAAATCATTAGCCATCCTGGTAAAGTATTTACAAAGTGGTTTAACTGGTTGAAACACACCTGCTGGGGATCCCTGATTCAACGCAGTATAAATCACACTGGTTTACTGTAGGCCACATAACATAGACTGGACAGACGTGTGTAACACAGAAAAAAATGACGATTGGTCCCTTTTCAATTATCTAATTATAAGACATGAGCAACTGATGTGGGCTCGTCTAAGACTGGGGGTAAACCAAACTTCCTTTTATCCCTCCTGAATTTAATTATCAGCTGATAACAGTTAAACCAAGTTCAAAAAAGTCTCAAAAGACAAAGAAAAAACAGATTCACAGCAAAACTACAGCCGATGAACACACATCCAGCAGAGACAACCAGCTGTCTTACCTATATCTAAGTAACATGCGTGCAGCTTCAGATATCCCCAGTGTGAAACTGGTTTCCTGGCAGTGCGGTTTTTCTAAATAGCCCTTATATGGACCACAGTTGTTGGGATCTCTCTATCGCCCATGTGTTTTTGTTTTGCTGACTACGGGCCCTGCAGTGAGAGCACAAACCCGTCGCTGGTCTCGTCTCCGCGCTGCAGGGTGATGCCAGCTTTCACGCCCTTTGCCCAAAAGCTAACGTTAGCAAAATGTTCCTGTGGCAGACGGACAATGCCCAAAAAAATGTAACGTTAAATTAACCAGCTCGAAACCCCTGAATGATTTCTACCATTCCCAGCACCGTTGAATCTGCCCCGACAACACCATGTATCACAGAGGTCGGCTAGCAACTTAACATATGCTATCTGTTAGCACCGGGGGTTGTGGAATGATTAGCCTACCATGCTAGCCGTGCCAACGCCGATACTAGCTGGCGTTAGCCGCCGTCGCTCGCTAGCCAGCGTTTGATATTAATAACATCACTTTCGGTGTGCTAAGTAAGTGTGACTTACCTCGGTTCAAATCGTCCGCTTAACCATTTAACTTCAGAACTCGAGCAAAGACCCGCTGTGTGTTTTACCGCAGCCGAACAATAACGCGATATGTGTACAGTGCCCCGTCCGACCCCTTTCCAAGGATTTCTAATCAGAGGCGAATTATTTGCCTCTCCGCTTTGTCTGTCTGACAACAGCCATATTGACAACTAACACCTCCGAGGAGCTCTGAGGGAACTGTAGTTTTACTCTAACAAAGGCCTCTGTCGTGCGGCGGCGTGCTTTACGCTAAAAACTACAAGTCCCGGAGACGAGAGCGAGGGAGGGAGCTGATGGCTCACTGATCTACAGTTGTCACAAAAGGCGATGCAGTTTTTAATGTGACCACAGTGGTGGCTCTCCTCACCCCTACCGCCTCTGCTGCTGGCTGAATGGTGTCTGGCTCCATGTGCCACCCTGGTACCACTTGGTACCACTTGGTACCAGCCTGGTACCACCTCACCAGCCACCAGCTGGCAGGTGTAAGTAACACATTACATCTGTACCTGCATTACATTTGCAAATTTATTTAGAAATTTGACAAAAAATGTAATTGTAGTTTGGATACAAGGTAGTTGTTTTCTTATTTAAAAACAAGGTAAAAGGGCTTTTAAGCTGGTGGTGCAATAATAAACCCAAGGAGGAGGATTAGGAGAACGTTTAAACTTTGGTGACACACTATAAGGAGGCATTCCACAATGACCCAGACTCTCCAAGAAAGCTGCAATAATATCAAAGTGCTCTGTAGGATGCCCTTGCAGTGGAGAAAACATGATGTGGCGCCCTTTCAGTGGAGAAAATGTGAAGTACTGCACTCTAGGGTGAACTTCAGTGGAAAAAAAAATGTGATAAAGCGCCTTCTAGGGTGCTAGGGCGAAGCGTGATGTAGTGCCCTTCCAGCAGAGAAAATGTGATATAGTGCCTTCTAGGGTGCCCCTCTAGTGGAGAAAATGTGGTGTAGTGTCCTCAAGGATGACCTTCTAGTGGAGAAAATGTGGTGTAGTGTCCTCAAGGATGATCTTCTAGTGGAGAAAATGTGGTGTAGTGTCCTCAAGGATGACCTTCTAGTGGAGAAAATGTGGTGTAGTGTCCTCAAGGATGACCTTCTAGTGGAGAAAATGTGGTGTAGTGTCCTCAAGGATGATCTTCTAGTGGAGAAAATGTGGTGTAGTGTCCTCAAGGATGACCTTCTAGTGGAGAAAATGTGGTGTAGTGTCCTCAAGGATGATCTTCTAGTGGAGAAAATGTGGTGTAGTGTCCTCAAGGATGACCTTCTAGTGGAGAAAATGTGGTGTAGTGTCCTCAAGGATGACCTTCTAGTGGAGAAAATGTGGTGTAGTGTCCTCAAGGATGACCTTCTAGTGGAGAAAATGTGGTATAGTGTCCTCAAGGATGACCTTCTAGTGGAGAAAATGTGAATTACTGCACTCTAGGATGCTTCCCTTGTGGTGACAAAGTGAAGCAGTGCCTTCTAGGGTGCCCTTCCAGTGGAGAAAACATGAAGAGGTACCCTCTAGGATGCCCTTAAAATTGAGAAAACACGATGCAGTGCCATATAAGCCGTCCTACATCCCAGAAAACTGTCTGCGTGCTGATGCCCCACCGCGTGCAGCTGGTGGCCATTTTTATCTTTGTTTGCCCCTGCGCTCCACGCATCCTGAGTGTTCCACTGTAAGATTAAGTAACAAAAACTTGCAAACATATAGACCTATTTCCATATGTTTAGTGCTTAATGCAGGGGGGCGATCTGTTTACTCAGCTGGTTTAGGAGGAAGGAGAAATTAACTGAGGTTTAATTCCGTAGGGGAAATGGATCCAGGTGGCTAGCACATCAATTAGACATTTCGACTGAAAAACACAGCCCATTTAAGTTAACCATTAATATTTGTATATATATTTTTGTGCTGCGCTGTTTCTGCTTCATTTCAGTGTGCACCTGCTTTGCCTCTGCAGAGTTGTTGCATCCTCATATCATTCTCTGTATAGGCTACACTCCAGAAAAGCAGGTTACTGTGAGTTTTAATCAAAGACACAGTTCAAATAAATGACACTAATGGTCAGACCTGGGTCAAGTTAAACCCTATGGATGGTGATGCATAGTTTGATCCAGAGGTCATGGTGTGAAAACCCAAGCAGGGTAAAGCAAATAACAAGTGCTCTGCTCTCCTTTAACAAAGTGCTTCTGAATGAGCCAGATCCAGTCAGCCACAGTGGAGGTGTTAAAATGCATTTTGAAACATTTGTATTGCACAATAGAATATGATGAATATTAATGTTGTTCCAGCAGTTGTCTATAACCTAACGGTCATGAATAATGCATAATGGACTCATCATATAAGGTGTATATTCACAGCTGGCGAAATGAGACACGTTATAGCTTCCACTGAGAATGGAGCATCACCGATTTTGTAAATGAGGTGTGAGTGCTGCTATGCAGAATCTGTGCTGTTTACAGCATGGTAGTCATACTGTACTGCCCCCATGTGACAACTATCATCCAAAAATAATTCTCAGAGAGTGAATGAGTTGGTTTGTATTTGACATTGTGTGTTTTTTGGTCTGTCTATATGGGCTGGACTGATCCGACAGACCCAGTTGTACTCAAAGACTATATTTAGTGTGATATGGAAAAATTATGCCACATTCGTTCTGAATGGTCTTGAAAGCTGGTATGGATATATCTGGGCAAATATCTAACAGAACCACTTTGAAATTTTTAGATTACAAGAAAAAAAAAAATCAATTATTAGGGAGAGCGGGATCAGTTGGGACGCTTTTGTTTCCACACCAAATAGCCTCCTTTTTCTCACTTGAACAGTGATGAAAATTATTTGATTCCTGAATAGATACAGGTGTTTGCTAATAATTTATAATTTTTTTGAGCCCAAGCCAAATGCGAAAGACACAATTATGTTGAATGCACAAGGGGTGCATTTTCCCAAAATTCATTGGGACAGTGGGCAGAGTCAGCCTGGACGCCTTGTTCCAAGCTTGAAAAATATAATTTAAATTGGATATATTGCAGTGCAAATTTGAAAACCTCATATTTACAGTGTCACTTGATCACACATTTTTGAGAAAAAGAAAACATTTGTCAAATGATTATATGTTTGTCTGCTTTTTGTTGATTTGTAAAAAGGTAGGAACTATAGACAATACTGTCCCAACCATTCTAGGGAGTGCAGACACACTCTGGACTCCTACGCAAGCTAGGCCCTAATAATCAAAATCAGGACTGAACAATTATCCAGACTGATTTTTTACACTGCATATTCAACTTGTTATGATTTCATGGATACCAAATACTTGATTATTCTCTGTGATAGACATTTTTTTTTTTATTTTGGCACATGGGACTACTGTTTTTTTCCTAAATTATAATGGAGTCTGTTGCAAAAACAGTGTCCCCATGTGTCCAAATACTAGATTCAGTATGATAAGAAAAACTTACTTTGAACACAGTTTGACCGATTTTGAAAATGTCTTCAGATTTGACAGCCAAGCCCAGACAATGGCAAAATAAAATTTCTGGGGGAGATATATGGTTAAATTGATTTTAAAGCCTTGAAATATCTATAAAAATGCATTTTGAGGTTTGCTGTAATTTCAGTAAAAGAATATTTTTTTCTGTATTTATAAATTAGTGTCTTGCACTGCAGTGACATTTGTGTGTATATATGTATAAATATGTGTGTATATATATATATATATATATATATATATATATATATATATATATATATATATATATATATATATATATATATGTAATCACATATACTGTACAATACATTATGAAGGTTGTAACATTCTTGTGGTATCACACTTATTCATCAGTTTTTCATTTGGTATTACACATCCCTTCATTATCTACTTTTTAATATTCATCTCTTTAATCACCTCAGGAAAACTATTATTATTATCCAAGATGATGATCTCTATGATAATGTTATAATTGCTGTGGAACACAATCTGAACAAGGCATCAGTTGTTGGAGCCAATCTAATTATGTTTAAGTCAAAGCATCAAGCAGGCAGTGAGAGTGAAAGCTATTTATGAGTTGACCCTGATGTCATGTAATGCACTTTTAACCAGCAGAGCGGAAACTAAAACAATCTTAATGACTTTTTGACAGTACATGAGTGACAACCCAAAATATTATTTCTGATTAAAACTTATATGTAGCCTATGTAGGCTGTTTAGTTTGACCTTGTGCCATCGATCCTTTCAGATCCCTACAGATCTGAGTAGTTATTTTATATTATCATTCAGTGTTTTGCTGTTTTAGTATGGTGTCAGTAGTAGTCTTTTGGCAAATTAGATCATTTTTGGTATTGTTATTCACAATTAAAGTTTTTCAGTATTTTTTCAATAGCCTTTCCCTTTTCCCACAGCTACTAGCGTATCCCTTTGTCCTTATTTTTTACTGATTTATACAGACCCACTTAAAAAGAACAAGACTACAGAAGGATAGGCTACAGTGGTTCCTTTCTCCTTAAACTGATGACCCCCGTGACATGTTTTATGGATATTCAGATTATATTCAATGCAACAATAACAGTATAGAACAGCTGATAAACTGTACGATTAACCCAAACAGTGAGCACTGTAATAGGGAGTTTGTGCAAAATTAGCCATTTGGATGAATTTTTAGCAGATTATTTGAATTTTGCATCAGAGATGATTTTTAATGTTTTTGAGAAATTTTAATACAATTCTCTGAATTATATATTTCTTTGACTTTCTGACAACCATACATACTTATTATTATTATTATTATTATTGTTATTATTATTATTATTATTATTATTATTATTATTATTGACAAATTCAGTGTTGTAATGGTATCAAGGACAGAACCTGCCAAAATCAAAAATAATGAAATAAACGATTCAATAAATAAATTAATGCCAAAATAATGCCAGTAAAAGTAGCAAAAATTATAATAAAAATAAATGTTGCTAAAGATTAATTGATAAAATGTGACACAAATTATTTCTGTTTTAATTTGTTTCTTTATTTATTTATCTTTGCATTAGTTCCCCTATTTATTTACTCCTCTGTTTAATTTGCCTTTTATTAATTTTTTTATTTGTATTCATTTTTTAAAATGTAAATTTATTTTTCGCAACATCCTCATTTGTATAATAATGCAGAAATGCATAAAGACATGTGTGAAGAAATGTATAAAGAATACAGAAATATATAAGTTTGGAGAAACAAATAAGGGGTGACATGCGTGAATAAATAAATAAATTAATTAATACACACATTTAAAAATAAATTTAAAATAAATGAAAAATTAATGCTAAATAAATACTTAAATAAATAAAAATGTGAAAATAAATCAATTGATGTCACATTTATTTTCATATATTTATTTCTCTCTCTCTCTCTCTCTCTCTCTCTCTCTAGTATATATATATATATATATATATATATATATATATATATATATAAAAAAATATACTTAATACACACACACACACACACACACCCCCAGGTTGGTAACCCATACAGTTATAAAGTACTTTACAACCACTAGACTGCTAGGAGGGAAGAGGCTAGGGCGCATTGTTTCCTCCTAGTGCCCTTCGAAGTTCCCTACGTTTTCCCAGAAACCCCTGGGTAATGGCTTTCGAGTGCAAACAAGAAGTCAGTGCGCAGCTGCCCACCCAACATGGTTTGATGCTTGGATAGTGGATTCATCAGCATCCGGCAAAAACTCAAGTAGAGGACCAGGAATACTTTTCTTTTCGCCTGTCGCCGCTCGGCGTGTTTCGCCTTCATACCCGGTGGGTGCCCGTGTGAGTTAGCGGCTCGAGAAGAGAAGCCGCAGACAAACCGCTGTTGTTTAGCCAGCTGTTTTGGTCAGCGAGGTTAGCTGGCAGCGGCTAGCAGCGTCAGTCACTTAGCTAACATCAACTTAAGCTAGCTAGCTTGGCGAGAGCAAACGTCTCGTTTTGATGGTAAAATGAAGCCTAATATCCCGAGTTTGGAGCACTCTGTGACGATGAGACTCTCTGAATGTTTCAGTTTTTTCTTTCGGATCCGCATAGTGAAGCTTTGGTAGTAAAGGTTAACGCTAGCTTGACTGATACTGTGATTTGACATAACGTTAAGGCCGAAGCTGTAACGATAACGTCATTTTAATTGACACAGGAGCAGGTCCCAGCCTAAAACTGACCTTTAAAAACTCACTTACACGTTGAATAGTGGCCTATTTATGCGAGCATGTGGTTCAGCTGTCGCTACGTTAACTAGCGCGAATGAAAAGTACAACATTTAACGTTAAATGTTATTTATAACATTTAAATGTGCGCATTATTAGTTTGCTAAAACATGTCAGCATTCCTGGGCTGTGCTGTCCTGCTGTGTTTGGGTGTATTGTTGCAGTATGTAGTAGTAGCTGACTGACAACAGAAACTGGTCCAGGTTGCTGTTTTATCAAGAGGAGTTGCTCAGCTCATTTATTTGAGCTTGTGATTGCAGGGAAGGAAAGTCCAATTTCAGTGTCAATCAATGAAATGCACACATCTGTCCAAATCAAATAATCTAACCCATTAGCTTCTCAATCTATAATTAAACCCACACTGTTGAATTCAGCTTTCTCATTGTCTTCTCAGTCTCTATCAGAAAATAGCTGCCTTGACTTCTTCTTCTCTTTTGTTTAATACCTAAAGTCCACAACATAAATCTTTTTTTCAGTCAGTTAAACTATGTAATCGCAGATTTTTATCTGTTCAAAATGTACCTTTTTGTCATGTATTTAATACTCTTATCAACTTGAGTGGGCAAATATGTTGCTTTATGAAAATGTGTGTATATTTTTTTTATTGGAAATCAATTAACAACACAAAACAATGACAAATATTGTCAAGAAACCCTCACAGGTACTGTATTTAGCAATAAATATATGCTCAAATGATAATCAAAATGCAGCACCGCAGGTAACAGTCAGTGTGTCAGTGTGCTGACTTGACTATGACTTGATCCAAACTGACTGTGATTATCATAAAGTGGGCATGTCTAGAAAGGGGAGACTCGTAGGTACCCACAGAACCCATTTACATTCACATATCTGGAGGTCAGAGGTCAAGGGACCCCTTTGAAAATAGCCATGCCAGTTTTTCTGTCAAGATTTTGCATGATAGTGCCAATGGATTCCTTCAGTTTTCTAGTTTCATACTGTAACATTATCTGCTACAGCCTGAAAATCACAAGTTGTGTTACTGCGTTAAAAAAATTGGTGTTAAAACAAATTTGCATTAACGTTTTATTATCGCGTTAACTTTAACGGCCCTGTTTTATAATAAATCAACATTTCTTGTTCTAATTGCATTATCAGAGCCCTGAAACCTGTCTTTAAATGATATGATGAAGGAGAACTACACCCATCTCCAAAATTCATAAGTGCTGTTTCTAAAACAGCCCAAAATTATTAGTAAACACAAACAGCTCCCACCCCCACACATCAGAAGTTTGAGACTTAATTCTCTGGAGTCTGGCTATTGATTGAACTTTCCTCGGCCATAGAAATAACATTAATTTAGGTGGTGTTTTCCTTAAATATCAAAGTTTCCAGTAGATGCGCAATTTAAGGGATAATGTACATTGAGAAAAAAACCCAGACAGGGCGATGTGGCACCCTGACGCAAAGCATAGTCCTGAAGGGGTTTATTTCACAACAATGACCTGCTAGCTGCACGTTATCACGCTTATCACATGGCTTCTTATTTAAGAAATCAATAATTTGACACCAAAACAGTCCGCCAGAGTCTGACATCAGACCTGCGGCCATAGCAGCGTAACACTGTGATCGACCAATCAGGACTGAGCATTCAACAAAGCTGTGTAATAAATAACATGAAGACATTCCAAGGTTTCCAGAGGTGCAAACAGTGAACTATTTGAATATGTCCTGTGACCTTTATCAGCTGAACTGAACCCTTTACTCTCACTGTAATACGATAATGCACGGCACCATCTAACAAATCACTTTCTCGCTCAAGGTTAATGGTAGTAAACGGTCAAGTTAGGTTCAGATTTGAGTTGAGAGAGGGGAATTGCTTAATTGTGGAAAAAGTACTGTGTGGACTGGTTCCTGAGCTCTGCGTCACTAGTTTATTGAGTGTTTCTCTTACGAGCATTAAGCAGACTAATCCTCTCCTTCTCATAGCGTCTCAGCGTCGTATGAACGTGACCAGCAGCTCTTGAGCCGCATAGCTGTTCAGAAACAGGAGAGGAAAATGAAAGGCAAAGAGCACTGGGTCAATGGGTTGGACTGGAGGGAAGTGTTTTGGCTTCGACACAGCAACTTCTTCTGCATCAAGAACCCTGTTAACCCCCACAGTCCTGGTTAACACACAAGGCTTGCTTTTATTTGGTTCTTAGCGAGGTTGTTTAACCCGTCGAAAACCTGTGTTTTCGGATATCTTCATCAGCACCATACTGCAGTTGACGTGACCTGAATGCAGGAAATGTTTTATTGTGAAATGTTTCGTCAGACCACGTGTTGCTGCCTTGCTGCTAAAAAACAAATGTCAGTTTCTGTTGATCTGTGGTTTTGTGGGACAGATGTGTGACATCTGCTGGGACATTTTGCTCAGTGTTTTTCCACTAATTTGTTGATGCTTTTCTCTTCTCAGAGTTTCCCGGAGGCTGCCAGGTGAGGTCAGCGCTTTGTTGCCAAAAACGAGGAAACACAAACACCGAGCTCACCCGACAAATTTACAGTAAGTACCTGGAACATGTTCAACCTCTTTCAGACCCACAGCTCTATCTAAAATGCAGCACACTCACACCGCTGATGCTTTCACTCTTTTCTTTCCAAAATGAGTCAGTGTGTTAGAATAGCATACATTAGCAACATGCTCTATACGCTACAGCCGTGTACTTAAATTTACTCGAGTTATACTGCAGAGTTTCAGAAATGTGTAGTGATGAATAGTTTTTTTCCCCCATCATGCTATGCAATTGTACCCACATCCCTGAAGATGGACTGCCCTCCCTGTTTGTGATCCTCTCGTAGTTTCATGTATGGTTCAGAAAAGGCCACTAGGGGGCGACCTTATGCTGTTGCCCAACATCAGCCCAGTAGTCCACAATGCTGAATAGAGGCTGTCCTGTGGGAAGTCCTGTTGTGCTTTCATGTTGGATGTATAGAAAAAAGTGTGAGGTCTTATAATTGCCTTCATCAACACAAGTTAGCCACAATCTTAAAATTGTAGAGGCAAATTATGGAGGATGGAACCTGCCAAAATCTAAAATAAATGAATAAATGACTTAATTAATAAATATATCATTAAATATAGCAAAAATAATGTTAAAAATAAATGTAGCCATTAATTAATTGATAAAATGTGACAGAAATTGATACTTTTGTTTTAATTTGTCTTTATAGGTTCTTCTTTGTCTTAATTCTCCTAATTATATACCCTTCTGTTTACTTTTAACATTTATTTATGTTTTTTAGTTATTTTTTATTTTATTGATGTATTTTTGCATTTAGTTTGAATTATTCAATATTTATTTGTAAATTTATGTATTTTTGATTTTGGCAGGTTCTGTCCTCAATAGAAAATATGTATTTAAATTAATTTTTTTATATAATTTATAAAATATCTGCATAATACAATGCCCATATATCCCATCTAGATGCCAATGTGTAAGGCTCAATGTTACATTTAAAACATAATACTAATGGTAATGCTATTGAAAGTTGTGAGTCCTTTCCATACTGTGATCACAATTAAGAGAGCTAGCTAGGATGGTGATGCACCAGTGCACTAAAACATTGAAAACAGTGACTAAAGAAATCTTAGTGTCCTACCACTAATTACTCGACTAATCAGCTAAGACGGAGCAGCCCTAGCTGCTACCTCAGAAAATGCACAGGAGTCCATGATGTGCTGAATGAATTTATTACTAACAGTAGGGCTGTTGGCTCAACAGCACAATATGCAATATTGGCGGCTTGTTTTTTGTCTTTTTTTTTGTTTTTTTGTAAATTACTTAATTTGTCCTGATTTTAGTGCTATTTAACTAATCTTTATTGTTAGGTTATTATTAGGCATATTGTTGTTTTATTGAATGACAAAGATGGCACAGTTTTAAGCTGGGAGGCTTTGGATGTGTCTGGTCGCTATGATGCAGAATATCTGGGGAAATAGAAATGACATGTAGGATGTGATGCTTGATCTTTATGCTATGTGTCCCACCCGTCCTCCACTGTGATTGGACGGCTGGGTCAAAAGTGACCATGATAAGCTCATCATTTGAACATTATTCGACTCCCGGCGACCGGAAAAAAGGACAACAAATGCAGCGTTCATAGCAGAACACCTTGTCACAGTGCTGGAGGGAAAAAAGAAAAAATGCAAACAGCCAAGTCTGGCCTACTGATTTCTGCTGATAAATGTGTCCCTCTCTGACATGTGCTTCTCCGAGTGTGCCATAGTGAACACTTTTCTCCCTCCCTATCAACCCCCTCACTGTCTCTGTCCCCTGTCTCCCCCTCAACCCCACACACCCCTTTCTGAAATGTCTCTGAATCCCTCCATCCCGGCCTCCCAGCCCTTATGAACAACTGGCCCGGACAGCTGGCTTTAACAGCTGCTCGCCATCTCATTGTTTGGCCTATCTCCATCTGGGCAACTTTTTCCACAGCGTTGTCATTTTGTCCGTCAGCCTTTCTGTTGCTAAATCAGTCTTTCTGCTATCTTTGTGCCATTCAGCAAAGAAATGAAGCTGAAACCATAATCCAGAGTTTTATATGGTATTGATGTGGGAAGCATTTATGATGCCTCGCCCATTTGCTCTTGCAGAAGCTGTCCTTTTAGTGCTCGGAGTTTGCCAGTAACAATTCTCAAAATGGTTATTTGCCGCATCAGCATCTGTTACCAGTGTGTCTTTGTTTTCTTTTGCTCCATTTACCATGATAATCTGCCACTGATGACACCAGTATTCATCTCCATCTCCTCAGAATGAATCCCATGTGTCATCTGGGCTGTAACGGCCTGATCTGAACCGCCTTTTGTCCATCTGCACATTGTATGCTGTCATCTTTCCCGATTGTAACCGCTGACATTTAATTGAGGGAAATATTTCCAGAGTGATGGCAGTAAAGGAAAGTGAGGCAATGCACGAACAGTCTGAAAAGTTATTTAGTTTTGGTTAAGAGTTGGAAGAAAGGCTTAACCTGTTTGCACCTGCATTTGTCCTCTCAGGACATCAGTATTTATATTATCAGCATCAGCCTCTGGCGTGGAGGCATGACAGGTGGGGTGCGTGTGATCAGGGTAAAATGTGATGCACAATGAATGCTTTGATGTGGAAATCAGCTCTTTATGCATCCATGGCAGCAATGGTGTTCATTCAGACAGTCTGTAGGTTTACAGAACTGACAGATATTTGACAGGGACAAAAACAAACACGGTCGATGCTTCAGAGACGAACAAGACAACGTTCCCGTCTGATGGTAATCAAAAGAAAATAGGTAAAGTAAAGTAGGTCTGCACCGAGTGTTTCAAAGCTTCATCTATAACGTCAGACATTCTAGTTATTAAACTTACAGAGACATTAGGCTTCCCTCCTCTCTCATGGTGCTCCCTCCGTCTCTGTTATTGCCTCAGTCCTCGGTCCAAAAGTCCAAATTTATTGAAAAACGGGAAACCATAATTATTCCAGAAATTCACTCTTCAGTCCATATTTTTTGTCGTTTAGCCTTTCAACAGTTTCACTGCTGTTAAAACTGTTTTCTCACCTGCACACACCTGTAACAGGGCGGTCCGACAGCTCTATAAAATACATTAATATTAAGCAGAGCTATCATAGTTAACACAATAATAACACGTAAATAAAAGTCATTTTGATGCGACTTATGTCTTTAATGGATTAATGCAACTTGCGATTTTTGTCGCTAAGGAGGCTAAATAACGCTCCAAACTTATGCTAAATTTTGATAAGGAAAAAGCAGCATGTCTATTTTCAAAGGGGTTCCTTGACCTCTGACCTCTAGTTAAATGAATGTAAATAGTTTCTATGGATACCCACCGGTATCCCCTTTACAGACATGCCCTCTTTATGATAATCACAGTCAGTTTGGATCAAGTCGGAGTCAAGTCAGCACTCTGACACACTGACAGCTGTTGTTGCCTGTTGGGCTGCAGTTTGTAATGTTTGATGACGATCTGAGCCTATTTATATGCTAAATGTAGTACCTGTGAGGGTTTCTGGACAATATCTGTCATTATTTTGTGTTGATAACCCGAATTTCCCTCTGGGGATTAATAAAGGTTAATCTTATCTTATCTTATAATTGATTTCCAGTAATAAATATATACATACATTTGCATAAAGCAGCATATTTGTCCACTCCCATGTTGATAAGAGTATTAAAACTTGACAAATCTCCCTTTAAGTACATTTTCAACAAAAAAAACTGTGCAATTAATTTATAATAAGTGGTGAAACTATGGACAACCATATCTTAATCCAATTAAATATTTAAACACAGACAGCCCAAAATAAGTAAAAAAAAGGATGAAAGATGTATTTTATGTGTGAAAACTTTGGCAGCTGACAGTATGAGACCCACCAAACTAAGAAGACAGTTAGTCATACTCAATAAAAAAGTGATTTGATGTTTAACCCATCCCACCAAATTATTTATCATACTCGGACTACCGACTGAATAAACTGTAAGAAACAACCATCACAGGACATTTTAACTTATTTCTGTTCCAAACATTATTAGTTACATAATTGTCATATGAAGAAAAACAACAGATTATTATTATTATTATTATTATTATTTTAGGAAGGTTGCAGTTAATTTGCATATTGTGTAAAACATAAATAGAGCCCCCATAATGCGAATGCATTGGCCTTTTTAAAAAGCACTATTTAAAACATCCCCTTTCTAAGTATTTAGAAATGTTTTCATTCGTCATTTCCAAAAGGGGAAACGACCTTGAGAGTGAGAGCCACTGCTATACCATAATATAAAGAGGGAGACAAATGGGGTGACAGGTGGAAATATACTGTAAAACACATTTAGCTCCATTTCAGTCTAAAATACTACAGTGACTGGCAGAGGTTAAGCCTACTGTAACTTTCACTATTAATTGCCTCAAACTGAAAACTCGAATGACCTACTGACCCGAGTGACCTTTTGACCTGCTGCTGATGTGCAGTTGTTGGTATTGTAATTTATCCAGCCTCGCTACGAGCTCTAGCCGGTGCTTTTTTTCTGCTCGGGGTGGCACAGGGGTTAATCGGGCCGGGAGTTGGTTGCCTGCCACCGGAGGCATGACTGCACACTTGCTGCCTATAATTCAAACTGTTGCGCTGTGTTCTTTGATGTCGAGCTGAAGGATGGAGGCGCTGGTGGACCCTGTGGCACCAGCATGCCTCATCTCTGCCCGTCTTTGTTGAGACTTCAGACTGCTACACAGTATGGATTTGTGTGTTTCGGTGCTGACAGGCGGTTGGCCCAATCCACTGAGAGTTTGTGAGAGAGGGATGTTCTCCCAGCTCCAAGGAGACAAAGCCCTTCACTATCTGGCCTGTCAGGGACATGGATATAGATTAGTCTGAGATAATGGTCTGTTTTGCTTTCAGTGGGGATGAAATCCAACATGGGACTCAAATTTCAAAGTTTTTGTTTCTTCATGGCAGAACAATCTAACTAGTATGTGAGAAGATCCATGTTTAAGTCCTTGTTTCAACCTGCAATAACTGTTTTTTTTTAATTTTTGGCCACATGAGGGCAGCGGAAACAAATTGTGAACACAACATTGACACATTTTAAGTTGATATTGGCAAACTTGTGTCGGGAAAAGGACTAAATAACGCTCCAAACTTGCAGGAAAAACTGGCACGGACATTTTCAAAGGGGTCCCTTGACCTCTGACCTCCAGATATGTGAATGTAAATGGGTTCTCTGGGTACCCACCAGTCTCCCCTTTACAGACATGCCAACTTTATGACAATCACATTCAGTTTGGAGCAAGTCATAGTCAAGATAGCACACTGACACGCTGACAGCTGCTACAGTTTATGTTATGATTTGAGCATATGTTTTAATGCTACATGCAGTATATACAATATATATTACGTTTGTCATTGTTTTGTGTTAACTGATTTCCAAAAATAAATATGTACATAAATAAAAGTATTAAATACTTGACAAATCTCCCTTTAAGGTACATTTTGAATGGATAAAAAATATTATTAGTTTGCGATTAATCATGATTGACAATGGACAACCATGCGATTAATCGTGATTAAAAAAATTTAATTGACTGACAGCCCTGCTTCGTTACCAATTTGTTGTCACAATTCTGAAAACGCGACGGTACTTCTTTTTCTGCAGTACAGCGGGGTTTGAGACTAACGGCGTCTAAAATCCCAAAGGATGCAGTAACCCCAGAATGGAAGCGTAGCCTATTTCCCCTCATGATGCCACGTTGTGAACAACAAATCTGTGTCGAAATCGGCAGGATGAAAGCTAGTTAACGTCAGCTGTTAGCAGCCTGCGGAGCAGACGGCAAACGTTAACGGCGGTTTCATTATGATGTGTTCAAGCTCTGTTTCTGCAAAGTTAAATTTTAGTGCCAGCTGTCAAACAGAGATGTTTTCACAGTAATATAAAATGGATAATAGAGAGGAAATTATGACCTGTTTAAGTTCCTAATACTGGCTCCAAATGTTTATTGTCTTGTTAATGTTTTTACCGTGGTATCGCATTGCGTATCTAGAATCGTATTTTGCTGGTATTGGTATCAACTACTAAATTCTTTGTATCATGACAACTCCTGAGTGAAATCTCTTTAGCTGCTAAATACTAATACTTCTACTAAATACTTCTGCTCCACTCTCTCACATACTCTACTGTGTTGGTTTGCAGCTTTTCTTTTAATCTGCTGTTTTTCTCTAAAAACAGCTGCCTGCTGCGGTTTACTAAACAATCTCACCATAAGGTCCATTTAGTAGCTGCTCTGGAGCTTTTCATTGTATCTGGAATCCTTTCAGTCTCAACCTCATGTACGATTAAATTAAGAATGCACAGTGACTTCGTACCAAGACACTCACTAAAGTCATGCTGAACTCACATTCAACTTTATAAGTCACATACAGTGTAAAGCTTATGAGCTACCACCTGACAATAGACCGTAGTTTTAGATGCTCGCCTAACTTAAAAATTCAGTTGCTACTTTGCACAAAAACGCGACCTGTAAATGATTTCCATCCAGTTTAATGACCACTAAACAGCCATTTAACTCCATATAACATCAGCTCATTTAATGGTAATGCAATTCAAATTCAGCACAGCTCGTCCTGTTTTGAATTAAATCTTCCAGCTCTTAAAATGAAAGATAAGCAAGCAGAGTTTTGATGGAAATGACAAAAACAATCATTTAAAAAAGGAACGGGAAGCATTGCAAGGCTTATCTTACAAATAGCTGCACTTTGTGTTCACTTGCATGTCACGTTCCTTCAAAGAAACCCAGGAGAGGACAAATAAAAGAATGACTAAGAGAAGAAATATGGTGTATGTAAGTGAGTTTCACTTTTGGCTGTAAACTGAAAATAGATGTGTTTTTTGTCTGAATCACCGGATGAGTTGTTTTGACTGCTGATGCTAGATTTATCTACCAGCTTCCTCCATTACACATGCATACAGTGTAATTTAGAGGAAATTTAGAGGAAATCCAGCATGCAGACTCCAGCTGCCATACCATCTACTTTTCTATCTCTTCTTAAAGGAAGTATTTTAGTCTGACCAGATGAAGAGCCACAGTTTTTCTTTTTCCAGTCCAGTTTGTAGCCGTGCTAGCATGGCTCTGGAGAGGGCCAGGGCTTCAGCATAACTTTTGAAAGTGTTTTTATAATTAATATTTTATTAACTTTTTTTTTTTAACAAGTTCATTGTCACATGTTGGTCCACAAACTCCTATATACAAAATAATACTGTAATAAAAGACAGGTAAATACATTCAGAAATCATGTCATCAAAATTTCATGTAGTTGCACCAGGACATAATTTAGGAGCACCCAAAATTGTTCACTGCACCTTTTGTCACCGCTATTATACATTTACAAGTGTTATGTCATTTCCCATAGGCCTACACTAGAGATTTCACAATACCAGAAATGTAGTCATTACTACATATGGGTTATGGGTTTTTTTATGGCCGATGCCGATTTATTGGAGAATCAGGATAGCCGATGGCCGATATATGATGCCGATTTTTGGGGGGCCGATCTGATAAAATGTAACGGCTTAATAATAACAAATCATACACAAAATTTCTCAACTTCGGTAAACATTTATTGAACGACACCTATGGTCTGTCTCCCCAATCTATATTTTGTGTCTGCACTGCAGTGCACTCATATATTTTAAATGAAAATAATGTATAATCTAAATATTGAATACATGAAACAGGAAATCAAAAAAACTAAACTTTGCCAATAAACTTTGGATGAAAAAATAAAGTTTTAATGCACTTAGCAGCATTTATGCACCTGCTTGATAATCAGCTTAATAAGTTCAGACATCGACATGCCAATTATGGAAAAAAGTCAAATAATCTGATTAATTGGCCAAACGATTAATCGGTCGACCTTTAATTACCAATACCAGTGAAATTCCACAATTCCATACCAGGTTAAAAAATAAAAAGTAAAACAATAAATCCCATGTACTGCAACATCCACTCCTTTAAGATTATTTGCATACTGGTTTTTGTTAGGAAGTTAGAGAAATCATAATTCCCTCTTTATTATCCATTTTTCAGTATATTGCCATGAAAACAATCTCCTTCAAACAACTGGATTAATTCAAGCTTCTTGCCAGAAACTAAATTTTACAAGATTACATTTAAAAACATCATGATAAAGTTAGAATTGACCTTCGCACAATACCCATTTCTACTAAGTAGAGCCTGAACACATCATACTGTGCACCTCCCATTAACAAGCTCTCCTGCTGATTCCCGTCACTGGTTTGTTGTTCACAATGCAGCTTTATTAGGGAAATAAGGAGTGGGTACCCTGGACGAGTAAATAGTGAGTTTAACAGTCTACCTACGGTACCACGTTCAGGGTCTGGGACAGGTGTTGGACGCACCGCAGCATTTTTCTTAATGGAAAAGCAGTCAGTAGTTCTGTTCATTTTGAATTAGTATGTTTTATGGTTGGGATGTTGCTTGAGAAGGAGTAGCCTACAGGGTGCGGTTATATGCATACAAGTATATGTGATATATGGATATTTATGCCACCATGATGTCCAGAGTTGCATACTGTAATATTTCAATGGAAATAGTATGCACTTTGCGTACTATTTGTTTCATTCCAAGGTTTCGGTCATACTAAAAAATCTCACATACTGTTTTAGCGTACTAAATAGCATGTTAGTGTGGAATGTTGTAATGCAACCAATATCTGAACATCAGCATTTTGGGATTGTCATTGTGAGCATGTTAGCTGTTAGCTGTGCCTATAAGTGTAGCCTCAGATATCTGCTTGCATGGCTGTAGACTCTTGTCTTATTTGGGTAGTGTCTCTTCGGGTTTCCCCCGGAGCTTTTTGTACGTCAGTTATGACGATCTCTTAGAAGAGATATTTGAAATGCCACCCAGGTATGAAGGGGTATTCAGGCAAATACCTGATGCTCAAGCCGGATCCTTCTAATAGCTCCTTGATTACAGCCCTTCTTTGATTGTAGCTAGACTTAAATCTCGGGTGTGTCTCTGGCATGTGGATGATCCCGCCAGGCCAGCTTGAGCCTCAGCAGACAGAGGCATGGATCCCATCATGGCATGCCATCCATCACATCAACTCCTATCTCGGTGTCTTTATGGAGCTCGTAATTGAAAGCAGGCCACCTGATAGGCCCTTTTCCTTTTGCTTCCCAAGCTTTAGATTAAAGACATTGATAGGGCCTGGTGCTCCTCAAAAAGCATATGTGAAATATTACAGGCGCTGGCCACTACACTCTGCTTTCAGCTATTTGACCTGGAGAGGGCCTTGTGTGGGAAGAAATGCTTCGAGAAACAAACCCCTCCGTCTCTGTGTTTTGCATCACGCCGGCCCAGAGCCTCACCATATCATGCCTGCACCACAGCTGTCACTGTTTGTATATTTGATATACTGACGGATGCCAAAAAGGAACAGGTGTTGCGTATTAGTGCCACTATTTTATTCTGCAGCCCCCGCTTTGAAAAGAAGTGCACCGCGGTCAACAGAGTTGTCAGAGTGTATCATTGTAATATATGGCAATCTGACTTTTAAACCAAGCTTTGCTACACTGCCTTCACAGTTTTCCTGAGGAAAAGGAAGAGGCTCAGAAAGGGAAAATGAATTAATGTGGTTCAGGTGGACTGACCCCAAAAAACAGATCAGAAACATGGGAATGTCTTTGAACGTCGACCCCTTTTCCGTCCTGCCGTCTCTTCTCACTAACTTCATCGGTCTGTATTGAGTTTGTGGAAAGATCAACCTCAGATGGACTTCCCTTTTTGGTTTAGACATTTATGTCCATTTTATTCTTTTGTCAGAAACGATATTATCCCACAAAATATCTGATTATTTTTAATAATCCTTGCACTCTTCTTTCTACATTGCAGTGTTGTCACAGCAGTAACATTCCAGTTATTTGAACTGCTCATAAATCTAAACCGCCCAAACCACAGGCTTACGTTGCGAACTACCTGACTTTCTGAGCTGCCTTATGGTTTCCTAACCTACTGCCAGTAGCTTAACCAAATATATATTTTGTCACGGGCGATCACTCACATATAAGCCTGCATTTTCTGGTTAATGTTTTCATGCCTTGAGTTTTAATCCCTCACCATACCACGGCCTGCACAACACCGTCTTGGTCTGTGTGTGCGAGACAGAGTGAGGGTGTAACCGAGTGTGTTGCTTCACTGAATCTTTTCTTGGTTGTTTAGATCCTCAGACAAATCCCCATGGACAGGGCCCCGGTTCCCCCCACAGAGAACAGCCTCATTAGGATTTGTTGCACAAACTGGAGAATTTCGACTGGCTGAGGAAGCAACAAGGCCTTCCCTCGGAGGGACACATGTTCCTCGCTGAGGCCTGACCCCGAAGCTCTGGGCCTTGTCGAATCGTATTTGGCTCACGCGGCTCCCAGTCAGGGGCTCGGTTACCCCTGGATCAACCTCATTCTTCCTCACTGAGGCCTGTATGCAAAACGGACCTTCAGGTTTTAATAACAGCTTGTCGAGGCAACATCGAGGGCTGATGTTGCTGATCACGAGGTGTGGAGTTCAGTGAATATCGCACCCTGTGCTGTTACTCTTAGGGTGCTAATTGAGTGATCAAGGCTCGGAGAGCACTCAAGTGCACAATGCACAGTGTGCAAAGAGTCAAGTGGCATGTTTGGGGTATTTATTTGGCTATATGCGCACTGTGCACATGGGATGTGTACTGAAACAGGGAGGTGTTATCCATTATCGATAGGAATCATGGCCCATCACTCTCTGATCTTGTTTAAAAGGTGGTTGGTATTATATGTTTAGATATATTGTAGTGATGATGATTACATTTTATGTTTGTAACGATGCATAGCGTTATGTAGACTCTCAGTAATGCACTTATATTAGTATTGTAGTATAACACAGGGATAGACGCTAATATTATAGTACATTAGTACATTTTTGGTGGCCCAAAAGTAAACGTATATAAAAAAAGTATACAACTTAACACAGCCTTTGCTCATTGACAGAAACTGAATCAGTGGTGGATGAAGTACCTGAAAGCCACACTGGAGTAAAAGTATGATATCTGCCCAGAAAATGACTTTAGTAGAAGTTAAAGGCACCTATTAGGTCTTAAAGTATATGAGATTTACTGTACTTAAGTATCCAAAGTAATTTTTCTATCAAATGTAGTTAGTATTAAAGACCATAATTTACTAAATGAACATCATGCTGTATTGAAAAAGAGTTGAAACTAGCGATTGGCACCATAAACTCATGCTTACAATGTTTACTGAGGTGATAAATCAAGTGAGAAGTAGGATCATTTTCTCATAGACTTCTATACAATCAGATTTTTGCAACCAGAGGAATCGCCCCCTGCTGGCTGTTAGAAAGAATGCAAGTTTAAAGCACTTCCTTATTGGCTTCACTTTTCAGATCCCGGAGTTGCCCACTGTTAGTGGGTACAGCTTGCATTTGGACTGTACTGACAACCCACCAGGAAATGTCTGATCAGTCTTGACTTGCCTGGTACGTTTGCCTGCACTGATGTTTTGCCAATCCTTGGAAATACTTGGGAGTTACTCTTGGAAATCAAAGTAAAACTACAAGTACGTCAGAATTTTGAGATTTATTAAGTTTATTGGGCAGACACAAATGCGTGAAATTAATATTTGCCTCCTGTTTGCTTCCATTTTAATGCAAGCAATGGTACAAAAAACGTTTTCTTCTTTTTGTCGTAGTTGGCCGTCGGCTGTAGTCCTAGTCTAAATGCAATATTTTGACCAAGACACAGGCGACGTGAGACGACGCAACAGACGATCTTTGTCACCGCCAGTTCTCTGATGTTTTTTTTATTGTGTTTGGGCCTTAAGTCCTGTTATGATGTGCCATTGGAAGATGGAGGGAAAGCTATTCAGTTATTCAGACAAGCCACCCAATGTGCTTTGTAGAGGGTGTTTTGTTTATCATGTCCTCTGTCAACCATCTTAGCTTGATGTAATATCATTGTCCTTCATGTCCAGCATTGAAAGTCAGGGATTTGATTAAAAGGGGTGGATAGTTAATGAACTGGCAGACTGTAGTTCTTCTGGGCGGTGCAGATGGATTGTGTCACCTTCACTTTGGATTAGCAAATTTACAAAACGTAAAGACTGACGCAGAGGGCTATCAGAACCAACAACATCATGGAAAACTGTTGTGTTGTTATGCATTAGATATAACGTACGTATGAGTGTGTCATGCACAACGAGTAGTGAGAAATACTGAGCGGATGTAGTGGAGGCGCTCTGAGGTCTTTCTCTGTCAGCCCATTAGTGTTGAATGGTTGCAATGGCTCGCCCCCATAGGAAGTGGTGCGAGCCAATGTTGAGTAATGGTGGACATATGGAATATGTAACTCGCCGCTGAGTCTCAGGGGCTCTCAACACCTAGCCTCTGATTTCCAGCAGACTTTGTGTCAGTCACTGAGCTGATCCTTTTTCATCCAAAATAAGATTCAAGTTAAAACCTTTTCTTGGTATTTTAACCGATCCTGTTACTGAATGTTTTAACTAAAGTTTTACATCACATGGAAAAGAATGGACAAATTCGCGACAACACGCAGATCAATAAAGCTGGAAAGTGACATAGACAAATCAGTCCTCTTCTCTAACTCAAAAATAACTAAGACATGATTACTTGTTTCACTGAATTAAGTTGATTAGCACACAGATAAAAATGGAATATTAAACAAAATGAGCCTGCAGCTCCTAACAATAGAGAGACAGCTTCTTTTACTGTATTGACAACCCATCAATGAATTTCTGGTCAGTCTTGACTGTATCTGGTAAATTTGCCGACATTGAATAAAAAAAAGTTCCCACAAAATGAGGCCTCTTTGCCAATCCTTGGAAATTCTTGGAATTACTCTTGAAAATACTCTGCTTCTGTAGGAGATAGGCAATCCTTTGCTGCGCTAGGGGTGGGAATCAGCAGAGACCCCATCCATCCATCCATCCATCTGCAACCACTTATCCTGTTGTGGGGTGCTGGAGCCGATCCCAGCTGGTACAGTGGGGTTCACTCTGGACAGGCTGCCAGTCCATCGCAGGACACATAGAGACAGACAACCATTCACGCTCACATTCACACCTCCAGGCAATTTAGAGTCATCAATTAACCTGCATGTCTTTGGACTGTGGGAGGACACTCAAGCACCCAGTGAAAACCCACGCTAACACAGGGAGAACATGCAAACTCCACACAAGCCGGATTCTAACCTGCGACCCTCTTGTGAGCCCTCCATGTGACCCCTGTGAGGGGACAGCACTAACCACTTCATCACCATTTTAGGATATGTTGAGTATTGTAATATATTGCAGATTTATTAACTTTTTTCAACTGCAAAATATGCAGTTTGTCAGCATGTGTTTTATCTAATAAGATCCAGTTTTCACTCTGTTCATCTCAGAGTTTTCATTCACATATCTTAAGGCTTTCTAGTTTCATATGATATCAGTGTCTTCACTCTAGCTTTAAGACTGATCCCACAACAGCTTATAAAAGACAGAATAGCGGTTTGGCCCATTCGAGGGCCGTTGGATTGTTAATAGGTTTATAGGCTGTATAATAAAAGATCGATACAGTACATGATGCCCATGTATTGATAGAATATTGCCACTCAAAATAGTACAGTGCTATGCTGTATCAACCCCTCCCTGCTATCCACAGCTGGAAAGTCACAAAAATGGGCCAGAACACAGCTGCGACTCACACCACGGTGTGCACCATTGACCTTCTTTAAGCTGACAGGACAAGTCCAGATTCCCCTAATACATGGCACCAAATTACACCACACCACTCAATCATTACTGATAGGCCTCTAACTGTGCCGGTCTGCATGCTCAGTAGATGCAGTAGGCAGGTCACCAAGATATTAAACCGGTGCAGGTGAAGGAAGAAAAAGTGAGCATGTTACCACCCATACTGGAAGATGCTGAAGGAAAGAAATGAAACTCGGGAATTGCAAAGATCGGATATTCCCCGATGGCCTTTCAGTTTGTTGGGCCTAGAGGCAGTATGACATAGTGTTTTGGAAAACTGCAGAACTGATATTTTGACATTTTTATTCTGGTAAAAGTCTTTGTTTTCTGAAAATGTCACGCCCTGACTGACCTTCTCTGTGAAACTTTTTGTCATTACTCAAACTGCTCGCACAATGTCTGCATTATTTGACTGAACCCATTGCTCTGAGTCCCTTAGTTCAGTTTTAGAGACACTGTGGAGACCCGTAATACCTGAGAATATGCCCTGCCACGGAGCTGCGAGGCAGCGTGGTGGATGGAAAACTGGACCTTAATGATCACAGATGGAGAACTGGCTTATCCAAACCTCTACAGAGCGAAACTTTTTCCTCCTCTGGCTTCTTTCATCCCCACCAGAACATTGGTACATTCAGCAAGTGGTTTGCCATGAACCTTTCCTTCCTATGCTACTTCTCCAGGAACAATGACTTTTAGAGCAACGGCCTGGGGTCCCAAACTAAAAGCGGCCCTTAGCAGCTTTTATTATGTAAAACATAAGAGCCATATGACTATAAAGTCTGTCAAAACAAATGTGATAATGTGTTAACGCAAATTTGTTTTAAAGCCACAAATGTCATTAATGCATTGTGATTTTTAGGTTGTAATGGGCTCTCTGCTAAAGCTAGACTGAAGATCCAGGTATCCTATGAAACTAGAAAACATAATGAATCCGTCGGTACCAACCCTGTCATTGTAGCTTGTTGTAAAGGAGGTTAAATAATGCTCCAAACTTACAGTAAATTTTGTTCAGGAAAAACTGTCATGGCCGTTTTCAAAGGGTTAGGGTTAGGGTTAGACTAACCTCTGACCTCTGACCTCCAGATATGTGAATGTAAATGGGTTCTCTGGGTCCCCACCAGTCTCTCCTTTACAGACATGCCCACTTTATGATGATCACAATCAGTTTGGATCAAGTCATAGTCAAGTCAGCACACTGACACACTGACAGCTGTTGTTGTCTGTTGGGCTGCAGTTTGCCATGTTATGATTGGAGCATATTTTTTATGCTAAATGTAGAACCTGTGAGGGTTTCTGGACAATATCTGTCATTGTTTTGTATTGATAATTGATTTCCAATAATAAATATATACATACATTTTCATAAAGCAGCATATTTGCTCACTCCCATGTTGATAAGAGTATTAAATACTTGACAAATATCCCTTTAAGGTACATTTTAAACAGAAAAAAAATGTGTGATTAATTTGCATTTAATCCTGATTAAATAATTAATCAATTGACAGCCCTAATTATAATTTTAGTTCTTCTTCTTCTTCTTCTTCTTATTTTTTTTTTTTATTATTATTCTTATTCTTATTATTATTATTATTATTATTATTATTATTACTACTACTACTACTACTACTACTACTACTACTAATGTGTGAACATGTAAGGAAGATTTTAATGTCATTATTTTGTTCAAAATGTACCTTAAAGGTTGATTTATTGAATATGTAATACGAATATGTAATATATAATATCAACATGGGAGTGGGCAAATATGCTGCTTTATGTAAATGTATGTATATATTTATGATTGGAAAGCAATTAACACAAAACAATGACAAATATTGAAACTCTCACAGGTACTGCATTTAACATGAAAATATGCTCTTGGACACAAATTGTGGCTGATGTACAGTATGATTAAATGATGGCTTCAGCTGTGTTAGGTGGTGTTGTATTATGAAGCATGGCGATTTAATGACTGCATCCTCAGAGTTCGCTGTGCTCCCAACGCCATCGTTGTATATGACCCGTCGTCCTCACAACAAAGCATCTCAAGAGCAGATTTCTTCTTCTTCCTCTGACACGTGTATCTCTGTCTCCCTTTCCTCTTCCTCAGCTATATTCTCCTGAAAGGCGTCCAGGAGTCTGAAACCTTAATTCAATAAGAGATAAATTGGAAAAATGTGCAAATGTACAGCATATTTTGGTCTCGCCGGCCAGAGGAACATTTTGAGAGTGTATTTTGCACTCCCCTTTTTAACTTGACCGCCCTCTTCCCTCCTTCATTTTCTCTTTTCCCCGCTGTAAATCGTCCCAGGGTTCCATCTGCTTTCTTGCCGTAGAACAGTTAAGAGACTGTTCATTAGACTGACACAAACCAGAGAGGGTTTGCGAGGGCGGGAAGGTGCTCCCAGGGAGGGGCGGAGGAAGGGAGGGAGCCATCTTGGCCTCGGCCCAAGCCGCTGACCCCGGAGGGTTCTGCTGTTTGGGTCACAATACAGAGGAGGATGGATGGGTACAGATGGAGTGATGGAGGAGGGCTGTGGCAGAGGGTCAGCCTCATCCATTTCTTTTGTTTCACTTGACAAAGACCTTCGTGTAGCTTCAGCTCATCCATAAATTGTACTAAAAGTACTAAACTGTAGAGCTGCTGCCAAGCATAGTGATTTAACGTCCCTCGCTTTGTCTCTTTATCCCTCTCTGCCTACTTCTTTCTCATTCCTCCTTTTCTCTGTATCATCTGTATCACTTTATGCCTTTCTCCTTCTCTCTTGTCCACCTTCTTATCTTCGCCCTTGACCTCATACTGGGTGACCTTGAGACCTCAAAAATTGGGAGGATGTTGAAACCAAAGTGAGGAGTTTAAAATTAGACTTTTGTTTCCTGCATTCTGGCTTTTAAAGAATGAAAACTGCAAAATAATAAGTACACTAAAACAGCATTTTTATGTTAAGTAGACTTACTTTTAGTTTCACTTTTGATTTTTGATAATTCGCCCCTCTGGTGTGAACTTGTGTGAGTCTCTGGCATCAACTAACTATTCATTTATTCATTTTTGCTCCCGCTTGAGTGTTTCTTTTTCTTAATACTCTCCATTTGTCTGTCTCTCACTCACTGAAGGCCACCAACAACGACACCACTTTGCTCTTAAACCTGTTACTTCCAATGGTGTGTGCCGCACCGCAATGCCTCGAGCAAAGCCCAACGTTAGGCGCTGCATGATGTGAGGTGCACTGAACCGAGCAGCAAGCACAGCTTAATGTTGTGAGCAGCTCTTTTCTGCCAGGTAAAAACGTAATACTGTATTTTTGTCCAGGTGGAAACAGCAGGACTTAAACACGCTGTATAGAGCCAGAACCAGGTTGAAAAAAAGGTGCAAAAATTGCCATAAATCGGGAGAAATATGGGAGAATTGTGACCCTGGGAGGAACCCGCAAGAGGGCGATGAAAAACGGGAATCTCCTGGGAAAATCAGGAGGGTTGGCAAGTATGCTTGTCGTCATTCCTTTCCTCAGAAAACTCCCGGAGATCAGCAGCCATTGTTTTGCAGAATTTCACTTCTGGTTTAGTGATTTAACGGTGTTTTAATTGAGTTAACATCGAGTTTCATGTCTGCTTTTGCTTTATGCTTTTTTAGCCTCCTCGTGGCGAACCAGATATTTTTCTTTCTCAGCCAGCAAGTTTCCCCTTCTTCCATGTGGATTAAAATTGACAAAAACCATGTTCACTTCGCTGCACGCCAGTTTGATAAAGTTATACGGACACATCTGCATGCAAACAATCCCATATGGCACATATATGCGTACGCATACAAATGCACAGCCGTCCATGTCAACATCACTGAACTCCAGCAACATTTGGCTTGCATTTCCTTGGCAGCGTCCTCTGGAGCGGGGGATGGAGCAGATTGAATAGGAGGAGTACTTCAAAGCTCTCTGTTTTTAGTACAGTGTTTCACTAATGCCCATTTTGTTGTAGATTGCTGGTAGACGCAGCAGCTCTTTGAGCAGTGCAGGGCTCTGGGAGGCTGACTGTGACCCTGGCCAGTCTCAGGCTGGGGGCTGTGGGGGCTGTGGGTTCTGGCAGGGCTGCCTGCCTGGCTTCTGTGTTGGGGTATATTTACTAATGGTGCTCGCTTGGGTGTTGGCAGCTCCTCAGTCCTCCACTATATGGTCTCTGTGGTTCGCACTGCATCATTGTGTTGGGTAGAGGCAGGATGTACAGAGCTGCTTTTAATGCAGGCCTGAACTACCAACTGAGCCGCTCTTGTTAGAGAATTCAAGCCGTGCTTTCCTGTTTTATTTTTTTTGTACGGTTCATTTTAGGGCTGCAACTAATGATATAGTAATATAAATAGAAAGTAAGAAAATATAAAAAGCAATCTGTCGATTATTTTCTTGAAAAATGTTGATAAATGTTTCCCAGAGCCCAAGATGACGTCCTCAAATCTCTTGTTTTGTCCACAACTCAAAGATATTCAGTTTACTTTCAAAGAGGAGTAAAGAAACCAGAACATACCTACACTTTTAAGAAGCCGGAATCTGAGAATTAGATTTTTTTTTCTTAAAGAAATTACTTAAATCGATTAATCAGTTATCAGAATAGTTTATTTAATAGTTGACAACTAATTGATAAATCGTTGCAACTCTGATTCATTTCTTGCTTCTATTGCAATTTCTAGTTTCCGCATTCTTTTCCTTCCATCCCTTATTTTGAAGTTGTCATCTACCAATTATTTTCCCAGTTAAAGCAGCACTGGGAAGAAATGGAGCAAATATGATTTTATAAAACAGTCACTATATCCTGACAGTAGTGCATAAGACAGGTAATCTGCAAAAAATCTTCAGTGTGTCCTCCAGTGCTCCTAATGACATTTGCAAGATTTCACAGACCGGAGGAAAACAACCAATCAGAGCCAAGCTGGAGCCTGCCATCTCTGAGCAGCTGTCAATCACTCACAAACTCCGATCAAACTAGGCAGTGCTGATCAAATATGAATCAATATTCTGTTACTGTAATGACTATTTATCTCCAAAGATGTTTTCAGAAACATGTTGTAGTTACTGTTTAGTTGTAAAATTAGAAAGTTTGTGATTTTGATTGCAGCCATGTTGGGATCAGTTGAGGAAATACCAAGCACCGCCCACCAGTTGGAGCACAGCCAATAGGAACGCTTTCTCTGAAATGGCCTGTGATTGTGATTTTAAAGCCTGAAAACAGCCATGAGGAGGTGCAGAAGTCTAGTTTTCTCTCATCACTTGAATTACAATATGCTGATCTTATTAAGTTTGACCAGCAGTCCAAAAAATCTTCTTTTCATTTTCAAAAAAAACAATTTCTTTCTTCTCTTTTTTTTTTTTTCTTTCTTCTTTTTTTTTTTTTCCCTTCCTCTCCCCTCTTTTTTTTTTTTTTTTTTTTTTTTTTCATACCTCTGAGCCCTAGCTCTATTTTCAAATTTCCCTTCAAATGTGCTGATAGTTTGAAATGTAAAATTATTTTATTTTTTTTAAATGTTTTTTTTTAATTTTTTCCAATTGCTTTTTTTCCCTTTCCACCCTTTTCATTCCCTTTTTTATCAGTCCAGAGTGTACTTTCGGGAGATTTATCATTAAATACTTTTTTGAACAGATAAAAAAAAAGTGTGGTTAATTTGCAATTAATTCATATTAAATATTTTAATTGACATCCATTATTATTATTATCATTCTTCTTCTTCTTCTTCTTCTTCTTATTATTATTATTATTATTACTGATGTGTGAACATGCAAGGAAGATTTTCATGTCATTATTTTGTTTAAAATGTACCTTTAAAGGGAGATTTGGCTAGTATTTAATACTCTTATCAACATGAGAGTGGATAAATTGCTGCTTTATGCAAATGTATGTATATATTTATTACTGGAAATCAGTTAATAACACAAAACAATGACAAATATTGTCCAGAAATCCTCAGAGATACTGAGTACAAGGGACCACTTGGCCATAACAGTTTTTTCCTGTCAAAATTTAGCACATTTATTTAACTTCCTTCATGACAAGCTAACATAACATGGTTGGTACCGATGGATTCTTTAGGTTTTCCAGTTTCATATGAGCCTCCAACCACTGCAAGTTGCATTAATGCGTTTAAGAAATTAGTGGTGTTAAAACAAACTTGCATTAACTCTATCGCATTAACTTTGACAGCCCTATTAAATATATATTCAAATATAAGAGATGGCATTGCAAAACAAGTTAGAATAGCTCCAGCAGGTATTGTGTCAAATTTGAGAGGTAAAATAACATGTACTTATCTATTTCACTTTGCCAAAAATGAGACTTCCATCACTTAATGTTTATTCAGGTGTTTTTTCAGGGCATGTCCTGACAAGAAACAAGACAGACCACAAAGAGGAAAACACTGTTTTCTTCTCAGTGATGGCACTTTGATGCAACTGCTGATTAAATTCAGACCGGATTCAATGACAGGAAGCTATACTAGATATGTGCTTGTGTTTAAGTAGATGGGGATGATGTATGTTATCGACACAGATTTTATTTACTTTGTTTTTCAGACATCACAACATATGGGAACGTCATTTTTGCACTCCATTAACCAGAGATCACTTATTCCAAACAACCTAAACAGAAATTTTAATTTCCTGTGTGCTCAAGTTTTTATATACACAAAGACCTGCCAGACATACAATTTTTGGATCACAGAGTAGCTTTAGTTAAATGGGTGTAGGTGGGGGGATTTAATATTTTGTTGTGTCAGTTGGAATTAGAGAGTAGAAAAAGAGGCTTTTTACATAAAAAAATAATTGTAAATAATCATCTCCATATGAAAAGGACTTTGTGTGTTTCTTAACTTAAGAGCAGTTGGTTGTTTCCTGTCGTCTGAAGAGACCGAGGCCTATTAGGACATGGGGCTCGAAGCCAGATAGCTGCCTCTGAAAGCATTACAGTCCATACATGTACTGATGAATGCACACAGGGCTTACGTCACCCTGCAGGACTCCACTCTTGATCGTCCCTGGCTGCCAGCGCAGACCTGAGCCCTCTCACAGGATGTCCTCAGCTGTCAAGGCCAACTCCACAGCATTTCACTGGCTACAGATATGTGCGTAGCCGTCCTTGCACTCCTCTCCTTGCAGTTTATGTGAACACATACTTCTTGTTCTTTCAGTTGTGTGCTTGAGATGAAGGGTCGAGGTTTGATGATATCCGACTGCTCCCTGTTTTTTGTTCTTTCTGATGACTCCACATTAACGCCTCGTCTGCTGTCCTGTTTCTCTCCGGTATGTGTTTCTGAACAACTCGTCCATAGCTCATGACATGTGCTAGAACTTGAAACTTTCCCAAGAAGAAAAGAGATCATAACTAGCGATGTTCCAATACCATTTTTTTTCCTTACTGATACCAATTACGATACCTGAAGTTGCTTTATCGTCCGATACCGACTACAGATCCGATACCAGCGAGCGTGATTAAAAAAGAAATAAATAAAAATTATTATTATTGTTATTATTTAACAGATGTTTGCTGCTGACCATGTATGGAGAGTGGAAAGTAGTTGCCATTGGCAGCCGTGATACATCCAGGGCAATAAATTCTGATATTGGATCAATGCATAGACTGGTGCATTCGCCAATACCAATCCTAAATTTTGGGCAGTATCGGATGCATTCTCAATACTGCGTAATTTTACATACATAATTCCAACCATAAAAACACTGAAACACAGTGAGTCTAAAGGCACTGATTAACGTTGCCCTCACTGATTAGCACAGAGGAGGTAGAAAACACATGGTGAAGTCTGCTGCTTCGTAACTGGTTTGTATGTAATTAGGGAAAAGAATAAGAATGATTGTAAATGATTTTTTACTAGAGTCTAGAAGAAGTAGTAGTATTACTGATGTTGGAGTATAATCCTACTGACAGATTGACTTGTAAGAGAGCAAACAGTATTTCTACATACAAAGAGTGCAGCTGGGTCTGGTCTACGTCAGCTGTCAACAGTACTCCGGCTGGCCGGACCAGAGCTGTGCCATCCCTTCTGTTACCATAAGCACAGCAGCTTTAGAGACCTCTGGAGACTCTGTGCTGCAGTCAGGCCTGCTGCTTCATTTGGTGGACTCAATTCTCCAAGGTCAGTCACGTTCTCATTTATTGGCGAACTGTGGGTCAGGTTAATGTCGCGATTACCCCGGCATGTCGTGGATTTTTCAGTGACATTGCTTTGAATCTGATTTGCAGCTTATAGGCCGTCTCCTATCTTCGCTGTCACATTTTGGAGATGCTGTCCAGAAGGAGAAGCTTTGAAAACATGATAAATGGATCGGTGCATATTTGGATTTTGGAGCAAAAGCAGACACCACAAACTATAGAGTTTTCACATTCACTATAGAGAGGCGAAGTCCCTCCTCCTCTGGTGGACCCCGTGGGACCTTATATCAGAAGAAATATGCATGGTAGTCAACGGCGAGAGATAAATATTTGAGTTATTATTAGTTTGAATTGCACCATGAATCACACATTTGATGCTTGTCAATTTAAAACAAGTCAAGAGAGTCAGAGTTTGCCATAGGTTTGTCGTAGTATCATTTAGTTTGAGTGAAACCGCTCAGTGAACTACATCTCTCGCCTCATCACCAACGCCAGCTAGCTAACTTAGCTACGTTCCGCCCACAAATGAAACGTTATCTGATGTGTTTTATTTAGCGACTGTTGGTCTTTTTATCACTCGGGAAGAGACCGAACAAGCCAGAGAAATTGCTAATGTGACTCCATTCATCCCTGTAGGAAACACACAGGCATCGTAGCTTCAGAGAGACAGATGTCACGACATGTAGAGATGTTCTGATACCTTTTTGTCCGTCCCCACACTGATTCTGATGCCTGAACTTGTAGTATTAGCCGATAGAGAGTACCGATCCGTTACCAGTGTGCTAAAAATATATAATCATTATTAAACAGCTGTTTACTACACTACATTTTCCTCGCTCTTGTTTCTGTTACGTTACCTCCACTAGCACCGTGCTCTTGTTAGTTGCTATCGTCACATGACAGGCTACCTGCAACCAGTTCTTCTTCACTGCTCTAAAATGGTAGTAGCCAGTGGCAGCCATGATGTGAAGTTTAATTTTTTCTGGGTTAATAAATTATGGCATTGGATCGGTACTCGAAAATCCCTGATAACAAATTTTGGGCAGTATCGGACTCAGTATCTCCAATTAGGCAACTTTTTTGACTTGCAAAATGATGTTTTAAATTAACATACGTGTGATTCATGGTGCAGTTCAAATGGATAAAAAAAGATTTTCCTCTCACCATTGACTACCATACATATTTTTTCTGAAATAAGGTCCAATGGTGGCCCACTGGAAGGGGAGGGACTCACCCTCTCTATAGAGCTTTTCATTTCCTGTTTCCTGCCCTTTTGTATTTCCTGTTGCAGTGTCAGGTAATGCAGTAGCTGACAGGAAGTTAACTTGGACCAAAGCTGTTGCCCTAGCAACTCAACGACAATGAAAAGGTCTATATGAAAATATTGGCTTAGCGCCTATGTCCACATCTGTGTCTTGTTTTGGTGCAGCGTCTTCCAAGAACACTAAAGCATAATGGACTTATTATTAGTTGAATTAAACTTAATAGCTTAATAACAGGGAGTTATTTGTGCTGATTCTCATGAAGTCTTCAAATAATGGCTTATTATTGCAAACCTGCTGTCACGCTCACTCCTCCTTCCATCACACCCTTCCTCCTTCCATCCTCTCTTGTCACAGAAACAGAACTAGCTTTGTTTTTGCAATAATCACTTGGGCCTAAATCACATTTCCAAAGCTTGGAGGTCACAACAACTTCCCCTTTGGGGTTTGATTTAAGTGGCACTTAGGCCCGCTACTGTAGCTAATCACGAGGATTTATAGAGTGCATCACCAAGGGGCCGGAGGACCAAGGAATGTTTGCTGGCACCCTGCTGCAGGTGTTACAGACCTCTTTTCTTCCGTCCCGTCTTTCTTTCCCCTCGTCCATTATAGCTGCTGATGGAAGGCAGCTGGAAGACCTCGCTTGTTCTCCACTTTTTGGGTTAAAAGGGGGTTCTGTTGGTGGAACATAATGCCGGCAGCACCCTCCTCCGCCTCCTGTCGCCGGTCACTCCCCAGTCCGGAAAGTCCTTCACGTAATAATTACATTGATCTTGAGGGGGCCTTTTACGACCTGCTGACGCATTCAGTCACATTTCAGCATGGCCCTTGTTAAGGGCTCCTGTGTTTTGCATATTCCAAGTTCATGTCCACTTTCTTTCGTGTTTCTGGTAATTGGGAGTTTTCACATGGTCCTGAAGGAGAGGGGTAAAGGATGGAGGACGGAGGAAGAAGCAAACAAGAGTGCGGATGGACTGAGCGGGGGTTGTTGCTCAATCGAGAGACTGTCAGAATCTCCAGAGGCATGTACTACAAGATCCAGATGTTTTAACCCCCAGACATGCACCCAACCCCATCACACTCATGTCTACTATACATAACCTCAGAGATGGATTACATTGCATCGAAGGCATTACGGCACTCTTGGATCGCACTTGTGTTCGCACCATCGTCCACGGTACCTCTCTGTTTTGTTTTCAGGCTAAATACAGGAAGTCATTATTAGGCTCTGCCTCATCCAAGGAAACATATCTGTTCTCTTGCACCTCCTCCCACCCTCTTTGAATTTCCACCCGATCACGTCTTTGGTCTGGTTTGAGTGAATGCAACAGCGGGCCAGGGCTAATGAGCTTGCTGTGATCTAAGAGCAATGCCATCTATAGGCATTCGCCCCAGCCTGTGCCGAATGCCAAAAACGTAACCTGGAAATGGAGGGAGTGATAGAAGAAAACTTTCACATTCAAACCTTTAAAGGCGCCTTCTTTGAGAATCTGAATCACATTATTTGCTGACACAAGAGCGTCAATCCGGGGAGGAATAGTTCCACAATGGACGACGGGGGTTAAATGAAAGTGAGGGGTCAGACGGTTAACTCTCTCACCTTCCCCACTCCTTTTTTTTTTCTTCCCTCCAAGCCCCCACTCCTCTAACCTTTGGCATGAGAGGTCAGCATTGTGTTCCAGCAGGATGACCTTTGGTAATGAGAATGCAGGTTAGTGGGCGACCTGGAAGCGCTTTGTCCGCCTCTCCTGGGAACACAAACAGTGACGGGACTAAGGCACACAAGAACAGCTGCAAGGCCATCGTCCCGCTCTGACGCCCATTCGTCATTTCACCATGAAAACTGAAATATAAACAAGAGACAAATCTCCTTGACTGATCCTGCTCAGGTGTCAGGGTCTTTCCAACTTTAAAGATTCTATGTGACCTTTGAGAAAATGCTGCTGTCTTCAGAGTTACCTTCACAAATAGTTTTCATGTTGATAATATTATTATTGATAACATCAGATTACACATTTCCTTGTTGTTCGATCTTTGAGGCCGACCTACTAGGGCTGTGACGATACCCCTATCTCCCGATTCTATACTATCACAATACTTGGGTGCTGATATGATATGTATTGCATATTTAAGTATTGCGATTCTACAAGTACTGCGATTTGATATTACATTTTGCGATTTTTGTTAACTTTATTCACACTAGATCATGGGGTAAAGATGAATCATACACTTCCAGGGACTTTGTAAAATATCTAAATTAATTCAGTAAAAATATTTATCAGCGTCCCTTATAAATTTATAAGGACATATAATGTTTCATACTTCCGGTGAATATAATCCAATCAATCTTAATTCCATAGATGTATTTTGTGTATACAGTCCCTTTGTTAACACCTTATTTTGAAAACTGCTAACTTCGCCTAGCTCTCCCGTCAGCGTTATCCATCCATGTTCTGCTCCATCAGGGCCGTTTGAATGCATTTAACAGAAATGTCAGTATATGGGTGCTCTACAGGTGTAGCGTTGGCTGATTTGACCACAGAGACGAGAGTGACTTCTATCTTGACCGCACGATACTGTGATATGATAATGTTTCCTGTCCGTGACAGAGTTAGCAGCTTTAGCCGTGATGTCTAGCTCTGCTTTTCCTGCAATGTGTGAAACTCAAAGAGTTTCCATAATTTACTATATATGTAGTGTTTATTACGCTGGGTTTAATATGTGAGGGTGCAGGTCATATCGCCGCCGACCCGCCGCCGTTTTGTACTGTGTTGTTGCAGACAGCGGAGGTTTGTTTTGTTTTTTTGCCAGATAGGGAAAAGGTATGATGTTACATTACTCAGACTACAACAATTAATGCTCGAACTTCCTTCGACCTCTGCATAGACTCAAATGAAGCAAATATTTAGCTTCTGGCATAAAAAAAAAATCTATTTAAAAAAAAAAAAAAGCAATACATAGGTGAATCAATTTGGTTCCCCACCTCTATGACCTACTGCTCCTTTAACAAAAGAACCAGCTCTTTTGTGATCTCTGAAACGCTGCTTCTACTAGTTGCTCCTCTCTTTCTATGAGTGAAATGTTTTAGTAGCACTGGAGTGAATGATCCACCCACAGAAGAATGAGGTAACAGGTGTGCATGTGGGTGGATGTGTACTTGCCTGCTCATGTGGTTATTCATCTGTGTTTTTTACCCCTATCACTTAGGTCAAAGTATCCCAAAAGCCTGTGAAGGTAGGTTCACTCAGGCGGCTTTTAAAGTTTGTAATGGGATTAAAACTGAGCACTGACTTGATTCTAAAGTTCATTCATCCTTTTCACCCCAACAACCCCATCCTGTGATCATTTCATTTATTTAGTCCACATTACCAGAGCTTGTTTTAGCCTTGCTGTTGCCTTTTGTGACTCTCTTTCTCTCTCCTACTTTCATCACTGGAGATCTCCCATGTTGATATCCCTATGTCATCCGATACTGGCTTCTTTCTTTTCCTTTTTTTTTTTTTGTTGCTTTTAGAAACCAACCGTTCTTGTATGAGCTCCTGTGTGACTTTCAGAAGCAATTTACATATCTGGCGTTAAATCGAACAGCTGAAAAAAGACACAAGTGGAGAGAAGAGCGGGTAGATGCCTCTTGGCCAGCATCCATGAAGTACAAAGATTACTAATCTGCTTGCATAGCCCATTCTACCTCTTTTTTTTTTCAGTGACTTTGGAGCACTTGAGAAAAAGAGCATCCTTCAGTGCTCCTTAAACTACACACAGCATTTTTAATAGCATGTAAATTGAATTCATGATATATCATTGACCCACCAGTGGGAAATATCACGGAGGGCCAGAGAAAACGAGCACAAAATGGCAACGCAAAGCGCCACAATAAGTCTTGGCATTGATACCCCATTGAACAAGCAAAGTTTTCTCAGGGCTGCTTGAGTCCGAGTTGATCCCATCGCAGGGAGAGAGACGGCACTCTGGCTTTTCACGCTTTTCTTTTTCTACTTGAAAGCAGCGCAGTTATGAGGCGACTTTGATCCTTACAATTGGGAGAGACTTCCATTTGGGCAGAATGCGACGGTAAGCCCTCTAGAATCCTATAGGCAGTTAGTCATTTCTCCGAAGTACAGCACAAAATAATCTTTGGAAATAATAAAAGAGCAGGGATTAGGGTGTGCTCAAAGATAAGTCTTCACATGAATTTATCGTCTTGATAGTCAATGATTGGCTGCCACTCAAAACAAGCAAGCGATGAGTGACAGGCTTTTATCCATGTTGAGTCTTATGAGCTCATTGGAGAATATAATTTCACGACTGGTTGAAAGTGTTTCCATATATGAATGCTTCATGTCGTTACATGTTTGCTACTTGCTATGAATAAATGGTTAGGATATATGAGTGTATATCTATTAATAATAGGGGTGGGGAAAAAATTGATTCACCTGTCTCGCAGTTTTTTTCGGGGATTTTGAAATTGATTTTTTAATGCCAGAATCGATATATTAGCTTCATTTGAGTCTAAGGTAGATTAAATTAACACTTTTATTGTTGTAGACTGAGTTACATGACGTCATATCCCTTCTGTATCCATCAACCAAAACAAACTGTAGCGAGCTGAAACAAGAAAGTAGAAATCAACGGAGAGTCAGCAGGGACACGACCTGCACCCTCGCTTTTTAAACACTACACATACAGTAAAGCGTGGAAACACTTTGGGTTTCACACACTGCAGGAAAGGCAGAGCTAGACACCACGGCTAAAGCTGCATGCTAACTCTGTCACGGACAGGAAGCTGACGGGAGAGCTAGCGACGGACCTGGCAAAGTTAGTCATGTCCAATTTTCAAAATAAGGTGTTAACAAAGGGAACTGTAAATACAAAATGCATATATGGAATAAGATTAATTGGATTATATTCACCAGAAGTATAAGATATTACATGTCTCTTATAAATTGAAAAGAAAATACCACTAATTTATGAGGGGAATGTCTATTCTTTGATTTTTGTGTTGCTGGAAAAAAAAAAAATAAATAATGCCTGACAAAAACTGATATATTTGACTTCAGGGCATCTCTGACTACATACTTGCTGAAAATCAAATGTTTTTGCTGTATCAATTCATATATTTTTCAAAGTAAAAGTCCCTAGAATTATATGATTCAACTTAATCCCATGGTCTAGTTTTAAAAAAAGTTAACACAAAAATCGTAATATCGAATTGCAAAAGTTGCAGAATCACAATAAAAAAATCGCGATACATATCAAATCAGCACCCAAGTATTGTGATAGTATTGAATAGATAAACCTTCAAGCATGATTTAAAGCAAGAAACTGATGTCACAAACCAGATATCGTCAGGCAGGTCGTTCCACAGCCTGGGAGCCCTAACAGCAAACTCTTGGTCCGCTTTAGTTTTTTAGTGTGATGCAGGAACAGTCACCAGGTTCGCACTGGTTGGTAAGGGGACAACATCTCAGATATATATTTAGGGGACAGGCCATGAAGGGCTTTTAAAATCCATCCATCCGTTATCTGTAACCACTTATCCTATTCAGGGTTGCAGGGGAGCTGGGGCTGATGCCAGCTGACTTTAGGTGAAGGTGGGGTTCACCCTGGACAGGTCGCCAGACTATCGCAGGGCTGACACATAGAGACAGACGACCATTCATGGTCACATTCACACCTACAGGCAATTACGACTCAACAGTTAACATGTATGTCTTTGGACTGTGGGAAGAACCCAGATTATTACACTAACATGGGAAAACATGCAACTTTCTGCAAACCTCCTGCTGCGAGGCGACAGTGCTAACCCCTGCACCACCGTGCCACCTGTCTTTAAAAGTAATACGTAAAGTCTTACAATCAATCCTAAAACCACTGGGCAGCCAGTGTAAGGTCTAAAATTGGAGTGATATGTTTTCATTTCTTGACTTCTTGATTTGTTAGGAGTCTCACTGCCGTGTTTTGCACTCTGGAGTCTATTGATTTCTGATTTATTTCCATTAAAAGACCATTGCAATAATAAAACTGCGAAGAATAAAATCAGGAATGATGACTCTCTAAGACAATACGAGGAAGTGGTTCAATAGCTTATAATGCTGGCGAGGAAGGCCATTATGTTGAAGTGGGTTGGGGACGACCCTCCTTCTATTTCCATGTGGAAATCTCTGATCGCCGAGGTTGTGACTCTGGAAAAAATAAGACATTATATCATCTTTTTCTGCAGGAATGGAAGAACCCACTAGAATCTCAGGGAGTTCAGTGTAATCTGGAGTAAATGGATGATAACTGTGGACAAATGTGTGAATTAGGGACATTGGGCTTGAATCAGATGCACATACAAGTGCAGTGCCTCAATTTTATTTATGCTTTATCTTATTCTAATTTATAACTTTTGTTTTGGTTTTCTTCTATGGACCAGAACACTAACCTATCATTGTATTATGTTGTTTTTGTTAAACGTTTAATAAAATGAAAGTCTTAAAAAAAAAAAAAAAAGCATGAACAGCAGTTTCAGATACTGTAGATAGTCATTAAAACTCAGCATTAGTTGTATTCCTCAGATGGTAATAGCATGTCTGTGAGGGTAGTGTCAAAGAGCACACCCAGGTTTTTAACATTTGGTTGGACATTGTTGGATAAGGGACCAAGAGAGGATACTTGGGTGCAGAGTTTTAGGACTAATGAGGACCTCTACATATTAGGAAATTTGCATAAATCCATTTTTTAATATCTGCAAGACAGTTTGTATGACGGCATAGCCCTCGACATGAAAAAGCACCAGTGTATGTAACATGTCTGCAGGACACTGGCTGACCTGAAACCAGAGGCACAGGAATAAAGCAGACTTCACTGCTGTCTTGTCTGTCTGGAGATGGCTCTCACTTGGAGGAAATGAGTCTACGATACACAGGCATTGCTCAAATTCCTCCCCTTGTGTCATCGCCGCTAAAGCAAATAGCGGCTTAGGGGAAAGGATTCTGCCACTGAATCAACAGATTGTTTGTGTCTTCACAGGCTCAAAGGGAACATTTTCGAAATTGTGGAAAGGCAGGAATTCGGGGAGTTGTTCCCTTCATCCTATTATTGTGAAACCACTGAGTTTTTTTTGTTTTAATCAGCCCCTTCCCTTGAATAGTGCTATTTTCAAAACTTAGTGTCTCTGCCTTTACAGTTAAAGTTTTGAAGGGAGTTTGGTATTCAGAGGGAGAGCTGTGGACTTGAATTTGATTGACTCTTTTGGAAATGAGAGCAGACTGTGACTCGAGCCATTGGATTAATTGGCGCACACATGCTTGGCCTGGTCCTACCAGTGACCTGGGGTAGATGGGTTGTATGCAAAATTAATTAGGGTCGATCTGGGTCTTCCTGGGACTAAATCAGCGTGAAGACCTGGGCCTTTTCACTCCAACCCAAAGTTGTCACATGTTTAAGTAACACTGAAAAGTTGTAGAGATAAGTGAGTACTACAGGTATGTGAAACATGGAAAAGAGATAGCATTTAGCACTTCCACTTCCCTCATCTGGAGGTCAATGGGATTTTTTAATAGGTTTTTGGTTAGATGCCTGAAATAAGGTCTGTGGTTAACACAAATTGAAAAGATTTTAACATAAAATTCATCAGTAAATACCCCACTTGTGAATTTTGAAGCTATTTTATGTCTTAAAAAGGCAGTTGCTAACAAGTGGGTGAATGAGACTACAAAATGTAATCATGCCGACTCGACATCCTTGTTGTGTATACTCACGCTCATGTCACCGTTGTGTAGTTTATTTGTAGCCTTACATTAGCTTTTTACTTCTGGCGATTGTATTCACAATTCAGAAATCATTAGATTATGTTGCAAAGCAAAACTTGGAATTATCATAAACTTGTCTTTGCCAAAGGACTTATTTTCTGCAATAATCCAAAGGAAAAATCCCATTGGCTTTTTGTCAAGGGCACCAGGGTGATGCTAACTTCCTGGCTGGCCTACAAAAATATGTCATCCCTGCAGTACTACTGCATTATTCTGAACCTCATGAATGTAAGGGATGTAACCGTGACCGGTTTCTCGAGAAACCACTGTAAAATTTCTGATGGTTACTGTTACCGTTTCAAATTTTTACTATCATTAATACCGCGTCTGATTACCGCCAGTGTATTGCAAGCCCAGCATAACATAGAGTGTATGGACGGTTTGTGGGTCGGTCGGTAACGTTATAGCTGTAAATGTAGCAGTGCAGTATGTGTACAGTTTATTTGTCTATGAATAAATGCTACAACTCCTCAAGACCCAAGCCAAGTTCCCATGTCTTCCTTGCCACTTGCTGATTAAAGTACATGTGGTTAGCCCCGAAGCTAGCGACAACATGCTCATTTAAGGTGGGCTGACCTTTTAAGGTGGATTTTTGTTAGGTTTAAGAAAAAATCGTGGTTTGGGTCAAAATAACTCCCGACGTGGCAGAGCTAAATCACAGAAGTCGTGTTGACATCTGGTTTCACAACAGCGGTCTCCTGGGCGCTAGTCTGGCATTTTTTGACCCACCCATCCAGCCCGACCTCCTCCCTGTACAGCGTTTGTTACTCCTTAGACTTCCTGGTTCACAATTTTGTGGATTACATACAACTTGATTTTGTGGCAAAGACAAATTACTGTGCATTTACTTTTCCTTGGTATAGCTACGAACGGTGTATGATGACAGCCTGAATCATGATATGAAATTTTCATACCATTCCATCTGTCCTCATGGGCAACGTTTAGATCTTCTTATTTAGCTTATAATATCCTGTTTATCAGTTATACTTATTATATCCTCCTCATCTTCAAACCTCAACAGACTGTTTTTACTGTCCTCCATCACTCGTTTCTTTAGTTAAACCTTGAATTATTGCTTTTTTGTATGCCAGCAGGCAAACATTTGAGGATTTGACATGTTTTTTCCATCCTAGTCCCTCCATATATTATGTAAATGCTTTTATTCTTCTAGGCTGAGCCATTAAGTTGTCCACACTTCCACTGTTTCAGGCGAGGAGGCTGGGGAGGAACTTTGAGCTCTTATATTGAGTTAAATAGGTCCCGCTGACCTCAGGTCGTTTCTCTAAATTGGCCAGAAGTCCCTCCTCTCCTCTTTCCATATTTAAACTCCCTCTGTGGCTACCACTCTCTTCATCTTCTCCCTATCGACGCACACCTCTGTAATTGGTGATGTGGACCATATGTTGGGATTGAATGGCCTTCTGTTCTGTAGAGGCGTTTGACATACTCAAGGACATATCATAACCTTGTTATTGCGCTACCTGTACCTTCCTGGACTGGCGTCGCAGGCAGAGGGATATAGTCAGTTCTTTCACCTTCTTATCAAACATCTTCTTCTTCTCCCCACCTGTCAAATCATCACCTATAGCCTTTTCTGTTGCTGTGTGTAATCTTCACCATTAAGTGACGTCCTCAGACCTTATTCACGGCCCGAGGGGACCCGGCAGTGGTGTGACCTTTCAGCTGGAGGGTCAGTGTGTTTAAATAGAGGGGTAGAGGAAAACACTTGCAGGTTTCGTGTGTGTTTGTGGCTTTTAGTGTTGTTGTTTTGTATGTGTTCATTGCAGCCACTAGGCTCTCAGGAGCTCTTCCTCCCCTCTTCTCTGCCAATTAAAACATTTTCAGGTCAGTCTCTACAGCGTAGCTGGAAAGTTTTGCTTGGTACCAAAGGATTTTCATAAAAAATATGTTTGTGTCCTATTTAAAGTACAAATGCACCCATTGTGGAAATCAGGGTTTGAAATGAGTTTTTTTCACCTCCTGACACTGCGGCAGGCTAGTAGTTTATATATAGTATAAAAACGTTGGAAAATTCTGAAAATGATTACATCTCTCTCTTTTCAATAAATTTTATCTTTTGGCCTTTATATGAATGTTAAATTACAGTGTTCAAATTGCACTGTAGTTTCCGGGGGAGCCTTATTTTTTGGGGGTGGGAGGGTACTGTGCTGTAGTGTACTTCCTGTTTTCTATAGTAGTTATTTGCATAAAAACACAGTTCAAATAAATAAAGAAATAAATGTTTTTATTTGTATTTTAAATATTTGCTTTGATTAAAACATTCTTGGCATCAGTAGTTTTAATGATGTTTCATAAGCTGTTTAGAGCTATTGTTGTGAAGTTAAACTCATAATCTCCTCTCTAATATCTATTTTATATTGCAGTGAAAACATTTCCTTCAGACAACTGGATTTTTTTCAAGTTTCTTGTCAAAAACTACATTTTACGAGTCTACATTTGAACTCATCATGATAACGTTAGAATTTACCTTCGCGGATTCTCATTTTTAGCATAAGCGCACCATAATAATAACTCAGTGTGACCTCTATGTTAGTAGCTAGACCTAGACATAACGTTAGTAGCTCTGGTATTTAGCCGAGCAGGACCGTGCTGGATTCTAACAGGTAACGTTACTAACGTTATCCTGCCAATTTCAGCACAGATTTGTGGTTCAGTTTTGCATTATCAGGGAAAAAATACCACCATGTTTTTGAGTGCTTTTTTTTTCTCTCTGCCACAACTCCGGTGCCAAACAAACGGAAACACGATACAGCATACGTAAGCGTCATTGTGCACGTAACTGTCGGAAAGCATCAATACAGAGGAATCAATATGGAGGCCATGTCAAAGAAGTAGGAACCCATTCTCAATGAGAACTGACTCTCTGTTCCCATCTCTAGCGTTTTTGCAGCCTGTCAAAGTGGTGAATGGCCTGACGGTTTTATCCTCATTTGGCAGGTGGCGGGTGCTAATGTCAGACCCTGGTAGATGTCTTACTTTCTACATACTTGCTGCAGTGCTGCTGATCTTTTATTCCAGTGGAAATATTGTCCTTATTGTGATTCTAATGTATCCAGAAAAAAAACATCTACCAGTGACAGATGAATATAACCTTTGTGTCTCTTTCCAGATTAATCTGTTTCTGTGAGGATTTTGAGAGTCTGGACGCATGAATAGATGCAGAGCATGGTCCTTTGTCATCCTACAGGTAAGACATGCAGCGCTGTGTCAAGTCTCTTCTTACACATCATGCCGTAGCTTTTTTACTTTCCACCATGCATTTCTTGATTGCAAACATACAATCACGATTGACACTTGCTTTGACTGAGCATTGACAGATGTTTCTGTTCTGACTTTTTTATGTGTCGCTCTGAAAAATGTGCCTCACAAGTTGAAAGCAGTGCAGGTTTCGAAAGAAGGTGGATAAAGATAGTAACCAGGTAGACAAGCGTCCCACCTGTAGAACCATTAGTTATGCTCTCCGTTTAGAGGTTCACACTTTTTCCGTAACCAATATGTAGCATTACCATCACCTGTTCTCTCTTTTCTGTGGACTGGAGATCAAGCCATTGGTACAAAATCTGGTGAATCAGTGTTAATGTCTCATTATTTGGCAAGAGCTATGTGCTTTGTGTGGACGTATTTACTCATTTAGCTGGGTAGTTAGCTAGCTAACATTAGCTCACTAACTCTACCATGCTTTTGTGCTAATGTTACTCTGAGTGGAACAGCAGGGTCAGTCCCTCCTGGAAAAGTAGTCTCCCAGCTGTGGGGAGGTAGAGGGACTGCAGGGTTCTTGTCGCTTCTGTGGTCTGATAAACAGTAAATTTATCAAATTCAGTGCTCCATATTGCTATAGAGTGGTGCCAGCATGACATATTTTTGCAGGCCAACCAGGGAGTTAGCATTGCCCTGGTTCCCTCAACAAAAAGCCAGTGAGATTTTTCTTTTAGGTTTTAGATTATTGCATAAACTGGAAACAGTGAACGCAGCACCGTGACTACTAACACTTCTGGACAGTGAACTGGAGACAGTGAATGCAGCACCGTGACTGCTAACACTTCTGGACGGTGAACTGGAGACAGTGAATGCAGCACCGTGACTACTAACACTTCTGGACGGTGAACTGGAGACAGTGAATGCAGCACCGTGGCTGCTAACACTTCTGGACGGTGAACTGGAGACAGTGAATGCAGCACCGTGGCTGCTAACACTTCTGGACGGTGAACTGGAGACAGTGAATGCAGCACCGTGGCTGCTACAGTAGCTTTCCTGATGGTGAACTGTTGACTCAGTTGTCTGTTGTTCTCATATACTGCAGCTGGAGCACAAATCTTGTCGGTTAATGGTTAATAATCGGGTAACGATGGTCTGTTATCGGTTAAGAAATGTTTTCAAAAAGTAGCATCCCTAATGTATTGTGTATGTAATGTATGCATTTGCATAAAGCAGCATATTTGCCCACCTCCATGTTAATAAGAATATTAAATACTTGACAAATCTCCCTTTAATGTATGTTTTGAACCGATTAAAAAATGTGCTGTTAATTTGCAATTAATCGCAAATAACTATGGACAATCATGTGATTAATCGGGATTACATATTTTAATTGACGGACAGCCCTCGATCAAACATCTGAAAGCCAGCATAAAACAGTCCCTCCCTCACTCGGTACTGTACGGACTAACTAAACAGATGGAAGTCAGGATGCCTCAATCAGCATTCCTTGATCATAAGCAGCCTAATAAAGAAAACATGCTAGAGGGTCGAGCACAGAGCAGTAAAGAAGCCGATCTGGTCCCCCCCCCCCTCCTTGTGCCTCTGTCTGGCGAGTTCAGACAGGCCTCCGGTAAAAGGTGAGGATGTTTGTTCTTCACCTTGCTACAACTGGGTCAGTGAGCAAGGTAAAGGTGTTTACCTACGGCTCACAGCTCACAGTGCCCTCGCAGACCTTTCTAAGATGGATTCTTCTCTTAATCCGGGAAAACATAACATCTCTCAACCGCGTTTTTAATGATGTGTTTTTGGATGTTTTTAACCAAACTCTGCCCACCCCGAATGTGCTATTTTACTTTCAAAACATTGCTTGTTGGATGATTTGTGGTTAGGGCCGTGTGTGATGGTGTATGACTGTTCACAAATTATCCCCACCAAGAAAAATAGTAACAACAGTTCAGAGTGAACTGTGTCCCTTTACCTCGTCCAACACATGACTTCATGTTGAAGAATAAATCTAAACTCAGGCAGCAGTGCAGCCACGCATATACAAGTAATCACACACACACACACACACACACACACACACACACACACACACACACACACACACACACACACACACACACACACACACACACACACTTTCCTCTCACTGACCCAGTCACTCTTGACTTGCTTTCTCTGACATACACAAAGACACATTTCTCTCTCACACTCACTCAGTCTGTCTTTCTGGTTCGCTGTGACCTGACCTGCTGAAAGGCTTTCAGGACCACGTCAGTCAGCCAAACAACTCTCTCTGTTCAGAGGCCCGGCAGGTTAACGTTGGACGCCGGTCTGTCCTCCCTCCTCATTCCTTCACATTGGCTGCCTTGTCACGTCACGATGTAGGGAACACTCTCCGGTTTGTGGGCAGCTCTGCATAGACGCATGAATGTGTTTTAGGGCTGGGACGATACACCTATCTCCTGATTCTATACCATCTTGGTGCTGATACAATATGCATTGTGATTTTAAAGTATTAGGATTCTGTGCTATGATTTATTGCAATTTTTTTTTTTTTTAATTTAACACTAGGCTATGGGGAAAAAGTTGAATCACACATTGAAAAATAAAGACATTCCCTCACAAATTAGTGGTATTTTCTGCTTAATATATAAGAAGCATGTAATGTTTTATACTTCTAGTGAATATAGTCCAATCAATAACATTTCAATTTATGCATTTTGTATTTACAGTTCACATCTTATTTGGAAAACCGGACGTAGTCATATACTTCTAAGGACTTTCACTTTGAAAATATCTAAATTAATACATAAAAATGTTTGATTTGATCAAAGATATCCTGACCAGTTACTGTCAAGCATTAGCCTGTATATTCAGTGCTTTCCAGCAACCCAAAAGTCAAAGAATAGACATTTCCCTCATATATTAGTGGCATTTTCTTTTTCATTTATAAGGGAAATGTAATATTTTGCACTTCTGGTGAATATAATCCTATTTCCATGTATGTATTTCATATATACAGTTCACTTTGTTCACCTTACCTTACTCTCCTGTTAGCTCCGTTCTCTTTATATATCCATGTTCATGCATTTAACATAAATGTCAGTATATGGGTGCTCTACAATTGTAGCGTCGGCTGATTTGACCACAGCGATGAGAGAGACGACTGGCTTGACCGCACGTTATTGCGATACAACTCTGTCCACGACAGAGTTGCATCATACAGCTTTAGCCGTGATGTCTGGCTCTGCTTTTCCTGCGATGTGTGAAACACAAAGAGTTTCCGTACTTTACTGGATGTGTAGTGTTTACTACGCTGGATTTAACCTGTGAGGGTGCCGGTCGTATCCACGCTGACCCTCCTCTGTTTTCTACTTTATCGTTTTGGCTCGCTCCGTTTGTTTTTGTTGACGGATACAGGACGGATATGACGTCACGTTACTCAGACTACAACAATAAAAGCACTAACTTTATTCTACCTCCGTATAGGCTCAAATGAAGCAAATATATCAATTCTGCCATTTAAAAAAACAATTCAAAATTTTAAATAAAAAAACAAAAAAATTGCGATACATAGGTGAATCGATTTTTTTTTTTTTCCTCACCCCTATGTTTGTGGTTTGTCCTGCGTGCGTACATGCACGCATGCAAAGGCTTGACTGCATACTATGTGCGTGCCTGGATTCATTTATTATTATTGTGTGTGTGTATAATGATCTAGAAAGCAGCAGCTGTTGCTGCTTTGTAACATGGACAGCGTCTGTTGTTGATTGTGCCGGACTGGAGGCTTCAGCGCTGCCCAGCCCAGCTTGTCCTGCCTGCAGCTGCGCGGACTCTCCCTTTAATAGACTTCACAGCCTTTGAAAACTCTTCAGAGCCCTAGAGGAAGTAAACACCGACCTTCGTCCAGGGCCAACTCTGTTTAAGCCGGGTCATAAAGTAGAAATCTGCAAATAATAATGCTTAATTATTTGACTTATTTGGCGACGTGATGCTCAGCAGTTCTTGACTGCGTTACGACTTTCCGCGTGTTTTAATTCAACTCTTCCTCTGCATGTGTTCTCTCCTTCGAGTGTCATCATTTCCTACAGGAAATTGAGGTCATAATCAAGTAAACCAAAATTACAGTAAATAACAGTGGCGGTTGCATGAGGGAAGTAATTTGAGGTAGTTGGTAAAAGAGCTAAAAATAAATGTGATCAACAAATTATGCTAGTAAATGAAAGACAAAAGCATTTGAGTTTTAGCTTTGGAATATTTTAACTTGAAAACCATGTATCTGTATCTATTTGTTCTGAATTCAACTTGTTGAAATTGAAATATAACATTTAATTTGCAATAATTTCCTCTTATGTTAGAGGGGGTACGAAAATGTTGATACATAGTAATACTGTGATCTTATGTTTTGTGCTACTGTATTTATTCTCCAAAACACTGTGAGTGCAGGTCCGGACATCATATGAAACTAGAAACGAGGAGGAATACAACCCAGCTTGTCGTGAAGGAGGCTAAAAAATGCTCCAAATTTAGGCCAAATGTTGGCCATTTGTCATTTTAAAGTTGCCTCTTGATTTTTGACCTCAAGACATGTGAATGTAAATGGTTTCTCTGGGTACCCACGGGTCTCTCCTTTACAGACATGCCCACTTTATGATAATCACATGCAGTTTGGGGCAAAAATCATGCAGCTTTTGGCATTCAGTACAAATATATTATTTTGGCCTGTTCTAAAATGGGGTATTTCAATATTTCTGCATACCGTAGTCCCTAAAAAGTCTTAGTATTACATAAATTGGGTATCACTGCAAAGCTGAGACTCTTGTAGCCAATTTACATTGTGTTTTTTTTTTTTTATTAATTTTTGATACATATGGCAGTGTGCTCTTTATACTATGGCAGTTTTCCTGAAATATGAGTTTAAAAAATCGCAGATTGCTTACAGTATTACAATAGAAGAAGAAGAAGAAGATATTCCTTTATTAGTCCCGCTAGGGGAAATTCAATTTTTTCACTCTGTTAACTAATACACACACATGCACAAACAGGTCCATATACATGCAACAATTGGAGAGATGTGTCAGAGTGAGGGGGGCCCCTGACAAGCGCCCCGAGCAGTTGGGGGTTTGGTGCCTTGCTCCTGACAATCTGTGACCAGGTACACTCCAAGCCCACTAACGTTAGGCTGGGCTGGTTCGACCCCCGTTTTTTATATATTTTTTTAACCTGTGTCATGATCATTTCCCCAAATTCTTAACCATACACACCCCTAACGTTATTGGGGTGGTTCTTTTTTCAGGCGAAATCTTCCATCATAATATGCAATGCGAAACTCAGTCCGTCACCAAACCATTCTCAGATGGACTCAATCAATAGTCGAACAACGGACTGGGCAAATATACACAACACATACCAAACCACTGATTGAAAAACCAAAAGAAGGCTGCTAGAGGGAAAGTAAAAAGCATTTATGCGGGATTTTGTGATTGATCCTAATGTTTCTTAGCTTGCTGCTATTGACTCAAACAAGGCTGCCAGTAACCAGCAAATGATCCTCCCTCCCCGCTGCCCACTAGCAGCTGTGTTGACTGTCTAGTGCATGGGAACCGTTGATTACTGGGCTGACTGTACATTTGGGCTGTGCCTGGCAGCCAGCTCATTGTGTCCCCCTCTCCAACATGCACACACAAAACTTAACTTTGATCGTGGAGAGCTGTAAATGACTCCATCATCCAAGGCCTCAGGTTATCCACCAGGCTTTATTAGCCTAATGAATGGTTTGGGGATGTTTATCCATACTACAGTATGTCTGTCTGAAGACACCTCTGGCAGTCGTTTCATGTCCAATAACCTCACGCTGGCAGACCATCGCGTGTTCTCTGCTTCATTAGAAGCATCAGCTGCGACGGCTCGGGATGATGCCTTCATTAAAGTTTATTATTTGTTGATTTTAATAATCTGTTGTGTGTCATGATGTGATAGGGAGGCGTGAGGCGAACGCCTCTCCTTGATATATAACAAGACACAGGTGTAGTGAAATGACATCAGTGCATAAGCTCAGCTGGAGGCAGCTCGCCAGACAAAATATGACTTTACTTGAAACACGTCCACAGTTTGATTTATTATTGACCTGTCGTGGTGGAATGAAACTACATATTAATGTCAAGGGACAGTAGATGTGATGAAAAACTGCTAATGTTGAAGCATTTTGGAATATGCGAATAGAGTCTTGCTTAGTGATAATAATAATAACAGACGCTTTAAAGATCTCAGACCTGGTTTTCCAAATATTTTGAACACGTTGAAATTGATTGTAAGCATCTTATTGTTGTAGCACGCTATAATGAACCTCTAAAATCACAGTTAGGGGTGGTCAGTTGCTTGGAGGGCTGACCATGGCCAAATAATGTATTTCCCCATCACCAAACCCTAATTGCTGTAACAATATTGCAAGCATATTGGATTATTTCCTGCATGTTATGTAATACAATAAAATATCTGAGACAATCCATGTGGTTTGACTCTAAAGAGGTTATTAGAGGAAAATATACAGTATACTCATTGAATGAAAGTGTAATGAAGCGGATGGAAGCATCGGTGTCTGGAATACAGATGCTCACATACTCATTGCGTTTTTGGATATTGGATTCATATCAGATGTTGTGTCCAGCCAAGTTTTTGCAGGGAGTTATTATGCATGATAATTGTTATATAATGCGCATTAATGCTGACTTTCTTTTTTGTCTTTTACATGAATTCCCATGAAACACTGTACATTCATGGTCCCCAGAGGATGAATCCTACTGACTGTGTTGATCCCCCGTAAATGTCATCACCGCTAGCATGTTGATGTTAGCACGTAGCTCCAAAACACTGGTCACATAACAAAATATGGCAAACAAGAATAAACTATAGTCTTACTTTAGATAAGATTTCGATAAAAACGTTAAAAAGAACCTGATCAAACTTTTGAGGCTAACTTCTGATAGCTGACAGTGTGCAGTACTCTGTTAGGGATATCACTAGAACTGAGACTTAGCTACCAAAAGCGATGCTAACATTCTGAAACCGTGACAGTATTTGTTCTTCTACAGTACCACAGGTACTATAGGTACTGTCAGGTGTCCTGTCGTCCCAGGGACAATATGCGTATTTGGTTCTTTGCTTTGTCATGTATGGTAGTAAGCTGAATATGTATATGTTTTGGTGTATTGGTGTTTTAATGAAAAGTCTCACAAACACACTCCCTGAGGTCGCCCTGATAGTGAAACCCTGACAGTGTCTCTGTATGGTGTAGTATCTGCTGCACTGTCTTCTAGTCCTGTACATCCACAGTGTGTATTTTTTTATTTTACCGGTCTCATGTATAATTCAGCCCATAATCTGAGAAACATTTGCTTTGAATTCTTTGTTGACTGTTCATTTGCAAGCATTGTCCAGACAGGAAACAGATCTTATAACCAGGCAACAGGAGAGGAAATGATGAATGAAGGAAAGGCTCGGACGCACAGCTCAGATCAATGCAAATCTGAGCTCCGTTTGTTGTTGTAGGTGCTGAGGTTTTGTTAAAGATCGACCGGCCTTGATCACAGTAGTAGGAAGCCCAACCTCTACGTCTGGGTTTGACACCTGGCTGACCCACTCTACATATATGTGAGTGTGTGTACATGAAAGATTATTTTTTCAGTAACAGATACCCAAACAGATTTTTTTTTCTCCAGTGAGTGACTTTAAATGAGGAGCTTTAATGGAGTTTCTTTGCTCTGTTTGGGACAGTGAGGACACACAGGGGGGTTGGGAGGTCCGATTGAGGTCTGTATTGCCTAATGCCTCGTTTCCACATAGCTCTGTGTACGTATGTGAGTCAGTCGAAAGTTCATTCATTCCTATTGGAACCTCTGTAATCTCCGATGTTTTGTAAAACTCCTCCCGTTTTTTTTTTGTTTTTGTTTTTGTTTTTTTGTCTGCAATTTGCCTCAAGTACGTTGAAAAAATTGGATTTTTGCGGCAGATTACAGAAGAATGTATGCACTTATGTGCCACAGGAAGTTAGCATTTTATGCTAATTCATTCATAATTTGACTTAAAAGTTCAGTCTTTTCAATGTACGCAAGGCAAATTACAGACCAAAAAAACACATTGCAGCCACTGGAAGTTAGCATAACATGCTATCCAAGTTTCACAAACGCATTGCAGCCACAGCCTCTGTAAATTTGCTGTAATGCATGCATAACAAGCTAACGCCCTGTGGCTGCAGTATGTGAAACTCAGATAGCATGCTATGCTAACTTCCTTTGGAATTTGTGAATTAATAAGTAGATATATTTATACAATATTTCTAAGTGAAAAGTTCAGCGACATATTTAGCAGTTTTTTGACATATCAACTGCTGTATGCGCTGTATGTTCTGAAGCTAGCATGCTTCCAATGTTAGCTAAAGACGGTGTCAAAATTTTCACAAGAAATGAGAGAAAACTGACTTGTCAAACATTAGTCTAGATGGCGATAAACAGACCGTAACTTGCATACCTGAAAGCTAGGGTTGTCAGTTGATTGAAATATTTAATAACAAATTAATCACATTATCTCGTTAACTTTGACAGCCCTAATAAAAACATGTGTAAACATGTATGAAGTAACTTCCCTCCCATATCTGTGGTGGTGCTTCTATCCGTAAGGAGTTGCATTCCTTTGCGGTGAACACTAGGGGTCATAATAGTCTGTGGATTTATGGACACAAAACAAAACCCGAGTCGTAAAGCTCAGGCTATCAGGACTCATGTTCGTTCTCGCTGGATTTCCCACAAACGACTACCAGCAGCAATTCTTTTTCTTTCATTTTGTAAAGAAGTGTAACTAAACAAATATTGTTGCTTTGACATAGACGATTTGAATTTGGCTTTCCCTGGAACGCTCTGTTTTGTTCTGCCTTGGAAAAATGACTATTGGGTTTCTTCAGAGGAGAAGTGGGTAAGTGGGGAGATGAAGCCTGAAGGGACATGTGTATTCATAACACCAGTGCCTCTTTTCTTTTAGTCAGCATTGTCTGCTATTGTGGATCCTCTTTGCTCTATTGTCTTGTGAGTTCCGCTGGTGGTCTGTCATGTAAACAGCTCTCAAAGGGGAACCTTCTCCACTCTCCTTTTCAAAGCCTTTTTTCTGGGCCCGTCTCTTTTTGTGGTCGTCTTCTTGACGGTCGGCATGTCTCTTTTCCCCATCCCCTCTTTTTCTGATCTCCGTAACACACCCACACATGCTCAAACGTGCCAGCTCTAACCATCGCTGGCACTGCTTTCAGAGCCTTATAGTGTATTGGAGTTTTAGGTGCCAGTGGGGAAGGAAGGACCCTGCTGGCTTGTCAGTGTCTCTGACCCCCTCTGTCACAATGGGTCCCTCTCCCCTCCCACTCATTTCCCTGCCAAGCTGGGAAGAGTAAATATTTATCATCCCCCACAACAATGGCCTGCTTGGAGGAGAAAGAGACTTTGACCAGAGCTCATGCAAGCCCTGTAGACAAGGCTGGTGTCTAAAGACGGGTTGCAGGGAGATTAAGATTGACCCTCTGAATATTGTGGAGCTATACAAGTTAGTGGTTCTATCACGTCATTAAGAACTGCTCTGTGCTCTGAGACTGGGTGAGTTGGTGAAAAGTAATGTAATGTAGGGCTGTCATGATTAATCGCAAGTTAATCTCACATTTGTGTCTGTTCAAAATGGACCTAAAAGGGAGATATGTTAAGTATTTAATACTCTTATCAACATGGGAGTGGGCAAATATGCTGCTTTATGCCAATGTATGTATATATTTATTACTGGAAATCAATTGCCAGCATAAAACAATGACAAATGTTGTCCAGAAACCCTCACAGGTTCTGCATTTAGCATAAAAAAATATGCTGAAATCATAACATGGTAAACTGCAGCCCAACAGGCAACAACAGCTGTCAGTGTGTCAGAGTGCTGACTTGACTATGACTTGATCCAGAGTGACTGTGATTATCATAAAGTGGGCATATCTGTAAAGAGGAGACTGGTGGGTACCCAGAGAACCCATTTACATTCACATATCTGGAGGTCAGAGGTCAAGAGACCCCTTTCAATATGACAATGACAGTTGTTCCTCGCCAAAATTTAGCACAAGTTTGGTTGGTATCCATGGATTCCTTAGATTTTCTTATTTCATATGATGCCAGTATCTTGACTCCAGCTAGCAGAGCCTGCTACAACCTAAAAATCACAAACTCATTTTCCACACGACTGGTGTGGCTTAAAGGCTGGCAAGGTTGGTGGGTCAGGCAGTCCACCACTTCGGTCTACACTGAAATATCTAACTGTTGGATGGATTGCCATAACATTTTCTACAGTCATTCATGGTGCCCAGATGATGACTGATGACTTTGGTAATCCCCTGACCTTTCCTCTTGTGCCACCATGAGGTTGACATTTGTGGTTTTGAGTGAAAAGTAAGTCTAGTCTAAGTATTTGGTGGATTGTCATGAAATCTGGTCCAGACATTCATGCCCTTCCAAAATAATCATCAAGCACCATCATCAGCTCAACATTTTTATTTGTCTGTTACTTCAACTACTGTTGAAATAGCAGCAAAACTAATGACATTCCCATCATTCTTTGTACCTACCCATCTGTACTACTAAATTTTAGCAAGCTAACATGCTACACTAATATGGTGAACATGAAATACATTAAACTTGATAAACAACATGTTGCATTGTCATTTTGAGTGTTAGCATTTAGCTCAAAGCACAGCTGACTAGTGCATGGTCAAAAGTGCATGGAGCAAGTGCATTTATAATCTGGGCACAAAGTAATGCACAAGGGGCAAAGGGGTCTCTTAATTAATCATAGGTGAGTTTAGGTCTCATCTCCCATTCCCTTTAAAAGCTTGGTGCCCTTTAAATATCAGGAAAATACTGTGAATCTGCACAATACTGTGCAATCTTTTTCTGCTATCTCAAGATAGCAAAGCACCTGACCACACCTCATTTTAAGACCAACACGCCCACGGGCGCACAGATGGGTGCAATACATTTGTTGTGCTCCCCTTTATTATCTCCGCATGGAGATTATGTATTCGGTCGTGTGAGTGTGTGCGTCTCTGTGTCTGTCCATCTGTCCACGGCTAATTTTGCATACCACTGGACCATCAGCCTAATATTTGTCTTTGTTCATTTATGACTATGTTCAAAGACCTCTCGTGGTTGCAGTGATTCACACTTTTTGAAAACATATTTTATTGAAAACATATGTTATTGACAACATATTTTATTGACTGTTTTATATCGCTGTTGACCGCTGACTCCTCAGCGCTGGAGAGCCGCGGCCGACTTGGCGGGCAACAACGGAGACAGTGGAGAACAATGGCGTGTCGAGCCAGCCAGCATATTTTCACATCGAACTCTGATGAGTTAGGGGTTTATTTTGGCAATTGTGGTTTGTGTGTATTCAATCAAACATTTTAACAGTGCTTGAGACTCACCTGCAGACTCACCTGGCGGACCACTTTTCTAGTTCAATACACAGTCTTTTTTTAGACATGAATCTGGTTTTGCCATTCGGCATATTTGCAACCACAACAAAAGAAATCACTTCTGTTTGTGGACTGTTGTGAGAGAAAACTGGATGAACAAACTCTTAGCTGTTACAGAAGCTGTATAAAACATGTTGAATTATCATTGTAATGTCATTGCCTTATTTAACAAACACAGCAGACAGAGTAAAATTTCTTTCATTTTCAAATATCACTGTTACTGTTAATACTGATATATTGCTACAGCCATAACCTCTGTACATGCATTATTGCTGCAGCTAATAGCAGAAATACGTCAAATATATTCAGCACAGACTGTCATGTAATATACGATCAAGGAAACACCTGTTTAAATGACTAACGCAGAGCGTATAACAAGCAGGTGCTTCCACACGCACTCAGTTTGAGGGATAATTAGGCCGTTAAACATCCTGCATGGTCGTGTGGAAATGTTGGACAGCTCAGTTGCTTAATATTTTGGTTGTTGTGAGTCAAAGAAGACTTATCAACCCAAGGACATCAGCTGGTTGCCACGCTCTCTGTAGGCCTGCTAATTGGCCCAATAAGAGGAGTTTTGGCCGAGATCCATAATGAGACATTAATATGTCAGATGTGGTGTGAAACGGCAGGGGGTGAAGGGCTGGCCGGGACGAGGCTGGTGCCTTCCAGAAAACTGCATGTTTATGAGACACTTGACTTAAACTCTGTGGTTTTAACTCTCTTTGTTGGAAACATGCTATTCAATGTTTTTGTATGTTTTATATTTCCGTATGTGCATATTTCAGGCATAGGTGGAATCATTCCAGTACATGCAAAGTTATATATTCATGGAAAGCCTATAACTGTAGAAGCAGAGGTGCACTGTAACTCACATCAACATGAGCGGTGAGAACTCTATAGAGTGGTGCATGAATGAGGGACAGCCATACAAACATGAAAGTCTGTCACAGTGAGTGATGAAGCTACACAATTAGTTGGCCAAGTGTCGGAGTTTCCTCATTGGCCGTTGCTCTTTCAAAATGACAAGGTGTGTCAGCGGTTCATTGTAACGTTACGTAGTGTTGCTGTTGTACATGTGCTATTGTGTTTGGTCATTGAAGCCACATTATGCTGTTGCTTTATATTGTGTTACTTTGCATTCACATCAAGCGCAAAGCAGGTTTTTGCCTTGCTCTCCGCCATCAACCATGATAGAAATAACCACTGTTGTCAGAAAACTAAATACAGTCGTGTCTGGGATCATATCATCACCTGGCGGTGAGCTGCATTCACTTAGTTACAGCACTGACTGTATCTACCAAGCCACACGTTGCTACTGCACTGTGAACCCTAATAAACAAATTGTGCTGTGATTTAATTGCAATAAACAGATCAATATTATGCCGAATTGAAAACATTATGATGTTGATTTGAAAAAGTCTGAATTGTTTTATTTATTATCCATCCATCTGCAACCGCTTATCCCATTAGGGGTCGCGTGGGGCTGGACTCCATCCCAGCTGACGTTGGGCGACGGCGGCGTTCACCCTGGACAGGTCGCCAGTCCATCACAGGGCACATAGAGACAGACAACCATTCACGCTCACATCCACACCTTAAATTTAGAGTCAACAGTCAATCTGCATTGATGACACTGTGGGAGGAAGCTGGAGAACCCAGAGAAAAACCACACTAAAATGGGGAGAACATGCAAAGTCCACACAGAAGAGCCCCGAGCCGGATTTGAACCTGCGACCCTCTTGCTGTGAGGTGACAGTGCTCATCACTGCTAACCATGCAGCCCTGTTTTATTCATTTGCGGTTATCTAAAAACACTTAGCTGCCATGTAAGCGAGATGCTATCGTCTCTTTTTATGGCATTCCAGTGACATTTTCTGTAAAGTTGATGCGCCTGACCACGATTTATCCGCCTTGCTCTCAAACTTATGGCAAACTTTGCAGTTCATAGTTGGAGTTTAGCCCGCATACTCTTGTCTCCGAGATAACTGGAATGCTCGCTTGGGCTTCAACTCCATTTTCTCACAAGCACCCAATCTTCAAATATCTCAGTTATCAGAAAATCTTGTTCCATCAGTCTGTTTGTGTAATCTAGGCTACCTTTCTTTTATTGTCCTTTATTAAATCAGAACATGTTAAATCAGGCCAAAACTGTTGAGAATCATTCTCCCCCACTGACTGCAATTTTGCATGATTGGAAAGCTGCAATTACCATATGCATTAGTATAATGCTGTTGGCACATTGTGAATGAAACTGAAGCTGTACAATGTGGAAAACATCAAGAACAACAGTCTTGGCAGATGGCTGAGCATTCAGAGATCACATTCAGAGGATGTATTTCTTTCCAAGCCTTCTGGAACGGATTCATCTCACGGTCTGTGTATCTGACTACCTAATGTGGAAATAATTTGTGGAACAGGTAAACCAGAGATATGCTCCCAGAGCTTGGATGTAAAAAGGCACACACAAATAGTCATGTGATGTTGTTAACCAATTTCAGGCAATGCTGCAATCACAAGGCTTTCATCCAGGAGGCCGCTATTCACGTCCTGTACGTCGTGTTACAATCAGCTGTTCGTTAATGTCCCGTGTTCACAGCATTCAGTGTGATTTTCACTGTACAAACATAGTACTTTTTAGCCTAACCACATAGTCTTTCCTTGCAATGCCACCATATTGCCTGTGAAAGCACTAGAGGTGGGAATAACCAGAGGCCCCCTGATAAAATATTATCACAATAGATAAGTCACAATACGATCTCATTGCAATTTTAAACATTTTGCGATATGCTGAGTATTGCGATAAGATATATTTCGATTTATTACTGTTTTTTGGCTGTAAATTATGCAATCAACATCTGTTTTATCGAGTAAGATACAGTTTCAAGGGACCCATTGGACTGTCAAGAGGTTAATAGTTTACATAATGAATAAGGCTGTCGAAATTAACGCACATTTGTTTTAACGCCACTAATTTCTTTAACGCATTAACATAACTTGGGATTTATAGGTTGTAGTAGGTTCAGTTTTAAAGATAGAGTGAAGGTAATGTATCGTATGAAACCTAAGGAATCCATCGTTACCAACCATGTCATACTAGCTTGCCGCGAACGAGGCTAAATAAAGCTGCAAACTTGTACTAAATTTTGGGGAGGAAAAACTGGCATGGCTATTTTCAAAGGGGTCCTTTGACCTCTGACCTCAATCTATGTGAATGTAAATGGTTCTCTGGGTCCCCACCAGTCTCCCCTTGACAGACATGCCCACTTTATGATAATCACAGTCAGTTTGGGACAAGTCAGAGCTCAATTGAGTTTGCCATGTTATGATTTGAGCATAGCTTTTATGCTAAATGTAGGACCTGTGAGGGTGTCCGGACAATATTTGTCATTGTTTTTGTGGTTAATCGATTTCTAATAACAAATACATACATACATTTGCATAAGCAACATATTTGTCCAATCCTGTGTTAAAGAGTATTAAATACTTGACAAGTCTCTCTTTTAAGGTACATTTTGAAGAGATAAAAAATGTGTGATTAATTTGCAATTAAATACCTGAATCGATGGACAGCCCTATTATTAAAACAGCAATACTTGATGTCTGCGTATCGATACAATATTTCCATGCAAAATTATGTGATTGATTATCGATCCTCCCCGCCCCCAGAAAACATGCCAATCTAGATTTCTGTTCTACACAGCCGACTTGAGACTTGGAGCATCAGCACCAATCCGAAGCTACAGATATCATTGGTGCACCTCTGGTCCTCCCATCATTGTTCCTTATGGGGAGGCCCATTGACCCAAAGCATGATGTAATTCCATAAGCCTGTCACTAATAATTTCCCCCTCATTTTTAATGACTCCGAGATGAATGCCAGACTGAGTCTGGGCCCCCGTCATTTTCAGGGTGTGGAGTTTTTTTCCTCCCGTCGTCTGCTTTTATAGCAATTTTAAACTGTTTATAAATATTTATGGACATATACAGACTGCTAATAAAGTCAGCATTGGCAAAATAGAAACTTTCCACTTATTTTCATTTTTGGAGCATTACTGTTCCTCTCTGCCGCCCCGCTTCCCGCTGCCAAAAGGCTGTACCCACCGTTTAAAACATAATAATATCAAGTTGTTTTCTCACATTAGAAAGAAAAGGAAAAAAAAAAATTGCAAACAGACCCTCTGTCCAATGAGTCTGCATGTGCACGTCCGGGGTACCCTCATGTGTTCACATTCGTGTCTGCAAAGTGGTGGCATGGACAGACGGGGCTGAGGGGTACACTCATACACATCTGTACACAACAGCCCGCACGTTTCCACACGGCCTCACACACACCTGTGCACACACAGACACCTGCAGGCCTTTTCTTCCCTCGCGCTACTGGATTGGTTTTCCGTTTTGATGTGGAGTTTGTTTTTGGTTGTCGCGGCTCGGCGGCCGCGGAGGAGTCAGATGTGTGAAGTGGACGAGCTGTCGGGAGGAGAAAGGGGCGCCGTTATTGTTTCAGCCTGTTTCTTCTTAAAGATGAGCAGAAAGATTTCAAATTTAGGAATGAGAAAACACCCTCTCATGTTTTGTAACACTATTTTCACACTCACGCATACGCTCACATTTTCTGCACTATAGTATAGGGGTGGGGAAAAAAATCACCTGTGTATGTATAGAAACTATTTTGAAATCAATCTTTTAATGGCAGAAGTGATTATTTGCAACATTTGAGTATATGTAGAGGTAGAAGGTAGAAGGTATATGTAGAGGTTTCATTGTTGTAGTCCGAGTAACGTCATGTCATATCTGTTCTGTATCCGGCAACCAGAACAAACCGCCGTGAGACGAAACTAGGAAGTACAAAACAGCGGAGGGTCGACATGGATACGACCGGCACCCTCACATTTTAAATCCAGTGTGGTAAACACTACACATCCAGTAAAGTAAGGAAACACTCAGGGTTTTACACATTGCAGGAAAAGCAGAGCCAGACATCACGGCTAAAGCTGCACGCTAAATCATGCCAGTCGTCGCTCTCATCTCTGGTCCAATCAGCTGATGCTACTGTAGAGCACCCATATACTGACATTTATGTTAAATACATTCAAACGGCCCCGATGGAGCTGAACATGGATGGATAAAGAGAGCGGAGCTGATGGGAGAGCTAGAGACCACCTTGGAGAAGATAACGAAAGAATACACGTGACTTCCGGTTTCAAAATAAGGTGTTGACAAAGGGAACTGTATATACAAAATGCACATATGGAAATAAGATTGATTGGATTATATTCACCAGAAGTATAAAATATTACTTGTCCCTTATAAATTAAAAAGGAAATACCACTAATTTATGAGTGAAATGTCTTTATTGTTACATGTTACAATAATGATATATTTGACTTCATAATTTACTAATTTAGATATTTTTCAAAATAAGTCTCTAGAAATGTATGATTCAGGTTTTCCAGTGGTCTAGTGTTAAAAGTTAAATCACAATAAGTCATAATATTGAATTGCAAAACTTAAAAATTGCAGTGCATATCCAATCGACACCCAAGAGAAGAAGAAGAAGAAGAAGAAGAAGATCAACCTTTATTAGTCCCACCGTGGGGAAATTCAATTTACACTCTGTTTAACTCATACATGGTACATGCAGACCTGAGACACATACATGCATTAATGGAGAGATGTCAGAGTGAGGGGGCTGCTCCTGACAAGCGCCCCGAGCAGTTGGGGGTTTGGTGCCTTGCTCAGGGGCACCTCGGCAGTGCCCAAGAGGTAAACTGGCACCTCTCCAGCTACCAGTTCACACTCAGTTTTTGGTCCATGTCGGGACTTGAACCGGTGACCCCCCGGTTCCCAAGCCAACTCCCTACAGACTGAGCTACTGCCGCCCCCATATCGTGGTAGTATCTAATCAGGAGATAAGTGTATCATCCCAGCCCTACTGTATAGTAGCCAGTTGTGTGTGTGTGTGTGTGTGTGACAGAGATAGGACTACTTACAGTGGATTATTTCTCTGGGTCCATTTGTCAAAGCACACATTTATCATGGAGCCCACTGGTGTCAGACCTGCTGCTTTCCCACCACGTCTCTATTACGCTCTGCTGCTACTCGCTTTGACACTCAACACCTGACCTGACATACACTTTTGCACACAAAAAAAAAAAAAAAAACAGCAGCACACACAGCTTTCCAGTATGTGAGACGCAAAAGATAAATGAATTGAGAGAAATGACCCCGAGTGAGAGACGGTTCACAGTCCTGCCCTGGAAGTGGAGATGAATTCCCTACATTCTTGTTTTAAGCATTTTCCCTCTTTCCCAGGCTCCAGTCAGAGAACCTGCCTCCGGACTCTCTAACGCAGAGACCAGATTCCTCCCTGCTTATTTTTACCATTCAGCATTGTGCTTAAATTATCATGAACCAGAACCAGAAACTCAAGAGAGCTCAAGCTGTCTTAACAGCCAGCATCCGGTCTGCTACAAGAGACAAAACAAAAAGCTGGTGCTAGTTTAACCCTAAGACCTACCAGAGAAACTGCTTATTTAGATGTTAAACAAATGGCCAATAACAAAGTGAAGTGGGAGTTTGTCTTCCAATTGTTGATTATAAATAATCAGACCACATCTGCAATAGGGCTGAGCGATATGACCAAAATCTTCTGCCCCAATTTCATATCTCGATAACGATATATATCACGATACAACATGTTTTCGGGTAATTCAATAGTCTATATGAAATAGCCACATGGTAAAGCCCATTTTTGTATATTCCAGTGTTAATTAAATTAATTAGAAATATAAAGTAGAGTATTTTCTCATTAAATGAATATGGTAATTATGATAATAAATGTTATTTGTAGAGTACTTTTCAAGCCCAAAGTAAAAACACAACATAGGCAGCAGAATAGAATGAAACATTAAAAAAAACAATAAAGAAAATAAACATTTCAAGTGAAATTATAGAGAAAAATATTGGCCTATATTTTATTTTAACAGGCCAGGGACAGCAAATGTTAGATGAACCAAAAACAGTGGATAAATGCATTTTACAGGGCAGGTGACAGACTTTATGGCCCTTATTGATTATACATGCATATCTTGGGCTGAATCACGTGTATAGCCGACGTAACCTCACTGATTATGATATCATTGGTTATAATAACTGAGATTAGCTATAAAGTGTAGTTTTTGTTCTAGTTTTAGCTTTGACATTCTGTCACTGCAATGTAATGTCAGAAATCTACTTGCCTGAAGTCAGTTTTTACTTGCTACTACAGATGTTGTTTTATGTATTAGCCGATTATCAAATAATGATTAAAAACAATATGTTTAATTCTCTGCTACCACTTACTTGATTGAATGAGTTGCCAGATTTACTGGCCTGTTGCTGCTTTTATTTAAGGTTCCCATGGGGTCTTAAAAATCCCAAATAAGTCTAAAATCCAATTACCCAAATTTACGGCCTCTAAATATCACAGAATGTCTTAAATCCAATTTTGGCAGGTTTTAAAAATTCATGAACATTTCTTTCATTCCTGAAGAAATGCATTGCCTTGCTTTTAAGTAACAAAACTATGAAGCAGAACCAAAAGGGAATAGCTGTTCCCCACGGACGGAGCAGCAGGTCTAAGATTACAATAAAACCCCTGATTTTTTTTTTCTCAATATTTGAGTTTAATGGTTAATTGATCATCAAAATATTTGTCCACCAGTCTGCCAGGGAAAGAAAGGAGAGAAGAAGAAAAACACTTGGTCAACCTCATTTGTACCTGTGTTCAGTGTGTTTTATTTGATGCAGTTTCCTTCGTTCACTCATGTCACACTTGTGTGTATTTTATCACTGCTTTGTCTTGTAATGAATGCATCCTGTGGTTTATCTCGCTATCTCAGACTGTGGAAAATAAAGAGAGGGAGAGAGAGAGAAAGAACTCCAGACACAGTGTGTGTGCCGGAGAGATGAGCCAGTGAAAGAGATGTGAGATGAACGTTGTGTTAGCTGCAGTAAGTGTGTGTGTTAGTGGCGAGCAGAGCAGCTGCAGAGGCCCTGGTTCCCGTCTCGCAGGCGTACACCTCTCCGTGGGGAGCGGAAGGGCTCCAAGTGGCCTGATCTGGGCTCGAACCGCCCCAGAACCAGACAACACACACACATGCTGCATGAGTACATAAAACCCAGGGCCTGTTGCTTGCTTGTTTTCTATGTATCCTCTTTGCTGTAATATCTCTGGCCCACAGTTCAATTCAGCAGCCTTTATCGGCATGGACGGCACAGGAGGAATGGGCTACCGGGGAACGGTTTAGCATGACAATACAGTAGATGTGTATTTATCTCTAACATGCACATAGACCAGCTATCTGGAGCCAGAAAGCATTTTAAGTCTAATTCAGCTCCCTCCTACCCAGCTCTGTACCCCCCATTACCCCCAGAGGGCCTTCTGAGAGCCCACTTGTCCTTCAGAGAGATGACACAGTATGAAGTCACTCCATTTGCCTTGGCACCAGCATCTTTGTTTCAGGAGGCACTGTGGTGATGTGCCAAAGGCTATGTTCTCACAGCAGAGCGTTCTGCCCAGTGCTCCATGAGAGGGACAAGGCCATTAAAACTAAAGTTCCCCTGTGTAGCACAACATATTGCTCGGTAGGAGAGAGCGTGCCAAACTCTGTCATCCACAATTCAGCTACAGTATATTGCTGTTTCACCAGCTGGACACAGAACAGGGCATGGTTGGCAACTGATGGCTGATTACATGAAATAATACAATCTTGGGTCAGCATGTGATTAGTGGTGGTTGTTGGTTCTGGTTCTGGTTCTGTTTGTTGATCTGGTAAAGTCAGTAAAATACAGAGATTCATTCCAACTAGGGCTGTCAAAGTTACAGCGTTATTAAAACGTTAGTAGAAACTTATGATTTATTCAGGTTTAAAGTTAGAAACTGGAAAACCTCAGGAATCCATTGGCACCAACCATGTCATGCTAGCTTGTCGTGAAGGAGGAAAAAAAATAATGCTCCACACTGATGCCAAATTTTGGCAAAGAAAAACCGTCTGTAATCATCTGCAGTAGTGAGGCGCACTTTCACAGCTGGCCCCGGGGCCAGTCACAGCCTAAGCCATTTATTGCTTTGTAGTTGTCTCTCATAATAATAATCTGGTACTAATAAGTTTTTAAGTCAGTTTAATAAGTTTTAAGCTCATTGTATTGTACCAATTTTGGTAAGGAAAAACTGTCATGGCCATAGTGAAAGGGGTCCCTTGACCTCTGACCTCCAGATGTGTGAATGTAAATGGGTTCTCTTAGTACCCACCAGTCTCCCCTTTACAGACATGCCCACTTTATGATAATTATAGTCAGTTTGGATCAAGTCATAGTCAAGTCAGCACACTGACACACTGACAGCTGTTGTTGCCTGTTGGGCTGCAGTTTGCCATGTTATGATTTCAGCATATTTATTATGCTAAATGCACCTGTGAGGGTTGTCTGGCATTGATTTGTGTTGCCAATTGATTTCAATAATATATATTTGCATAAAGCAGTATTTGTCCACTCCACTGTTGATAAGAATGTTAAATACTTGACAAATCTCCCATTAAGGTACATTTTCAACATATAAAAAAATATAATTAATTTGCGATAAATCACGATTAACTATTGATTGACGGTCCTAATATATTGGAATGTCAAAGATTTTGTTCTTAGATATTTAATTATTTATGAAACCTGAATTTCCCCCCTGGGTATCAAGTACTATCTCAAACATGAAGCATGAAACATTTCAGATCTAATAAGCATATTTATCACTAGATTCATATTCAATATAATGCTGTCGACTGGAGCACCAGTTCGATGGTGTGTTGTACCTATATACCTAATCTCCAGGGCTGGAATGCAGACAGCCCCTGAGATATTGCTAAGCATTCCCTGAGCTTACATTCAACATACTGTGTATTACATGCTGGTGATTTTCTGTTTGTTTTACTAGCTAAGGGATGTACAGGGTCTTGCATCGCCCTGAGGGGGTTATTTCACAGCAATGACCCACTAGCTGTACATTATCCCGCTTATTACACAGCTGCTTACTTAAGAAATCAATAATTCAACACAAAAATGGTCCTTCGAAATTGCACCCTTGGCATAGCATAAGTCTGTTATACATAGCAGCAGTCTGCTATAAAGAAATAACAGACCTTAGAGCGCTGTGATGGACCAATCAGGATCGAGTGCTCTACAGAGCTGTGTAATAAAAGAAGCTAACAGTGGCTATCGGGCCGATACTGAATCAAATAGCTGGATCAGATAGCAGTGACAATGGGGTCGATCTGTTTAATTCAATTCTATGTTTACATACTATATACTGTACATTATATACTGGAATTTTAGGGTTTGCACCTGAATTGTAATTCCCGCTAATTTAGAAGATTTTTTTGCCAAGTTGCTGGTGTATGATTTATTGTTTTAATAATACATAACAATGCAGTAAATTTATATCTTTGTTAAAATTTTTCTTTTAATAAGTTTTTTTTCAAGCTTGATGTTGCCTTACACATAAAAAAAAATGATTCCAGTCCACACAGTGAGGCTTATTAATTAAACTCTGGTATCAGATCAGTATCCATAACCCAGAAAAAGTCAGATCGATGCATCCATCATTCTCTTTGGTACATTCAGTAGACCAATAAAGTATAGAGCAAACAAAAAGACATGTTTTTGTTTGGGAATTGACATTTTAAGACAGACTTATCTAGCAGTGTGAGCTCTTGTAGTGACATTTTTCAGAAGTGTAATGAAACCGTGTCCCGCAGGTCCTTTGTGGTGGTTGCAGTTGGGGTGAATAAGGCACCAATAGCAACAAAACAGACAGTCGGCGTCATGAATGTGTCTGTGGCGACCCTGTGTTTTATTCTCGTGCGCATATAACACAATGTATTGTCTGAAAAGCACAACAACGGATAAGTTCTGAACAATTGATTGAAAACAGTCCTGCACAAAATAGCGGGAAAGAGCGCGTGATGGACGTCCCGTGAAGTGAAGTTTAGCTGGTATGTTAAGCTCGTCTGTATTCGTGATAAGGTCAGCAACGTGGAAATCCTTGAAGAGCAGATGATGACTGAGATGGAGGCAGAGCTTTGAAGTGGTCTGGAAGCTCGTCCACTCGCCTTGTCTGCATTCCAGCTGCTGACTGTGGTGACACTTCAGCGACACTTTGCCTTACGTATTTCTTTTGTGTCTGGAGTTTGTATTTGGTGAAATACTGCCACTCCCTCCCTCCTCCATCCCTCTCACCCATCCTTCTTTCTCCTTCATTTCATCCTCTGCCTCTATCTTCGTATTTCTGACTGCCAAAAGGTTTATGGCAGCAGGATGTGATCTCACACCTCCTCCAACATTTTCAACCACACAAATTTTTTTTTCCTTCCCTGGTCCTTCCCCGAGGCCATCTCGTCCTCACCCTCAGAGGCCCCCGGAGAAATTTGACACACAGATGCGATGTTTCAAGTTTTATCACAGTTTTTTTTTTTTTTTCAGATTAGTGCTGTCAGACTTTTGGAGCTGCAGGCCTTTATATACCGCTTTAAAATGCCTTAAATGTTAAAATGATAAAATGTGACGTAGTGCCCTCTAGGATGTCCTTCTGATGGAGAAAACTTGTAGTACCCCTCCAGTGCAGAAAACGTGCCAAAATGTTTTTTAGGGTGCCCTTCCAGTGGAGAAAACATGACGTAGTACCTCACCAGTGGAGAAAACATTGATCATTTTGGGGGCGCAAGTCAATAAATCACAATATATCTTATCACAATATTCAACATATTGTAAAATCGCAACAAAATCATATTGTGACTTAAGTATTGTGATAATATCGCATCGTGGGGCCTCTGGTGATTCCTGGTGACTAGTGCTGAAACGTGTCATTGATCAACAGAATAGTCAATTAATCTGATAATTCATTAATCATTTAAAGGGCAAGTGTGCAGGATTTAGTGGCACCTATCGGTGTGGTTGCAGATTGCAACCAGTTGAATACCCTCCACTCAGCCCTCCCTTTCCAGGCATGCTAAAGGCCTTTAGGTGCATTTCACAGTGCAGTCGCTCCACCAAATTCAAGCTGACACTGAAACATAAAAATGCGAATGGGCCCAGTGTTTAGTTTGTCCATTCTGAGCTACTGTAGAAACATGGCGGAGCATCACGGTGAAGACTCTGTGAAGAGGACCTGCTCCATATGTGAAGACACAACGATTCTTAGTTTCTGATTATAGAAACAGACTATACACTAATGTAAATATAATAGGGCTGATAATAACTGATAATAACGCACATTCATTATAATGTCACTAATGTCTTTTACTTATTAATGCAACTTGCACTTATACATGACATTGAATACACACATTTTAACACCACCGATTTCATTAATAAATGAACACAATCAGTCTTTCGGAGGTTGTAGCGGGCTCAGTTTTAAAGCTAGAGTGAAGATACTGGTATCATATTAAACTAGATGGTAAAAAGATATCTGTACACTTAGATCTAGGCAGTATTTCACTTTCATCCTACATCATATGAAACTGGAAAACCTAAGGAATCCATTGGTACCAACCATGTTTTAGTGGCAAGAAGGCTAAAATAATACAAAAACCTGACATGGCCATTTTCAAAGAGGTCCCTTGACCTCTGACCTCTAGATATGTGAATGTAAATGGGTTCTATGGGTACCCCCGAGTTTCCACTTTACAGACATGACCACTTTATAATAATCACGTGCAGTTTGGGTCAAGTCATAGTCGAGTCAGCACTCTGACACACTAACAGCTGTTGTTGCCTGTTGGGCTGCAGTTTGCCATGTTATGATTGGAGCATATTTATGTGCTAAATGTAGAACCTGTGAGGGTTTCTGGACAATATTTGTCATTGTTTTGTTGTTAATTGCTTTCCCATAATAATTATAAACCATATTTTTCACACTATAAGGCGCACTTAAAATCCTTACATTTTTTTCAAAAATCGACGCCTTATAATCCAGCGCGCCTTATGTATCAATTCTGGTTGTGCTTACTGACTTCAAACCAATTTTACGTGGTACAGGGCGCTCAAAAATCTGTCAAAATGTTTTATTACGACTCTGGTAAGCTACGAAGCTGCACCACTGGATGGATTGTCGGGTAATGACGAGAGGGATTCGGGCATGCTTCATACATGAACTGTTTAACTCCGACACTGATGATGAAGGATTTGATGGATTTATGGAAGAGGAATGAACTGAAAGTGAGTGTATTGTTTTGTATTTCATGTGTTGCAACTGAAAAATGTTGAGTTATTGAAGTTATTGAGTTATTAAATGAATTGAATGACTTATCTGACTGCTTTGTTTTGCTTAATGCGTCTTATAATCCGGTGCGCCTTATAGTGCGAAAAATATGGTACATACATTTTGATAAAGCAACATATTTGCCATGTTGATAAGAGTATTAAATACTTCTCACTTTAAGGTACATTTTGAACACATACAAAATAAAATGAGCAATTAATTTGCAATTAATCACAATTTAACGCTGGACAATCATGCGATTAATCGTGATTAAATAATTTAATTGTCAGAACAAAAACAGGCTCCCTTCCCACACAGCGTTTGCAGAGATGGGGGATGCTGAGTATAAAAGGGCTTCTGGCTTTGTGTATGTTTGTCCTTATGAGCAAACGCTAACTTGAGGAACTCTCCTCCATTAATTCACACACAAACATCTGTCCACCAAATTCCTCCTAAACAGCCCTTTTGTGTGAGGCGTCTGTCTCTCTGTCCTCTGCTTGTCCGTCCATCTGCCTCTCATGACTTTCACTCTTTCCGTTCTGCGTAACTTCCCCGTCGCCCTGATTGTGTCCCGAGATCAAACCAGGACTGTTCAAACAAATTAAGATCTCCTTTCTCCCTCTCTGCTCCCCGCTTCTCCTCGTTTGCTGCCTCCTCTCCACTCCTTGATAAGAAGCCTGCGTTTGCATACCACCACTCTGGGCCCATCCCTCCCCACCCCTCGCCCTCTGAAAGACAGCAGAGAAGAGTTTTGATTGTGTCTTTTCCCAGACTAGGAAGTTGCTCGGGCACTTGGAGAAAATGGAAGAGGGAGAGGTGGGGGAAGAAAGACAGGGCTGATCTTTATTTTGTTTTTTTGAAGAACGACAAAGGCTGCTCCAAAGCCCCCGACACCACGTGAAATCCTTAAGAAAAACAGCCGTAATTAGAAGGCTGGGCCTAGTTTTGTACATATTTTAATGTGATAAAGCAAAAGCAGTGAAACAACAAGCCCCTGTTTCACATTTTTAAAAATTGTCTTATTCTGCTGCCAAATAATTGCAGCTGGCCGGTACTCATTCTGCATACAATTGGAGAACCGGATGGTACTGTTTGGTTTTTGGCTCATGGTAAGAAAATAATAATGATGCTGATTCTGAAGGCAAACTGTAGAGAAACTGTTTTCTTTTATCTTAAAGGGGTTGATCCACTTTTCAGAGCTGAAACATTGGGAGGATTTACGGAGGGTTTTCCAGTATGTCAGTGCTGGTAGCACAGAGATTCATAGTGCCCAGATGATGAATCCTTATGACTTTGGGGATCCCCCAACATTTTTCTACCTCCATGAAGTTCACATTTGTGGTATTAAGTGAAATTCAGAGACAATTGTTGGATGGATTGCCATGAAATCTGGTGGTCATATTCATGTCCAATTCAGGATACACCATCAGGTCTGATTTTGAATTTATCCAGTACTCTGGTCTTTGACTAAATCTGACATTCCCATCAGCCTCAGCTACACTTTGTGTTTTGTACTCAGTGGGCTACCTCCGGGTCTGAGAAGTGAAGCCAGTGCTGAAGTGCCTCAAACCTGCATTCTTTCTAATAACCAGCAGGGGGCGACTATTCTGGTTACAAAAAGAAGTCTATGATTGAATTTCTTTAACAAATTCAAATGGCTCTTATAATACAGTACACTCAAAGTTATGTGGACAGTGTTGGAGATTAAATTGTGCCCAATGTTGATGGTTTTGAGTGTTTTCTTGGCTCTAGGCTAGTTGAATAGTTTAAGTTTAGACTTCCTTTTAAACGTCAGGGAAATTAGTTGTTGGGAACATCCTTCGTGAGAAAATAAATTAACATAGTGATTTTAACATCTGCTGAAACTTGACTATACATCGTGATTTACCAATAGACCACAAACCAACCACCGGTCTTCCAGTGGGCTACCTCTGGGTCAGAAAAGTGAGGCCAACGCTGAAGTGCATTCCCTCTAATAACCAGCAGGGGGCGACTCCTCTGCCCACTTCTTATATACCATTTGCACCATTAGCAAATCTTAGCATGTGAACAGGCTAAACTAAGATGGGGAATGTGGTAAACATTATACCTGCTAGCTAAACATCAGCATGTTGGCATTGTTATAGTTAACCTGTTAGCATGCTGACGTTAGCATTCAGCTCAAAGTACAGCCTCACAGCTGCTAGCTCTCTATAGGACCTTTTAATTGTCCCACGGTTCCTCCGTTTCCTCTTGCAACCCCTTGGTAATTGAAAATAAAAACCCTTGAGTAGCGAGTTACACAATTACTGTGGAGACATGAACTTTGTGAGTGTCTTCTGTTAGCTATGCAGTCCTTTGTTCGTCACTGCTGGATACTTTTCCAGTGTTCAGTTAGCATTTCAGTCAGTTTGTCACTGGCACAACAGTTAGTCTTTTGTGTTAGCTGTGATCACAATATTGTGAAACGGAGGGAAACATTGTTTTTTCTGCACTACATTTTTCAATGTTTTGGTTTTGTTCTTTTTAATCGGATCATTTCAGCTCTGTCAGTTCTGGGCTCTGTGTAAACTGTTGATACACTGATGCATTTTGGCTCCGCTTTGGTATATTCTCAAATTATTTTCAAATCATTTGAATCTTTTCAGCAGCCACAAATCAACAAGCATCCTCGCCTTTGGGTCTTGCACCTGACAACCATTGTGAATCAAACATGTGCATGTGATGTCATTCACACCTTTGAGCTGCCAGTCAACACCTCGGAGAAGAATGTGGACTAGAAGTGCAGCTAAGCCGCTCTGCCAGTCTCTTATAGTCCGAGCCAAGCGCTCTCACTTTTCTCCCCTCGCTCTTGTGTCTGTCGTTTGCTTTCATCTCTGTGTTGTGTATCAAAGGAAATGATAAGAAACAGACAGATGGGTCATCTGGATGCAGCATGTCGGCTGCTCCGTTCACTTGTTCCGCTCCCGAGAGGATAATTCGCCTCATACGTCCTCTGTTTGATTGCAGGGAGTCACTACATCGTCATGTTTCCAGCGCCACCTGTTTCACGATGAAGCACGAATGAATTTCACAGTGCCACAGGGCACTAAGAATGGGACCAAAAATTACTGCTAAAAGAACGGAAAAAAACACGTCATTCAGACTTGGACAGACTGGCCCGTCACACCTTAAAGTGGCACAGCCAGATGTATCCACTTGAATATGTGACTCTAGAAGCTGTGTGACATAGTGACTATACTTGTAGGGCTATTTAGCGAACTGCTATAGCTGGTGAGATAACCGCTAACAGGCTAACTAGCTGAGAATATGCTAGTGTAAGTCATAGTAGCTCCAAGACTTTCTCACTATTTTGTCTGTACTGGGCACTCAAAGACAGTTTTAGACAATCCACTGTATATTATTATCTTATGGACCATACAGTGTACAGTATGCTAGAGGTATATTATGTATTGCAATTTTTTTTCGATTTTGAAATAGATTTTTTAATGCCAGAATTGATATACAGTATTTGCTTCATTTGAATCGATGCAAAAGTAGAAGGAAGTTACCGCTTTTATTGTTGTAGTCTGAGTAACGTGACGTCTTAGCCGTTCCTTATCCGTCAACCAAAAAAAAAAAACGCAACCGGCGCAAAAAGAAAGTACAAAACACTACCTGAACCCACACATTTTAAATCCACAGTTAAAACAACTACACATACAGTAAGAAAGCACAGCTAGCGATGGACTTGGTGAAGGTAACGGAAGTATACACGTGTAACTATGTCCGGTTTTCAAAATAAGGTGTTAGCCACCTTGGAGAAGTTAGAGGAAGTAGACACTTGTGACTACATCTAGTTTTCAAAATAAGGTGTTGAAAAAAAGAACTGCATATAAAAAGTATATGGAAATAAGATTAATTGCATTATATTCACCAGAAGTATAAAACATTACCCTTATAAATTCAAAAGAAAATACCACTAATTTGTGAGGGAACTATTTAATATTTATTTCTAATATTAAATATTTTATATTTATTTATTTTATATTTTATTTCTTTGATTTTTGGGTAAAAAAATAATAATGCCTGACAATTGCTGATATATTTAACTTAAGGACATCTCTGACTAAATACATGCTGAAAATCATTCTTACTGTATTAATTTAGATGTTTTTCAAAGTAAAAGTCCCTAGAAGTGTATGTGTATTATTCAACTTTGCCCGTTAGTCTAGTGTTAACAAAGTTAACAAAAATCACAATAAAATGCAACATTGAATCGCAATACTTGTAGAATCACAATACATATTGAATCAGCACGCAAGTATTGTGATAGTATTAAATCTGGATATTGGTGTAACGCTCCATCCCTAGTGTATACACACAGCTACAGATAGGCCCAGAGTGACAGCTTCACTTGGAAACAACCCAAAGAAAACAACAAAACAAAACATGTGCGCATGTTTGAAACACATGGCTCATCACGAGTGCTAAAGGAAGATTTTCTCGTACGTTTTACATATATTTTTTTCGTCAGAATTACAGTTACGTGGAGCAGAGTGTCAAAAATGAAATGGAACCTATGGCCTCCTGTTCAGGGTAACTTAGACATTAGCTCAGCTCTCATTGGGGTTTCAGCCATTCTGCAGCCCCCTTGGGTCCTTGTGGGTAGATGTCAGGGGGCTCGGTGCTGATCGGGTGGGAGATGTCCGTCCTCGCCGCCGAGGTGTTGAAGGGATAGGGTTTCCTGGTTTCCGCACCTCAGACCTACAGAAGCCAAGGAGCACTGAGAGCGCCTGCATGCTTTCTGTATTTCTATGGTCACACCTTTTTCTCTTTCTTCATTCAATTATCTACATATATATCTTCATTCCACTTTTTTTAAACGCACTCTTTCTGTCACTTTGTTTTTTATCGCCCTCCTCTCCCCTCCTCTTTCACATGCAGCCGGGTTGGCTACAATCCACCGAGGGCTTCTAGGATTACCTGCCGCCTTCCTGTATAATATGTCGAAGCACATTACCATCCAGCATCTGAACACTCTGCCATTAGATCACCGTTAATGTGCTTTCAAATCACACAACGAGTTGGATCATGTTAAAGCCTTTGTGGAGAGATTTTTTTTTTCTGCCTTCTCTGTTTTCTCCTTTCTTTTTTTGCAGCTGTTTGAGGTCTCTTTGCTGGGCATAGAGAGAAAACAACAATTTGCTGTTTGGGTTGCATGTCTGTCCTGTGTGCCACATTTTGCTTCAGTTAACAAATCCACAATGAAAGGGAACGATAGTTATTCCAACCCCAAATTTTTTGAATTATCCTCGGAAAAATGATTCAAAAGCATGTTTGAAGACACATTAAACATTATTTTTGACATGCCATGCCAAAGCCTTACATGGTTTCGAAACATCTTGTCCTCCTCTACGCTTCCCTCCTCCCTCCTTAACTGTTCTCCCCCCTCCTCCATTTTTTGTTGTCCGCTAAACCTGTCACTTTGATGAGTTGTGTGCAATCATCCCAGGGGCCGTTGAGCTTTCACCAGGGCCTCCGTCCTTCCTGGTACAGTGAGGCCTTTGATGTGGTTCCTTCTTTAGCTCCATGCATGTGGGCCGACCTCGGCTCTGGCTGGCTAAACTAAAACTTGATGCATTTTAACACCACGTATCAACTTAATGTTGATTTAGGTGGAGGTAAGAAGCTTGGACAGTGGAGTTAGTGCTGAAATATGTGTTGTTTTATCAGAGGAAGGCACGGTTGTCCTGAGCTGACCGGCTGCATGACCACCATCAGTGGGCTGGTGATGGACTGTGGAATAATTCACAGGCAGCTGCATCCACAGGGAGTGGGCCCTGGGCCTCAGCAGCATGTTATGAAGTATGTTTGGGTCAGTGCTAGTGTTGTCACGATACCAACATTTTGGTATCAATACCGGTACCAACATGTATTTCAATACTTTTCCAAATAAAAGGACAACACATCACACATCGGTAAATAAAATAAAATACCACAAAGACAGGCTTATCAAATACAAAATTTTAAAATAAATAACATAAATAAAGAGTAAAATATGATTCAAAACACTAACATCTGAATATGTGAAAACACTGCATATTGTTTGTTATTTTGACAAGTTGTCATTTTTGGGAGAAATTGTTGTCATTAGTTTATAGAATGAAACAAAAATGTTCATTTTACTCAAACACACATCTACAAATAGGCCAGTAAAACCAGAGAAAGTGGTAACTGCAATGCAGCTTTCATTTTTTTCCAGAGCTACATTAGTGGAGAGTGGGGGGGGGGTGGGCGTGCTGAATGAGGCTTTTTTTCATGGGTCTATCAGTTATTACCTGTCGTTCTCTGAACTCCTTGTGCAGGTCTGGGTGCTTCTCCCTCAAATGTTTTGCCAAGTTGGAGGTGTTTCCAGTCTTGGCCAGACATGTTTTTTAACACCGCTTGAACAGTGGTGCTTCGGTGTTAGTGGCTTCACCGTGCTCATTTATTCTGAAGCTGAAGTAACTCCAGATAACACTTCGCTCCTGGTTTCTCTACGAGTTGTAGCGCATTGAGGGTTGAGGTAGCTCTCTCTCTCTCTCTCTCTCTCTCTCTCTCTCTCTCTCTCTCTCTCTCTCTCTCTCTCTCTCAGTGAGAAGGGCTGCCGTAGTCCATTGTCCATTTTATCTGTTGAAAATGTACCTTAAAGGGAGATTTGTCAAGTTTTTAATGCTCTTATCAACATGGGAGTGTGCAAATATGCTGCTTTATGCAAATGTCTTAGGGATGCTAATTCTGAAATTTCTTTTAACCAGTAACCGACCCTTGTCAACCGATTATTAATGGTTAACCAACAAGGATTGTGCCTCGCATGCAGCTGTGTGCCAGCTGCAGCATATGAGCACAACAGACAACTGAGTCCTCAGTTCACCCGAGTTACTGCAGCAGCCATGGTGCTGCGTGTAGTTTCACGGACAAACAGCCACTTTCACAGTAACTCTCCACCACACATTTAGTTCACTTTAACAGGTTGTCGGCTGCGTGTCTGCCCGGCGTAACGATAGCGAGTTTCCAAAAGACTGTATGTGTGGCGGCAGTGAGGGTGGGTTTGTTGGTGGCGTGTGAACTGTAGTGTGAACGTAGCTGTAGCAGACAGTGTGTGTACAGTTTATTTGTCGGTGAATAAATGCTACGAGGCTTAACGGTTAAATTATTAACATCCTTAAAATATATATATTTTTTGATATTCTTTATTATGATTTTCCGAGGTCCATTAAAGAAAAACAAACATGACCATTTCTTGATTCATTCATTCAGATAAATAATATTAATAAACAAAACAAAAATCTAACCCATTTAGTAGAACTTGAACATAGGGGTGATAAATATATACATTTTAAAAATGTGGGAACATTTTTAAACTTCAACAACCTTAGTAGTGATATAAATTCAGAATGAGAATAACACCAACTTCAATAAATGCCAAACAAATATGCCTGATAACCTAAACTTAATTTCTTGTCGGACAAAAGAAAAGCCTGGTACAATACAATGAGCTGTACAAGACTTATTAGTACCAGGTTATTATTATTAGAGACAACTACAAAGCACTAAATGGCTTAGGCTGTGACTGGCCCCGGGGCCAGCTGTGAAAGTGCGCCTCACTACTGCAGATGATTACAGCTTGCTATATGAACTGTGTCCTAATCCGGGTGGACAGCTGAAATTAAAGCCAGGTACGGCCCTCTGCCTTCCCAGCATTCCCTGTGCTAAACCTCCTCCCCTGCTGAGAAGAAGCAGTTGTTTGTGAGGAAATGCATCTCCAGAAGAGTCTCAAGATTTCTTTTAGCAAATCAGGGACCCCTGATGAAACTAAAAGATTAAGATGGCATACTCTGATTAATTTGGATGTGATTTCTGCTTTGTGCCCAGCATGAGTTTGCAATCTGTGTAAGACAGACTTGGTCCTAAATAAAATCTGGCATCGTATTCTGCATGTTTCCTGGCTTTGCATACATTGTATGTGCCATATAGACTCTGCTGTATAAATTATATCTTTCATAATCCTTTACTGAAAGACATAACAGAAGTGGAGTTGCTCTTAAGTACACAGTTTATTGTATAATGCAGTGATGACGAGGATTCGTCTGCTCTGAGGTTGTCAAAATTAGATGTGCCTATGTATAACCAAAATCATAACTCATTTACTGGATATTTTACACCAAAGTCAGTATATAAAACTATTTAACAAGATGTAGGTATTTTGCTACTCAGTAGCAAAATTTAACAAAATGTTGTGCTTTGTTGTACTTTTAACATTTTAACTTTTTTGTTCTACAGCTTGACACACACAAAGGGATGTCCATAAATCATATTTATTCAATGACAATTTTAAAAAATAAATCTACTTCAGCTCTAACACTATTATAGTATATTTATTAAGTCGTGACAAAAAAATGATCATATTATGTCTCTGCATTCACTTGGAGAATCCATCGAGACGTTATTACTTCATGTTGACGAAACTTTTTATTACAGTTCTTCAGTAAAGAAAGTTGATTTAATAAAAAAAAGACTAACTTATTTAATACACTAAAATTCTTTATTCAAACTGAGGATTTTGTTAGGTACAAGTAGGGGGGTTTCAAAGTAAATAGGCTGGGAACTGCTGATATAAGGGGAAATAGGAGCAATAGGACATAATAGTGTGTATTCCCACCGATCTGACTACATTTATCACATGCCCTGCATGGAGGCAACTTTTTCAATGTCTGTGTTTTGTCAATAGCTTGAATTAATCCTTTTACAAATTGCTGAAATGTTGATATGTCAGTTTTGTGACACGATGAGCTGTGTATATAACATGAACATGTCAAGTTGAGGATGCATTGACTCGGACACGTCCACCCTCTCTGAGGTTTGAATGGAACCACAGTCACCAAGGGCTTTTGTTGTCTCGGGTGGGGAGGTAGAGAGCATTTTAAAGTAGTTATTAAAGGAAACCTAGAAGAGCAGCCAGCACATCTGAACAGTAATCTATAATTTAAGTATACTGATGTGTTAAGGACGGGTGCGGCCTTATTAAGGAATTATGTGGTTGAGTTTCAGATAATTAAAGGCTGTTTACTATCTCTGCAAGTAGGGTTGTTGAAAGCCAGCTTTGATAGTTTCATTTATGAAATTGACTTTATATGATTAATGTTGTACCTAAACTCGATTAACTATTGTATACTCTAGTAACTATTTCACAGAATCATGTTTTCTAATTGAATACATCAAATAAATTGAATCACGGTTTTGCACTCCGCAGCTCACGTTATCGCAGTTTCACAAGCGTGTCGGAGAACTTGAGTAGCCTTCAAGTAGCATAAAAACACAAAGGTCTTGAAAGGCCAGTGTGTAGGATTTAGTGGCATCTACCAGTGTGGTTGCAGATTGAAACCAACTGAATACCCCTCCAATCACCCCTCCGTTTCCAGGCTTTTAAAAGACATTCAGGTGCATTTCACGGTGTAGCTGTGCCACCAAATTCAAACTTGGCGGAGCAACATGGCGGACTCTGTGAAGAGGATCTACTCCCTATAGAGTACGACAAGAAAAAGCTGGAAATGAGTTAGCGTTTTAGCACTTCTGGTTCCCTCGTCTGGAAGTCGTGGCTTTTTTTTTTTTTAATGCCTGAAATAAGGTCTGTGGCTAACACAAGCTGAAGAAATTTTAATGTTTTTCTCAATGACGTAAAATAAATCAACAGATATGTGAATTTTGAAGCCTGTATGTGTCTTAAAAAAGGCAGCTGCTAAACAATGCAAAACGTCATCACGCCGACTTGTCCCCCTTTACAGCTTGGTTGTGCACTGTACTGTATACTTGCACTCATGTGACTGTGGTGTAGTTTGTTTATAGGCTAACGTTAGCTTTATACTTCTGGCGTTTGCATTTACAATAAAAAAAAAAAAACATAAAAATAGTGTTCAATTGAAGATCTTATGGAAGAAAACTTGTAAGTATCTTAAACGTGTTTAGAACAGAATTTATTTTCTGCAGTAATCCAAAACCCAGTGTAAAAATCCCATTGGCTCTCTGTCGAGGGAACCAGGGTGACGCTCCCTTTCTGGCTGGACTACAAATATGGCATCCCTGGAGCACTCTATGTAGATATGAAGGGCTTATTTTAAGCTAACGAAAACGCAGTGATTCGTAGTTTCAGGTGATCATACAGTAATGAAAACATTGTTATGAATAATATATTTTCTTTCTGCCAAAACACTGTTCCTTTAATTTGTATTTTTGGAAATGCGAATATCTTGGCATAGCAGTGAATTCACTCTGCTGTATTTTTTTTTCCCATGCTGCCTTTCGTCTCGGACACCTATTAAAAGTTTCTAAAACTTGTGGTATTGCGCATGAGTGGTAATGTTGCCTTGGCGCGTGCCAGCGGTGTGGCAGCGAGCGGGTTAAAGCAGACAGTGGGACCGTCCTATCAGTGCTCCACGGCGCAGTCCCAGCCCACCGCCTCCTGCCTCCTCCGGCCCCCCCAGGAGAAACCACGGAGCCGGGGCTGCCGACTGAGTGTGTGCGGCTGTTTGTCATTCTGGCAGGACACACTCCCACGAGAAACAGCCCGCTCTCCGCGAGACTAGTAGCTTTCTTTTCGGGGTGTACGGTTAGTTGAGCAGCGCTGACGGATATTTAGACTAAAAACCGAAGGAGTGCGTCTTTTCTTGTCTCCGAGCGCCGCGTGCTGCAGATCCCACCGGCGATAAGACGCGCAAAGCACCGGGAGACAAACTACGGTAGGATACCACTGACAATCCTGGAGGTTTTTCACGGTCTGTGTTACATTTAAAGACGAGGAAGTTGGTGAACTACAGGCGCACTGTGCGTTTATGTGTTGAGAAATAGTGGGAAAATCCAGATATGGGAGTTGTGTGCGGTTTAGGTCCGCGGGTCTCCGGCGCTGAGCGTCAGTGTGTCTGTCCAAGTGGTTTGTTTGGCTGGAGCCGACTAGACCGATGTCAAAATGACTTGATCTCTTTTTCCCTTCAGCGTTTTCTGATGTTACCACACTGGAAATAACTATTGTTTCAAATTTAAACCGTAAATTAGACGAGTAAAAACTGATTGGTATCATCTCAAGGCAATCAGCCACTAGGAGAGTCCAAGAAAGCTGAACAAATATGTACTTTATCTAAAAAGATGTCAAACTGTCATAAGATTGTCTCTGCTTATAGCTCTGATACTTCGCTTTGTTATAGATCTATAGCTCTAGATATAGATAGATGTACTTTATTGATCCCAAATTGGGGAATTCTTGTTACATCAGCAGGTTATCCATATAATATATACATATCAACAGTAGAGATATTATCAATAGTATACACAACATAAAGAATATATTAGAATACACTATAAATATACCAGATAGTAATCATGATTAAATAGGTTTGCTCTCATTAAGATTTATGAGCCAAACTAAATTTAAGCCAGTTTACTACCATGAATTCATCAACCGTTGTCTTATGTTTTTTATTGTTTTGCCTTTAATGACACTGATATTTTAAATACGATGTTGAGGACGGTGTTTACTTCACCCCTCTTGGGAAGAGTTTCTGCATTAACTGTGATATATACACTATATACTGGAACTTTAACTTTAAAATTTGACCCTTTTTTGCTGCATTAAAATGCATCAATTCTGTTAATTTTGAACATTTTATACCAAGTTGCGAGAGTGTGATTTACTGTTTTTTATAAAAAAAAGAAAACCTACATTTGTATAAATAAAATTTTAATAATTATTCGTTACATTTTGTTTTACAAAGTAAAGAAAACAATGTTTGAGTCAAGCCTGACAGTGAGGCAGACAGCTTATTAAACACTGGTATCAGATCGGGACTCAGCTGATACCCAAAGCCCAGGTATCTGTGTCAGGACTGGAAAAGTCGGATCGCTGCATCCCTAACTACTTTATCATGAACAGAAAAAAGTAGCACTCTGACAATACGGTAGAAAACAGCAGACCTCTATCAAACACAGAAAACCTGACCGGACCGGCAGCAGGGTATACATTTAGAGGGACAAGAACTGCAAACACTATTTGCTGTTTTCACTCGGTTAAAGGAATTCATTCCCCTAATTCTTACTCTCCTAATGATTGTGTTGGACAGTTGGATTGAGGGAGTGATAAAAGCAACAGGTCGACTCGCCGCGTTCACCTAATTTACCATGAGTCTTGCTGCTGTAGCCTTCAGCGGCATCCAATTGAAATGTTTAACAGCTCAGCTGTTAAAAAAAAAAAAAAAACAAAAACACCCAGAGGGGATCAAATATGTCCAAAATGTCTCCTGACAACCAGAAACACGTCAAAGGATCCTAAAGACACGTCTAAGAGGGACAACTCAACGTCTACCTGTTGATGTTATTATTATTATTATTAGAAGTAATGTGGTTATTAACCATCTCTTGACTGATTCCTGGTAATTGCCACCTATTAGCTTTAATTAAAGGGATGCAGGCTGCCTTGCTTTGCGCTGCGTGGCTGCCTGTCGCCCTAAGGTCTCTCAGTCTCTCACACCCCATAATCATAAACTTCACATGAAAGGAGCACTTCGTCATCACCTGCGTTGTTACTAACCGCTTGCCCTTGGAATCATTTGCATATGTTGGTTTTTGGCCGTCTTTCTTGGTTATTTAGTCACTAAATAATTCTTCTTACAAAGGACTTATGGGGTTTGATGGAGGAGATGAGTGCACCTTTCTGTACTGACGCAAGTAATGCAGGTTTTGTGGTGGGAATGAGGGGGGAAATGACACTTCATCAGTCTAGACAGAGTTCGACCTGGTGGATTAAGTGGGAGTCATTGTTAAGGATTGAAGATCACCAGGTTTTATGCTTCCTTTTTAATCAAAGTTCAGAGTCAGAACAACTGTACTTCTAGATTAGGGCTGTTAGTAGATTAAAATATTTCATCCCGATTAATCGCACTGTCCATAGATAATCAAATTAATCATACATTTTTATCTGTTCAAAATGTATGTAGTGCAAGTATGTCATAGTCTTATCAACAGGGAGAAGACAAATATGCTGCTTTATGCAAATGTATGTATATATGTTTAGTTAACAACACAAAACAATGACAGATATTGCCCAGAAACCCTCACAGCTTCTGCATTTAGCATAAAAATATACTCAAATCATAACATGGCAAACTGCAGCCCAACAGGCAACAACAGCAGTCAGTGTGTCAGTGTGCTGACTTGACTATGACTTGATCCAAACTGACTGGGATTATCATAAAGTGGGCATGTCTGTAAAGGGGAGACTGGTGGGTACCCAGAGAACCCATTTACACTCACATATCTGGATGTCAGAGGTCAAGGGACCCGTTTGAAAATGGCCATGACAGTTTTTACTCACCAAAATTTAGAAGTTTGGAGCGTTCCCGACAAGCTAGTATGACTTGGTTTGTTCTAGTTTCATATGATGCCAGTATCTTCACTCTAGCTTCAAAACTGAGCCCATTAGAACAAAAAAACAAAAACAAATTTATGTTAATATGTTATCATCGCGTTAACCTGTAGTGGATTTAAAATGCTGACATATATCCTTTTTTTAATACTAAAAGTTAATTTCTGTGCAATTTAAGTACAGTAATCCAGCTGTAACAACACCAATCAGAGGCTGAGGTAAAGACATGACAAAGTAACAGGAAATCCTAATACACTGCTTCTTTATCCCTTATTTATTTGTTAGCATTATTTGTTTCTTCTTTTCTGTTACAGTTAATGTCTACCAGTTATGCTGCTGTCTCTTTGATCAGCACCAGCTAAATGTCACTCATAAGTAGATGGAAGCATTTTTGAGCCTTACTTCCAGTGGTTCGAGGTGCAGCTTGGTCCAACTGTCAGCTTTTATTTTGGAGACACAAGACCCTGCTTGTGTCCGCGCAGTCTGCCCTAGATGTCTCACCTGCCTGTCAACGCTCCGCATACACACACACACACACACACACACACACACACTTGTGTGCTGAGGCTAAATTCCTTCAGATACAAACAGCAGAAAGCACACTTGGTTGCACATTTCTGCTATAACATAAACTATATTCTCCATGTTGTTTTTCATACTGGGATCCGTGTTAAGCCGTCCAGCCTCTTTAAGTCCTGACAGGCTCTTGACAGCTGTGGGAGCCAGACTAATGACTTCATCTGGGTTTCCCTCAGTACTCTGCTATTCTGAGCTCTCCGGGCTCCCGGAGTTATTCTTCCTCTCCTCCTCCTCCTCCTCCCCAGCCCTGACCCGACGGGGCTTGGTGTCATGCTCATGTTTCACCGCTCACTCATGTTGAGGTGTCACAGAGCACATTGGTGACATACGCCGCGTCTCTCGCTCAGCGTCGGAGGGGAAAACAGGGCAGTAACCACGTCCATTTTGCAGCAAAATGTTTTTTTCTGGGGTCCTGATTTGGCTGAAATGAAAACCTGTGTGTGTGTGTGTGTGTGTGTGTGTGTGTGTGTGTGTGTGTGTGTGTGTGTGTGTGTGTGTGTGTGTATGGTTGCTTATTAAATATATAGTTATGACAAAACTCAAGGTGTATTCTTAAGAGTTTTCAATAATTCTGCCTAAACATTAAAAACAATTCAAGTTTTCACAAAAGTACATATATATTTTTTAAAGATTTTTTTTTTAAGCCTCGACCATTGTCATGGTAATCAACCTCCAAATCAATAATCAAATGCTTCGTTTTAAAAAATATTTTAATAATAATAATAATAATGTATAGATCCCCAAATACCCACATTATCATAATCACACATTATTCATAGTCAACATGAATTATTACTACTTATTCTCAGACTGATATGTTTGTTGTGTATAGAGGTGTGTGTGTGTGTGTGTGTGTGTGTGTGTGTGTGTGTGTGTGTGTGTGTGTGTGTGTATACAGTAGTTAGTGAAGGCACTGAAACGGGGGAGATGGAGACAAAAGATCATGTCAGCCTGCTGCGACGTGCCGTGAAGCTTCAAATACCTTTGAATATTTCTCACCGAAGCTTTGAAGTTTAAAAAAAAAAAAAAAAGGTACTCGGCACAGCTGTACACCACAGTACCACAGTACTCAGTTTAGGTGTGCAGCGTCTGAAACATTTTCTATGTCATCAGACTCCAGTTCAGGGTTTATCTCTTGATGGCGCTGCAGATAGCCGAGCCTTGGCTCTGTGTTCATGCATCAAGGAGGAGTTTTTCATAGTACATGCCGCCGCATGAAGGAGTAAAGGAACCAGAATATATTCATTATCCAAATTATTATTGATTACTAATGATTATTAATATAATTAGAATAATAACATTTAATAATGATAATATATAATTATGATTATCAAAGTAGTTGCCCATCTAATTGATTAATCGCTGCAGCCTAGGTCCCTTTTTTCCTGCCTACACAATTGTTGTTGTTGTTGTTGTCTTACAGAAACACACCCTTCTTCTAGCATTGTGTCTCTCAAATAGCGCATTCATACAAAGAGCAAAGCAAACATTTCGCGTGGCACGATTACGTACAAATTCAATGCAAAGAGGCGACGCAAATGGCGTGAGTGAGAAGGCACGAACATGCAAAATTCGCATCATCGGCGTATTAGCGTACTATACTGTCTGTGGTCACCCAAAGCTACGCTACTACATCTTATTTGTAGAGAGACAAAACTGTGTATGAATATATGTATAAAGCACAGACTGTCTATGCTAGAAAAACATTGCTGCTGTATTTATGCCTAGATGGCGTTATGTAGAGTGTTGATGGAGCATCTGAATAGCCTGATACTGATCCAAACTCCATTCAGTAATCAGGCATTTTAAAATTAGTTTGCATGTCATCCTGCGGACAGACCTGATAAAGCATGAATTCTGACTTTTTACAAATCTGCATTATTATGTAGTTATTTCGGCATGCTTTTGATCTGTTTATTGCAATTAAATCACAGCACAATCTGTTTATTTGGGTTCATAATGCGGTAGCGACGAGTCTTGCTAGATGCAGTCAGTGCAATAACACTGTATGTGAATACCGTTCGCTGCCAGGTGATGTTATGACCCCAGATATGATGGTGTTTGGTTTTCCGACATATATGGGACTTCCACAACATGTACAAAGCAGCAATAGTGGTTATTTCTTCCATGGTTGGTGATGGAAATGGTGGAAAGAAAAGTTGTTGTTATTTATGTATACAAGCCCCTTCTCTTCAGAGTGTCTAGCATGAATGAACACCAATGATAACAGCAGTCTGACTCGCGCGAGGTGTGAATACAACATAAAACCTTGTAGTAGGATTATTTCAGCCTGGCTCCTGTCAGGTTTCTCTGTAGTTTGGGCTCCGTTCCAGCAACACGGTCCACCTCGACCCTGCATTACCTGTGAAACACAGCTCAGCCACTTTTGAAGCGTGTCAAGCATGTTATGGCACAAAGCCGTAGACACTTCCCCCCCTCTCTCCTCACTCTTCCCCCTTACTTTGTTAACATAGCCCACAGAATCACATTTTCACATGGAGGTCTCCTGTGAGTATTTTGTAATTTAAGCTGCAGCACATATAGGGGCTGAAACTGTAGCATAATGTGAACCTTCTGTTTTTTCTCACTCTGTTGGAACCATTTTTTTAGCCTCCCGATGCAGGAGAGCCTCGTGCTTTGTAATCTATACAAACACCAAAGATTTATCATGCTCCGTAAATCACGTTGATCTGAAATGGCCCCTATTTGACGTGACAGTTGCGACTCCAGACAGAAAATTAATTCAGTTTGCCAAATATTTAAGTGGTGATTCAGCAAATCATTAAATACAAACTCCTCCCTATCTAACTCTATTGGACTGGAGTCTGTTTTGTTTGTCTTTATTTTGCAAGGCATTGGCTTGCAGTATCAGCATGGGTTTTCAGTTACACTTTAGTCATTTATCAGTACAGTAAATATCAGTAAAATTTAGGGCTGGGGAAAAAGTTGTTTCACCTGTTTTGTGTTATTTTTTTTATTTCAAAATCAATGTTTTAATACTAGAGTTGATATATTTGCTTCCTTTCAGTCTATGTGGAGGTAGATGGTAGTTAGTAGTCTGATATCCGCATCCGTCAACCAGTACAAACGTGGCGAGCTGAAACAAGAAAGTAGAAAACAGTGGAGGGTCCACGTGGATATGACCTGCCCTGTCACATGTTAAATCCAGCGTGGTAAACACTACACATCCAGTAAAGGATGGAAACACTGAGTTTCACACATTGCAGGAAAAACAGTGCTAGACATCACGGATAAAGCTGCACAACCGCACGTTACCTTATTGCGGTAACGTGCAGTTAAGCCAGCCGTCACCCTCATCTTCATGGTCAAATCGGCCGACGCTAAAACTATAGAGCACCATATACTGACATTTATGTTTAATGCGTTCAAACGGCCCTGATGGAGCTGAACATGGATGGATAAAGAGAACAGAGCTGACGGAGAGCTAGAGACCACCTTGGAGAAGTTAGAGGAAGTAGACACTTGTGACTACATCTAGTTTTCAAAATAAGGTGTTGAAAAAGGAACTGCATATACAAAATATATGGAAATAAGATTGATTGGATTATATTCACCAGAAGTATAAAAAAATGTACATGTTCCTTTAGAAATTAATAAGAAAATACTACTAATTTATGATGGAAATGTCTTTATTCTTTGATTTTTAGGTTGCTGGAAAAATATATATGTTTGACTTTGGGATGATCTGACGACATACTTGCTGAAAATCAAACATTTTTACTCTATTAATTTAGATATTTTCCAAAATAAAGGTCCCTAGAAGTGCATGATTCAGCTCTTTCCCATGATCTAGTGTTAAAAGGCGAACGAAAATCACAATAAATTATAATATTGGATCGCAATACTTGTATAATCACAATACTTAAAAATCACAATACATATTGAATTGGCACCAAAGTGTCACAGTAGTATCGAATAGAAAGATGTGTATCATGGGTGTATTGTCCCAGCCCTACTGCAGTAAAAGGGTTACAAATTCAGATTAAGCTGATGGGAAAAGGGGTGAAAGATGTTGTATCTGCTCTTAGCAGATGCTGAAAGTCACTCTGTTTAGCTTACTTAGTAAAGTGCATATTTTGGGCTCTTAAGAGCAGGTTTTTCATTACGTGTGTGTCAATTTAGTGCCAAAGTGGACCCTGCTGAACATCAACTTTTAATCATTCATTTATATGCCCCAAATCATAGTGGAAAATGCTACTTTTGAGAAGTTAAGAAGGCTAGTTTTTGTATAAATGTTTCTGCATCCATAATGTAATTAGCGTGTTTCCTCAGTCTGCAAAACAACCTAGGTTTTGCTGACTTTTTGCTTATCCTGGAACAGTTTTCAGCCTCTTCCTTTCCCTCTTTCAGCCTCTGTCCCTCCCTTCTCTCATTCTGAATGGAAGCAGCTCTACTCCTCAGTAGTTTGGGTTTTTTACGAGATTATCTGGTCTAAAAGAGCAGAGATCCCTGTTGTAGCAGGTTGACCTTCAGTTGTTGATTTTACGCAGATATCAGATCTTATGAACATTTTACGTGGGTGTAGTCCAGTCATCCTCTCTGAGTCCTGTCCAGCTGAGCTCTCTGTGGTCAGCTGGACATTCACATACTTCCTCTGTTTTTCTGTCTCTGCTTGCTTTCACAGCTTTCCTACCATCTTTTATGTCTTGGGCATTTTGAGTAACATCCATTTGGATTTTCAAGTGTCAGTAGTCAGTATGGAGGAGCTGTTTGTCTGATCTCAAATCAAATGCTCATTTTTTTCAAATGAACACACAGCTAACAGATACCGAGCAGAAAAAATGCTGTAGATCACACATTTTCAAGTTTGCAGTAATGTGTTTAAAGCTTAGTTCAGTGTCAAGCTGAGAAATAGTCCAAAGGTAAATTAAATGCATCTAGCCTCTAAAGCTGGTTGCTTGATTCAACACCAAACTGTAAAACTGACTATTTGTGGACTATATCTTTCCCAGGAGCAGTTTTTTCTGGAGTCTCCTTTGTTTGAAATGAAATGGCCAAATGAAATCACCATGAGGTGACGACAAGACTTGTTTGTTCTGGAAAGTAATAATCCAGCTCATTACTCCACACAATTTGTCATTTTTACGTTGTGGTCCTGTATGGATTAAACATACAAGATCATTTTTTACCTTCAGGTAGAGCCAGGCTAGCTGCCTCCCCGCGCTAAGCTATCTTTTATAGAGCTTCACACTGATTGGATCGACAGGAAAAACTAAGAAGAATCGCTTGGGTGGGGGCTGGGGGGCAAAGTTTATTTTGAAAAGACTGGAGCATAAATTGACACGTGCTGGACATTTGTAGGATGATGCACTAAAAAAAGAGGAATAACTTTTGGTAAGGATATGTTGGCATGTCACAGTATCCTCTGCACTCTGAGTCACAAAATATGAGACGTCTGTGAATTAGAGTCTGGAAAAGTATTGAATTTTGAAATACAAAGGATGTAGGAACCCTGTATATTAGATACCAGCATGTTGCAGTTTAAAGGTTGAACAATCAAAAAGTGGGCAGCTAGTCAAAATGTTCATCACTGATGGAATCTAATTCAGAAATCTGTATTGATTGTTTTAGAGATGCAGCTCACATTGATTTCTGATGAATATTATCACAGCTACACACCTTTAACTTACTGTTTTGTGCTATTAAAGAGAGCCTGAACATCTGTCTCTTTCTTCTTCCCTCTCAGAGGAGTGACAGTGTTCTTGCCAGGCCCGCTGGGAGAGGACCATGGCCCTGAGCAATGCAAGTGGCGACCCTCTGGCCCTCAGCAATGGAGGGCACCATCCTCTCAGCGCCAACGGGAATGCCCCTTCAAACACCAGCACACAGGTCAGCGACAGCCAGGACCCTCTCACAACGGCCTCTAGTGGCGATGAAGAGGTTCTAGTAAAGGATGCAGCGCCTAAAGCTGAGCAGAGATCGCATGTTGTCCAGAGGACAAACAGGCCTAGCCAGAACGGCGGCGTGGCCAAACAGAACGGCTCCCTGAGGAACCTTCCCCCGTCCTCCCCCGCCGTCACAGACTCCCAGAGGCTAGCCAGACGCCACCTCTCCCCGTCCTCGTCCTCCCCTTCTCTCCAACCCCCGCCGCTCTGCTGCCAGCACTGTCACTTCCACTCCACGCTGTGCTGCCCCTGTGGACAGCAGGAGTGCCCGCTCTTCCAGAACCCGGCCACAGGCCCAGGGCCTGGCTCCGTTCCCCACTCCGGGACCACTCCGTCCTGCCCCTGCTGCCTCTCTGCCTGCACATACTCTCACCCCCATCCCCATCCTCCTCACCCGTCCTCCCCTCTCTGTCTCCAGCACCACCACCATCAGCGCTGGCAGGAGCATCTCCAGAACCAGACGCCTGGAATCAGGTACGAGGGAGGGAAGGGCTACAGTATGTGATGTTAATATTCTTAGATCTCAATTTAGTGTGCTTTGTCCCAGCATTCTGCTACTTCCCTGATCTGAAACGTTTAACTAATGCCTACCATACACTAAGAGACTTTGAAAAGACTTTCTGACACTGTCTCACATCTAAAGACCATGTGTCCTAAGTCACAGAGTATTTAGTCACAGACTGTAATAGTTTGCAAAGACTGGGGATCTTGTAGAGTCACTACAACTAGACTCCTTTTGAGATGATCGCATCACATGCTCACATCCTGCTCTTGGTGGAAATTTACAAGAAGAAAAACTGTAGAGAAAGAAGTGGACAGAAATTGCTGCAGCCCTCAAAATCCCTGCTATAGCTAGCTAGCTAGCTAGCACCCACTGTCCCCAATGGGGCCACTTGCCACTAACCTATGAGCTAACTGTACTTTTCAGCTGAAGATTCCTATGTTCAGTCTCAGTCATATAAATCACACACACACACACACACACACACACACACACACTCACACTCACACAGAGGCAGAAATTGGCTCTGGGTGGGAGGACACTTGCCTCGACCGTTGGTTTCATATAGTCCTTCTCCATGCTATCGTGGTACAAATGGGAGGACACGTCAAAGAGGCGTTCTTTCAGCTGAAGCGTTAGCTCGTATGCTAATAGCAAACATTCCAGTAGCTAACATTAGCATGCCAGTAGTCCCATTTGGGACAGTGGTTATCTAGTTAGCTATAGCTTATAGCATAGTCCTTGGGGATTTGGAGAGCTGCAGCTTTTTTCCTTTATCACTCTATCATGGTACAAACAGGAAGACATGTCAAAGCAGCACTGTTTGGTAGAAAGTAAACATGCTGCCTCATGTTACTCAACAAAGAGCACCTATTGGATGTTGACAATGTTAACTTATGATAATGTTAATCTTTGACTTTGCTGGAACCACAAGACAAGAAAAGGACTGACTTGAGACAGCTTGGACCCAGTTTTATGACCACTGGAAATATGTCTGCGACAGTGAAATCGCTCGAAAAGTCGTTAAGAGTGAGGTCGGCATAATTCAGCTGTGTAGTAGTCTGAGACACCATCGGTGTGTGTGTTTTTTAAGTTCTTACATCCTCCAGTTCCACAGTGTGTATCTGTCAAGCATACAGCTTCACTGTGAGTTTGCCTGTATGTGTGTGGATGATTGTGTATTCACTGACCCCAAACACATCCCCAGTTTGGGCAACAGAGGGTCTCTCATAGCCCTCCAGGCCCCCATACCTCCCTCCCTGTGCCCCCATGTCACATCCATATTTAGGGATCATGTTAGGCCTGGAATGCAGCTGGAGGTGGTTACGCCTGTTAGGGACCATGAGCAGTATTTTGGAGAAATACAGCAAGGTTATTTTCCTAACAGTTTTCTCCATGGTATGTCACCAATAATGGTTACAAGGGTTACACCACCATGATGAAAGTCTGCCAGCGGCACTGACTGGTGGAAGTCAGTAATGAGGCTTTGGCCCTTTGAGGTTTAGTGAGTTGTCTTGGCACAAAGCTGCAGCTGGTGATTTGGGCTATATGAATAAAACTAACCCTAGTTAAAGCTAGGGTAGGGCATTTTTTTAATAATTTGTTATTATTCATGTCACATCCCAACCAGAGTTTAAGCTAGATATTTGTTTTTTGGTGGCCAATATGGCCAATAATATTTCAGAATCCCAGCCATATACAACAACTACTGGACATATGTTTTAAATAGCCATGTAATAGCCTACATTTGACATAACTTGAAAGTAAGTTAAATGAAGAAGCAGTTTAAAAATTAAAATACAAGGCTGATTGGTCAGACTTCAATTCAAACTACCGGTAGTGTTGTGTGGCTCAAACGAGTGTTGCCCACTGAATAGTTTGAAGCTTCAAAAAAATACCTATGTATCGCAATTTTTATTCTTTTTATTTTGAAGTTTAGATTTTACTGCCAGAATCAATAGATTTGTTGAATTTGAGTCTATGCGGCATTAGAGGGAAGTTGCTGCTTTTATTGTTGTAGTCTGAGTAACTTGACGTCATATCCGTTTCAAGATCAAAACAAAGCTGGAGCAGAATTGAGGGTCCGCTTTCTGCTGGATACGACCTGCACTGTCACACGTTAAATCCAGCGTGGTAAACACTACACATCCAGTAAAGGATGGAAACACGCTGCATGCTAACTCTGTCATGGACAGGAAACGTTGTCCTATCATAACATGTGGTTAAGCTGGTCGTCACTCTCATCTCTGTGGTCAAATCACCTGACGCTACAACTGAAGAGCACCATATACTGATATTTATGTTAAATTCATTCAAACGGCCCTGATGGAGCTGAACATGGATGGATAAAGACAACGGAGCTGATGGGGAGAGCTAGAGACCACCTTGGAGAAGTTAGAGGAAGAATACATGTGACTACATCTGGTTTTCAAAATGAGGTGCTAACAAAGGGAACTGTATATACAAAATACATATATGGAAATAAGACTGATGGATTATATTCACCAGAAGTATAAAACATTACATGTTCCTTATAAGTTAAAAAGAAAATAACACTAATTTATGAGGGAAATGTCTTTATTCTTTGATTTTTGTCTGACGACAAACATGCTGAAAATTAAACATTTCAATTTATTAATTTAGATATTTTACAAAGTAAAAGTCCCTAGAAGTGTCTGATTCAACTTTTACCATGGTCTATTGCTAAAAAAAGTAAAAAATATTTATCAAATTGGCAAGTGTCTTGATAGTATCGAAACAGGATGTTGCCCAGCCCTAGCGTGCCATTTTGGGATTTTGATCAAATTTCCATTAATTCATCAGCTTGACTAGGCTTCAAACATCTTGTACCAGACCTGAATTGTCCCCAATCATTTTTTTATCTACTATAGTATGTGTTGTGTCTGTAGACTGCAAGGGTTAATGGATCTCTTTGTCTTACATTGCACTTCTAATAAAGGTGAATCACAGGCTCCTGAAAGCAGGTGAAGCTCCTTTTATGTGGAGATCCGTTCCACACAGCAGGAGCTCAGCTTTAGGCCTGTAGTTGACATCCTTGTCGGAGCGCGCTGGTGTATTAAAGTCAGTTTAATCGTGGTGCTAATTTGTGTACTGCTTTCTCTAGTGCTTTGTTTTTTATAGTTTTATATGGCTTGTGTTAGCTAGACCCTCCTGGCTGCTGGGATACTAACAGCCAAAGCAAAGTTTATCCACAACACAAGAGAGGAATTTTGCAAGTCTTTAAAAAAAAACAAAGTAAACGAAACCTGCAAACAGAATGTCAGTATTGAAGTCATTTGTTGGCAAACTCCCGTTTCTGTCCTCAAGTGATCCATATTTAGTGAGCTGGTTCTCTCCCCATTACACCAAAAACCGCAGGCCTCCCACCGCATTTGAAACAGGAACCATTTAATGCCTTGCACAATCATTTGCATAATCCTATATTTGCCATGTCCGCAGAGGCAGGAGGCGAGAACTTTGCAGAAGTAATTATTGACTCATGTCGGCTCCTTTTTTATGGCGGCGGCTCGTTGTGGGGGGAATCTGATTTGCATGAGACTCCTTACTCCTCGACGTGGAATTTTCCTCGCTGAAATTAAGTTTCCTCATAATTTTCATTAGAGCGTGGGCCGTTGTGGGTGGCGTTGAAAGCTGAGGTTTGTGTACCAAACCAAGGTGCACAAATTAAATCCTGGGTGGGCAGAGAACGGCAAAACAGGATTGTGTTGCAGCCGTTAAGATGCATTCACCGGCATCTGTGGTTATGCCTCCTCCCTGCTCTTCGTTACTTTCATTTTTTCTCTTTCTCTCACTCTATTAACACTTTCTTTCTCCGTCTCTCTCTCTCTCTCTCTCTCTCTCTCTGTATCCCTCCTTCCCTCCCCTGTCTCTTGTTCCACATCAGAATGGAGAGCAGATGTGGCGTGGGACGTTTGCGTCTCTAATGTTGAACCACTCTCTTATTTACCAAACAGGTCGCTCTTGTTCAGCGATGACAGGTTTGAATTACAGGGTCTGGGGTTCGCTCCAAGAGTGCTACCCCCCTTTTCCTGTACAGTGTGTGTGTGTGTGTGTGTGTGTGTGTGTGTGTGTGTGTGTGTGTGTGTGTGTGTGTGAGAGTGTGTGTCAGATGGTGAGATTAGATGTAGGAAACGGTATACCTGTCTCAGTTGTTGAGTTTTGCCCTGAACCCAGACGTTAACAAAAACCTTCAGACCTCGTCTCTCCTTTTTATTTCAGTCCTCCACCCTTATACACTGAGCTACTGGCGGCAGTTAAATACAACTTCCACACACACTCATACATGGACATAAACCAGGATACTAATACCCTCGATAATATGAGGGTATGGAGTCAGACAAGATGGTGTCAGATATCGGTTTGATCTGCCTCAGGGCTGTGATCTGCCAGATTAGCCGAGGGATTACATCTGTGATCACAGCACACTTACATCTCACACACACACACACACACACACACACACACACACACACACACACACACACACACACACACACACACATGGTAAGTCGTAACTTTAGCTCTTTGGGGAGACCTTTTTATGTGCGTTTTCACCAAAGGGGATTTTTATGCCCCTGTTCTCGGCTTCACAAAGCATTAATCCATTTACAGAGATTAGCTCGTACTTTGTTTCCTAATGTTTCTATTTTGAGAACGATCAAAAGCCTTCGGGTTTTATCCCTACGGAGGCGTAATGCATTCGCTTGAGAACAAAAATAGTTGCCCTGTTTTTCTGAATCAGCCAGATTATTGTTTTAAACTTCTGAGAGGTTTTCATGGGAAAAAAATGTCTACTTCCCCTGGAGGACAGCGGACAGCTCTCTGGAGACGGACCTTCAGTTAGCGGCTATATGTCGGTTTATATCACAGTAATGGTACATATTCTATAACGATACAGTAATTGTTCTGTAAATTCAAATAAGAAATGGTGTAAAATAACCACATTTGATTATTGTCCTGTTTTATTTGGAACCTCACATGACAACGTGCGAGTTAAAAACAAAGACAGTAAAGCTAAAACTTGTTCAAGCTGGAAGCTTTAAAGTGGCAGAATATTTTTGGCAACATTGGGCAAAAAATCCACAATCTTTCATTATATTTCAATATGAGTATGAGAGAAAACTAGACTTCTGCTCCTCCTCATGGCTGTTTTCAGGTTTAAAATATCTAGCCTGTGACGGGAGACTTTGACCAATCAGGTCATTTCAGAGAGAGAGCGCGTTCCTATTGGCTGTTCATTCAACGGAGGCAGCTGTTAATCACTCACAAACTCTAATTAAATGGTCAAACTAGGCAGCATTAATGAAATATGAAATATATTTCCCATGGTCTAGTGTTAAAATCAGAAATTGCATTAAAACATATTATCTAATCGCAGTACTTAAAAATTGCAATGCATATCAAACCGGCAGCCAAGTATCATGAGAGGAACGAGTTAGGAGGTACGTGTATCATCCCAGCCCTGCTATCCATGTATGAAGTAAACCAAATGTTTGAAGAAAGCGAGGCACAACTCAGCAGTTTCTGCAGAGATTCATCATTTATTTGTCTTTTTTTCACTCTGGGTCTGTTAAAAGTATTAAGACTGTGTCTCCGCTGTAAGAGTATCTCTCCCAGCCATTTTATGTGTATTATTTAAGATGGGACGGAAACAGCGTGTCCTTGGGATGTCAGCTGTTTGGCCTGGGTCAGCTCGCTGTGTGCCAGCAGGTTTAAAGGCTCCAGGTGAAAGCCCTTAAGCCCCAGCGCTGGGATCCCATTTCCCCTGTGCTGTGGCTGCTTCTTTGACAAGCTGCACCAATGACCGTGTGATCAGTTTGTATGGCTTTCTGTTTTACACATGAATGTATGTGTTAAAGGCAATGTGGTTGGTAAAAAAACAAAAGTACATTTTGTATCCACAAATGAAGAAGTTTTGGCTTTCTGGAAGACAAGCAATCACTGCTGTTGAGTAAAACCCTAAGCATGCAGCCCAAAAGTGTTAATCTGGAGTTAAGTATGCACACTTAGACCATAGCTATAGTTTCAAGGCTTTATTTGGGGGGGCTCTAAGTGCACACTTGTGGTGGCTGCAGCCCAGAATGAGAACTGTGTGAGATTATGTGTAGCTCCAGGGCACCTGAGTTTCAGCTAACCTGCTCCTACCTGCACCGACGACCCCGCAAGAGCCACCAAACAGCTCACTGACACTCAACCATCCGGGGTCATGTCGACTATTTAACCCTCCCCCCTCCCCACACACACATACCCGCCCTGCTCTCCTGGAGCTAAACGTCCCTGCCCTCCTCACCGATACCTCTCCAAACAGCTCTTGTTGTTTATGGCAACCACGAGTTTGGTTTAGATTCATGCCTTGTCAGATAGCGAGAATTCCCATCTCTCACTCCCTCCGACGCCGTTTCAGGAAAAGGTCAGCTTTTATTATCTCAAGCAAGTTTGAATCTCGTTGTATTTGTAGGCGCCAGGTGGTTTGGTTGCTATGACGCACGGGGAAAAACTGTTTAAAACATGACAACTCCAAAGCGTGCAGCGGTTCATCATTCGTAATTTAGCAGCGTTTTATCAGCTGTATATGTCGGAACGTTTTTGGTGAACCTTGTATGTATGCGCAGCGTTGACCTGTTCGTGAGCATTGCCTTTGTTGTCATTTCTTTGCTGTGTTTGCCAACATATCGAATTCCAGTTTGTTTTTTTTATTCTTTTCTTTTTGTTTCACCTCCTTTCTTTTGTCTCCCTCTGTCTCTTGCTCTCTGTCAGACAGCTGCAAGCCTCAACCAGCAGAAAGTGATCTGTGTTTCAGGGTGTCAGCTTGACAAGGCTTTGCACATTATAAAGAATAACAACTGTTCGGCGACCTCGAGGCCTCGCAGTCGTCTGAGCCTATACAGTTATAGTATATATATATATACACACACATGTATACTATATATTAGGGCTGCCAGTTGATTAAAATATTTAATCATGATTAATCGCATGGCTGTCCATAATTTATCACATTTTTTTTTATCTGTTCAAAATGTACCTTAAAGCGAGAGTCAATTAACAACACAGAACAATGACAATATTGTCCAGAAACCCTCACAGGTTCTGCATTTAACATAGAAAATATACTCCAATCATAACTTGGCAAACTGCAGCCCAACAGGCAACAGCAGCTGTCAGTGTGCTGACTTGACTATGACTTGTCCCAAACTGACTGTGATTATCATAAAGTGGTCATGTCTGTAAAGGGGAGACTGGTGGGGACCCAGAGAACCCATTTACATTCACATATCTGGAGGTCAGAGGTCATGGGACCTTAAAAGATTTAGCACAAGTTTAGAGCGTTATTTAGCCTCCTTCACAAGCTAGTGTGACTATAGCTTTAAAACTTAGTCCGCTACACCTAAAAATCACAAGTTGCTTTAATGCATTAAAGAAATTGCATTATCATGTTAACTTTGACAGCCGTAATATATATTAGCACGTATATGAATCAGTTAGTCATTATTGAAATTAGTGTAGTTGTGCAGCAGTCTGCCCTAATGTGTCTTCTTTCAGCTTACTAGTTATATGTACAACATTTGTGATACAAAGGAACTACACTGGGAACTATGCTGTGTTGGAAATAACTGAAAGGGTTAGTTTTTAGCACTAGTTTTTAACACTAGACCAAGGGAAAAAGTTGTCATACACTTCAATGGACTTTTACTTTGGAAAATATGTAAATTGAGGCAGTAATAATGTTGATCGGATGTACTGAAGTCATATATATCAGTCAGGAATTATTTATTACACAGTTTTTTTTTTTTTCTTCAGCAACCTTAAAATCAAAGAATAAAGACATTTCCCTCACAAATTAGTAGCATAATCTTTTTCATTTATGAGGAACATGTAATGTTTTATACTTCCGGTGAATAGAATCCAATCAATCTAATTTCCACATATGTATTTTGTATATACAGTTCCCTTTCTTAGCACCTTATTTTGAAAACCGGACGTAGTCACATGTGTATAGTTCCTCTAACTTCTCCAAGTCCCTCTAAGCGCTGTAAATGTCGGTATATGGGTGCACTGGATGCAACGTTGATTTAAAAGTCATGCTGATAGAATTAAAATGATTAAGTATAAGAAGTGGATATGGTGGGGAGAACCTAAATGGTGATATGGGACCCACTGGGCCACTTTACCGTCACGGTTAATTTGCAAACTCACAGTCTGGGTCTTTTAAAAACCTGCTACCTTCCTTTCTGTTGTTTCTAGCTGTTTATATACACAGAAAACATTCAGCCCAAGTTACATGGTGTTAAACTCAGCTGAAATGAGTAGATTTCATCAGAGTGTGTGTTAATGTGTGTGTGTATATTATATGGCTCCTGGGGCTGGTGTGAAGCCTCGGTGATTGATGAGGGAGATTTACTGACATCCTGCATGTCTACACATGGAGCTACAAGGTTAGCTCAGGATAAATGGGATGTATGCTGACATTTTCAATACAGAATCAAGACATCCATGCATGACTTTGCTGGTGAGTTTATTCATTGCTGTCAGCAAAATTTTGCGGATCGTCGTCGGGAGCATCGGACCCTAAATCAGCTTGATTCTCATGTAGTGCGTCCCCGGTCCCTCTTCACCTCCCAATTAGAAGAGCTCTTTGCCTTACTCTCTTTCCCTGCTTTCTTTCTTACCCCCTTTTGAACCCCCCACAGTCTTCCAGTACACTTCCCATAAAGATATCCGTCCTACTTCAAAGGCCCATTTCGGTCCCATAAAGCAGCATCAGAGCCTGATGTGAGCGAGACATTGTCATAACTACTCATGAGCTTGCTGAGCAGCTAGCCAGGCCTCAGCTGGATCAAGTCAACTTGCTGCTGCTGGCTGCTTGAGATTATCATCACAATTTGAAAGGGATAAACTACTACATGTGTCCACACTGTGGCAAACTGTATTTGGATCTGCAGAGACCTTTATATTATCTGTTTGGGTTGCACTTCATAGACTAGCTAATTAAATGTTTTACTGACTGGTTATAATTAGTGGATATCATTAACAATAATAGTCATTTGTTGATTCTATTTAAAAAAACAGCCCTGAGCGCATGTCGGTTCTGCCTTTAAGAGAGGCGAGGCTCGGTACGTCTGTCCAAAACTGGAGCTGTTTGTCGTTGAGGCTGCAGCAGGCTTTACAGATAAAATGAGCAGCGGCAATTTGAAAGGGGGAAAAAAATAAAAAAGCGGAGTGGTGCGAACGAACCTTTACTCTCATTCCAAATGACCTGACCGAAAACATCGTCAGCAGACTAAAATAGCTTAACCAGCTCTACCACATGTGAATCAATTAGTGAGTGCAACAGCAGCACAGTCAGGCGGTACATTAGTGGTTCTCTAAATGATGGTGTGGGAATTCCCAGATGTTTTTAAGAATCTTGGAGGGTGTAAAAAAATAATCATTTATCCATTTGTTTATTTTGCTATGGTATGAATGCATTCAGGATACACTGTGCCAATGGAAAACATAATAATGTAGTATGCATAGTTGGTAATAGTGCTCATAGATGAAAGTCTACAGACTGAAAAGAGTGCCTTAAACATTTAAGACTCTCGTTAAAACATGGATGGATGGATTGATAGTTAAAACAACATACATTTTGGTAACTATTATACACACTTTCTTGGATATATGTCTACACTGAAATCATTTTTTCTCACTAAATGTAAAAGTCACTAGTTGCTTGGACCCAAAAATAAATGGCAGTGTTTTGGGTTTTTTGCTTCTCATTAGAATTGCAACAAATGTGTTTTTTTTTTTTTTACCGATAAATGTGTTGATTATGCCCTCAATTAATCGTTTAGTCCATAAAATGTCAAAAAGTCAGTGCCTATTGACATATTTAAATCGATTTTGTCAAACGACAGTCTAAAGCTCAAAGATGTTTAATACTATTAGAATCCCAGAGAGGACTGAGGAAACAGGTAAATACTCACATTAAAGAAGTTAACACATTTTCTGTCAGTTCACTAATCAAGGAATTGTGTTAAAGGTGGGAATCAACAGAGGCCCCACGATACATCATCACAATACTTATGTCATGATATGATCTTATCGTGATACTTAAATTACAATGAGATCTTATCACAATACTTAAATCACGATACTTAAAACACAATACAATTTTATCATGATACTTAAGCCATGACACAGTCCTATAATGAAATGATCTTATCATGATACTTAAGTCACAACACAATCTTATCACGATACTTAAATCAGGATAAGATCTGATTGTGATTTGAAATAGTTTGCGATATACTGAATATTGCGATAAGATATTGGGATATATTGCTATTTGTTACCTTTTTTTTAAACTGCAGTATACAGTTTTTCAACCTCTGTTTAATCTAATAAGATACAGTTTTCTCTCTGTTCATTCATCATTCAGTTTTCATTCACATATCTTGAGGTCAGAGGTCAAGGGACCCCTTTTGAAATTGGCCATGCCAGTTTTCCTTGCCAAAAGTTGGCATTCTTCCTGACAAGCTAACATGACATGGATGGTATCAATGGATTCCTTAGGTTTTCCCTAATTCCTTAGTTTCATATGATGCCAGTATCTTCACTCTTGCTTTTGGACCGAGCCTGCTAGAATAACCTCTGACCCGCCATCAGATCAAGATACAATACATTTCATACAATACTGCCACGCAAAGTATTGCGATACTATTTAGTACGATCCCTCCCCACTCCATCCTTAGTGCTACTCTGCGTTTACTCCTATGTCAGTCATTTGAGCAGCTTTACCAACAAAGCGAGGGGGTGGATTATGGACCTGCAGAACACTTGAAGTGGCTCAAAGTGAAGTATTGTTTTAAATAGAAAATGAAGTTCAGCTAAAGTTTAGCTTATGTTCATTTAAAAATAGTTTGACTCTCAGTATTTACTCAAGACACCATGTGGATTTCACTGGAAGGTACATGTAGTACATGCTGTCGAGCAGTATTTTTTATTTGTAAGTAAAACTTAAGATTTTGTTTACAGCAAATTGATGTTCCTTTTTAATAGAAGTATACTGTATGTATGTACTGCATTAAAGTAATGTTTTTTTTTTCTTCACATTGATGTTTGTTTGAAACCAACAGAACCAGGCAGCAGCACCTCTTTTTGAGATAAACAGCAAGTTTCTCATTAACCACTTTTTTCTGAGCTTCTATTTCCTCTCCTGCACTTTGTGAACCTCCACTTGGAATTTTCCAGACGCCTCCTCCTCCCAGCACTCTCCCCTCGTATCTCACATACACAGTGTCTCTGTGAGGGAGAAGGGAGGACAGGTTTTGACTCAGCCATCATCATTAATGCTCCTAGCCTCAGGGCCTCGACTGGGGCCAGGTCTCCCAAAATCATCTCAGTCAAAACAGCATCTAGCATCATCTTCGTTCCATTCTTCGAGATACGCTTCATCTTCCTTTAAATTACCATTGATAAACGAGGCTGGAGCAGATGCCAGCTACAAGATGTCTTTATATCACCAGGCAGACCTGAGATGTCACAGCACTGCTCCAAAAACAAGAAATCAGTGAAAAAAGAGCGCAGACCTCCACCAAGGCGAAATCTCGCAATATTAACGAAAGGGAAAAATAATTTCTGTGTCCGTCCTGTGATTCAGATCTGATTCAAAATTGAATGGGTTCTTTCTTGGGCCATGCAGCACCCTTCCTCCACGTAGGTGATGAGAGGAAACGGTGGATCTTAAGAAAAGAAAAGGAAGCAAGTGGGTGATCCTGCAGCTATCATGTCCTCAGATGAGTCGGGCACATAAGACAACACGAGCAGAGAGAGAACATAGATTGATGGTGTGGTGCAATGAGGATGAGTTATGAAAATGATACAGACCTACAAAAATAATCTTGACATTGCATTTTCTTTCTCTACCTTCTCTACTTGGAGTAGGCATCACCAGAGCCCCCACGATACGATATTATCACCATTTTAAAAATATCACCATTTTAAAAATATTGTGATAAGATACATATTGCGATATATTGCAATATACAGTATCTTTGTTCAGCTGTACATTATCCAGTTTGTCAATATCTAGTTTCATTTAATAATATAGTTTTCACTCATGATAAAATCTTATCACAATACTTAAGTCATGATACAATATTATCAGGATACGATCTTATTCTGAATTTAAACATTTGGCAATATGCTTAGTATTGTGATAAGATATACTGCGATATATTATACCATTTGTCAACATCTGTTTTATCCAGTAGGATACAGTGTTCATCTCAGAGTCATCTCATTCACATATCTTGATGTCAGAGGTCAAAGGACCCCTCTGAAAATGGCCATACCAGTTTGTCCTCACCAAACTTGAGTATAATTTTGGAGCATTATTTAATGGTCTTGCCGTGACATGGTTGGTACCAATGGATTCCTAAGATTTTGATATATAAAAAACTGTAGTAGTTTATATAGTAAAGGATCAATACTTGACGTCCGTTTATCAATACAATATATCGTGATTCATCAACACAATCATATTTCACCAGACAATCGAGGAATCATCCGGTTAGGGGCCAAATGTTATGGCACTGCAGTCTATAAGCATTAATATACTGTATGTTCATTATTATTATTTGAGGTAGTTGCGGTGTAGGAGTGTAAAGTTATTAAAGGTCCTGGATTTCTTGTTCATCACAGTGTCTCGCTGCATAATCAGGAGCTGACTTGTCTCTCAAATGAGAGATATTGCCCTTGCCTAGACATGCTCCGTTCTCTGTTAATACTCAGTAATACACGGTACACTTGGTTTCCACAGACCATTTGTTAAATGATAGCTAAGTGACTCATATTATCTTGATGCCTCTGTGCCTCATGTTTAATCATGATTCCTGCCGGTGGCCGGTGTCTTTGTGTCTGTCTGCCTTGTGTTTTAGCGAGCAGTATTAACAGATGCCTGTAGGAGGAAGCCGCGGCAGGTGTAAACCATTGGTTCCACCTCTGGAGGTCTTCTAGGAAACCCCTGCTGTTCGCACTGTCCACACATTTAAAGCTGGCTTGCTTACAGTTGCGCTCAACCATGCAGCGTAAGGCTGGCAGGTTAAGAGGGATTTCTGGATTCAGATTTTCTGGCCGGGCACATTCATTCATCTGAAACAGAGATCCCTGCCGGCACGCCAACCACCAGTTAAAGACTTTGCCGTGTAGTAGAAACTTATACTAATAGCAGAAATGACCACAGCTTTAATAGCATAGGGTCCGTAGTTATTATTTTTCTTGCCTTGGACCAATTAAAGAATAATTTTGTTGTGTCTTTTGGGAGGTTTCTGTACCAGCTGCCCAACACCCTTGCATGTGAGCAAAGATGAGGCGAGGAGCAGCCATAATAAAGACGTCACAGTGACAGACAGCTTGTAACTATTGGCTACAGTGCTGAAATCCTGTATGCCTGGAATTAGTGCGTGGCCCGTATTTCACCTCCAAGAATTCAGGGGATGGCAGGTGCAGCCAGAAAAGCCCATGGATACTCACACACACACAGAGACATGAAAACACCCCGGCTTCCATTTTGTTTCAGAATATAGGTGAGTATAAGGCTGAAACTATCAATTATTTGATGAGGCAATTGATAAAATTTCTTAGCAACTTTTTTTTTTTTTTTTTTTTTTTTTTCTGAAAATCTAACCCAGCAATACGACTTGGACCCCCAGCGGCGTGGTGTCGGTGTTGCCTCCCACCATACTACCAAAACCACCATACCCATACTACCATACTGTTTCGTATAAAAATATTTAGTTTGTCCCAGTATATACTATGTCAAATGCAGTATGCCAAAAATACCAGGATTTCCTACTACATCTGGTCATATTTAACAGCATACAAGTCAGCATGCTTTTCTGGCTATTCTGACCCACAATCCTCTGTGCTGCAGATATTTGAACTCAACGGTCAAAGTTCAAGATGCAGTTTTACGACAAAGATGTATGTCGCAATTGTATGCATACTACATGCAACAGTACATACTTTTTACTATAGGCATGCAGGTTAATATGAAAACACAAATAGATATGGTTTGTCCTCATAGTAACATGTAACATCCAGACATGGCTGATAATATAAAAATTAGGGCTCAAAGTTAAAGCTCTAATGATGTGTTAAAACAGATTTGTTTTAACGCCACTAATGTCTTTAATGCATTAATACAACTTGTGATTTTTAGGTTGTAGTGGGCTCAGTTTTAAAGCTAGAGTGAAGATACTGGCACCATATGAAGGATAATGAATCCATTGGTACCAACTATGTCATACTAGCATTTTCAAAGGGGTCTCTTGACCTCTGACCTCCAGATATGTGAATGTAAATGGGTTCTCTGGGAACCCACCAGTCTCCCCTTTACAGACATGTCCACGTTATGATAATCACTTGCAGTTTGGATCAAGTCATAGTCAAGTCAGCACTCTGACACACTGACAGCTGTTGTTGCCTGTTGGGCTGCAGTTTGCCATGTTATGATTTGAGCTCATTTTTATGCTAAATGCAGAACCTGTGAGGGTTTCTGGACAATATCCGGCATTGTTTTGTTGTAACTTGATTTACAATAAATATATACATATATTTACATAAAGCAGCATATTTGTCCACTGTTGATAAGAGTATTAAATTACAACTCTCCCTTTAAGGTCCATTTGAACAGTTAAAATCTTTGATTAATTTGCAATTAATTGCCATTGAATATTTTAATCAATTGATAGCCCTGGTACACACCAGATGTAAGTGTATAATAGACGTTCCCCTATGGAGCCGTCGCTCCACTAATGTTGCTGTGAAATGCCCCATGTCTGCAGCTCTGTGGTGATAATGAGAGGAGAGTGTCCCCGGATGACCTCCATTTAAACTTAGTGTTTAAACAGCACAGGCCTGTTCCTCTGTTTATTGGAAGCCTGTTGGAAACGTGATGCCCTGTGAATCACACCATGTTACTGCTGCTGAAGCTAATGCACCTCAGAACGTCTAGCTGTCCTGTAATTTATTATAAACATTTCTTTATGCAACACTGGCCTTCAGATTTGATTTTCTCTGAGAAATTGTCTTTTAAAATGTCTACATATACAAAAGCGTCCACTTTATAGCACTTCTTCTGACACTCTCCTCCTATCTATCGAGTTATAAAAGGTATAAGAGTTTACACTGTTTCATTTTATTACTTGTTTACTGCTCCACTAATGTATTTCTTATTCATTTTCAGGCCTTTTTGTTAGACAAACCACCTGTCACATACTTAAAAGGCCCTATTTCGACTTTGTCTGCATATGAATAAAGGATCATAAAGGGATAATAGGGACGTAAGTTTCCCTATTCAAACATGAGAATTGTTTATTGAACTGTCTCTACTTCACAAACTGTTAACGCTGATGTAGTTTTATCCCCTACCCTCTATGGGCCTGTTATAAATACTCACAGTCATATTAATGTCATACACCTAGGCTCTGTTTGGAGGATTATTAATATCCCTCTCAGTATGCTGCTTTAGCCGTAAGAGTCCTTGTATAAATATACACCCACAAGCCTACTTATCAGGCCCAGTGCAGCGTCTTTCTGCCTAACTGGTCTCATGATGTCATTCGAATGGGAGCGCTGGTAGTCTGGACCTATTTCATGGCTAGGTCGAGCCTTTAATTGTGTGCAGCGTTCCAGCGAGGCACTAATCAGGGCGAGGCGGGCCCGGCAGCCTGACGGTTGACACTAATTGCTCTTGCTCCGACTTGAAGGCCTCGTTCACCAAGTATTTACCCGCCCGTCTGTTGACAGTTAAACCCCCACCAGCCCGGCCTGTGAACCCTCACCCCGATCCCTGCCGGCACACATACGCAGTCCTGTACAATAACACACTCATAACAGACTCGTGCACGTTCATCTGCAAATATGGTCACATTTCCTGCCATCGTAAAAATATCCACCATATCCGTATGCATTTTGTTTTTGGTCAAACAGCAACAACACCTTGACCTTTGAAATAGGGCTGCAACTAATGATTATGTTTTACCTATTATTTCCTCAATTAATCGATTAGTTGTTCTATAAAATGTCAGAAAATGTTGATCAGTGTTTTCCAACGCCCAAGATGACGTCCTCCAATGTCGTGTTTTGTCCATAGCTCAAATATTCAGTTTACTGTCATAGGAGTAAATAAAATATTCACATTTAAGAAACTGGAATCAGAGAATTTTTGCTTTTTTTTTCTTAGAAAATTATTCAAACTGATGAATCATTCATCAAAATAGTTGATTAATTCACTAGTTGACAACAAATTGATCAATTGTTGCTTTGAAAATACCCAAATCTTTGGGTAGTTTTTCATATTTTTGAAGACTAATATGAAATTTAATAAGAGAAATGAGACAATATGAATTAAGGTGAACATGGTCTGCACACAAATAATGTGTCTGACCTACAGACAATATACTATAGTCTATACACATACAGTTTGTTGCCTGTACACACATCTCTCACAGATACGCTCATATATACTTCAGGTTCCTACACTCTAGATTTATAATATCTCCCGCCTTATTAGACGGGTTTATATTTCACATTTTATATCCAACTGTATAATATCAATTTGTGGATTATGAGATTGTGAGAGGAAGTCCTGGTTAATCATAGCACAAGATGAATAGCTCAAGAAAAAAAATCAATGTTGCATTACGTTACATTAACCAGAGGAAATGCTGCTGTTGGTGTTACAGTCCTTTCCTGTGAAATACAGCCACACTTTTATACCTTTAATAGTATTCAAAGTTAAAGCTGGCTCTGAGCCAACAGTACACTTGCAGTGTTAACTTGGAGTGGCAGGTGACATGCGGTGATGCTTCTGTTGCCTATAACATTTTCAGAGTTTCGGACCACCAGAGAGCGCTCAGGCGTTTAAGTGGCACCAAACTCTGCATTGTCATTCAGTCCGGTCATTACTAGTCATTATATTGATACCCAACCCTATTAATTACACAATTTTTGGCACAGGTTCACTTTTGTTGCTAAAGGTGTCAGTGTGGTGGAAGCAAAGTGCTTGTCGGATCGCTGTACAGCGAATCACCATTTGATCTTAATGCAGTTTTAAACATTTTGTAAAATGCTGAGTATTGCGATAAGATATTTTTTGATATATCACCATATTACCTCGTTTATCAACATCTGTTGATAAGATTCACGCTTCACTCTGTTCATCTCAGAGTTTTCATTTGCATACCTCAAGGTCAGAGGTCAATGTCTCTTTGAAAATGGCCATGCCAGCTTTTCCTCGCCAAAATTGATCAAAACTTTTGAGGTGTGATTTAGCATTCTTCCGGAGAAGCTAACATGACATGCTTGGTATCAACGGATTCCTTAGGTTTTCTAGTTTCATGTCATTCCAGTATCTTCAGTCTACTTTAAGACTCTGAAAGACAGAATAACTTCACAAGCACACACACAAGTGCAACAGTATGGATGCCTTTGAGGAGAGGCTGTTCAAGTGTGCCCCTGTTATTTCCATTTCTGTAATTGATCATGCCTCGCCTCTCCTTGTGATGACAGGCTGCAGCCATTCAGAATGGTTAGAACCACTTATGCCTTTAGATGTGGTGAGACAACACTTCATACACACTAGGTCATGTAAAGCGTACGCTGGCCTTACAGTTCCAAATCATCTCTCACAGTGAAACCTCTGACCACCAGAAAGTTCACCATGTTTCTGATCGTCAGCTTTCATCCAGAGCTGCTCAGTGTGTAAGGCTCAGATCCTCACATTTACACAGCTTATCCTCACACACACTCAGTCCCAGACTGCCTCTCTGTTTCTCCCCTCTGTCAGCACAGTGCTGAGTGAGTGGCTGGCGGTCTGTGTTTACCTTATTAATTAGCCCAGTGATCCTGAAACACTCGCCCTCTGGTAAATAGAATAACACAGAAAGGTTAGTCAGGGCCTGGGGGAGAGGGAAAGAAAATAAGAGAGGGCAGAAGAGAGAGAGAGAAGGAGAGAGGGAGAGAGAGAGATTTTCCAAGTTTGTTTTCGAGGCGTCACAAGTAGCCATGATCAGAGCGTCCGGGAGGAAACCCGATGCGGTGGGTTGTCATCCTGCTGAATTTAGAGCCTCTGTGATCATCAGTCAGCACTACATCTCTGTTTCTAACGTCCAACCACCGAACTAGGGGTCGGGGGAAAAAATCGATACCCATAGTATCGTGATATTAAGCATGGCAATATTGTTTCAATGCACAGATGTCAAGTATCGATCTTTTATTATATAAACTATTAACTTCTAAACAACCCAAAGGCCTGCCGGTGGGCCTGGACGCTATTCTGTCTGTCGGAGGTTGTAGTGGGCTCAGTCTTAAAGCTACAGTCAAAATACTGGTGTCATATGAAACTACAAATCCCATAGAATCAGCTGGTACCAGCCATGTCAGGTTGTCAGGAAAGAGGCTAAAAAAACGCTCCAAATTTACACAAAATTTGGGCAGAAAAATTGTCATGGCCATTTTGAAAGGGGTCCCTTGACCTCTGACCTCAAGATATTTGAATGAAAATTCACAGAGATGAACAGATTGAAAACTGTATCATTATATAAAACAGATGAACAGATGAAAAAGATAATATATATGGAAATATATAGAAATATATCTTATTGCAAAATGTTAAAATTGCAGTAAGATTGTATTGTGACTAAAGTATGATAATATTTTATCGTAACTTTGGAATCATAATGTATTGTGACTTAAGTGTCATGATAATATTGTATCTGGGCTTAACCATTGTGATGAGTATCATAATAATATCTTTTCGTGACTTATTGTGAATTATTGTGATGATATTGTATTGTGACCTAAGTCTCGTGATAATATATCCTGACTTAAATATCGTATCGTTTATTATCGTATATAGTATCTTATCTTGACTTAAATATTGTGATAATATTGTATTGTGGTTTAAGTACTGTGATAAGATCATATTGTGATTCAAGTATCATGATAATATCGTATTGTGGGGCCTCTGTTGGTTCCCAACCCAACACCCAACCACACCGTTCTGGCAATTTATTAATCCTTTTCATTTCTTTCCTTGTGGATAATGTCAGATGCTGTTGTATCCTTTGTTTTATGGACTAATTGTGCCCAAAATGAAAGTCTCAGGGACTGAGGTTCTCAATTCGCCAGATCTTGAATCCATCTCCTAACATTGCTACGAAAAGGTGAACTGACTTTTATGAGAGCAAGATAAATTATCGCTATAGACTTGGCAGATTCTTGGGACTAAATGGCCGGCTCAGGTATGCTACACATCTTTCCAATTGGCTGAAATGAATTCAGATTTGAGCTCCACAGACCAAAATTCAAAACAGACCTTCAGCAGACAAATAGATATGCCTGAAAGCGCTTTTATGAATCCTTTCCAACTATTTCCAATAACTCGTCTCCTCTGTTTTCGGGCCATATCTGTGTCCTGAGGCCTGCAGTTCGAGGCCATACATGGAAAGCCAAGAGACAGAGCACAGTGAAGAGAATAACATTAGCAATGCAGAACTTTCCTTTGGCTACTAGATCAAAGAAGGGCAGCAGAAATGTGGTTTTCATTAGGCGCTGTTGGTTTAAACCAGGTTAAAGGTCACTTTGTAAGTTGAAGGGAAAGTCCACCTGACGGAAGAAGTCAGTAATAGAATTATAATGAAAAATAATTCAATATCTGAGAGCACAAACAAGTCTCCTAGATTACAAAAACAGACTCTAATATCACATTTCCATATATATCACATATGTACAGTATCTCCAGAATTGCAATGCTTGTGTTTGTGTGTGCTTGTATTGGGAGTGTGCACTAAACCTATGCCATTTTACACCTGGCTGTCATATTAATGTGTCCAGTGACATGTTCAAAAGGATTTAGAGCCACACCCGCGTAGAGTAAAATTCCTCACCAATAGCTCGAGTTAATTTGAGCCTCCCGTTACCACTAATTATAACATGCTACAGATTTTACTTTGATGGCACAAATGCAACAGCAGCCTCTTTGGGTCTTCTGGCCTAAATCCCAGACAGCACTAATGTCCTGAGTGCTGATGACCCGACCCCAGATCTCACTTCCTGTTCCAACCGGCTGGTTTTCAGCTGATCGGCTATGACCGGCCGATCAGTCTCATAGCTCAGATATTTTGCTGGTCACACATGATGGGTACAGATAGTAACGTCACAGCTACACACACACAACATGTCGTCAGTGTGGATGTTCTTTAATGTGAGCCGACCTTAAAAATATCTGGACCAACTAACATAATCAGACATGTATTATGTTGTAATGAGGACTGGGCAATATATCAGTGTTATGATATGAGACTAGACTCATCCTAGATTTTGGATATCGTCATAAGTAGTTTTTCCTGGTGTTAAAAGGCAGGTAAAGTGATTTCATTTTCTGAACATACCAGACTGCTAGATACTTTTACATATTTGTCATTACAACTGCATTACTGTTGATAATTTATCAAAAATATTATTGCGTAAATATTTTCTAAAAGCAGCAACAGTCAACCCTAAAATATCGTCGCAATATCAATATTGTGATTTTCTGCACATCGCCCAGCACTAAATTTAGTTCATTAACATGCTGCTGCTGAGAGTGATCACAGTGGCTGCCAACAGCACAGAGCTAACAGCTAGCAGAGGTTGCATTAACCTGGGTTGTGATGCCTTCAAGCTCTACTCAGTAATGAGTATTAGGTCAGAGTAAATTATGACGCTGTCATGAGGCGTTCAAATGTAATCTTGTAAAATGTAGTTTTTGATGAGGAACTTGAATAAGTCCAGCTGTTTGAAGGGGATGTTTTCAATAATTGAATTTATAGATAGAGCCTTTGATGGTTTACCCTGACTTTGGGAAGGTTAAAGGTATTTTGGGGGGTGGTTCTGGGGCCGTGGTGACTGGAGTCTTGCTGTCGATTCACAGTTTTCAGAAAGGACATTGGAATTGGCAATTATACTTTTAAAAAAATCTGAATCTTGCGTTCGGTGCATCTTTTTAGCTTTTAGTCGGGGTTAAATGTAGACCATTCATCTGTTCAGATGTCTTTTCTAGCAGAATCTAATCAAGGATGGGTGGCCTAGGGAGTTTATTAATGTCCTCACAGTGAAGTGAAGACTCTATTCTACTCTCTCCTCTACCTTGTCAAATTAAAATCCTCCACTACTGAAAATATTGAGTATCAAAGTACTGCTAGTATTACAGCACTGTTTCCCTTAATCACGCCGTGGTAGTTGAAAAGTTCACCAGACTCGCCTGACTAATTTGCATATTGCGGTTTTCCATCTTAGAGGACATCCCAGTATCTACTGGCTCTTTGTCACTCTCCTCCCTGTGTATGCTTTCCACATATACTAGTTGTTATATCTCCCTTCAACCCGTATATCATTCATCTCCTGCAGCCCTGCCATGATCAGGTGGCTGTATCTGATTCTCCCCCTTCCTCTCTGTCCCTCCATTTCCCCTCCGCCCGGGGCGTTCGCTGCTCCCAGCATACCGGACGCTTCCCCACCGCTCCCAGGAGGAGCTGACGAGAAGTCCAGATAGATCCGGAGCTGTACGCCTCTCAGGGTTACAACATACAATGCATGAGGAAATACAGTGTGTATGTAACGATAGCCGGTGTCAGAGTTCAGTCCAAAACCCTTAATAATTTCTGTCAATCTGTGGCATACATTTTTATTTCTTATGTACAGTATGTCCCAAGTTGTCTGTGTGTGGCACTATTACAAACACTGTAAGCTTGTCTGTCCCATCTGAAAGGAATTACAAAAAGGAGAAAAGAGTATCATGATCAGTCCACTGGAAAGTGGTTTTGACAGCCACGTCAGATCGAATGTTTTCAGCGGCACGGTGACCCAAGGTATGTGCCGCTGCTGGAACGTGAAAAGACGGGGGATTATGAAGAAAAGATGTCCACTCGTGTAAAATCTGTTTTTTATCGGCTGTTGCTTTGACATCAAAACGTAAGCCTGATTTATCTCCCTCTTTTTGTTTTTCAGCCCTGCAAGGCCCTTTCGATTCCCCAAAAGGTGAGGCCTGCCAAAAAACTGTTCCTCCTCTGTTGATGTTCTGGATTGCAAAGCTCTTTCCTCCCCTTTTATTTGTGTCATCCATCCATCGCTGCTCCCGTGGAGCCGTCATTCCTCAGTAGTGAGTCATGAGTTATCGATGGGAGTTATGTACCTGGACTCTGTTAATCATGCGGCTTGGATCTCCTCAAATCTCTGTTCCACTGCAGTAAACTCTGCTGTCTCAAACCTAATTCAGGAGACTGTTTAATAGGGGAATACAGCTTTTTCAGGGCTTTCCGAAAGGCTCAGGGCAAAATCGCCAGAGTTTTGTGTAGGGATGGAGACTCTCAGTATACACAGTAAAACCTGAGACGGCTACTAACACTGTTTCTATTCAAGCCAATGCCTTAAGCAAGCAGAGAGGAGATAGGCTGTTTGTGATATTCTCCATTTCCTTCCTGTGCCCCCTTTTTTTCCTTCGAATGTAAGGATTTTGGACAGCCGGTTCTCACTGATTTGAATGACTCACAGCCAACCAAGTACAGCGCCTGTTGAAAACATGCCTGTTCTGAACGGGCTGAATGCGTGGACTGCATCCTGCCATGACATAGTGGCTTCACACACTCAAGTCGCCGCTACTCGCAGTCAGAAACACTATGGTTCATGGGGGGAAAAAAAAAACAAACAGGGGCAGACTTTATCATTCGGTGCCCCAACTAAAAGAGCCGCAAACATCTATAGATTTGTTATGATGTTTAGAAATGAAAAATACTGAATTATGTTACTGTTCTCCAACTCTTTGTACTAGGGATGTTAATAATAAACCGATAAACCGTTCAACTGTTAACCAACATTAAGAATTTTAATCGATTAACACTATCGGTTAAACAGTTAAAAGAAATATTAATAATTAATTTTTAAAAAGCTGAGCAAAACTCAGAGGAGTGGCTCATCACTGTAAGGAGAAAAGCTGGTCCACCTTAACGGTCCACCTTAAGAGAGTCTGAGCGGACATTGCAAGAAACTGGCTCCAGTCTTGAGTTGAGGAGTCGTGGCATTTATTCACAGACAAATAAACTGTACACACACCGTTTGCTACAGCTACGTTCACAGCTATGACACCACCAATAAACCCACACTCACCGCCGCCACACACACACGGTCTGTCGGACTCTTGCTATCGTTACGCCAGGCAGACACACAGCTGACAACCTGGATGATAAACTAAACGGTGCGATGGAGACTTTTACTGGGAAAGCGGCTGCATGTCCGTGACACTACACGCAGCATCGTGGCTGCTACAGTAACTCTTCCAGATGGGTCAACTGGGGACTCATTTGTATACTAATATTATATATATTGTGAATTTCTCCACTGTGGGACCAATAAAGGAATATCTTATCTTATCTTATCTTACTGTAACTGGCTCACTGCTACAGGTGAGGCACTAATCTTGTTGGTTAACGGTTAATAATCGATTAGCAAGAGTCAGTTATCAGTTAAAAAAAATACTTAAATTAGTATCCCTACTTTGTACCCCGAAATAACTCATAAAACACGTCCAAAGCACTTTAAAAATATGCAGCTCATCTGTATACTACTATAATAACAACAAAATATACCCATTGAAGATATGCCTTATTATTCAGCCGCTATTATTCAGCAACTGCCCACTGCAGACGACATACAGACTCGCCAAGTGTGAAGTAGATCAAATGATATTGTTGAGATATGCAAAGGACAGACAGCTAGAGATTCCTTGATTTATAGTTAGATGGTCATCAGGCTTTCATGGGGTCTCTTTGACTCACTAAGTAAGAGGGAATCAGCAAAATGCTTTTTTACTCTTCCTCATGTAGTGACTAATTTCCCATGAGTATTTGTCTGCTGTTTCTCTTCTTTATACATAAATGTGGGCTTATCCTATATGGACTTAACAGCCGTCAGCTGCTGCCACAGGTCCTGTATGAATGTCATTACTGTGTTCACTCACCTAAAGTGTCCTTCTTGTTTCCAGCTATGCTGAGCTGATAGCTGATTGGCCAGTGGTGGTGCTGGGGGTGTGCACGGTGCTCATTGTGGTGTGTGCTCTAGTGGGCATCCTGGTGCCTGACCTGCCTGATTTCTCCGACCCACTGCTGGTGAGTACAGACCCAGGATGCTCTCCTCTCTGGATGGTCTCCCTCAGCCTCACCCAGACCTGAATACTGAGCATATGTGTGCTGTGTAGACTTAACAGGGAGATCAAAATGACTTCAGTCCAGAAGCTGTTTGAAAATATTCACTGTACTCATGCAAACATAAATCAGATTTTATGAGACAGAGATTTTCCATTGCATATATAAACTAAGGGTGTAATGTTCCATCGATTTGGATTTATGTATCGATTGAATGTTCAATGAGCCAGTATCATCAATGTGAAGGGAAATATCATCTATAAGGTATGTCTTAATTTTGAAATTTGCATTGCAAATCTGTTTCAATGCAGCTCATTCCTAAACATCTAAACAGTGTAAGTGACATTAGCAAGCATTGTTAGCAAGCTGTTCAAGAGGGTTAGAGTGGTGCGGCATTACAAAGCAGCGCTAGCGGCGTAACGTTAGCGAGTGTGCTGTTGGCCGAGAAAGGGAGAGAGAGCATATGTGTGAAGGTAACAGTAACGTTATAGCTGTGAACGTAGCAGTAGTGTGTGTAAGTTACAGTTTATATGTTAGTGTATAGCTGCTACAGTTCATCAAGACCCAAGCCAGGTTCCTGTGTCTCACTTGCTACCTGCTGGTTAAAGTCATGGGGTTACCCAAGCCCCCGGGAAGAGCGTTGATCCCACCATGGTCGTAGTGGCCAATGGTGGTCCTGCAACTTCTGTGTCCGTCACATGATGCCATTGGGCCCAAAAAGACTTTTTCTCATAGACTTACATTGAGAAAGAGACGTCTGTAACTCAGTGGATCTTTTTTTTTTTGAGGTGAAACAACTCCCCAGTATGAACACACTAATAGCCCTTATTTAACTTATTTGGTCCTAAAAGTTGTAAAACGCATTAATAGCTGAATCCAGAGTTTCCCTCCTCTGTTTATGTCTACGGCGACTCAGACTGTGACAAGAGCTCAATCTGTGATGTTTGGACTCTGTGACCAAGTCATTTGACCAAGCTATGTCCGAGCACATGTCCGATATACACTACTGCGTATATCGGACATGTGCAATAGGGCCCAGTAAGACCTGTAAGACCCAGAAGATCCGGATACTTTTCCAGACCCGGAAGTCTACCCATTAACTTCATGCACCACTGAGCGACTTTCATAGGAATGAACGGGGCCTCGCCTCCAATGTTGGATCCAGTTCTCTTTATGCATCCATGAGGTTAGCTCCGAAGTTAGCAACATCTTCAGCTCAGGCTCGACCAGCTATTCTCGTTTTATTGACAAACTGCTCACCAGCGTTGACCAGCAACCAAACCTCCTACAACAGGTCAATTTTTATTCTTTTTATTAAAAATAATAGATTGTTTTTCCTTTGAATGTCTTGAAGTAATAAAATTGGCAAATCATATTTTAGCCTCTTTTTGTGAGGTGATATGCTGTAAATGTGACTGATTGTGTTAAATGGGCGAATGATATCGTCTGATATCGATCGAAGACCCCTGAGTTGAATCAGTGGTATCTTGGAGTTTGTGGTATCAGCAAATATTATTTTGTTGTCCAAAGAATCCATATAATATTGTATCGTGATTAAACTGGTGATTTACAATCCTAATATAAACAGTACCAGTACTTTAACAGTTGTGTATTAAAGAGCAGTTCCATTTGGTTTTCCTTGAATACTGAGTAGGAGTGGTTCTGTTTATGTGTTAGGAGTAATGCTGACAACCCAGCTCACTTTGAAAGACTGTCTCCTGGTACAGTACGCCTCTATTAGCTCATACTGGGTGGGACAAGCCAGCTTGAACAGTGCAGTGCTGCAAAATGATTTTTAAAATGTCTCCTGCTATGAGTAAGCATCCAAGTTTCAAGTTGAATGGATACTATATGATGACTAAAATGGTCAATATGCGTCATTTATACCATATCTGTACATTTTAATGCTGTGAACTCAGTAACTCTTCCATAATCAAATGTTGCTCTGCTTATTTTTTCTTTCTTTATTTCCTAAAGGGTTTTGAACCACGGGGAACAGCCATTGGGCAGCGACTGGTAACTTGGAACAACATGGTGAAGAACACGGGCTACAAAGCCACACTGGCCAACTACCCCTTCAAATATGCTGATGAGCAGGCCAAAAAGTAACCTCACACACATCTCTTACAATATGCACACATGCTAGTTTGAAATTAAAGTACAAAGTACAAAATTATTAAATGAAATTTCCAGAATTGCAATAACTTACGCTGACAACATGGTGTTCAAGACCGATTGCTCGGCCTCCAGAAGTCCTGCTGAGAACTGCGGTATGGCAGTCTTACATATATAGTACATACACAGAGGTTTCTTCCTTTTGTGGTCGCTCAGATATCTTATCTACACATGTCCATCAAATATAGTCTCAGTAGCACAAAGCGAGCAGAGGAAATGTGACATTTGTTTTAATAAAAGCCCAGCCCACTGAATTTGACCTAACTGTGAGAGCTAGCTATAGCAGAACTACAGGTAACATCAACAATCCCAAAACATAACTATTTCCGGCTTAGTCCAGAGATGGTCTGTACTAAATTATGTGCTCTTTTGCTTTACTTTTGTTGCTGCAAAAAAAAGAAAAAAAAAAATCAAATATGGACTCAATGCAAAATGGCTGAAAATAAATCTTGATGCAAATGGGTGTGGCTTATATGGATAGATTTGTCTGGAAAAGTTCATTCTTATAGCGCCACCTTCTGGCCAAGTTGCACCAAATTTGACACTGCACTCCCTTCGGTCCTGAGCAATACATTCCCCAAGTGTGACGTAGATTGGATGAGCGGTTCTTGAGATATGGACACAGACAGACAGACAGATTTTTCCCCTCATAAACAGGGCTACAAATCAGCACTACAAACAAAAGCAAAATATTGTCCCCTATGGCTGCTAAAATGTAGCCTCACCATACCAGCCCACTATTTTATCTCTGTCTCAGAGGGGACAGGGGAGCCAGGCTGGGGATAGTGATGGGGGGCAAAGGAGTTGAAGTATGCTGTTGACAGACACACTGAAAAGGTTGAATCCCCTCTTGAAAGAAAAGGGGAGCAAAGTAGAGACGTGTCCGTCCACAAGGTCATCCACTGTGTTCTGTCAGTGGGAGGCTGTCCACTAATCAAGAGCAGGTCTTTGCCTGTTTATGTCCGTCTCTCTGTCTCTTGTCTGTCTCTTGTCTGTCTCTTTAGTACTCTGTGCTCCAGTTGGATTGTTTTTCCTGCTTCCATCAGTATAAGCAGAACTAGTACTGGTGCCAACAAAGTTTGACTATATTTGCTTCAGTTTTGCCGTAAAGGGGTCTCTCACTCAAAACAACAAGGAGTTTAGTGACATGAAGTAATGTGGGATCATGGGAGTTGTTGTCTTCACTGTTGTCATCGTAGAGTGCTGCAGGGATGATGAATATTTATAGGCCAATCAGGAAGTCATCGCTCTGGGTTCCCTTTGAACAAGTGGTTTTTCCATTGGGTTTGGGGTTATTGCAGAAAATAAGCTCTGTGGCAAACAAACTTTTATGATACTTACATGTTTTGTTCCGTAAGATAAGCTCTATAAATGAACACCACTTTTATGATTTTTGATAAAAAATGTGACTTAAAACTGAAAAAGTCAATTTACGACAGCTTCTGGCCGACAACGACGCTGATGCATGGTGACCAAATAAAATACACCGTTAATTTGATCAAAATGACAGATTTTTTTAGGTTTGGAAATTGTTGGAAATATTTATTTATAAATATATATATGCACATTTGCATAAAGCAGCATATTTGTCTACTCCCATGTTGATAGTAGAGTACTGATAGAAGAGCATTAAATACTTGTCAAATCTCCCTTCAAGGTACATTTTGACAGATAAAACAGATAAAAAATGTGATTAATTTGCGATTAATCGCGATTAACTATGAATTAATCATTATTAAATATTTTAATCAAATGACAGCCCAAAACAATAAAAAAAAAAAAAAACTAAACAGTGATCGTAAATATGTGTCTAAAAGCTAAATAAATAGTCGATTAATGACGGCTTCTGGCAGACGACCACAGCCGTGACGCATGAGCTAAGGGGAAATGACGCCACCGACTGGCGACCAAATGAAACGGACCGTTACTTTAATTAAAACGACAGATTTTTCTAGGTTTGAAAATTGTTGGAAGTATTTGGGATTATGAAAGTCACAACTGAATGACAACATAGGTCTTTTTAGACATTTAAATGCGGAAACCTTCACTATATTACCTTTAAGTCACCTATTTGACTTTCAAAAGTGGTTTGTCTCTGATGAGGGGCACTGACATGGCCGTTAGGTCACACCCCTCTGGATCAGATTGTGGTTAAAAGACAGGTTGCAGCTCCAGCCTGCTGATTAGTAAATGGGTCCTTTCAGCCCGCCGTCTGTGTCTTCCTCTCTGTCTCTTGCTGGGTCTGTGGCCGTCTTTGTCCTCCTGTCTGTCTCGCTCCACGTGTCTGTCTGCAGATGTAATTGTGTGCTTACGGCCTCTGCCGCTGTCAGCGAGCCTCCCTGCCTCATCCCCTCCGTCTGTCAACCCCTCAGTCTCTGCCCGACAGCCACCTGATTACCTGCCTTCCTGTTCCTCGCAGAGGACGTGGCCCGTAAAAACAAGCCCACGTACACACTGAAAGAAGGCCTGTCTGAACCGTAATCCTCGGTCGCTCGCTGGCATGTGGCGCTACGCTACTCACTGGCTGCAGCATCATGCTTACACACAATACAAACATATATGCCAAAGACTTGTCTGCACGTCGCCTCCCTCAGGCCCCACGCTCAATCAGAGCCACGATTATGATTATTATAATAATGACACCAATATCCTAGTACTGCAGTGCGTCATTCATCTGATTTTGGGGGGAACAGCAATTACTGCTGCTTCTTTCATTGCTAAGCATCAGATGTGCTTCCTTCGTTTTGTATCATGCAGCCTCGGACGCAGCAACCCCTCCGTCCACCATTTATATAATCATGCAGACAGACTTCTTCCTTTGTTCCTTCTCGGATTGAACTGATTAGTGCCAATGGTACGGTTTCTCTCTCCAGGGGAACAGGATTTTTATTTCCAGCTCTTAGAAATAAATGATAATGATTTGTGTAATTTTTTTCCAACTATCTTGCAACAAAAGTGCCATAAAACTCAAAGAACAAAAGTTAGAAAGATTTGCTGCCAAAAGCTGTAATAGTCAGCATTAAAGACTCATTAAAGGGATAGTGAGGATGTTTTGAAGTGGAGGTGTATGAGGTACTTAATCTGTATTACCTACAGTAGATGGTGGGTGATATCGACACAGGAGCAAAGCAAAGTACTGCCATAGACGGGTCGGCAGGAAAACTTATTTTAGCCACCTAAAAGAAAGGCATCTACAAAAATCTATACCGGTTTAAGGGTACGCTATATTTAGAATATTTTGGCCAGTTTTTCTTGCTGTCAGACAGCTGTACACGGTGTTTCCAAAGGGAACTGAAGACATTATCAAGCAACCAGACTTACTAACACCGGAGTTACTCATCTACTGCTGCCTTAATCGGTTAATTTGTTTGGTTTATTGTGTGACTTCAGTGATTTCAAACTAACCAAAGTCGTACAATAATGCAAACAAACTAATCAATCAAGGTAACAGTAGACCAGCAACTCCCATGTTACGCAAAGTAAAATGAGTGTTTTTTTTTTCAATGGAGCCTGGTGGCTTTGATGAGAGCATAGATAGATACAGTGGCTTCAGTTCCCCATCAAATATTTAAATATAGTATACACTTAAACTGATTGGGATTTTTTTAAGGTGAGCCTTTCATTTAGGTTGCTAAAATATGTTTTGCTGCCAGCGCCGTCCACAGCAGTACATTACTTTGCTCCGGTGCTCCTATCAGACTGCAGACTGTCATCTACTGCAGGTAATACACAGACTATGGATAAGCACCTCATACAGTCCCACTATCCCTTTTAGAGGCACTATCAGACTCTTTTTTTTTTTTTTTTAAGTTGCCGTTTTGGCTGATTGAATAAAACATATGCTGTATGTAAGTAATGTAGGCGGTGCTCATCTGTCTTATTGTTTTGTAGTCACCAAGAGCCCAGGTGGCCCGAGGACCACTTTGATAGAGACAAACGGCAGGCAGAGTGGGACTTCAGTAAAGAGTTCTTCTGTGATGTACCAGGTAAGTAAGGTTTAAAATACAGAAATGACACCAATCCAGTTTAGACCAGATGATGAGGAATACCAAAAAGCCCCCTCAGAGGATCCTGGTAAAACTCGTGTGAGCACAAATACAGGCGTGAGGTATCGCTGCGTACCTGTTTATAAGAGCTCTTTTTTTTCAGCCACGAGATCCCCTTTCAGTCAGATGGTGGAATTGTTTTTGTCTCATATTTCCTAAATTGTATTAATTCAGGAAAGATGGTTTCCCCGTTTGAGTAATAAGCCTCTTTTGTTTATGCAGGTGACAGTTACTCCAGACTGGTGTTCACATCAGCTGAAGGGAAGAACCTGTGGAGTATTCAGGCCATCAAATCCATGTGCAATCTGGACAACACAAGGGTGAGCATATAGATTAGGGGTGGAAAAAAATTCATTCGTGTGTATTTTTTTAAATTTTGATTTTTTTAATACCTTGATATCTTTGCCTCATTTGAGGCAATGTGGAGGAAGAAGGCAGTTACCGCTTTTATTGTTGTAGTCTGAGTAACGTGACATCATATCCGTTTCAATAACCAAAGCCACAGTCTGCACGGCAGCTTGAAGAAGTTAGAGGAAGTAGACACGTGTTACTGTCCGGTTTTCAAAATAAGGTGTTAACAAAGGGAACTGTGGATACGAAATACATATAAAGTGAAAGAGAAAATACCACTAATTTTTGCGAGAAATGCCTTTATTCTTTGATTTTAGGATTGCTGCACAAATTAAGTAATTCCTTACAATGATCCTGATATATTTGACTTCAGGACATCTTTGACTACATACATGCTGAAAATCAAGCATTTTTAGTGTATTAATTTGAATATTTTCCAAAGTAAAAGTCCCTAGTGTATATTCAACTGTTTTCCCATGGTCTAGTGTTAAAAAAGTTAACAAAAATTGCAATAAATCATAATGTTGAATCGTATTACTTAAATATTGCAGTACATATCGAATCAGTATGATAGTATCGTATTGGGAGCTAGGTGTATCATCCCAGTGCTAATGTAGAGCAGCACAATCCTCAAAACTGGTGATTATAGCTGCTGATTAAGCTTTTCGGCTTTTTTTTTTTTTTTCTTTGTATGTATCTGTGTAGTTATTTTTTGTCTCTGTTCCCAGGTGCGTTCGCATCGTGACTACTGGAGTCTTTGTCAGCGGACCAACGACGCCTCCTGTTGCCCCAGCTGGACACTCGGCAACTACATTGCTGTCCTCACCAACAGGTCGTCCTGCCAGAAGATCACAGAGCGCGACGTGTCACACACGCTCAAGATCCTGCGCTCGTGCGCCAAGTACTACCACAACGGCACGCTGGGACCCGACTGCTGGGACATGGCCCTACGGCGGAAAGACCAGCTCAAGTGCGGCAGCGTTCCCCGGAAGTGCACCAAGTACAACGCCGTCTACCAAATCCTTCACTTTCTGGTGGACAAAGACTTCCTCAGCCCCAAGAGCCTGGAGTATCCTCCACCCGTGCTCAAACACAGCATGCTCTTCTCCCCCACAGAGAAAGGAGAGTCCATGATGAACATTTACTTGGACAATTTCGAGAACTGGAACTCCTCGGATGGCATAACCACAGTCACAGGTATCGAGTTTGGCATCAAGCACGACCTCTTTCAGGACTACCTCCTCACGGACACGGTGTATCCTGCCATAGCCATAGTGATTGTCCTGCTGGTCATGTGCGTGTACACGCGCTCCGTTTTCATCACTCTAATGACGATAATAGCCATCATCAGCTCGCTGATTGTGTCTTACTTCCTTTACCGAATGGTCTTCAACTTTGAGTTCTTCCCCTTCATGAACCTCACGGCGCTCATCATCCTGGTAGGCATTGGTGCAGATGACGCCTTCGTGCTTTGCGATGTGTGGAACTACACCAAGTTTGACAAGCCACATGCCGAGCTGGCGGAGACGGTCGGCGTGACCCTACAACACGCCGCCCTGTCTATGTTCGTCACCAGCTTCACCACCGCTGCAGCTTTTTACGCCAATTACGTCAGCAACATCACAGCCATACGCTGTTTCGGCGTCTACGCAGGCACCGCCATATTGGTGAACTATATTCTCATGGTCACGTGGCTTCCAGCTGTGGTGGTGCTACATGAACGCTACCTGCCTAGTATGTTACCCTGCTCCAAGCCACCGCAGCAGCAAAGGGGTTACTGCACCCGGATGTTCTGGGCAGGGTCTTTGTCAGAAGGCCAACAAATGCCTTTTCACCGTTTCCGAGGCGTCTCGAATCTTCTTCGAGAAGGTGCTGCCCTGCATCGTCATCAAACTGCGCTACCTCTGGCTCTTCTGGTTCCTCGCTATCACAGTGGGAGGGGCTTACGTGGTTTGCGTCAACCCAAAGATGAAGCTCCCATCCCTGGAGCTGGCAGAGTTTCAGGTGTTTCGTTCCTCGCACCCCTTCGAGCGCTACGACGCGGAGTACAAGAAGCTGTTCATGTTCGAGAGGGTTCACCACGGCGAGGACCTCCACATGCCCATCACCATCATCTGGGGTGTGACGCCTGTGGATAACGGGGACCCCCTGAACCCCAAAAACAAGGGCAAACTGATGCTGGATAGCAGCTTCAACATCGCCAGTCCAGCGTCTCAGCTGTGGATCCTCAACTTTTGCCAGAAGCTGAGAAATCAGAGCTTTGTCTTTCAGTCAGAGGAGCAGGACTTCACCAGCTGCTTCATCGAGACATTCAAACAGGTCAGCACTGCTGCATGTGTACTAAGTATATGCAACATGTTTTAACCTTGCACCCCTCTTTATCCTAGACCCATTTTTGTCTTTTTTAGGGGAGTACAGGGGGTCTTTAAGGGGAGATAGCAGGTCAACAGTAGCTGTCACATAGAAGTGGTTTACATCACCTGAAAGCTGGGAACCTGGGGATTAACTTGAGATGCAGCTCAGCACTGTGTCAAGTTGTTCTAGTCATAAATCAGAGATAAACATTCATTAGTATTCACACAAAAAATGTTTAAGTATATGAGAGTTTAGAACATTATGATAGAAGTATATGATTGTCATTCCCATGCTCGTTTTAGAGCAATTTTTTAGTTGATTTGAGTAACAAATACTATACATTTGGTGCTAAATTTATTTTTGCCTCTCAAGAATTGATAAAAATGATCAATAATTCCTCCAAAATACCACATTAAGGTACCAAGACCTTGAGGAACACCATCAAAAAGCCATGCTGTGATTTGGTATCAAAGCCTCTGAGATTTCTGCAGGAAATGCAGTTTTTGGAGATTGGAGGATGAGCACTTTTGTCCTGGAAACTGCTCAGAAACCCCCTTATTGTCACTCTAGCTAGTCAAGCCATCCATCCTCTGAATGCTCTAGGTCTATAATTTATGTCTGTAAAGCTTCATGAGGCTGTGATTATCCTAGAGGTCACCACAGGTCGTTTTATACAGTGAGATCAAGTTTCAAAAAATGGTCTCACTACAATGAAATGGCTGCTATGGGTACTAACATCATCACACATGAAATACATTTGGACTGATTGGATCCACAAGAGTCTCCGCTGTACAGTGATACCCAGTGTATGTAATACCAAGACTATTATGGACCTCCACTATGCAGAAATATTCAAATAAACCATTTTAGTATAGGCAAAGTAACACATTTGCAAAAAACTTCAAGGGCTGAGGGTGCTGGCGCTGTCCAGGAGTGGAAGAGATTACCGTATTATTATCCACTGAAGGCACTTCCAATTGTAAAACAAATTTGAATGTGAGCGAATTGGAATACCAAATTTACACCATAGTTTAATGTGTGAATGTTTTGAAAAGTGATACTGAATAGATTAGGGCTGACTCGAATGCTTCTAAACTTCAACAACTGCCATGGTAATTGACCTCCAAATCAGTATTTGAATGCTTTGTTTATATAAGTATGTAATTATAATGTGTAAATCCCAAAGTAGCCCATGAAATGACGAAAAACCCCACGTTATTCATTATTCATATTACATTACATTAATTCTTATTAGTTATTCTTAGACCGATATTGCCGTTTGTTGACAAGGTTGGTGGTTCGATTCCCGGTTCCTACTGTCCACGTCATAGCGTCCTTCAGTGACACCGAACCCCATGTTGCGCCCCGAGCACTTTACAGCAGCCCACTGCTCCTAAATGCTTAGGATGTGTTAAATGCAGAGGTCAGATTTCATGTATGTACCTGTATGAATATGATGATTGTAATAAAGTTGACGTTTAAGGTGCATGTGTTTACAGAAGTGCGGCAGTGGAATATTTCTCCCTGAAGCTTCGAAGCCCAAAACATGGTATTGAGGACAGTCCTAGAATAGATCAACTTTAACCTCCTATTTATTTTACCAGTGGATGGACAACCAGGACTGTGAGGAGGCCTCCGTCTACCCCTGCTGCAGCCAGTCCACCTTCCCCTATAAGCAGGAAGTCTTTGAGTTGTGCATCAAGAGAGCCATCATGGAGCTGGATCGGAGTACTAACTACCATCTGGACAGCAAGACCCCCGGGCCTCGATTTGACATCAATGACACCATCAGAGCCATAGTGTTGGAGTTCCAGAGTACCTACCTCTTCACCCTGGCCTATGAGAAGATGTACCAGTTCTACCGGGAGGTTGTACTAACAAAGTATTTACTTACTTTATGTTTTGTATCTGATTCTCCTGATGTTAATGATCGTGGTTGTGTTCCAGGTGGATGCCTGGATCGCTGAGGAGTTACGGTACGCCCCAGCAGGCCTCAGCCACGGCTGGTTCATCAGCAACCTGGAGTTTTACGACCTCCAGGACAGCCTTTCAGACGGCACTCTGGTTGCCATGGCGCTGTCGGTGGCTGTGGCTTTCAGCGTTATGCTGCTGACCACCTGGAATGTCATCATCAGCCTGTACGCCATCCTGTCGATCGCCGGCACCATCTTCGTCACGGTGGGCTCCCTGGTGCTCCTGGGCTGGGAGCTGAACGTCTTGGAGTCCGTCACCATTTCTGTTGCGGTGGGGCTCTCTGTGGACTTCGCTGTCCACTACGGCGTGGCCTACCGGCTCGCCCCCGAGCCCGACCGCGAGGGAAAGGTGATTTTCTCCCTCAGCCGCATGGGCTCTGCCATCGCCATGGCGGCGCTGACCACCTTTGTCGCCGGGGCCATGATGATGCCTTCGACCGTGTTAGCCTACACCCAGCTGGGCACGTTCATGATGCTGATTATGTGCATCAGCTGGGCCTTCGCTACCTTCTTCTTTCAGTGCATGTGTCGCTGTCTGGGACCCCAGGGGACCTGTGGTCAGATCCCGTTGCCCAAAAAGCTGCAGTGTCAGGTGTTCTCTGAGGTCACATCCCCAAGCCCAACACCGCAAGGGAAAGGCTCCGGGCTTGGGAAATACCAGCTGGACGGCAGGGGTGGGGAGGTGGAGCATTATGAGTTGGAGCCGTTGGCATCCAGTCAGAAAACTGAAGATAAACCCAGAGAGGAGCAGGAGGTGTGTGCTCAGCTTTACAACGGAATCCCTCCTCACCACCACACTGCTACGTATTCACACATCCATTACAAGAGCAAAACCGAGGCTGGCAGAACTGTCCCCGAGAACGGCCTTGTAGCTGCACTGAGCACACCAACCAGGTGCCAGTACTCTCAAAATACTAACTGCACATGTGGGGACCCTCCTCCACCTACTCCTCATCACCTGTCTCAGCAGTGGACCCCCCACTCCTGCGCTCAGCCTCCCCAGGACCCTCCATCCTGCCCTCCCACCCCTCAGCTCTTTCCGCTCTCAGGAAATACCCCAAGCAAACCAAACGCAACCCTTGACCCAGTCTACACGCACATGGAGTGCCGCATGCACTACGTCCACTGTCCCCCCGCCCATTTCCACCACTGTTCCCAGGGAAGAGTAGTGGCCCCCAGCAGGCAAGGACCTGCCCACAGCTGCCATCTCAGGAAGTACTGCGTCCACACTGCGAGCCTACAAGCTTGTTCAGCCAGAGAGCAGAGATCCACAACCACAGCTCTGAATCAGGACACCGGTCCAGCTCCTGGCTCAGAGCCCGCAGGACAAGAGGATGACCACAGACATGAAACGAGGCCCTCGAGCCCCAACAGTAGCCAAAATATCAGCACCCCAACCCAGACTCAACGCCCTCCCCCCTCACCGGGCTCGCCGCACACAACCAGCCACGAAACACAGAAGGGAAGGGGCGGCGACCGTTGTTGTGGCAACAACCACGTGTCCACCACAACCACAGATACGACGCAATTGGACACTTGTAAAATCCCTGGCAACCAGGAGAAGCTCAAAAGTATTCCCGTCACACGGGAGGAAAACGTCAAAAAGTGCAACTCCAAAAGAGAGCGGGCGTCCTCCGCTTCGCCAAAGAAACTCTACTGTTTTAACAGGACGTTGAAAGTGAAGTGCAATTCAGCTTCAGAGTTTAACGTGCCAAAAACTGAAACCAGCGTGCCTCCTATTGCAATAAACACCAATCCCTCTTCTGAAAGCTTATGCTGATGATAAATTGGTATTTTAATAAAAAACCTCAATCCAGAACAAACCGCCAATATCCAAAAAAAAAGGAACGACACCTACAATGTGCAATCAACCAAGGTTTGTGACGTTGACCAAGTGCCTCAAAGTGTTTCATAAAACAGCCACTATATATAATCTGTTTACATGTTTCTTTTATACTCACCAGGTCTTCATGTGCCAGATTGTGTTTGATTTTACATTAAGTTAAAGCTATGTAATTATGGGAAATTAATGGTGTTTTCACAAAGGCACCTCCATTGAAAATTCCAGTGATAAATATACTCATACAGCAGCCATTTGCACCAACATGAAATGGTATAGTATATATTGTGTGTAATAATAAATATATGTTGTCAGATATGATCACATCAACACATCAACAATACAACGAAAATGTGCCACATTTTACAAGCTGGTAAAAAGTCATTGCCTGACACTTTTTGTATTTATGGGCGCTAGTGTTAAATTTGGTGTGTTTCAAGTCGCCACACGCCTCAGATAAAAGATGTACTGTATGATTAAAATGTCTTTTTTATCACTTTGTCCTGCTGTCTCCTATTGTCTGCTCCTTCTGTCTTGTGAACACACACTTAGACCATTAAATGAGACGAGGCTCGGTACAAAGACGAGGCTATGTCTTCAATCGTAACAGTCTACACCTGTTTCATAGTCTCACAACTGCTGGTGCCTCAGTGCTGTTACATCTGGCCTCAGGTCATTGACTGGATTTAAACTGGGCTGTGCAGCCTACTCATTATGCTCATGTAGGCTTGGTTGTTATACAGATCTCATCTTTTCAAAGTCCATCTACAGTAGTGTTTCCCAGCCTATTTCTGACTGGACCACAGAGGGTCAGCCCTCCACGTTTCCTCCTTTCAGAGAGAAAAGGCAGGAACGGTCCTTTATGCAAATGAGCCCATCCAGCGCGATGCGTCCGGATCAAGAAACTTGGACCAAGCTGTGAAACCAGTCAACCTAGTTTTAAAATGAAACCAGATTCAGCAGAAACATAGCCTAGTTCTCAGCCGCCATGTTGTTTCCTGTTTTAAAACAGGAAGCAGAAAACCAGAGACCAATCAGGTGCATTCTACAGTATAACAACATCACCGCTGGAACGACCAGCGCGTCTCCTGGTGTCCTCACCGGACCTGGTGGACATGAACTGATTTAACATTACAGACATGACCACTGACTTTGTGTAACAATTTATCCACAGATTCACAGACCACACAATCCAGACGTTTCTTGAAGTCCCCCTACTTTTATCTGAACGGTAAAATCCTCAATTTGAATCTTGTTTTAATAAATCAACTATCTAAAATTTAACTTGCTTGTCTTTGACTGCAGTGAAAATGTTTTTGAAATGCTAAACGCCAACAAATATGGATTGAAGCAGAATATTTAGTTTTAAATAGCATAGTTATTGATAATGTTTGGATCACATGGTGGTCTAGCAAGTAGCAAAATATTGATTTTTAAAAATATTGAAAGTATTTTTTTATTTTTTACTGTTGTATAAATTATTCAGTAAGTGTGTCACTATAATTTCATACATGTGCAAATCGAATTTTGATAATCTCTGAGCAGATACATCCTTGCACACCCCTGGGGATCTTTGGAGCCCCTTGAGGGGTCCCCGGACCCCATGTTTGGAACCACTGATCTACAACATTTCCACTCAGGAACCGTTTCTGCTTAACAGGGTAAAACAACTTTGTGTTGTGCGCCGCATTATGCATCACATCAACTGAAAGAAGTGCTCTAAACTTTTAGGCAGACTGCTTTAATTACAGGGAGACGACACTCTGGCAGCTGCCATCAGCAGCAGTTTAACAAATTTATATTCTGAATGAGTTACTCTCTTGTAATATTTCCAGGGCAAAATTGGAGCAAAATCTGCTGACTGTTCGGCTGTTTTGTCTTTGAAACCGGGCCTGTTTTATGACTGTGGTTTGTATATTGGCCTTCTCCAAACTATTGGGATAATATTAAAGGAGCACAGAGGCTTTTCACATTCAGCGTTAAATTAGTTATAATCAATATGCTTACAATAACAACGGACTAAATTATTACTCACAATCAATTATCACCCAACTCTGCAGCCTCCCTCAGCTGTATGGATCTTTACAGCATCTTTCAGCTTGTTTCCACCACTTCCCTGTTTTCGTTCACCGCTGTCCTACGCTACGTGTCCACTGCTAAATTACAAAGTTAGCATCTTGCTAGGGAAGAAAGTAGCATTTAGTGGTGGAGACCAAAAAGGAGAGTGAATATTAGACTTCATCTATCATCAGGTAGCCAGAAACGTGACTCCTAGCTTTATCTGCTGGATGTGTAAATAGATAAATTCATGCTAACAAGTAGATGCTGCCACCACTGCAGGGCCAGTAGCGTTTCTTCCCGGCTGCTTTTCACACAAACACAAAAGACGATTAATAGATTTTAAAACTGGATTTATTGATCTGTGTATCTAAAGAGGAGACAGAATAATGTAGATATGATAACCCTCCTTTTCATCCCTCTATGACCTCTCCAACCTCTTTCTTTCGTTCTTTCTGCTACTAAATTTATTCTGACCAAGTGCAGAAAACAGCTGTTTCCTCAGAGGTCAGCTGGGAAACGAAGCCGCCGTCCTCGCTGGTCGTGTTTCTGCTCCCCGTGTTGCCTGCAGTGTGGAATGTGGAGGCTGATCTGCCCACAGTGAGTTCACTCAGTGGGTTAGAGGGATGTGTTTCAGGAACAGGGGATTCAGACTGAAGCACCAAACTCAAGTTAGTCGTCTCTTTTTGGCTTGACAGTAGTCGTCTTCACACACACAGTTCCCACATTTCACTGCCTTTGTTTTGATGTGGGATTTCACACCAATCTTCTCGCTATCTGTAAGAGCTGCTTTGACATCTCAAATTTAATATTATTATTTTGCATCCCAGATGTTTTTCACACTGTGCTTGTGGAGGGGCGCTTCTGTGGAAATATTATTAACTCATCATACGGCATTGATTTCAACCACTTTCTACTTTTAACCACAACCATGTGGAGTCACTTTGGTGTTTTTGTCATGCAATCAAACAGAAAATGTTGGAGAGCAGAACTTTACACACTAAACAAAAAATGTTGTATCGCAAGTAAAATAAATTGTGAATAAGAATGTGTTAATGCAAATGAAAAAGTTTTGTTTGCTGTTAGCTTAATCTGAGTTTAATCTGGTGGACGGGACCTTTAGATCTGCAAGCAAAACGTAGATGTACAAACAAAAGTTTTAGATTTGCAAACAAAACTTCTGGTGTTACAAACAAAACTTTTGGATTTGCAAACAAAACTTTTGGATTTGCAAACAAAACTTTACTCTAGGTTTAAATCTTTTGGATTTGCAAGAGTTTTTGGTTCCCAAACAAAATATTCTGATTCGCATTAAAACAATTTTAATGATCATTTATTTTATTTGCAATAAAACATTTTTTGATTGCAGTGTGGCAGGTTTTGCTCTTTTTCTATTTAACTGCATAATAAAGACACAAATGTAACTTAATACAACCTTGGCTCTAAAAAGCAGCTGGAAAATTGATGGATGATGCACAAATCCTGCTCCAGCTTGAAAACATCACCCAGGTAGGCTGGTTGTCAGAGAGAAGGGAGGAAAAGTACTGCTATGCTGTTGCTGCATCTTTCCTCTCATCCCCGTCACGCCCCTTAACCCCAGAACAAACTTCCACAAACAAACAAGCCCTATAAAACACATTACGTAAGTAAACCACCCACACTGGGCTCGCTTGATGCTCCTGTGTTGAAGGAAAGATCTTATTTTGGCTCACAGAGATCAGCTTGTGTTCCCCTCAGATCCCCCATGGCCGCCTTTATTCCCCTCCTCCTCCCCCATCACTGAAGCAGTGAAGATGAGTCCCTCGGAGGATCCCTCCTCAGGCTTGCGTGAGCGTCCCTGTAATTATATTTGCTTAAACAGAGGTCAAATATTAGCTGTGGCCATGGGGCAGGGTTTATTACATTTCCCTGCGAGGGAGAATCTCTGAAGCATGTGTGTCTGTACTAAGTATATTCTGCAGGCCTGAAATAACTGTGAAGAGGCCGCAGAGCTGGAGAGCTTGTTTACAAGGTAAACATTTGCTTCCACTTTTCAAATTAGATTTTGGTGGAGCCGCTGGACTAGTTCAGATTTATGGCAGTGAAACCTTTCTCCTTTCTTTCTCGTTTCATCAGTGGAGGACTTTTTTTTTTTAGTGATCTTTTTGTCAAGGGAGCCTCAAAACTGACAAAAGATGCATCAGAAAGACAAGTCAATAAATGGTGAAGTTGGCATGGAAAAAAATAATACTTTATACTGTTTTTAATCAAAATTTCACTCTTCAAGTAAATCTTTCACTTGCTAAATTTTTAAAGTCTGTAATTTCCCTCATCTTTTGGTCTTGGCAAACATTTATCTATTCCCTCCTCATTTCCCATCTTCCTCATGCTAATATGATGACATGCGTGTCCATGCATGCAAGGGAGAAATCAGTAGCCATGTAATAAGTGTGATAATGTACAGCGAGCAGGTCGTTGTTGTGAAATAAACCCTTCAGGGTGATGCCCATGTCAGGGTTTATTTCACAACAATGACCCGCTCGCTGTACATGTATCCTTTACTGGTGCGATGCATACTTTACATTACACAACGTATATACTCAAAACAAAGCATGTTTTGAGTATATACAATACTATATATATGAGCAAATGCCTCAAATGTATTTTACTATGTTTCCTCGTTGATCTCTTTATCTATGGAGCCTTGACACCAGACCAGCAGAAAGACACGTCAACAAATAGTAAAGTTGTTAAAACTATTAAAATAGACTGTAAAAAAAACATATATATGCTTAATACTTTTTCAAAAATAAAAATAAATGGAGATTTAATTCATTTCACTCTCCAATCTTTCACTTGCTAATTTAATTTGTTCAGCTCTGTCATTTCCCTCATCTTTTGGTCTTGGCACACATTTAATAATTCATCTATCGCCTACGCCGTCCTTCTGAATGCTTATAAGATGATATGTCTCATATAATGACTTGTGTGTAACATAAGAAATGAGAGGATTGTGATTAACTATTCATTTACCTGAGAACATCGTCTGGTATAAACGGAGCAGCCGTGAGGGTAGAGCAGGTTGTCCACCAATAAGAAGGTTGGTGGTTCGATCCCCCGGCTGCTCCACTGCAGCCTCAAGGGGGGTACAAGCCAGTGCCTCCCTTGTGCTGGTCCCAAGCCTGGATAAATGCAGAGTGTTGCATCAGGAAGGGCATCCGGTGTAAAACGCACGCCAAAAACCAAACACGTGAATCTATGATGATTCGCTGTGGCGACTCCTGAGAGGAGCAGCAGAAAGGAGAACAACATTGTCTGGTCTAACGCTGAGCACCAGTCATTTTCAGACACTTTTTGGGGCCAGGGACCCCTCAAACGGGAGAAAATTTTCCAAGGACCACCTCTACACAGCTATATTGAATTCCTGATTCTGATTGGTCAATCACAGCAGTCTACGGTCTATTATTTCTCTATAGTATACCGTTGTATTTGCATAACAGGCTGTTACTACGGGTGCAGTTCTGATGTCGGACTCTGGAGGACCTTTTGTGTCAAATTATTGATTTTTCAGTAAGTAGCTGTGTCATAAGCAGGATAATGTACAGCTAGGGGGTCACTGTTGTGAAATAAACCCCTTAAGGGCAATGCCTCTGGGTTTCACAACAATCACCCACTCGCTGTACATCATCCTTACTGGTGCAACGTGTGTGTTGCATTGTGTAAGTTAACAAAACAGAGTATTATTTATGTCAAAAAGCCCCCTAAGAAACCTCAAATGAAACCTCTTTATCTACGTCTTTCAGTATGAAATAAAACAGAACAATTAAGCACATGCATATTATGTGAAATTGGACCATTTGACCGTATCGAATGAACAGAGTATTCAAATATTAAAGGGCTTATCAAAGTCACTAGAAGTTTTTTAGACGACAACAACCCCTGAACTTCTTCCAAGGGTCATTTTTAACAGCTTTTACCTAAACATGTTAACAAAAGTCATATTAGAAGCACTATTCTGACTATCGTACGGATGAAAACAACTGTCTGCGTTGGGTGGTGTACTGTAGGTATTAGCTTCAGCGAGGTAGCTAGCTGAAAGAGGCTGGTGCTCAGTGTTTAACCTATGGATGTATTGGTTTAGCCACCAGCATTTTCAGTTAAAGCTGCAGTAGACTCCATTTTAATGACTTATCCCAAAGTATTATTTTTGATGTATTCACAGAAGGCTTTCTGGGCCTCCATGTCACATCATAGCTTAGGCAACATCCAAATGATACCACAACATTTTGGGGATACTAATATCATTATCAAATCCATAAACGGTAAAAATCAGAAAACATAATCAACTGCATAGTGAAAGCAGGCCAGACAGATGTTAATGTTGTGCTGTGTTGAGATTAATGGACTGTCCAGAGTGTATAAGCAGCAGGAGCTCGCAGACGGGCCGTAATGTTCAGAACAGCTGGCTCATAAAGGCGGGAGGATGCAGGCGGCCGGGGCCAACAGGACGGAAGCGTTCCTCTGCCCAGTAGCTTCCTGTTTTCAGACACCCGGCTCCACCGAAAGGAAACCTGCTGACCCCAGATGTGCTCTCATCTTACAGTCCAACAAACCCAAGTGTTTAGAGAGATGGTAGCTGTTAGAATGAAACCACCATTAAAATGAGTCCTCGCTGAATGTAATAAACCCATAAACACACTTGCAGTGGTGATCGCCTACTTACTGGGTCTTCACTGATCACTCACTGACGGCTAACACCATCTAGTGGGGACAATAGTACATGAAAATCCAAAGGGGTCCTTCATAATTTTCCCCGTTCAAGCACCTGAACAGTCACCCTTTTCCTAATTTTTGAGTTGTAGAGCCCATTTCTGTGATTTCTAAAAAACAGGATAACCGTAACTGAGATGTATAAAATCATTCAAACTGATCTCTATGTCGGACGAACCAAACCAAAAGCAGAGGTCAGGATAGTTTTAGAGCAAACAAATCCCCTTGAATGGATTTCAGTGTGTTTTGTAGAAATTCTGATGCAACAATAAAAAAAATGGATTGTTTAACTTAAAAACTCAGGAATCACTTGGCATCATTCCACGACACTGGACCAGCTGGAAGATGAACCTGTATTTTAAACCCTCAGAGACTCACGGTGGACCCATTTTTGTCTTTTTCTGAAGATTAACGTGAGCTGCAGCCCAGCACTGTCAACTTATTCTAGTAATTAATCAGAAATACACTCGAGAATTGCTAAAAATGATCAATAATCCCTCCAAAGTACTGCTTTTTTTCAGTAACTGGATGGCGAGCACTGTTCAGTAAACTGCTCCGAAACCCCCTAATTGTCAGTCTAGCTAGTAAAGCCATCCATCCTCTGGATGCTCCAGGTGTCTAGTTTGTGGCTGTAAAGCTTCATGAGGCTGTGATTATCCTCGAGGTCAACACAGGTCATTTTATACAGTGAGGTCAAGTTTCAAAAATTTAGCTACTATGGGGACTAACATCATCTCACATGAATACAGCTGGGCTCATTGGATCCACAAGAGTCTCAGCTTTACAGTGATACCCAGTTTATGTAATTCAAGACTGTTTATGGACCCCAATACGCAGAAACATTCAAATACACTTTTTTTTTTTTTTTAGAATGGTGTAATTTTTAGAGGCGAAAATAACACATTTACACTGCATGTAAAAATTGCTCAATTTTTGAAATTGTGATTCTCATAATGATAAGATAAGATAAGATATTCCTTTATTAGTCTCACAGTGGAGAAATTCACAAAGTGGGCATGTCTGTAAAGGGGAGACTGGTGGGTACCCAGAGAACCCATTTACATTCACATATCTTGAGGTCAGAGGTCAAGAGACCCCATTGAAAATGTCCAGGCCAATTTTTCCTCACTAAAATTTTGCATAAACTTGGAGCGTTATTTAACCTCCTTCCTGACAGCCAATGGATTCTTAGGTTTTCTCATTTCACATCTGTAGCTTCTAGCTCTAAAACTAAACCTGCTACAGCCTCTGAAAGACAGTAAAGTCGGTCGTGACCGCAGGTTAAAAGGCTTCTTCATGGAATTGATAATTTAAAAAAAAAAAAAAAAACACTTTATATACTAAGTTATATACTGGGCTGAAAAATTTGTCACCTGTGCAAAGAAGTGCTGTTGTGCACCACAGGGATTGTAACAACTCTCCGCATATTGACAAGCCAAACTGACCAATCACCATATCAACATACATTTCCATCAATACACCTGCTGTATGTTCAGGACTGTCTTGAGCTGCAGTTATGCCCCACCTGCAGTGATTAAAAAAACATCATTCAAAGCCGTGCTGGGAAATGAATCGGACACTTCCCACGTAGGTCACAGTGCACAGCGCCGGCTTACGGCACAGGCTCTTCCTCATTTTCTGCAGTGAGGTAACAAATGCAGAAGGAAATGCACTTACAACACTTGTTGTGAAACTGTTTCAACACTTTTAAGCCAACAATATGTGTGCTGTGGTTTATGGGTGATATTTAGATTTTATCAAATCTGAATTTCACCTTGGGGACCAAAAGCAGCTCTGACATTACATATTATTAATTCCAGTAATATAACATAATCATTTCGTGATGTAAACAAAAGATAAAACAAAATGGAATCATACAGTGATTTAATATTGTGCCACAGATCATCTAAATAGGAAATTAAATCTGCTCAGGTCGGGACAGGTTCTGCATCAGGTTCTGTAGAACTGAAATATGAAAGGCTTCGCCTTTTACTTCCTCTGAAGCTTAGCTGGCCGTTTCCCTTATTTTCCCTGAAAACCAGAGAGGCGTTTTTAGTGGAGAACATCCTTCACTCCTCATCCTGCCGAGGATCCTGGGTTCTAGCTTACTGGTGACACTCCGGCAGGCTGGATCTGGGTGAAAGTTTCTCTTTAATACAGGCTCAGAGTTCACAGGGCGATTGCTCTGATGTCCTCGAGCTGGATGCCGTCCTCATTCTGAGGTTGGATGTCAGGCTGTGCAGCCTCTGGTTTTTCCTCCGACAACTTTTTCACTTTGGTGTCTTTGAGTATCCGTGAGACCAGCCGCTCGTAAAACCACTCCAGGTCCTGAGGGTCCTCCGGCCAGATGAGGTACTCTCTCTTCTGGACGAAGGCTTTGACTGTGTTGCACTTCATCAGCTGGTAGTGAGCCACCTAGGGTTGCATGAGCATGGAGACAAAGGTCATTAGTGAAGGTCAAGAACTTAAATTTCTATTTTGTAACGTAAAGCAATGTTAATATAACACTGGGTTACTCTTTAAAGCAGAAGGAAAGTCAAAGTTTGCAACTAGCTGGTGAACACAGCGTAGCATTTAGCTGCTAAAGAGTTGGAGACCAGAACCAGAACTAAAAGGATAGTGAGCTGGATGTAAACAAACACAAAAATAAATGCTAATATTGCTCTGCATCTTCTTGAAGTATAAATATGCAACTGCTTGATAACTGCTAGTTTCCTCTGCCCCCAAGTGACCAAAAAATCAGTTATTGTAGGTTTTAGGTACATCTACAGATAGAAATCCTATATTTTAATTAAGATTTATAAAAAGGCGACGTCCCACCCCTTCTAGTGGACCACCATGGGACCTTATTTCGAAAAACGGAGCGAGACAAATATTTTCTAATCCTATTTGAATTGCATTATGAATCACATTTCTCACCTCTCAAAATTAAATGTCATGAAATTCATGGCACAAGTCAAACGGGATTTAAAAAAAAAAAAAAAAAAAAAGGTTCACCGTAACAACCATAATATTTTTTGGGTTCTCTGGGGTCCACCAGAGGGGGAGGACTTCGCCTCTCTACGAAACATGACTTTTGTCAATCCATAGAGAACAGGTGTAAAGAAAGTGACTCAGCAGTTTTATACACACCTTCCCTACCACCAACATAATTAGGACGTTTGTCAGCTCCTCCAGCATCCGGCCCTGGGCCAAGGTGAACGCCTCCAGACACCAACCATCTAGACAGAGGCACGACCCAGTTAGTTTCTTTTACCTCTTTAATTTTTCATTCGGTAATTCATTTTATGATTCAGAAAAGAGTGACAAGAAATATGAGAAAGCCTAGCTTTAGCGTGCTAGCTTTCAGAAACTATTAACTGCAATAAGTGGCTTGTTTTAAAGGCATAGTTTGATATTTTGGGAAATGTGCTCATTCATGTCCTTGTTGAGAGTTAGATGAATACCACTATCTTATCACTTATCTGTCAAATGTGAAGCTACAGCCAGCAGATGGTTAGCTTAGCTTAGCATAAAGACTGGAAACAGTGGAAAAGAGCAAGCCAAGCCCTGGTATTATTACAATAATACATTTTAAGCTTTTTGTTAGTTCCCATAGGCCTCCAGTGGCATGTTCCTGTTAGGCATCCTAAGGGGAAAGGGGAGATTGACAGGTGGTGGAGCGGTTACCTCTGATGGCGATGCCGTTCAGGGCCTTGGACAGGTCTAAAATTTCGTGACGAAGAGTAGTTCTCCTCATTATGAGTTACCGTCACGTTTTATGGTTGTGATGAGGAGGTGTAGGCTACGGGGCGTGATTTGACACAAGTGGTCCAGTCTGGCGCACCGGTGCACCCAATGAAAATATAGTAGCACTCCACAGATTTTTGGTCACATATGCAACTAAACTGGTTGCATACTCGAGCCCTGATTACTACAAACACATGAAAAGTTAAACCACTGTCAGCAGAAACAAGATTTTCAGGGAATGTTAAGTTTTTCAAAACCAAACGTATAGGATCATCTAACTCTCGGCAAGAAAGTTCGTACAGATCAGTGTCTGAAAAACGGTAGCGTACCTTTAAGGAACTCTTTGGAGACAATGCACACAGTCTTCCTGCTGCCCCAGATTGCATCTCTGATGTTGGAAAGGTGGTCCTCACCTGGCAGGAAGTCTCTGGCCTCGAAACAACAGCAGAACTTGTTCTCCTCCGAAAACTTGTTATCCAGCTTCTTCAGCAAAGCAGCCTCTACCCACCCATAGTCGTTATTGCTAAAGCAGAGGAAGGCATCGTATTGCACTTCGTCCACAGGAGGTGTTGGGTTTGGGCCCTCGAGAACCTTACCGACAACCTTTTTGTAGATGATGAATATGTGCCCTCGGAATCGGGCGTAAACAATCCCGCTGACGATGACAGAAATGATGAGGAGAGTAGAGAAGATGAATAGAGCAAACTTAAGATCTTGGACGGACTTTTCGTCATCTTCCTCACACGGCTCGACGACCGAGGAGTAATTAAGCAGAGGAAGATTATGGAGAGCAGCTGGAAACTCACACTTGTATTCCTCAGTTGAACTCAGGAAGGTTACATTCGTCATGCTCAGCCAGTTCAGGAAGCTGTTCAGATTGCAATCGCAGTGGAACCGATTTGCACCCAGATTGAGGAAGCTGAGATACTGAAATGTCGTAGGGTCCGGGGAGGCTAAAAAGTTGTTTGAGAGGTAGAGTGTTTTTAGGCTGACCGGAAAGATATCTGGCTGCAGATAGGTTAAGGCATTAGACGACAGGTCGAGCTCTATGATCGAGCCTAGACCGCTGAAAATCCCTTGTGGGAGAGTCGCAAGTGAGTTGAAGCTTAAATTTAGACCAAGCAGGTTCTCCAGAGGATCAAACAGATTGAGGCATTTCCCATCTGCCCAAAATATTTGCAGGGAACTATCATGAAGATCCAGCACTTGCAAACTATTATTCCAAGGTACTGTCACTTTCGGACTTAGTGTGCACCACTTGATAAAGTTCCCACCATAGAACAAATTCTGGAGATGATTTAAATTACTTAAAATATCATAAATATCCTCCAAGTTTGTTAATCTGTTGTCTGCAACATTCACATAGATGCTGTTCTTGCCCAGTTCAACGATGTTCCTTAGCGATTTCAACTTATTGTCGTCCAGAAGAAGATATTCTAAGTTTGGTAATGGTGCAGGAGAACCCAGATCTCGCAGTGAATTTCCTGTCAGATATAACGCTCGCAAGTTTGGAAAACCAGCGAATGCTTTGTCTCCCAATGCGCCAATGTGGTTGTAAGACAAATCCAACACCCGAAGGTCTGTCAGACTGTCAAATGTGTGAGAATATATTTCTCCTATGAGGTTGAATGACAGGTTGAGCATTCGTAAATGTCCTTGGAGACCATTGAAGGCATCTCTGTTAATCTGATTGACTTTGTTACTGGAAATGTCAATAATTATTGCATCCTTTAGGGGACTTAAAAAAGCCCACTGCAAAGCAAATATATTGTTTTTAGACAGGTCTAAAATGTTGACTGAACTGTCATTGAGGCCTTCAAATGTGCTTTTATCCGGATCGCGAAGGTTGTCATACGAAAAGCCTTTGCCTATGTGTCCAGATAATATAAGGTGAGCGATCGGAGTACCCTGTATTGCTTTGAAAAATTGTCTCGATATGTCCACATTGAACCCATTGCTGCTTAAGTCAAGGATATTGAAGGCCATCCCTCTGAAAGGGTTCCCGCACTTTTCCCAGTCAAAACCTACGCTATACTGAATATAAAAGTGATTGGATTGCAAGTTCAGGAGCGTGAAATATTTCCCCCGGAAGCCAACAAGTTCATCTTCACATAATCTTTCAATCTGATTTAATTTGAGGTTTAGCTGTGTGAACTTTGTAAGTTGTGAAAAGAAAAGTCCTGGTCGGAGTCTCGCTATTTTATTACCAAAGAGATCTAGCGTTTCTAAGGACAAGAGTGGTTGCAGATAGTTGTCGGCTAGTATGGAGTCTTCCAAACGACAATAATCCAGAAACAGGTGTTGTAAATTGAACAGTCCTGCAAATGCCCTTGGCTCCATCTGAAGGCCAATATTGAAGCCCAGGACCAACTTTGTCAGTTTTCTCTGCCTGAGGAAAGCGTTGTTCCTTATGACGAGCTGCACATTCTGCTTCCCGAGATCTAATTGTTGCAGCTGATCGTAGCCTCTGAGCGAGCTGCTGTTGAGCTCACTGATGTAATTGCTCTCCAGGTAGAGGTGGGTGATGTTCAGAGGCAGAACAGGAACCCAGTAGTGGTGCCGTGAGGCGCAATCAGCCACAAGGCCATACAGAGTGCATGATGGGTAACAAGTGAGTACCTGCAGGAGGAAAGGTACATTATTTCTGGAAACTGAAAAATGACTGAACCATATAGTTAAAGCAATCGTTCATCGTTTTAGAAGTAGTTAGAGGAGATCGATACCGAGTGGTATCGATCTTCTCATCTGATGCTCACCTAGAAAGTAAATTAGCATATTTTGAATTTGAGTAGGCATATCAGACAATCTTTAGATTGTTTTAAAGGTACAGTGTGTGTGGTTTGGTGGCATCTAGTGGTGTGGTTGCAGATTACAACCAGTTGTGTACCCCTCTACTCACTCCTCCCTTTCCAAGACTGTGGTAATGTGAGCCGCCGAGTGCAAAACCGTGGTAACGTTGTTCGCGTCATAACCATAATACAACTTTAGTAGCAGTGGAAGTCAGACGCTGCCTGGCGGTACCACGGTTTTCCACTTTGCTGCCTACCACAATTTCACAAGCACGTTGGAGTATTACGGTGGCCTTCAGGTAACGTAAAAACACTAGTACTGAAGAGGCATGGCGGAGCAACATGGCGGACTCCGTGAGGAGGACCCGCTCCCTATGTAGATACGAAGGGCTCATTCTAAGCTAACGAATACACAATGACTCTTAGTTCCAGGTGATTGTACACTTATGAAAACATAGTTATGATATTCTATTCAATTTCTGCTAAAAAACAATCCCCTAAAATATTACAAACTGTTCCTTTAAATCAATTTCTGCTTATTACCCTCTAACTGTTCAGTTTGGGGAAAATCAAAGTAAAACTAATCCATTTTGAGATCAATGTTATACACATACCTGTAGGTATAAACCAATGAAAACCAACTGAAAAGCCAGTGTCCACATACTGTCCTCGTCCTAACAAGATGTCCAAAGAGAGAGACAAACATTAGCAAAGCTTAAAGGATGTGATGTTGTTGCATTGACTCAGCAGTGCAAATAGAAATCAGGACAAGTGAGCATTTAGTAAAAGTACGTAGAGAAACAGAAACTGTCAGATTGTTTGCTTTGCAGGTTCATGGTTCACTGGGTCAGCTTCAGTATCACACCACTCAGTACACAAGCAGTCATGCCTGATAGGAGCTTTAATAATAAAGCTCCATTCAAACAGACATGTTTGCCTTGAGCTAATAACTGCAATGTGTCATATTGTGATGATTATTATTACTGCTGCACTTCCCACCTGGTGCCATTTTAGTAGTGATTGTAACAGTAAAATGTTTGAGGATTTAAAGCTATAAGTCCGTTTACGGTTTACTTTGCCTTATTGTCATTCAAGTAGATGGACATTAAATTATATATTTTCCATCAAATACATTAAAGGGGTACTTCAGTTGACACGCCTTTAAAGCTTTTGACTTAAATCATATCAAGTGGTGTTCATTTGTGAAGATGATGAACAACATGTGTAAGTATCATAAATGTTTGTTGGCCACAGAGCTTATTTTAAGCTAAAACCAAAACCCAATGAAACAACTCCGGTGGGTTTTGGTTGAGAACCGGTCGAATCGGTACTAACTTCTTGGTTGGCCTCCAAAAACACGTCATCCCTGGCGCACTCTATCAAAAAACGTACATTGCCAAGAAGTAAAAGTCAATTGTTGGTTCCATTGCAACATCAGCGCCCTGCAGCAAAGCTACGCGTCCGCCATTTTGGACTGAAACTGACTACAAACTGCCGTAAAACAAAATTATTTCAAATCTATTGTCATATTCTATCCAAATGGCCTGTGTTGAAATTTTATAAATATAATAATATAATAAATACATAATGTTTCCAGTCCAAAATGGCGGCAGCAGCTGAAACAGCGACAACAAAAAAAGTTTCGACTCTTTGCTTCTATACTCTTTTGACTGTGCATCTCAGCCTCTGCTTCATCAGTTTCAACCATGCTTTTTTTTGATCCTCCAACTTTATGGAACTGCAAACGCTGGTGGAATATTCCTTTAATAATTCTCTACTAACTTTAAAATAAGTAAATAATAATAATAACAATTACGGTTGTCAAAGCCAAAGCAAATCCTTTTTAACGTCACTAATTTCTTTAACGTGTTAACGCGAGTGGACTCGTTTCTAAAGGTAGTGTGGAGATACTGGCATCATATGAAACTAGCAGACCTACCGAGTCCATCGGTACCATCCAGGTCAGACTGGCTTGTGAAGGAGGAGGCGAAATAACGCTCTAAACTTTGTCAAAGAAAAACTGTCATATCTATTTTCAAAGCGGGGATCCCTTGACCTCTGACCTCCATGTCTATGAATGTAAATGGTTCTCTGGGTACCCACGAGTCTCCCCTTTACAGACACGCCCACTTTATGATAATCACAAGTCATAGTCAAGTCAGTACTCTGACACACTGACAGCTGCTGGGCTGCAGTTTTACATGCTATTTGAGCATATTTTTATGCTAAATGCAGAACCTGTGAGGGTTTCTGGACAATATTTACCATTGTTTTGTGTTGTTAATTGATTTCCAATAATAAATCCATACATACATTTGCATAAAACAGCATACTTGCCCACTCCCATGCTGATAATAATGATTTGACAAATCTGCCTTTAAGGTACATTTTGAACAGATAAAAAAATGTGTGATTAATTTGCAATTAATCCCGATTATTTATGGACAATAATAATAATATAATAATAACAATGACAAACAATCAGCAGCTATGATACTTTATTTTGCAGCTTTTCTCCCTGTTGTGTTAATTTAACTTAATGTGCTAAATGTGTTCCTCATTCAGGTTTATCACTTCTGTCATATTATAACAGCACTTCTCCTGTATTACCATGACAGCACAATATAATATAATAAGTTAATATGCTAAGTATGTTGTCAGCAGCTGCCTGTAATAATTCATCTGTAGCCTGTGACTTCTCAGGTACTACTCTTTGTTTAATACTGAACAGCATTAACGGAGTTTATTGCACAACATGAGCTATTTTTAGCAGCGGAATGGAGGATTAGTCGAAAACAGGACATGTTCAAACACAGTACCACGTCCCGTGTCGTGCTGCATGTTGCTGGCTACAGAGTAATTCACTTAATATTAAGTGAAAATCTTACCTTTACTGGTGCCGGTCCAGAGCTCAGACCCGGTCCTGCTCCTCCACAGACTGCTGATCTGAGACCAGTAAACGTGAGACCACTGATTCTCTGTCAGTCTGACTAAACAGGGAAACGCCGCAATTTCTCAAGTCGGCTCGTTTCTTTTTCCTCTTTCGAGCCAAACTGGCCTCGTTTCATCGCTGAGCGTTAAAGCGGATCCTCATATCATCCGCTGCTTCATCATGTACCAACTTCTAACCCTTCACTACTACAGCGCGTGTGCTGCTGGTAGTACTGGTGTACTACTGCTGCTGTATTAATATTTCTACTACTACTAGCAGTGGTGGAGGAAGTAGGGGAGACCGGGCAGGTTGGGACACTGTGGAATCAACACAGTAAACTTCCTGCCTCTTCTGGACCCCACAGGATCCTACTGTTCAAATAATAATACTAGTAGTACTACAAGTAGCCTACTACTGCTGTTACTGCTTGGCTACTACAACTACTGCTGCTGTGACTAGTGCCACTATATTTGGTGCAAAACTACTACTAATAGTACTACTACTACTACTAGTAGTAGTAGTAGTAGAATTTCCCTCCCGGGATTAATAAAGGTTCATCTTATCTTATCTTATCTTATCTTAGTAGTACTAGTACTACTGCTACTATGACTACTACTGCTGCTGCTGCTCTCACTACTATTACTTCTGCTTCTGCTGCTACTACTGCTGTGACTAGTGTCACTATTACTGGTGCAATACTACTACTACTACTAGTGCTATTACTAAAAGTACTACTACTACTACAACTACTACTCCTGCTGCTGCTGCTGCTGCTGCTCTCACTACTATTGCTTCTGCTTCTGCTGCTACTACTGCTGTGACTAGTGTCACTATTACTGGTGCAATACTACTACTCCTACTAGTGCTATTACTACAACTACTACTACTACTACAACTACTACTGCTGCTGCTGCTCTCACTACTATTACTTCTGCTGCTACTACTGCTGTGACTAGTGTCACTATTACTGGTGCAATACTATTACTACTACTAGTGCTATTACTAAAAGTACTACTACTACAACTTCTACTGCTGCTGCTGCTGCTGCTGCTCTCACTACTATTACTTCTGCTGCTACTACTGCTGTGACTAGTGTCACTATTACTGGTGCAATACTACTACTACTACTAGTGCTATTACTAAAAGTACTACTACTACTACAACTACTACTGCTGCTGCTGCTGCTGCTGCTCTCACTACTATTGCTTCTGCTTCTGCTGCTACTACTGTTGTAACTAGTGTCACTATTACTGGTGCAATACTACTACTACTACTACTAGTGCTATTACTAAAAGTACTACTACTACTACTACAACTACTACTGCTGCTGCTGCTCTCACTGCTATTACATCTACTTCTACTGGTACTACTGCTGTTGCAAGTACAAGTACCTCAAAACTGGACTCTAGAACTGTAATTGAGTAAATGTACTTGATTACACGAAGCAACTGAGAACGGATACTTGTGGCAGCAGAATTAGTAACAGCAGAGGAAGTAGTAGTATAATTACTACTTCTGCTGCTACTATTACCACTACTTCTGCTTCTAACACTACCACCACTACAACTAGCCTAATATTACTATACTTGGCTACTACTACTACTGCTGCTACTACTGTGAGTAGGGCTACCATTACTGTTACTACTGCTGCTTCAAGTACAAGTACCTCAAAACTGGACTCTAGAACTGTAATTGAGTAAATGTACTTGGTTACATGTAACGATTAAGTGGCATACTAGTAGCAGCAGAATTAGTATGTATATATATATAGAACATTTAACAAAATTGTGCCTTTCACATTTAGGTTTGGCTCTAAAAAACTTTAATATAAATATAAATATAAATTGTTAGCAGACTTCTGTATTATGGAAACACTGAAGTCTGATCTAAATTATTAAGAACAAGTGTTTTTTTTTTTGCCAGTATAATCTACGTTCCTTTTTTGTCTGTGAAACGGTTAAAAAAAATAGGCAGATTTTTTTAAAGTTACTTTCAATTTAGCTATAAAGCTGCAATCAGTCACACACTGTAAAGCAGTGATCAGGTGTCCCGGTGGCCATTTCCTAATTCACAAAGAAAATAAACTCATTCAAAATGGGATTTTTTGTGGTACTTTTAACATAAATAAGGTGCCACAGGACAAAAAAAACACCTGGAATGTTATTTGGTGTCGATACAAGAGTGTCCCGGCTGACCCCGCTCTCCCCTGCATAAAAACATATATCCATATATCCATTTAACTCTTTAAATGCTTTATGTGTGCTGCCTGAGTCGTGTGTGCAGGTTCATCTGAACTCAGCTGGTCGAGGCCGATGGCCGCCCACCCAGAGCCGGTTCTGCCCGAGGTTTCTACCCGTTAAAGAGGAGTCTCTAAATGACAGAGTCTATATGAAAATCATCTCAGGGTAGCTTCTGTTATGATTTGATGCTATATGAAAATAAAATGAACTGCAGTGTATGTGATGCTGTTTGACGTGTAATTCTCTTCTTCGTCCACAGGGTGGAGCAGTCAGCCTGGGTCTGAGGCCTGATTGGCTGAGAGGGCTATGAAAAGAAAAAACACAGCATCCTTCATTCACATTTTATAATTTAATGTTCAAAAAAACGTCTTTATCACGTTTTATTACATTGCGTCTGGTGTATGTGAGCCGAACGGCGGATAAAGCGGTCCTCCGTGGCAGTGAATATCTGTCTGCACCTTATTTCTATTGTCTTGTGAGTTTATTCGTGTCTCTAATTGTTTTGCTGAGAAATCTGCATCATGTCAAAACCGTCTCTGCGCTCGTTTTGGCTTCACCCGTACATTCACGTGTCGTGCTTTCACTGTCTTTTCTTGTTTTAATCGTCGCTTTTCACTTGCTGTAACCCGTGCGCTTCGTCCTCCGGAGCTTTGAGCGCGCCGCTGCTCTCCATCTTCCCTCTGCCGCTGAGGAAGCGATGAGCCAGAAAAACCACGAACACGATAAAACACACTGTGCACACTATGATCCCCACCAGACCCCCCGCTGTCACCCCTGAGGAGGGCTGCCTTGTCGGATCTGGATCAGGGTAAGTCACGGCTGATGCTGCTGATGTTGCTGATGTGGGGATGCTCGGAGTCGTGCCCGCTCCGGAGCCCTCCATCCCTCCGTCTGTGTCCGTGTCGTCCTCGTTTTTTACGCACCTGTATTCTCCAACTAGCGTATATCCCGCAGAGCATGAGCACACATATCCGCCGAATGAGTTTCTGCAGTTTTGGTCGCAGTAAAAGAACGAGCACTCGTCCATGTCTATGCAGACCGTGTGGTCCTTCCTCTCCTCCGCTATGTACCCATCAGGGCAGTAGCACTGGAACTTATCGTTCGGGTCGCACTCGGCGGGGCATTCCTCCTTCCCGCAGTGGAGTTTACATTTATAGGGCGTCTTCGGGTCCTCTTTATATCCATCATAACAGGAGCACTTGTAGCTCCCGGGAGTGTTTGCGCAATTGTGCTCGCATGGAGCGGACACGCACTCGTCCACGTCGACGCACAGCCCGCCGCTCATCCTGTATCCATCCTTACAGACGCACTGAAATCCACCGACGTTGTTGACGCACACGGAGTTGTCCCCCGGACACTGCCGCTCGTCCCTGCAGTCGTTGAAGTCCACGCACGACCTGCCGTCCTCTGCTAGCTTAAAGCCGTGGTCGCACATGCACGCGTAGGCGTTCCCGTTTTTGTAGCAGGCGTGCGCGCAGCGCAGCGGCAGGCACGGGTCGTCTGGAGTCACTTCGCAGGTGACTTTGTTTGCGGGGTTGACGGCTTGGCCCGGCGGGCAGTAGCAAGACGGCACGTGTTTGGGGTCCACAGCGCATTTGTACTCGCACCCGCCTTCGTGGATCTCGCAGCTCCAGGGCGCCTGCAGCCACTGCTCGGAGAAGCACACGTATTTAGTCTCGGCTGGCATCCGGACAGCGGTGCTCCCGGGAGGTAGGGACAGCACATCCTCGCCCACGAACCCCATGGGGGTCCTGTAGGTGACAGACTCGCCCTGCGCAACCGCTAGACCCTTGCACGGATTAGTGAAGCTATGCTCGCAGAGAAACCCGGCCGCGTGTTCGCCGCACGGCTCCTGGATCCATTTAAAGTCGTCCTCTTGGGAAACTGAGACGCAGTGATGAGAAGAACAGCTGCTGTCGAAGCTCGGCGCCCAGTTGAAGAAGTCGCTCTCAGTGTCTTTGGTCACCCACTGGAAGCCTCTCAGCTCGGCAGCAGCGTCCGGACAACCGGTCGTCAGATGTAAACCGATCCAGAACCGGCCCGTCAAGTTCCCCAGCAAGATATTCAGAATATCATGGGATACAGACGACCGCACTGTCATTAAGTGGCCGTCTAGGTCTCCGCATAGGTCACGCGCGGTTGTGAAATCGCTGGGATCTCGGAACACAGTGAAACACTGGGTCCCGATGCAGTACCCGCTATCCGGCTCTATCCCACCGACTCTTCCCACCAGGAGAGTCAACGCGAACACAAAGAGCCCCGTAACATCCTTCATGATTGAACTTCGGTTGTGTCCGTTCAAGTTCTTGCGCGTTGCAGCAATCGATGACCTTGTTTGTTTGAGAAAATATTTTGCTGGCATTTATAACCCCCCAACTCCATGTTGGCCCGACGGAGGAAGGAAGTCGCTGATAATCAGCCCGCTACGCTGCTCACTGTTTCTGCAGAAACTTTCTCCTCTGCGCGGCGGACCACATCCCCAAATTACGCACGTACGCAACGAAGAGACGCGCGCACGCAAGGGGTGGGCGGTTTATGTGGGGCATCTACCCAACTCTCCAGCCCCTCCCAACTCCACTCTTCACTAAGTGTGGACCAGTTGTTCAGTCTCGTGGTTTTTGTTGAGGTTAAAAGTAGGTGACGTAGTTCCACTTTTTCCAACACAACTGACTTGTTTTAGACGTTTTCTGGACAAAAACATCATTATATCTCAAAACAAGACAGAATAAGGAAGGGGTTAAAACAATGAACATGTTAAAATATGATGATTTTCATATGAGGCTAAAGGTCAGCAGTTAAATGCAGAAATTGATTAAAAATATGTTGTTTTTTTTTTTTGGGGGGGGGGGGATAAAAATGTATGTAATAAGGAAAAAGAGGAAACAGTGACAATGCAAAGGAAGGATTTTTTAAGAGTTCACAAGTTTTTCTATTCTTCTCCTCAAAGGAAATCTGCCTTCAAATGCATGAAAATAAACCAAACATTGCACACAGGACCAGTCTTCTGCCAAATCTGTCAGTCGGCTTTGTAGACTAATAGTCCTGATGGTGACGCTACAGCACACGTCTAAAGCTTAAAACTTAGAAAACTTATAACAAATCAGCTGTACGTGCTACTAACGTACTTACTACACCACAATGTACCCACATCACTAGTGAAACTGTTAAACCAGTCTTCTCCCACATTTTTTGCTCAATTGTCACCAAACTTGCTGCGCTACATCTTCAGACTGTCTCCCACAAACCAACCAGCCAGATTTCTGAATGATTAAAAATTGAGCCCACGGTGCATCAAAAGGTTTTGGTGTAAACGGTACTGTACACAGCTACTGCAACGGCTCTCTAGATAAAGCTCCAGTGTTCATGAAATTATATATATAAATGGAAGGATAGACAAGCTTCTTTAGTCTTCATCACTTTATTTATCATTCAACAGTGACATATTCACCAACACATAAACCAAACACTGCATCATGTGAAAGCTTAAAATGAGCCTGACGTATAGTGGCTGCTGGGTGTATTAGAACGAGGTACAAATGTGTGTTTTTCTATACGTAGCAGCACAGTTTTACATTCCTGTTTAGTTGATCTGCGGCACAGCGCCTGTGGCTCCACCAGCAGTCTGTTATACATTGACGTTAACAACATTCAACATGCGAATGTCAGTGGCAGCAATGTCCAGCCACTACAGCATTATCAGCGAATATCAGTTCTACTGCTACTGCTCTGATGCACATAACCCAGCTGACCTGTAACTGTTTCATCTATAAGTATTAGCAGTGCATTATTGTAGTTTTAGAATGAATTGGGTTCCCATATCAGGACCTGCAGCATCACAGCTGGAATACAATGTTTGCGAGTTATGCACCCGGACATGCCGATATTTTAAGTTTACAAATAAACAAAACATTGGACGCTTCAGAATCGCTTTGGATGATCTCATCGCGTACATGCATGTGAAAATATTCTGTAACTCCTGAATACTCACATCAGAAACAGTTCCTATAGCAACCAAAACATGTTAAAACAACTAGTGGCCAACTTCAGCCTTGACACCAGAGACAGTATCAGTGTCCAATGTCATGGATCCAAACGTAAAACCATGTAACATATAACAGCAGATGTCAGTCACAGTGAGTGTAACACACAAAAACACCAGCAAATAATGTGCATTTGACTAAAGACAACTGGCTCCTTTTATCAATACTAAAAGTTTAAAGTGATATTTTACCAAAAGTGAAGTAGGTCTCAAATACAATATACCGTATATTAAAACCAATATGTGGAATGTTGCATTGCGAAACGCAAAAACATGAAACTTGTGGTATGCAAAATGAGGATGACAAGCCAAGGCTCATTTTGTTGACCTTTTTACGATGAAGACCTTCCAGTGTAATTAGACAGAAACACAGTGGTATTAAATATAAAGCTGCTTCTATTAAGAGAAGATCTTGTTTTTAAACACTGATCAAAAGGTTTATATTGCTGGATTTGTAAAGCTTTCAGGAAAATTAAAAAAGTGACCATACTAACTTTTTAGTACCATTACTAGTAGACTTCTTCCTGTGTAACAGTCTCTTATAACTAATTAAAAAGGAAATGTTTTCATTTTTGTAATTCTACAACATTAAAAAAGTTTAAAAGCATAAGTCAAATTAACAATAATTTCATATAGAAATCTTTTATACATTCAGGCAGCAGGAACAACATCTATGACTTTACACCAGGGATACTCGGCTTGCTTTGGCACATTAATAATATTAACATTAACCGGCCCATAACTCATCTTTCATTGAAATTTCCTTTATTTTCAAATGAGCTGACTTATTAATTTATCTTATTAAACTAAATTAACTTGGCACAAGGATTGACACTAGACCAGTATGTATGGAAGCCTATTCCTGCCTCTGTGATTAAAAAAACAAACAAAAAAAACCCTGTAAGTCATTAAAAGACTTTATATCTCAAAATCATGACATTTCAGGTAGTGAGTCAAAAATATTAAGAGGGTTTCTCATTATTTTGAGCTAGTTTCTCATTATAATAACTTAGAGGATCTTTTCTTTTAATCACAGTGGCGGATATATAGGTGATAAATAATTGGTAAATAATTTTCCATTACTCAGAGTACTTGAACAATAATGATAATAACTTGATCCTTGAATGGATACAGGTGTCTGCTAACAATAAAGCCCAAACCAAATGTCCTCACAGTGGATCTTATTCAGTTAGGAAAAGCTTTTGTCTTGTTTTTGTTGATTTGGAACAATGTAAGAACTATAAAAGAAACTGTCCCAGCCGTCCCGCAGAGAGTAGGCAGATTATGGACTTGTGCTTTCTACCAATAAACTATTAGACAGCTATCACAAGCATCCACTGAGCTTTCCAACAATATGTAATTTCAACAGTCTCACGGCAGTTCATGAAATAGTCATAAAATTTAATATCTTTGATATATCTACGCAGACATGAATCTCCCTTTTTTTTCATAACGCTCACCACGACATTCAACAACGCATTTTTTGTGCGTTTTCCTATGAATGTTCAGCGACGTGTCAATTACTGCTCCTGCCTTTTTTAAAATAAAAAAAACTATTTAGTTAGCTTTAGGAATAAATTGACATCATTAGGTTTAGGCAACAAACTACTTTGGCAGCAGTTTGGGTTAAAATGACTCTGGAAGTGCTGTAAGTTATGTACAGACTTGTGGTTTCACACGGGACATGAACACCGAACTGTTTTTTTGTACGTGGCATGACTAAAAACAGTATGGTAGAAGCAAAATAACAAAAGAGCCAAAAAGATACTTACACGCTGAATATTTCAAAACTGAATAAAATGTGAGGAATAGTCAGATGGTCTCCACTTTGAGGCTGAAAGTGAAGAGGATGTGGATGAGTATGAGTGTGATGAATGACACAGTTGCTTTCTAACTTGCCAAAAATGCTTTTCCCCAACTGTTCCCCCTGTCCCAACTCTGAGGAATGAAAACAGTGCAATGTGACATGAGAAAAAAGTCAAAGAGCAGCATACTTTCTTATAGGTGCGATTAAAGTATTCATGAGTCGTTTTTAAACTGCTTGTCGAAGGATAACCTCTTATACGTCTCTGTGGTCACCTGCTGCAGGTAGAAAATATCAATGTCTGGATGTTTGAAGGAGGAAAGCTCAAATTTGCCGCAACGCTTTATCGCGTTTCGGATCAGGAAAAACAGCAGCCCTGCGCACAGCGCCATGAACACAGTGATGCCCAGGATGCTGCCGGTCTTGATGTAAGAGGGGACTCCGGCTGGGAGGGCACCGGCCGGCGTGGGGTATGGAGAAGGAGTGGAGCCCGATCCATACTCCTCCTCCTCCTCTTCGCACGTGTACCCGTCGTCATGAAGCTTGAACCCCTGATCGCACAAACACCTGTAACTGCCAAATAAGTTCTCACACTTGTGATCGCACTGCTCGGTCTCACACTCGTTGATGTCGGTGCAGAAGGGCGTGCTGTTGGTGGCATCATGGACGTCCTGAATGTAGCCGTCAGGGCAGAAACATTGGTATCTGTCCTGTTTGTCGTTCTTGATGCACGTCCCCGGACAGTCCCTCTCGGTGCAGATCACCTCACACTTGGTGGGGTCGTGGGCCGACACCTTGAACCCCTTCCGGCACACACACTCGTAAACCCCGTTGAATTTGTCACACTGCATGTGCTCACACTTCTCACAGATTGTAACGTTCACACACACTCCATCCTCCTCCACGAAGCCATCTTTGCAGGTGCACTTGAACCCTCCACCGTGGGTGGTCTCACACTCCCGGCCCTCACCTGTGCACGGGTTCTCCTCGCAGGGGCCGTCGATGCACGTGATGTTGTTGGTATGGAGGGTTTTCCCAGCTGGACACACGCAGGTGTGCGTCCTCGCGGAGCTGCAGTTGTGCTCGCAGCCGCCCTGCAGTACTTCACAGTTCCAGGGAGCTCGAACCCATTTTCTCCAGAAACACACGTGTTTCGAGTCCGGATATTTACCGCCAACCTTTTCCGTTACCGCGATGGTTCCCGGTGGAAACGTTTCCGAGTCATCCACCTCGAAGTACATAGGCGTGGTGTACTTCACCTGCGCGCCGTCGCTCGCCTGCAAGCGGCTGCAGGGCTCTTTCGAATGCGTATTGGCACAGGAATCCGTCCAGGGTGCCGTGGCACAGCTCCCACCGCACCGAGACGTTCCGCCCCGTCGACACGGAGATGGAGGGGCACTTCTGGAGACCCGCAGCAGCTTCCTCTAATGACCTGTTGGCGCTGGGCAGCCCCAACCAGTAACTACCGCTGAGGAGCGGGTTCCTTAATATACTCTCTACGTGCTCAAAGTCGTACATGAACAACTCTCCGCCTGAGTCTTTGCAGCGTTTCTGTGCGCCTGGATAGTCCTCGTTGGGGTCCTGGAAAAGCGCAACACACAGATTGCCGGCGCAATGTCCGCGTTGAGACTGAACAGTTTCCTCCAGCCCGCAGAGAAAAACCACACAAATAAGCAGCGCATGTATTGTAGGAATCATGATGTCGATGTTAGAAAAGCTGCCGGTGGTGGTCTGTGCTGGTGTTCGACGATCTGGAGCTGGTACAGCGACTGGAAGCTGAACATAGTCCCCATTTATAAAAGCCAACTGTATTTTTTTTTTGTCGGACCAGGCGAGGAAGGAAGTTCCGTTCAGGCCAGTAGTTTAAGCCCCGGTCTGATTGCTCAACCCCCCACACGCTGTCCAAAGGCCTTATCTGAACTAGACCGTCCCATCAAAACACACGCACACACACACACGCTCGCGCGCACGGGCACGTGAACTTTTAATAAGAGGGGATGAACAATATCCCATAATCCACTCCCATGAGAGGCTGTTCTCTCTCTGGACGTAGATGTTCTCATGGGAAGAGAAACCTCTGCCAAAAAGTCTAACAATTAATAAAAAAATATATTCCGCACATAATTAGTCATACAATACTCTGTAATGTCCCAATTTGACATTTCATATTTCATATTTAAAAAGTGAAGAAACAGAATCCAAACTTCTAACATCAGAGTTTAGTTGAAGGGGAAAGTAAAGGAAAAAAAGCAGATGAAGAAAATGAAAGTAGTTATTAAAGTTAACATCCCATGGACATTTGGGGGACCCAATTATGTAAAAATACATTTTTCATTATTGCATTATTACATTTTTACAGTTAGGCATACAGATAAAGATTATACATACAATGCATCTGATCAAATTATTAAATGTAATGTTGCCAATTTGAAACTATTCCTAACAGTAACATATACAGTATAAATTTATTTGATTTTGCCGCATCCAGACCAGATACCAGAGACTGGACCATGTTCGTACTGGACCATATATATTTATTTATAACATTAATAATAGATGAAATGATTATGACTGTGTAATGTGGGCGGTCACTCAAAATGACAAACCCACAGTGAGTTTAATCACCCAATCACCATTTCCTCGCACATTTTAAGATCTTTCAGCGTATTGTTTTGGTTTTAGCAACTTACGTGCATGTGAGTCCCCGTGTGCGTGCCCCACTGGCTAGCTAATCACCGCCGCTCTGTGCTGCGTTCATACGCCGCGTTCATACGCCGCGTTCATACGCCGCGTTCATACGCCGGCTACAGCTGATAACGCTAGGCATTTTCGGACCAGATGAACTTTTTCATAGTTCTGACAAACCTCCTTTTATTGCGTCCACACTGCAAGAACTACAGGGACAATTGTAGTTGTTAGAATGCAGTTTTTAGGGACTTTTTAAGACTTTTTATTTTCTCAGCACAAGAGGAACCGAGAGTTACGTACCTGTGCGGTGACTGGTCTAACACATGAGCCAATGCAGCACTGGCATAAACCACCATTTTTAAAAAAAAACAACACAAAACTCATAAAACAGCTCGTAATGAAATAAATGGAAGGAAAAATTGACGAAATGGACAAAATGGTGTGCGAATGGCGCTGGCCTGGGAACGTCACGAGAAAAAAACAGAAAAAAACTATGAGGGTGTGTAGGTGTCCGAGGAGGTCCCCAGTGGGTAGTTCCTCTCAGGGGGCCCCCAGAGCTCTTGTTGCTGGTTGCATGTTGAAGCAAATTTTCATAGTGTCCAAACGGTGGAATTACAATGTTCATGTCCGTCATGTGATGCTATTTGGCCAAAAAGACTTTTTCCCGTACACTTACATTGGGAAAGAGACATCTTTAACTCAGAAGATAATTCTTTTTGAGGTAAATCAGCTTCTCAGTGCGGACACTTGAATAGCCCTTATTTAAATCATTAGCTCCTTAAAATACACCAATAGCTGCATGCAGAGTTATTTTCCTTCCCCCGTTCATGTGAATGAGACCCAGACCGAGGCTGGACTGAAGGCTGGGAGAAAAATCGCTACTGCGTCTGCTCTATGAGCTCAATGGATGCGGAAGATCATCAGATGATCCGGATCCTTTATAACTTGGCAGTCGAGCCATTTTGGCTTCATACGCACAGTTCTCTCAGTACATCCATGCTGTTAGCACCGTTAGCTCTGCCGTCGCCATGTTCAGAGCCATGTGGGGGAATTTAGCACATTTAAAGTACATCTTGTGCAAACTGCCTCACTTGTGGGTAAAGAATGTGGACCAGTTACAATACAATTTAAAATATAGGATGCTTAATAATGGAAACATCTTCTAAGGAAAGACACTGACTCATGGATTCAGACTTCCTTAAGGTACAAGAATAACTGTTGAGGAAGAGACACAATTGTCTAATTTATGGTTAATGTAAATCAGTCATCATCCTTTCACGTTTCAACGTCTTCTCACTGATTAGTATGGCTGGCAGAGGAGGAAGAGAGCTGCCTTCCACTTTCCTCTGGGGAAAGTGACTGGACTGGAAGAGGAAGTAGTAACGAGGGCTGGACAGACTTCCTACAGCCACAGGGTGCAGAAACAAAACGTGAGAAGAAGCACATTACGTAAACCTACATTCTCATACCTTGAGCTGTTGAGTCGTGGTTGAGTGGATCTGAAGGAATGTGATCACATCCAACTGATTCCCACCCAGAGTGACACAGAGTGACTCAGTGGATGTAACGGGAGATGATCCATATGTTTCAGTGCAGCAGAGTATTAAATCATGAGGAAACTCTTATGCAAATAAGCAGCAGCTGTAATCTTTTATTCAGATACCTGAAAACGAACTTATTACTGTGCTTACAGACCTTTATGACACTGTGAGGATATACCCACAAATTCACAGAGGTGGTAGGCTTAATGCTATTTCAGTGCCTCCTTATTTCCTTTCATGAAGGGGTGTGGTGGGATGGAATGGGGTGGAGGGGATGTGACAGAGGCGTACAGGGATGGGAACCCTTTGTTCACGTTGTACAAAAATAATCACTTCAGTGTTTTTATTTGAGTAGTGAACGTTTAATTTTAAGATTCAGATCTTTGCTAAGACGCCTAGCAGTGGGCGCCATGGATTCTGTCCAATACAGTGACACACACTCCTGTGTAACCATAACACAAAGTCAGCCCAGAGAAGGAGGCCAGGCCTGGCGGTCTCCGTAAATATTTTCCCTGATCTATCTTCAATGCCCACACTGAGTTTACCCAGCGGAGCGTCCAAGAGGTGCCTGAAGACTGTTATGTTTCTCCTAAATCAAAGCCTGCTCTTCCCAGTTATCACTTTAACTGTGTTTTGTCAGTAAAACCATGTGATGCAGTTACTTTGACAAGGTCTGGTGTCAGTGCCACTAACAACATCCTCAGTACAGTCTTGTTTTTGATTCGAAATTTGTGACATTGCCTCATACTTCTGTTTAAACTTGTTAAAGCAGCTTTACCTTGACTGACCTATGAAGGCTTTGCTAGTCGAGCTGTCTGACGGACGTGGCAAAAAACCAAAAGGGGCACCAGCGCCAGCAGTGCTCAGAAAGTTTTCTAGCATTTAGGGTAGCCTACATGGCATTGTATCGTGTTTTTTCAATTTTAAGGCCACCCAAGCGGGAACCTAATCACACTTTGTCCGCTGCAAGGACACTTCATTGCATTTTCTCCACTGCAGTCTGACTTAAATGGAATATTACAGAATACTGTATATAGGAAAGTAATATGCATCACCCCTCACATCAGTGCTTATGACAAGATATATAATCTTTCCAGCATGTTCTGGGTCTACTCTTTATCAGATGGACATGCCCAGAAAATCTCTAAAGTGAGGCGTCCAGGAGTCATCCCAATCGGATGCCCAAACCACATCAGCTGGCCCCTTTCGACGGGAAGGAGCAGCGGCTCTACTCCGACCGATATCTGAGCTCCTCACCCTATCTCTAAGGTTGAGCCCAGCTGCTCTACGAAGGAAGCTCACAGGAAGACCCAAAGTTCATGACCATAGGTGAGGTCAGAACATAGATGGACCGGTAAATCAACTTTCCTTCCGCCTCAGCTCCACCTTCGCCATAATGGTCTGGTACAACGAGCAGAACTGATGCCGCTGCACTGAACTACCTCCATCTCCCGCTCCATATTACCCTCACTCATGAACAAGACCCCAAGACACTTGAACTCTCTCGCTCAGGGCAGTAACTTTCTCCCAACCCGGAGAGTGCAATCCACTTTTTTCCAGTAGAGAACCATGGCCTCAGACTCGGAGGTACTGACTCCCAACCGCCTCACACTCGGCTGCAAACTGCCCCAGTAGGTACTCGCTGAAGATTATGGTCTGATGGAGCCGACAGAACCACATCATCTGCAAAGAGCAGAGATGTAATTCTGAGGTCCCCAAACTGGACTCTCTCCTCCCCTGGCTGTGCCTAAGCCATAATTACTTCTTCTATTACCTGCAGCTGCACACGCTAAACCAAACAAATATTATGTGCCTCACTTTTACATCCTCTCCAGAACTAAATCATGATATCAATAATGAATTTGTAACCATCAGATTGTGTATAAAACCTCTGTTCGTTATTAAATTAACTGTACTTTGACCTGCAAATTTGTGCTGTTCGCCAATAGCAGTTGTGTCCACAATGCTGACTTTTAGGGGCCATCCAAAATTAGAGAAGCTATTGTAGCTTATAAGCTGTGCTGGCGCTAACCACTCCGCAAAACAGCAATGGTTTGCAACTACCTTTAACTTAAAGTAACATTTCATTGTCAGTTTCACTGAAGCTGCCAACAACGGTAAGTTACGGCCAAGGACTACAGAGTGAGAGTGTTATCACCAGCTGAAGAGGAAAAGGAGGTTTTTCCATGTCCTGGATGAGGATAAAAGAAAGGAGAGCTGAGGTTAATTTACCCGTGGCCTCACCCACACACACACACACACACACACACACACACACAATACACACAAACCTACATGCACACAATACTATCTGCACGTACAGATGCAGAAGCACGGGGAGGCTTCATGTGTGTGCATGTGGATAAACACATAGACAGACACAAGCGTGACACTTCAGTTTATCATGTACTCTGTGCCACCCACAGCCAGAGGAATTGACTAAGCTCTGTTGCTACGTCATGGGTAGCACCAGTGTTAGACATAGAGCACAAACATGCCCACCCAGATGACCTTTCCGATGCCACACATCCCCTCCAGGGAGGGGCTGGTCTTTATGTAAACACACACACACTCTGCGAGGTTATTCTTATTTTCCTTAAAAATGCTAAAACTTTCCATTAAATGTCCAAAAATTATTTCTGTATTTGGAAAGTCTTTTTACGCTGTTGTTTATTTGAGGTTATAAGAAGACCAATTTTGTTTTTGTGCTTTTTCCCTTTTGTTTAGTGTGTTATACAGTTAATTGTGCATGTAAGAGGCCCAAAGTCAGAAATACTGCTCTTGCCTGAAATGCCTTGATTGAAGTCCTACCAAAAGTTACCAACTAACACATTAGCCTAATACCTGCCTAGCGGCTAGTTTCTGCTAGTTAGAGCAGAGCTGGAGCGGAGTCCAAAGAGTTTGGTTTGGTTGACCAATCGTAGCAGTATGTGGTCAGATCGGTCTCAGTATTTGCAAATGCACACAGAATGATTCACAAGTGTATTTTGTGATTCATATATAAATGACTCTCTCCACAAAAATATGTTTCAGTGCACACAAAAATAGTTATCGCTGTATATAAATGTAAAAACAATCCACATAATAAAATGAGGTTTGCAAATATATTTCTGATGCACACACAAATATATCTTGTTTGAAACAAATGTAGTAGAAATCCACAAATGTATATATTTAGAAGTATCTGCAAATTTCATCAAAAACACATTTAGATGTTGTTTCATGTATATTAAAACTCCTGAACTTGCATTTACAAACTGCTTGTCACATGTCACCTTCACTGCATTGGCAAACTCATCCCCCTCCAACACTGGTGAACATCCAGGGATCAGACATTGAGATGGTGACATCTTATAAATACCTGGGTGTTCACCTGAACAATAAACTGGAGTGGACCACAAACTCCTCTGCACTCCATAAAAAAGGCCAGAGCAGGCTGTATCTGCTCAGGAGACTGAGGTCTTTTGGAGTGCAGGGGACACTACTGAAAACATTTTATGACACTGTTGTTGCATCAGCCATATTTTATGGAGTGGTTTGCTGGGGCAGCAGCATCACAGCTGCAGACAGGAAGAGGCTGGATAAGATTATAAAAAGGGCCAGCTCTGTCCTGGGATGCTCTCTGGACTCAGTGCAGGTGGTGGGAGAGAGGAGGACGACGGCTAAGCTGTCATCCATGATGGAGAAGGACTCCCACCCCATGAGAGACACCATCAGAGCTCTGGAGAGCTCCTTCAGTGACAGGCTGCTACACCCTAAGTGTACGAAGGAGCGTTACAGAAGGTCCTTCCTGCCTGCAGCTGTTAGACTCCACAACCAGCACTGCTCCCAGTAAACCACATAAACATTCACAACAAACTCAACGGACATAAGTGCAATAAGGACTCATATGTACAATTATATCATCTGCTCAAATTATAGGAACTGGACAATTATTTATTGATATGATGGACATATTTCTGGCTTTACTTTTCTATTATGTAAATACTAATTTATTTTATTTGTATTAATACTGTTTTTAAATCTATGCTTCTTGTCTTTTATTGCACTATCCACTTGCTGCTGTAATGTGTGAATTTCCCCACTGTGGGACTAATAAAGGAATATCTTATCTTATCTTATCTTATTTGTTGTGTGGGTTTTCTGAGACTCCCCTGACGTGCACCAGCCCACAAATGCATTTTTTCAACAGGTAACCAATCAGATGTCTCCCTCCTTATCAGCCAATCATATGAGCGTGTCCTCACAAGGGCATAAATGTGCATCAAAAATATTTTTGTGAAGATTTATATATAAATCACAAAATACATTTGTGTGTACATGTGAATATTGAGGCTGATGTGAGCCCATATAACAGAGCTCAGACAGTGTGTCATTTACAGATTGTTGCTTGTTGATGTTAGAAACAATCCCTCAATACACAGGGAAACTGTGTGTGCACAACTATGGCAAGGACAATATTTCAAAGCTGAACCAGGAAGTCGGTTTGGGAACTGACGAATGATGACAATACAGATTTGAGGTCATAATTTCACTGCTTTCCTTTTGTTTTTCAGTTAAAGCAACACGTCCTCATACCTAAATGACAGAATAGATCATTTCCCAGTGATCTTTTAAACATGTTTTTGGTTAATGTGAAACAGTCACGATTAACATTGTGAAATGGAGCTGATTTGGTTGGGTTTAGGAAAAAAATCATGGATTGGGTTATAAGTAGTTGTGTGCGTAACTTAAAATAACTCTGTGACTTAAAATAATGTGTTGACTTTTGGTTTCATACATTTATATGAGGACAGTCATTGTGACGTCACCCACTGGTTTGTGGACTACGGTTTTGAAGGGTTGAGGTTGGCATTTTGGCCGTCGCCATCTTGGTTTTTGCAACAAGAAGTGACACGAGAGGGTGCAATTGAATGCTGAATAAGACAGTTTCAGGCAACCAAAGTGTTACAGTTATCTTTCAAGACTAGACAAGTCCATAGTATGATATGATAAGATGAAACTTTATTCATCCCAAAGGAAATTCTTGTGCCAGTGATTGCTCAAAATTTACAAAAATTACAACACAACACAAGTGTACATAAAAAAGTAAGAAATTCAAAGTACTATTGTGGAAAAAAATACTATTCCCAGCAACAGTGCCTGACTGAATATCAACAGAAAGGAAGATGCTTTGTAAGAAAAAAAATAAGTGAGTAAAGAAAAAAAGACATAAAAACAGAAATAGAAAGTGATATTGTCTACAATGGTAAAAATAATTATATTCCACATGATAACAGTAATATTTCATAAATTGAAGAAGCTAAAAACAGAAAAAGTAGTAGTAGTACTGTATTTAATGGAGAAATGGCTATATTGCACATATACGTTCAGTAATATTGCACAAACTGAACATCTAAAAGCAGAGAAGAAGGTAATACTGTGTATAATGGTGGTACTATATTGCACATGATAAGGTCAGTGATGTGTAAACTGAACAGTTATTTTGTAAATGTAGTATTGCACATATGATAACAAGACATGATATTGCACATGGTATTGACATTTTCAGTCAGTCCAGTACTGACTGTCCTCTCAGCAGAAGGAGGAGGAGTATAAGGTCAGATGGACACAGGGAGGAATGACCTCCTGTGGCCTCCTGTGGTCTCAGTCTATGGTTGAAGGTGCTCTGGTAGGATGCAGGGGATGAGAGCTGCTGTCTCTGATGCTGAGTAGCTTCCTCAGCTTCCTTTTGTCCGACACCTCCACCAAAGACTCCACTTCCTCTCCCAGGACAGAACCTGCTGTCCTGATGAGCTTGTTGAGTCTGTCGGCGTCGGCTACCTTCACCAACGAAACGACCTTCAATCATTAGGTAGCCATGGCCTCAACCATACCCTGTTTCATGGTCTATTTACTCTAGATTGGATTATAATTTACTACATTTTCATGCTGTATTGAAGAAGACTGGAAACTAGCGACTGGTAATAAATCAAGGGAGAAGTCGGCTCATTTTCTCATAGACTTCTATACAGTCAGACTACATTTTGCAACCAGAGGAGTCGCCCCCTGCTGGTTATTAGAACAAATCAAGTTTAAGCTCTTCAGCATTAGCTTCACTTTTCAGACCCTGGAGGTTGCCCACTGGTTACACACGGACACAAACAGTGGAAAGTCCTGTGTTTGTTTGACCTGCACATCCACCCAGCGTCCTCCCAACGAGGCCTTTGTTCCTCTTTATAATACATCAACTTCCTCCTTTCTCCCGCCACCTTACTACGGCCATTAGAGGTCAGACCTAACAACAAATGTAAATATGGGCTGTAATAACCTGCTTGCAGGGACAAACTATGTGGCCAGTGAAGACTGTTTGACTTTGGTGAGCACTATGGAGCTGTTTAGTTATGAATGGGTCCCCATTTAGTTTGTCTCCTGTCACATACATGAAGATGCACATATACAGTATGTGCACAAATAAATCGACCTACTCGGGAGGACGAAAAAATGCTTTAAAATGTCCTGTATATGTCACTTAAGCTTTGAAATCACAGAAATATTCCCCCTCTAGCAACCTAATGTAATCATAACAACACCCACAACGTGGTGGAGCAACGTGATGTTCACAAAGTAATATGTTCAGAATCCTGTTGGAAATACTTTGGCCCTTCTTCAAACCTATCTCAGCTAGTCATGGTTTTAAATTCTGGCAGTCTTGCTTTCCCCCCCCCACCCTTCCTGACCTGCGAGGAACTCGCTGTAGGATATTGTGTTTCACCATCTGAGGCACACAGATAAATATTGGCAGTAAATCATGTCCTGCATTGGGGTACAGGGGGAAAGGTAGATCCACCGCCTCAATGGCAGGAAATGCCCCCTCGGGACCACGGGTCATATCACAAGCCTTAAACAAACAAATGATATTACAACTTTGTCATGTTTACATCTTTGTTTTCATTCCTGCTGGACTCTTTAAACAAAACAGGAAAAAATGTAACTTTACTGATGTTTGTCAAAGAAATTCAGTATCATACTAATAATCAAAATGGTATTACTAGTGCATTGTGGAGCAACAAAACCAAGTATATGGCTGGACCGTGTGTGGTCAGTCTGTGAATTTGTGGCTACCTCTTGGGCACTGCCGAGGTGCCCCTGAGCAAGGCACCAAACCCCCAACTGCTCTGGGCGCTTGTCAGGAGCAGCCCCATCACTCTGACATCTCTCCATTGACGCATGTATATGTACTGTGTGTGAAAAACAGAGTGTAAAACTGAATTTCCCCACTGTGGGACTAATAAAGGAATATCTTTCTTTCTCTTTCTTTCTTAGATTATTAGACAAATAGTCAGTGGTCATGTCTATAATGTTCAGTCCAGTGGAACAGGTCCGGTGAGGACAATAGGGATGCTCTGTTCCACTCAACTGGCCGTTCAAGCAGTGACGTACACTAGCATGCAATGCATTTGATTGGTCCCCGGTTTTGGTTTTCTGCTCGGCATTACAAACAGGAAACAACATGGCGGACTGCTCGTAAACATTTTAATCTTAACAATCCACCAAGATCTACTTCTGAAACCATTTAAAAAGAAAATAGATATGCCACTGCTGAATCAGGTTTCATCTTAGAACTAGATCGCCTCGTTTGACACTTGGTCCAAGTTTCGTGAGCCAGATGCGTCGTGCTGGACGGACTCGTGCATAAAAGACTGTTCCCCGTCTTTTTGTTTTGAAAGAGCAATGGCCAATGAGGACACTCCAACACTTGGCTGACCAGTTGTTTAACTTCATCACTCAGTCACTCAGTGCCAGACTCATTTTAGGGCTGAACCAACAACTATCAAAGAATGTGAACAGTTTTAAGTTATCCAAATACGTCAATGCATTGTGCTGTAAAGACATCTACTGCCAACAGCCAATACCACTTGCTCCTGGAGAGGCAATAATCCCCGACAATCCCGTCTACCCTCAGTCCAGAGAACAAAGAAGCAGATCTGCACTGAAGGCTTGTCAGTAATACATCCACGGCCTTGTGCGTTTTAGTTTGCTCATTGGATTCAATTCAAAGTGGCAGAAATGAGAACATGCTTCGACTTCCTGCTGCAGTAAGTAGCCAGAGCAAATTCAGCCAGTGCAAAGCCCAGTGCCGGGGGTCTGATCTCGGGGTTAAATCAAATAATACACGTTTAAAACTGCAGTACTGTAACTGAAGTACGGAAGTATGGACACACTCTTGATAGTTGTTCCACTCAAGAACTTATTAGTATTTCTTTTTATACGTTTCTGCTGAGCTATTATTCTTTTCACTGGGAGAATTCAATGCATAATTAACCTGCAGTAAGTTCACATGCCGATTCTGACATGCATATGTAATTATATTAATATCTTACTTGTTTTTCACTTCATTCAATTATTTAGACCACACACACACAGTATCCCCTGCTGTCGTCTGGTGTATGGCATCTCTCGCCACTCTCTTTTCATGCCGTGGTTCATCGCTGGAATCCACTGAACTGAACGGGCCTCATCTCACGTAAAGCCAGATTATTCCCAGGTTTTGTTGTTTTTGAGAGAAGCAGAGGACGAGCCACACGGAGGAATGTGTTCTCCCAAAAAGCTCCATAACACAGTCCCATCATCGCCTCCGTCCAACAGGAAATCACTGCGAGACGTCGCAGTTTATTGTCTGTTTTTCTTCATGGCTTTTAAAACAGTGGAGGGGCAGAGGGGTGTGTTCAGGCACAATGTAGATTTATTGGCACATTTCACTGTTCACTCCAATTTCCTGCTATTGTGTTTCTGGCCAAAAGGGAGCAAAAATAAATAGGTGATTGAACACACTGTGCAGCATAAAGAAACACATTACTCAGTGTGAATTATCACCGTTCTGACGCGATGACAGATGTAACAGAGCGCTTCAGATAAAGCTATCTGAGCTGCAGCTAAGACCTCATCTTGGCGTTTCCTGTCCTCCTTACTGAAATGTGAGGATGCACTAATCCAACTTTTTAAGTCTCGGTACCGACAGCATCATCACATCATCCCGGACCCACTTGCTCTTTTGATTTCTCTGCACACTATCTGTAAAAATCTCTGTGATATGGATTGTCATTAATGTGTTGTTACTCTGTGCACGTCTGTGCATCCTCGGAGGGGGATCCCTCATCTGCTGCTCTTCCTGAGGTTTCTTCCATTTTTTTTTCTTTTTTCCCTATTAAAAGTTGTTTTTGGGTGGGGAGTTTTTCCTTATCTGATGTGAGGGTTGTGTAACACCCGTCAAGTTATAATTTGTTAGTGTTGCATGTTGCATGTCCTGTGTTTCTCACTTCCTGTTTTATTTTGTAGTTTTACTTCCCTTTTTAGTTTTGAACACCATTCACCTGGTTCTGATTGTCCTCTCCCCGCCCTGATTGTGTCCACCTGTGTATAGTTAATCACTCCTTTCACTAGTATATAATGTGTGCTTCCCCTTCCTCCTGTGCCAGTTTGTCTCTTCTTGTAAGTGCGTACCCGCGATTATTTCCTAGTGCTCTCGTGTTGATTATTCTGTGTATCGAACCTCTGCTCGTTTTTGTGACTTAGCCTTTTGCCTTCTGATTTGGATTTGGACTGTATATCTGCTCTGCCGTGTACCGACCTGTTTTCGTATTAAAGACGCTGATTTTTGAACTGATCCCTGTCTGGAGTCTTGCGTTTGAGTCCACCTCTGTACTCAGTCCTGACAGGTTGTTTCTGTAGGACAGAGGATGTCGTGTCCTGTACTTGTAAAGCCCCCTGAGGCAAAAATGTGATTTTGGGCTATACAAAAATTGAATTGAATTGATAGCAATACCTGGGCTTTGTATATCGGCCGATACCGATATGCAAAGCCCAGTACGATTCCAGTTAATCAGCTGTATGCCTCACTGTGTGGAAGTGCCTGCGATCATTCTTTTACCTGTAAGGCAACATCAGGTTTGACTTAAACATTACTTTCTTACCTTTGTAAAGCAAAATGTAACAAATAAATACATAGATATGAATTTATTGAATCATTTATTATAAAATAATAAATTGTGCACCAGCAACTTGGTAAAAAAAAAAGTCTTCAAAATTAACAGGAATTACAATTCAAGTAATGGAGCGACAAACTGGGCAAAACTGAAAGAGAAATTAAAATATAATAAATATAATAATAAACTATAGAATGTATATAGTATGTAAACATAGAGCTAAAATTAATAGATTGGCCCTATTATTGCTGATACCTGATCCAGCTATTTGAGTCAGTATTGGCCTGAAATCCGATAAGTCCATCCCTCCTATTTCTGAGTGGAAGACAGTGATATAACATTACTGCGACAGCTTTCTTTATTTTTTTTTTGTTTTAGTTGAGTTGTTTGGAGTTCAAGTGAGTCTATGTAACTTGTGAAAGAAGTAATATCACAATCTTGAATTAATAAGTCATAAAACACACTTACTAATACACTGAGGAGGAACTTGGTCTGGCATGACCATTAGCTTATGATTTCCTTTCAGCTCTATGAAGCATTTTATCACCTTCTAGGTCATTGTTTTGGTTTTAGCAAAAAAAAAGCCAAATAAATGCTAATATCGGCTATTTTGTTTTCAGCATGTTTGCTGCCTTCAAGTGAACAAAACAAAATTATTTGTCATTTGTCATTTGCAGCAGCGGTAATAAAAGTTGTACATTTGCAAGATCCCAATCTTCAATCTTCAGTCTTTATTTTGTTTTTTTCTCCATGTCCCTTGTTGGGCTCCCCATGATGAGGAGATGCACATCAGCCGCTACAGTGGACCCAAGTGCATTGCGCCATACGCCGCCACCCACTGGCCAGCTGTTGTAAGTGTAACACGGATTCTTCAAAACCAAGATGGCCGCTGGATGGAAAGAAACGCTCAGCAGCTCAGGTATACCTTGATAGTAGGAGACCCTACAAGGTAAATACAGTCTGATAACATCTAAGGAGTTGTCAAAAAAGTCCATGTATTTATGTCATGCACGGCTGGCTATATTTCAACAACAATTATTACATTATTACTGCACCTTTGTTGCTCTTGTACCCTTTGTCTGTATGGAGGACAGAATCAACCAAATAAAAAAATAAATAAAAGTCTCAGTAAATAAATACGTCAATAAATGTAATAAATAAATAATATTTAACATGAACATTAATTAATTGATATAATGTGAAATAAATTGATATTTCAGCTTTAATTTGATTTTTGTTTATTTACAGCCCCCTAATTTGCATAATGAGGCAGAAGAAAATAAACAAAAGAATACAGAAATATGATATAATTTTTGCTACATTTGATGATATCTATTTATTGAGTCATGTATTTCATGTCATGTATGTATTTATTTATTTACTTTTGAGTTTGGCAGGCTCCATCGTCCATACATGTGCAGTACCTTTTTCGCTGTAAATCGACTGATTCATGTTATTATAATGCAACTTGTAGTTTTTGTACAATATTCTGACAATATTTTTTTGTTATTTTTAGATATTGAAAACATATACAGTTCCATGGGGGGAAGTTGGGAGTCAAAGAGCAAGGAGGTGAATGAGGAGAAGCTCAAAGCGTTTCAGACAGGCGGTGAAACGAGGTGCTGCAGCACAAACGCTATGTGAACAATGATGCTTTTTTTGAACTTTAACGCATATAAACATGTTCTAGTAGTAAAATACCCACTTGAAAATAACTAAATTTAAATAATGGGTCCTGTTTAAATACACATTTCCTCAGTAGAAAAGGTAAATGCTGTCCACCAGAGTAGACATGTGAAAAACTCCCTTGCAGGACTGCAATAAGCCTGTCTAGTCATTTCATTTAATGCTACTTTTTTGCAGAAAAGTACAAAATCTGCAAACTAATTCTACAAAAACAGGACAGTAGCTCTGCATGTCTTGCGTTGATTCCCAAAAATGCTGATCTTGACAGATTGATTACGAGGAAAATCCATCTCATTGTGTTTGTAGCGGCACAAACACAGCTTCCCATGTGGCTCTTTACAAAGCCCAGTTACACCAGCGTTTCCTCCTCGCTCTTCCCAGTGCCACCTGGAACGCTGCCGCCCGCTGACAGATGAATGCATGAAGGGATGGACGGGAACACCCCTCATCTGTTCTCTCTACTTCTGTGGTAAATAAGACTGCCCCCCCGAGGAAGCAATCTTGGCACGCTGACAGAAATATTGTGAACTTCCTGCAACCTCAGAAACAAGAACAAACAGCCTAGACCCTTGTAAGGTGGCTGTAAGTACCAGTCTCATTCCAACACACACATTTCATTTCATACTTGTCTGCCTGTCTCTACTTTCTGTGCCTTACACTTTCCATGTACTACATGCACCGGTGCACATGCATTTATTTTCTGGCTCTTAACACGCCTTTTGTTCTACATGAGAGCGTAAGGGTCAGTGCACACCTGTGATAACATTTGATTGGTTGATAGTTTTTATGCAGCTGGCTGGAGTAATGGAAGTCTGGGATCAGGAGGATTACAGACCCACAGATAGAAAAGAAAAATATACTCTATTTCCATCAACCGTTGTCCTATTTTTGTATTATGTACTAAAAATGTACGTTTGGCTGAGGTGTATTGATTAAAGTAAAATGTGACAAAGTGCAACAGATTTGTGAAAAAATCATGACATGCATGAAGAATGTGAGTTAAACACACACTGAAGCTTCCGCTGATGAAAAATCAGATCTGTGTGGAGCGATGGAGACCGTAATCTTTGATTCGTGTACGTGGATGTGAATTTTCCTCTTTTTTTTTTTTGTGTGACTCAGCACGACCTTCAACAACATATTTTTCATGTGTTTTCCTGAGAATGTCCAGCAACACAATGCACATGTCAGTTTCCAGTCCAGCATTTTCAAAATAAAACCACTTGTCGAGGAAAAGATTGATGCTGGTTAGGTTTAGGCAACAAAACGACTTACTTAAGTTTAGGATTAGATTGACTAGGTTAGGTTTAGGCAACAAAATTACTTAAGTTAAGGAAAAGATCAACTTGGTTAGGCTTAGGCAACAATCTACTTAGTTAAGTTTAGAAACAGATTGACTTGGTTAGGTTTAGGCAACAAACTACTTAGTTAAGTTTACAAAAAGATTGATTTGGCTAGGCTTAATAATGCAATTAATAAACTTTGACTTGTGGTTTCACATCCATCCATCCCGACCTCCTCTGTACGCTGCGTTCATCACTCTTTATGCTTGCCAGTAAGGAATTCATGTATTTTCCATGACTGTAGGAGGAAGACCAAATTGATATACATATATTTTTTTAATGGGAAATGACCCATCTGCTTGAATTAGTCTCACAATAAGCTCACTGAAATCATAGCTGGAGAACAATAACCTGTGGGGAAGTCAGTGCCTCTGAATTCCAAAGTATTTGCTCTTGGTGGGGTTCAAATGGGAAGGGGCTGTGGTTCCCATCAGTATTCGTTTCCATACCAGTCTGACCTGGTTTCCCCACACACAAAGGCCTCCCCATAACAGCCTTCCTTGTAAAACAACCTTCTCCCTAATGCTCTGACCTACATGTGGCTACAGGGCACACTGGGAAGGCTACATTTCTTTCCCAACAAGTAATATAACTTTGTTCATGGATGAAGTTCGAACAATTATGAGCTGCAAAGACGGAACCTGCTGCATAGAGAGAAGCCCTGTTTGGAAGTGGACACATCTGACATGTTCAGTGAAAAAAATAAACAGCAAAAGCAACATCCGTTATATTGTTTGTTGACATGATCATAGACTGTATATAAGAAGTGGACATAGTCACTGTACGTCATCCATTGGTTTATGGACTCCTGTTTTGAAGCCTTAGGTTTAGTATTTTTGCCGTCGCCATCTTGGTTTTTTGCAACCAGAAGTCACATGTGAAGAGGGGGTGGTGCTAAGTACAACTGAACACTGAATAAGACATTTTTAGGCAACCAAAAAGGTTCTAATTAACTTTCATGAACTGAAAACACACTGTGAAAGACAAAACGTGGACAACTCCCAGACTGGACACCGCCATGGTAGCAGCCTGGTAGCCACGCCCTAAAGCATCCCCTGCTTTATGCTCTATCTGACTCTAAATAAGACCATAATTTACTGAATGAACATACTGTACTGAAGAAGACTTGAAACTAGTGATTGAGACCATAAACTCATGTTTATAATGTCCAATCCGACTTCTTTTTGCAACCAGCCGAGTCACCCCCTGCTGGCTATTAGAAAGAATGCAAATTCAAGGCACGTCACTTTTCAGCCCACTTCATGTAACTTGCCGGTAGCTTATTAGCTAGCAAGCTACCAAATCAACAATAGCGTACCAAAAACAACCTTCAAAGTAAAACTTTTTTTTTTCTTTTGACTGATGTCACCAAAACAGTTACTAGAGACAATGTTGGCCAAATGTTATCTGTGTTCTCCTGTCTCTCGCTCTTTAAGCCTTGATTATAACGATACTCCCAAACGGATGTGCACATGGACACCACAGACAGCACCATCTCGGTGGGCTGCTGTCAGTGCTGTTGCTCCCACATACTCCACTTTCCCATCCACTGTTTATCCCCCAGAGGCGACTTCCCGCCGTGTATCCTCAGCCCCATTTCTGTAGCGTCTTTAAGTGTTTCCGATGGTCCTCCTCCTGTTTTAGGATTTCTTCTTTTAAACATTTCTGTCATTACATCTATCACACTGCAAAGCATCACACATCTAGTGGCATAATAAAAAAATATCATAGCTATCACAAAAAGGCACGATAATTTACTTTTGAATCTTATTTTTGAAACCCAAAGTGTCGGCCATCTAAGCGTCCACCACTAGTGGATGACATTCCAACATGGCAGCTTGCTAGCTACAGATAACAAAACTAAATTTGTTATCTCTGTGATTTTAACAACTTTTTAAAATTCTTTGCAAGGTGTTTTTTTCTAATGTATTTGGACAGTAACAGTGCCAAAACATGCAAGTTTCATGTCCACTTTAAGTTGCAATGCATTGTCTCAAATCACACTTTAAGCAAAAGTGTGGCTCTGTCTTCTTAAATTAAGATTTATGCACTTTTATGTTGGAAGATGTAATGACTACAGGTGGTCAAAAGACAGCATTCACACTATCGGTCTTGTATTTTTAGCGTTAATCATTCTTTGAATTGTTATTACTCCATATTCCTTAAGTTTTTTGGTTGAGTCCTAGCCAACTGCTGCAAACTTTCAGCTACAGAAACCATTTAAATATCAAAATGTTCAGCTCTTAAAGGACATTTGTGCTTGAATCAAGCCTTTTTTTCCACCCATACTTTTTAAAGTATGCTTTTCTCATGTTATTTCATAATGGAACTGAATGGGAGAAATCCTCTTCAGCCTACTCCAATTTGAACTCCTGCGTACTTTCAGCTACAGACTTAATCTAAGCTTTAAACAGGTTACAAGATTTTGAGCTGTTAAACTTACATTCAATATTTTGATATCTTTTAGTTTATGAATCATCACAGTTTTAGTGTTATGCTTTTCTGCAAGATTAAAAATAATAAAAAAAGAAGACCATGATTTATGCTGTATGTGGTGTACATAATATACAGAGTGCAAAATCACATTCCAGTCATGTATGAAAAATAAAGGAATTTCAAAAGATATTTCTTGAATACTCCCCTATCCCATCTCTGACTGCATTTCTTAGTACTACTTAGTACTCTAGTTAGGAAATGTAGTCAATACATGCTTGCAGCACATTAAGTTGATAAAAAAGGATAGGGAAGAAAGTGTATGTAACATGTAGTGGTACTAATTGGCATCATCACAGCATTATAAATATATGAAATCTCTAAAAAAGTTCTTATATTATATGATAATGTTAGTATTAATTAATTTTATAATTCAGGATAACTCAAACTGTATGTGCCTTCACAATGAAGTCAGTTGATCACTGTATATTTTTCATTTTAATTTAATTGTTTTTTGTAAATTTCAATGTACTGTTCACAGTAAATGAGTTAAATACACTGGATGCTACATATGCATAGGCTAAATATGTATTATATTTTCGGGATACGTATTAAAATAATGCATTAAAATTACTATAAGGAAAAAATTATAATAGGAAGCATGTAAGACAGTGTGACTTAAGTGTTATATGTTTTTCTTACTCTGGATTTCTGGCAGTTTGCCTAAAAGGCTGATAAAATGGGTGTAATCTTACATAAACACTCTGCTAAGCTAAAAGTCGTGGCAACAACATTCAGTGGGCAAAATAAAATGGAAATCTTGTGCGACAGATTTGGCTTTGCTGCAGAAAAATGAAGTAAAGCAGAAACACCCCTAATGGACTGATATCACTAGAGGAGAATGGTCAGGTCATATTGGAGGTGGCATGATGTGATTTGGAGCAAACAGGAAACCATTGACCAGAAATATTTGATAATTTAACTTGTGCAGGACTAGTTGATATGGAAGACGGAACCTGATAACATAAAAAATAAATGACGGAATAAATTATTGACTTGATAAATAAATAAATGTCATTAAATGTTGCAAAAACAACATCTACAATAATTTAGCCATTAATTAATTGATACAACATAGTCATAAATATTTCCGTTTTAATTTGCCTTTTTTACTTTTATTTATTTACGTATTTGGTTTTATTATTTTACATTTACTTATTTATTTTTCATTTATTTTATATACATTTTTAAATGGATGTATTTCTTTATTAATGCATTATTTAGATTTATTTATTTAATCATTGAGTCATTTATTTGTTTATTTTACATTTTAGCAGGTTCAATCCTTCACAAGTTGAAGTTTAAGAGGATGAAAATGGTAGAATTACTGAGAATATGAGCAGATACTTCAGAGTTGGATTATACTTATGGATACTTTTTTAGTTTTTTTTTTTTTTTTTAAATTGGATTTATGATATTGTTTTGCTCAGCTGCTTGCCTTTCATTTTTGGACACCCGAGTGTCCGTGAAGGAAGAGTGAAGAACGGAGATTTTTATGCAAAATTAAAAGATGCTGCTGAAGTCTTCCTTTCAGAAATAATCTCTTTCTTTCAGCATAAATATGTCAATAGATAGCTACTAAATAATTGTGGCACGGTGGAGTTTTGGTTAACCAGCGGTGAAGTCTCATTCTCAGCCACATTTTTTCATTGTGTACAACACATCTGAAGGCCACAGCTCTCAGTATCACCCCGAGGCAGCAGCCGTGTTGCTACGACCCATTTATGAACTGCTATATGACTTCTGGTATAACTTCCCAAAAAGAGTCTTTTGTATTTCTAGTCTATGTGCTCTGCTGATTCAAATTATTTTTAGTGCTCTTCACTCTTTTACAAGCCAGATAAGGCTTAAAATTGATCGTGTGGCTGAAATAAGCTGTGGACACAATATTATTGGCTTATTTTCACATTTTTCATAGCTAACATGCTAGCGCACAGTTGCTTATTCACACATCCAGCAGACAGAGAGCAACATTAGCATTCATATGGAGTCTTGTTTCTGGCCTCCTGATGAAGTGCACCTGATTTAACCGTTATTGGGCCAATATAAAGTCAGTAGTAAAGTCAGGCCAGTAAACAGGCGTCATCAGTCGCTGTAAGCACCATACATATGGGTCAATAGGGGCCTGCTACGTTGTGAAAGTAAAAGTGAAACTTAAAAGACGCATTTTAGCATGTTGTAAAACTGAATGAAACATGACATTTTTAACAAACAAAAAGGCTTCTTTAGGTTTAGGCAATAAAACCACAACTTATTTAGGTTTAGGCAATAAAACCACAACTTCTTTTGGGGAGGAAAAACTGGCATGAGCATTTTCAGTGGGGCCCCTTGACCTCTGACCTCCAGATATGTGAATGTAAATGGGTTCTCTGGGTCTCCACCAGTCTCCCCTTTACAGACATGCCCACTTTATGATAATCACAGTCAGTTTGGATCAAGTCATAGTCAAGTCAGCACACTGACACACTGACAGCTGTTGTTGCCTGCTGGGCTGCAGTTTGCATGTTATGAGTTGAGCATGTTTATTATGCTAAATGCACCTGTGAGGATTTCTGGACAATATTTGTCATTGTTTTGTGTTGTGAATTAATTTCTAGTAATAAATATATTCATAAATTTGCATAAAGCAGCATATTTATCCATTCCTATGTTCATACGAGTATTAAATACAAATCTCCCTTTAAGGTACATTTCGAACAGATAAAAAAATGTGCAATTATTTACGATCAATCATAATTAATTATGGACTGATCACGATTAAATATTTTAATTGACTGACAGCCCTACTAAATAAACTCCGGGCAATACAGCGAATACAAAAAATTTATGGACAAGATTTGTGGTTTCCCCAGCATTCATTTGTCTAATCACATGTTAACAATATGTGTTATAAGGTGACACCTTATTTAAATGCAGACCTTCACAACAACTGAACCCCTACATAAGCTTAATCCTCTCTAAATGCTTGGCCTTTGTTTGAATGTGTGCTCCTGGTCTTGGCCCGCTCTCCTGTCTAGTACTGCTTCCTGGCTGAGTTTCCCTCTATTTACGTTCTCATGTCTATCTGAGGGCTACAGGAGACTGAGACGCTGAGGACATCCAAGAGTTTAGTTGCTCAGACAGAGCTCAGTGCACAGAAACTGTCTGGACATATATATAGAGTATGTGCATTGATATATACAGTCAGTTTGAGCAGAGGAAGTGCCAAAGGAGGAAGTTAATCTTATGAATTAAAACTTGCTGATGTACTGATTAGATAAGTTGATGACAGGACCTGTCAGGGATGGATATCTAGTCAAAATATGTTCAGTAACAAGGGCAGAAAATTTGGCAAAATTTGGCAACAAGAGAAACTCCCTACACATGGGATAGTTGAAGAAATATTCTTAAAAAAACCCAACTTCTCTTTTTTTCCACCCTATATATTTATATTTACAGTCTAGTTATATCACGATTAATCGCATGATTGTCCATAGTTACTCGCAAATTATTAGCATTTTATTTATCTGTTCAAAATGTACGTTAAAGGGAGATTTGTCAAGTATTATTCTAAACATTCTAAATTCATTCTACATTCTAAACAGGCAGAGAGACATAACACATTTTGTTAAAAATGTAAATGATGTCTTTGTTTAAATACAGGAAGCAGCTGGATGAAGTTGCTTGTGTTGATGTTGGATCTTTCTTGCATCAAGTCCAACCATTTCCCAAGTCATCAATCTCACATGTTCATTTTTAAGGTCATGTACTCACAGGATTTTGTTGTAAATTGCAAACACAGATGAAAGTAGAAGCATTGCTGTTGGTTTTAGTTCCTGAAAAATATCTTCACAAGACTTAATGTCTTGATCTTAAAATAGAGGAATGGCTCTAGGCAGAAGTTGTCAGTATAGGAAGTCTAATTCTGACTAGTTCATTATTAAACAAATGCATTACAATTGAATAAAGTTGTGGCACTGAAGTGTCCAATTCATCTGTATGTGCAAAACATCAGTTTAAAAACTCCCAGTAACTCGCAAATGTGCTCACTTCCTGTCAGTTCAACACATTCTCACTCCCAACTCATCAAATACCGTTGATTGGTCAGTGCCCAGCGGCATCAGAGACTGAAGCATGAGGTTCCCCTCTTTTGTTATCTTTGGTTGGACCGGGATGGCCTGTCAATATACAGTCTGTTTATGACATGTACATGAATAGTGTCCTTTGAAAATAAACTTTTGTTTTCACAGGAAGTTAGGTTTAGACAACACGACCACTTAGGTAAGGTTAGGAAACGGTTGTAGTTGATGACTCACTGAACTGACTGAACTGAGCGTTATGTTTGTTTGACCCATCCACCATCTCTCACACCAACCTTTAGTGGACTCTCACAATATTAACACTACGTCAGTTTCTCCTACTGTCAAATAACACAGCAGGTGGTTTTACATTGGAATTGGTTGAAAGTCCAGTTCACCTCATACTGTTGCTAAAGGGTGCCTCTGTGCATTGGTTTCCGATGCCGAGGGGCACTGCCCTGTCGGCAGTATCTGATGAGCTGGGAGTGAGACCAGTTGGCCAATAAATAAGGTAGATAACGCAATAGAAAGATCAACTTTGGGAAAGCCATTTGTGAGATACTGTAGCAGTGCTGTTAGATAGTTGCATGATTGAACTTTTCAGTGATTGTGGGCAAAGGTACTGTAATACATTTTGCTTATGAAACGGTGGCCATTTTGGAGGTCCTTTTACCTGAGAAATGTGACATGTCTACTCATGGACCCAGTGTATGAGATTGCTTCCACATGGCAGATCTACTTTTTTCTACATGTGGCTCAGTAGCTCTCTCTCAAAAACATCAACAAGTGATACTAAGTAGAAATGGTACAGTGCAGAAAAAGCAAGGCAGCACATGAATGCACACTGAAACTGTTTTTTACACCTAATCTATTCTGTAAGTATTACGAACCAAGCTTTTGGAACAACTATCCTACAATTAAACTTAAAACCCATAAATTGGGCATAAGGGATGACAAGGTGGGATGAATATTATTGGGAAATCCCAGTGACATAGTTTGTATGGTGAAGAACCTCCATGAGGTCAGATTTGGTTTTGTCTTCTTTTTAAATAGTATTTTTATTCAGAATTTTATTATAAAGCACAAGAATATTGAAAATATTCAATATATACATATTGAAAAACTATAACACACACACACAAAAACAGGTGGATGGCACATTATGACTTTTTTGTTGGCCATAATCAGTGTTGTACTGAGGTGACCCAAAATGGCTGCCATATACCAGAGAATTTGTTGGAATTGTCCATCATGTCATATCGAACTTTGTCCATGTGTAGTATGCCAGTGAGTTCAGTTATCCAGGTCTTAAAATGAGGCAGTGTCTTACTTCCACAGTCTTACTATTATTTTCTTTGCGATTGCCATTCCATACATAACAGTACTTTGCATGGAGACGCTGCTGCTTGATGAGAATGAGAAAACCCAAATATCTCTGGGTCAGGTTCAAACACAGCCATACATTTCGGAATACAATTTAAATATGTCATACCAAAAATTATACACAGATTTGGCTTCTTACTCTGCAATTCGTATCCAGACATTAGCATCAACAGGTATGTAGATGTGGATATCATCAGCATAGCGGTGACAGTGTACGTCTTTGTCAGGAGGGAGACTATGAATAGAAAAATCTAACTCAATCTAAGTTGACGTAGAAGTGGTCAGAAGATGTGTGAAACATTAGTTCTGATTGTGATAGTGCAATGCAATGCAAGGGTTTGTCTTGGTATCCACCTAGTCATACACTAGTGTTGTACTACAGTCATCTGACTGTGGTACAACACTAGTGTATGACTCAGCTGGTTAATCATGACTTCTGTCTGCAGTCCCCACTCAGTTAGAGGAGTCAGTCAACCGCAGACATAGAGTGAAACGGTTGGATGCTGCTCTGCACTACTGATGCTGGTCAGTGAATGCACCAAGGTCAAAAAGCTATTTAACTATGTGCCAAAGGAGTTTCAGTTGAAACCCTACTTTTCCAATAGAGGTGGATTACAGGGACCTTGGCTGCATGTCAACCCCCCCCTCATTTCCTGTCAGCTCAACCCAACACAATGTAATGTCATTTCCAACCGGAGGTACTACTTAGATTTAGATTTAGACTACTTAGGCTTAAATTTTGGAGTAGCTCAACTATTTTTAAACAACAATTACCATCTCATGGTTGTATAGGTCCACCAATGAGTCAAGTTGCAGTTGACATCCATGCCTGTCCAAAATGTCATCATTACATTATTTTATCCTATTAGACATTTGTGTGAAATTGTCATAATCAATATTCATATAAATTCTTGAGTTATGCCCAAAATGATGTTTTGTGAGGTCACACTGACTTTGTCTTTAATCATCAAAATCTAATCAGTTCATCCTTGAGTCCAAGTGGATGTTTGTGCCAAATTTGGAGGAATTTCCTCCCAGTCTTATTGAGATATCGCATTCATGGGAATGGTACGGACAGACGACGGATGGACAGAACCTGAAACCATAATTTTCCAGACCGAGACTTAAAAAAAAAAAACTTTCTTCTTTATTTAGTACAACACAACAGATAATTCAATACAAAAGCGATTCCTTAGTCGTCATTTTTTTAGGTTCACACAAAGTTTATTTTAATGCTTTAAAGGACCAGTGTGTAACTATAGAGAGCTCTAGGGATGATGTATTTTTGTAGGCCAACTAGGAAGTTAGCATCACGCAGGGTTCCCTCAACAAAAAGCCAGTGGAATTTTTTCCATTGGGTTTTGCATTATTGCAGAAAATAACACGTTTATGATACTTGCGTTTTGTTCCGTAAGATATTCATAAGAAATGAAATCCACTTTTATGGTGTTCGATGTGTAAATACAATCGCCAGAAGTAAAAAGCTCACGTTATGCTATAAACGAACTACACCACGGTCGCAGTTATGTGAATATACACAACAAGGCTGTAACGAGTCGGCACGATGACATTTAGTAGCCACTTGCCAAAAGCCACCTTTTGTAAGACAGATAATTGGTTCAAAATTCACAAGTGGGGTATTTATTGATGTATTTTACATCCTAGAGCAAAACGTTAAAATCACTTCAGCTTGTCTTAATGACAGACCTTATTTCAGGTATCTAACTAAAAACCCATTGATGGTTCCACCATGTTGCACCGCCATGTTTCTACAGTAGTCTAAAACTCTTCCTGCTTGGACTGGAATTGATAACATTACTTGCTGCTGTTCTCTCTCTCTTGCTTATGCACCACTCGTATATCCCACGTATACACACTCTATGCACTCTCTTACGACAACTGTCAACAGGGACATTCATGCATTCGTACTGGCCAGCGTGGCAATCCTACACGCTTGGCAGGCGATAGAAGCTGCAATCTGCAACATCACCGCTAGATACCACCAGATTTTACACACTGTTCCTTTAATGAAAATGAAAAATGTAAATTTAATAGGCCTAAATCTGATTTGATCCTGTAGTAATGGGAAACTTCCATGTATGACTCATATACCCCAATCAATTCTGACATCACAGTGAACAGTATGGTAACATTTGTGGTTTCCATGACATTTTATGAGTAGTACTGTCTATTAACGTCATAATCTAAGAGTCATACAGTATAACTCATGGTTATATGGAAATACTTGTTATGATATCATTGCACAATCTCCTTCAGTGTTGCTCCAATGTTGGCCACAAAGTCTAATACATTTAACTGGATCTGCAGTATGTTTGAGCAACTCCCAGATATATTCATAATATATTGCAATTTTTAAACAATATTTAACACAAACCTTGGCCTGAAGAATGACCTGTTATGACGGAGTATAGGGCTACTGTTCTGAAAATCAGAGCTTTTGAACATAAAGTTGAAATATAAAAAAAAAATCTCTGCATTTTTCTCATAATAATGCAACTTTATTTGTCCTGACAGTGATCCTAATGCTCGTAACCTGTGACTGGAAGGTTTATGCATAATATCCTGAGACAAACAAAATATTTCCTCTGGAAATGCAGAACAGTGCAGTTCTTCTTTTCAGTCTCATGCGATCAGCTGGCACCGTCAAATCGGAGTTTTCAGATGTGAGGTCCAAAAATTTCCATCCATGTGCATCGTGTTCTGCCAACGATGTCCTGGACGGTGACTAGTATTTGAATTGGCAGCCATGTCGGCAAACTCTTTACGATAGCAGTTGAAAAAAAGAAGCAATCTGTGAGGAGAAAGTCGTTACTGCCAGGCCTTTGGCGTCATCTCTGACCTGCTGCTTGGCGTGGATCACCGCTTATTGTGTGTCAGCGAACGCTGGTTTTGTCTGAGTGTGGACAGTGAATGTGAGTCATGTGTGAGAGTACATGTGCAATTCATTCTCCAGATATGTTGCATTAAAATGAATAGCAGTGATTTAGCGGGAATTCAATCAGACAGATGATTTGACGTCATGGACTACATCAGTCTTTGGGACGTGCTTCCTTTTTACTCACAGGAATACAAGTCACTCCCACAGTAAAGGACATTATCTCAAGTGCTGTGCCTTTTTTTGTCAGATAATGATCCACTGCAGATGTGAAACAAAAAGCTCATTCTGCCTCAGGGGATTCTGTTGACCTTTGAATGAAGAAATTAATCTGAAATATTTGTGGAGGATCTCCCTTTGGGACTGGGAAACCAGAATGGGACAGTTCAATTCAGTGTCATCAAGTCACATCAACCGTTTTTTCCATATCATGCGTCCGTCATACAGTATATGACCATTGTTGCGTAAGGTCAAACATTTTGGTTGAGGATGATATTGTGCAACAAGTATGAGAACAAAGAAACAGCAAACACACTATACTGGAATTACTAAAGCCAGTTTATTACAATTTGGGTCTTAATTTCATAGTTTTGGACAATATTGGTTATGATGCTATTATAGTAAAGTAGGTGCTGAGATGTGAGAACATGGCAGCATATCAGTCAGATCATCAGACAGGTTGTACACAGCACCCGTCGTCTAAACCACTGTATTTGGAAAGAGTGTGCAACCGAAATGTTGATAATTATCCAGTATTAACACTACTACTAATAATAATTATTATTATTAATATTTGATTTTTTCAAAATAGGAATACTGTCTCTGCATATATAGAAAAAAACAATATTTGTTAGTGACACACTGATAATAGGGCTATAAATTGCTGAAAATATTTAATCGTGGAATCAGTTATCTTTGAATCTTGGAAATCTATTAACAACACAAAACAATGACAAATATTATCCAGAAACCCTCCCAGGTCCTGTATTTAACATAAAAATATATGCTTAAATCATAACATGGCAAACCGCAGCCCAACAGGCAACAACAGCTGTCAGTGTAGAGGTCAGAGGTCAAGGGACCCCTTAGAAAATGACCAAAATTTAGTGTAAATTTAGAGCATTAGTATCGATAGATTCTTTGGGTTTTCTAGTTTCATATGATCCCAGCAACTTCAGTCTAACTTTAAATTGAGCCCACTACGACTTTAAAAATGGCAAGTTGCGTTAATGTGACGAACAAATGAATGGCGTTAAAATTCATTTGCCTGAATGCATCATTATCACAATAACTTTGACAGCCCTAACAGAAAATACATACTGTCTTGTTATTAGGTTTAGAGAACCATAATCCAGAATTATTAACTCACTCTTAAGAGGAGCAAAGTTGAACTAACGACTTCCAGTATTGTTCTCCTAATCAGAGCTGAAACAATTGACATCCCTTGTTAGTTCCATCGACTGCAAACATCCATGGAAACGCACTTCCAGCTTGCCATTACAAATATGCCACCACTCTCAGTGTTCTTTGTATTTTTTGGCATGTCTAGCAAACCCACAGTGTGACCTTTTGAGTATTTTTAGCCCTTCAGGATCCACCTTGTCAGCCGTTGGCTCTCCTAAGTGGCCTTGAACCTTCGGCCAAATGTGTGTGCCAGCTCTTGTTCAATAAAAAGTGACAATAATTTTTCAGTGCTTGTTAGTCAACATATTCAAGGCCTTGGGACAGTTACCTGATTCTCACAATAAGATAGAGTACTTGGATATATTTTTTATTAGCTGATGAATTGAGAGGAAAATGTGTCTTTGTCCACACATCCCCTTTGGCAACCAAGTTGTTTGTGTCACCAGAGGTCATTTAATTGCTGTAGCAACGATATAATAATAAAATACGCCACTGATACGCCAAGCCATAAATCCAGTACGACAGTAGCTCGCTGCAGTGCCAGTTGGGTTCTGTTCCATAGACACTCCTGTGCTAGCGGGGTGATTTAGTTTGTCCTACAACCAGAGGCCATTGTTGCTGAAATCACATAGACGTCAAACTTTGGCTGTTTTTTTCAGGTTTCTTTGTGCTCTAGAATGTATTTACAACAAGGCAAACCACAAAAAGAGCCATCATTGCAAAAGAAAACACTCACATTTGCTTAGCGGAGCAAACAGCAGTGAGTGCTATGTTGATTTACACACATATAACTGCAGAGTTTGGTTTGGAACAATGAGTCTTTTTAGAAAAGTTCCCAGAACACCACAGCTTTGGAAAGGACTCTGCTTGGTCTGATTCCCAGTATAACCATCCATAAAGAGCCAAGTCAGAGGACCCATTTAAGAAATTATTTGAAAATCTTGTTCAAAACCGCATCCCATTAGCATGAGTCAGCCATGAATTAAAGATGAATAGAAGCTTTTTCATTCGCTTGTTCATTTCTTGGGTTGAAATGATGTATATTTAGTAAATTAGTTTTCCCTCTGAGACCCACAATAGACCTTTACTGTCCTTTTCAGGGGGGTACAGGGGGTCTTCAGCGGAGATATCAGGTCAGCAGTAGATATCACACAGAAGTGGTGTACATTATCTGAAAGCTGGGACGATTAATTTGAGCTGCATCTCAGTGTATCAGGATTTAAAACATGCGATGGTCATTCCCATGTTCACTTATGTCTCATGTTGTTGCAGCAATTTTTGGGTTGATATCATTTGTTACACAGATTATAGTTATGTTTATAATTTGAACCATTTCTTACCTCTTGAAAATAAATAAAAATGATCAATAATCCCTCCAAAATGCCACTTTAAGACACCAAGGTCTTGAGGAACATTATATGCTGTGATTTGATATCAAAAACTTTGATATTTGGAGATTTCTGCAAGAATAACATTTTTCAGCAATTGGATGGTAGGCACTTCTGTAGTATAAGCTACTTATAATCCCCCTTATTGTCAGTCTAGCTAGGAAAGCCATCCATCCTCTGAATGCTCCAGGTCTCTAGTTTGTGTCTGTAAAGTTTCATGAGGCAGTGATTATCCTAGAGGTCACCACAGGTCTTTTTATACTGTGAGGTCAAATACTGTGCTACTATGGAGACAAATATCATCACACATGAATACAGTTGGGTTCGTTGGATCCTCAAGAGTCTCAGTTCTACAGTGATACCTAATTTATTTATTTTTGGACCCCAGTGTGCAGAAATATTTATACTGCATTCAAAAAACACACGTGATTATCATTTTCATTCACTTATCTTGGATCAGAGCTCAAGGGACCCTGTGAATATCGCCATGCTAGTTTTTCCTCACCAAAAATTTGCCCAACTTTCTAGCATTATTTAGGTTTCTTCCCAACAATGTAGCATAACATAGTTGGTACCAATGGATTCCTTAGGTTGTTTTCACACTAGTTTCACATCAGTATCTTCCCTCCACGTTGAAAACTGATGACTAGCTGCGACAGACTCTGACAGACAGAATAGTGTCTGGGTCCGCCGGCGGACCAACTATAGCAAAACATCAACAATCAAAAAAGCAATTATGTCTGGCTTGGTGCAGTGATGCTCCGTACTGAATCTGGTGATGATTGCTCAAAACTTGTAGGACCAGTGCAAAATATCAGATTTGGATCAAATTAAAATGGCGGAAAATTGGTCAAGATGCAAATGGGTGTGGCTTATAAAGATTCATCTGGACCCATAAAATCCATGGAAAAAATTTTAATTTTGTTTTGGGGATGTACAGTTCAAAGTTTACAGGCCAAAACATAAAATCCATAGTTATAGTGCATAAAGACATAAAGAGATCCTTTGCTTTGTATATAGACAGTGTGCTACATCTACATGCATTGAGACCGGCTAGTGACTTGTCCTTGAGCTGACCAACTCATGACACGAAGAGAACAGCGTGAAGGAGGACGGGACCATTTTGCTAACTGGTTTATTTCAGGCAACAGCAGTCAAGTGCAGGATGTCAAAAGTTCATGGAGACAACTTAACCCTAATATGCCCTTGGAGTGTGGCCAGAGCAGAGTCCTGATGGAGATATGGATTAAAAATAACTAATACATAGCTAAATAACTTGGGGGCAGCAGTAGCTCAGTCTGTAGGGAGTTGGCTTGGGAATCGGAGGGTCACCAGTTCAAGTCCCAACATGGACCAAGAACTGAGTGTGAACTGGTAGCTGGAGAGGTGCCAGTTTACCCTTTGTTTGCCCCTGAGCAAGGCACCAAACCCCCAACTGTTCGGGGCGCTTGTCAGGAGCAGCCCACTCACTCTGACATCTCTCCATTAATACTGGTCTATAGGTCCTGTTTGTACATCTATGTATTTCAGGTCTGCATGTACTGTGTGAAAAAACTAACAGAGTGTAAAAATTGAATTTCCCCTCGTGGGACTAATAAAGGTTGTTGTTGTTGTTGTTCTTCTTCTAAACAAATTTCCCTGTATTTATTTGTAATGATTAATTGGAGTTCTAGTATGACATTATCTACAATGCTGCACTTTCAGCGATACCAAGAAAATTCAATATCAAAGACAGTCTGAAACTAACCTCAATTGTCCCTAACGAACACAACGACTGTCGTCCACTGGTAACACACATGATGCCTAACGACTGTTGTCGTTGGCCCCATTGAATCCTTAACGACTGTCGTTCACTAGTGGGACTCACACTGAAACTCCACTAACGAACTATTGTCTTAGGAGAATAAGGGGTGGACACTTCCACAGAGGTTAAAAACCTGGGTATTACTCCACTGTTTGTCAGACTAGTGGGGACTAGTCAGACTGCAGCGTTCGAACTGATGAAGCCACTTGGATAAGGGGCGAAACGTCTTCAGGGACAAATCTAAGTCCAGTTCCCTTCGATTCAACTTTTGCCAGAATGAATATGACCTGGATGAATGAGAACCTTCACAGACTAGGAGCATGACATTAGCAGAAGCTGAGGTCTGTTGTACTTTCATGAGATCTGGAGGACGAAAAGAAAAGAACAAGTCAGAAGGTCTGCTATGTTGCTGTAAACACCCTTTTCATATTCTCCTCATCCTCTCCTGATTTTTCGACTTTCCGCAGGATGTTGTTCCCTGTTTCCATGGGTGACCTGCCAAATTAATCAGATTCAATAATAGTGGAACTCTTCAGCATTACTCACCATTCAGCCTCACCAGATTCGAAACATATGGGGAGCCAGTCACAGTGTTCATGGTTCATTTTCTGGGGTGTGGGCGTCCAATATGAGGCCAGACCAATGGAGGTTTTTCAGAAACAGCATAACAATAGACACTACACTGTAAATGTGCCAAAGTCGTCACTGGCTTCTAGTCCACGGTTATGCAACATGCAGAGTATAACTCCATCCAGAGGACAGTTTGAGAGGTTTTTTTACCTTCAGTTACCTGGCTTATTTTATTCGCTCATATAAAATGTGTAAAACAACATGACATTTTTGGACTCCGGCCTTGAATGTGCTGCATAATTCAGGCAGAGACGGAGCAGGCATGCCTTGAAATCCAGCCTCAGGGTCGGAGTTTTACTGAAGTTGTTTTTGGGTAATTTTTTAAATACCTCTCAATGCTTAGTGTGCTCAAATGTTTAAAGCTGCAGTAGGCAGCATATTTTTGGCATCTTTGGGCAAAAATTCACAATAACCTTTCAGCATATTGTAAGATAAGTGTTCTGAGAGACAACTAGACTTCTGCACCTCCTCATGGCTGTTTTCAGGCTTTAATAATCTAGCCCGTGATGGGAGGCTTCGGCCAATCACAGGTCATTTCAGAGAGAGTTTCTGTTGGCTCTTTATTACAGAGGCAGCTGTCAATCACTTGAGAGGTCTGATCAAATGGTTAAACTAAGCAGCGCTGATCAAATAAGAATCAATATTCTGTTATTCTAATGTGTATTTTTCAAATACAAGATTGTCAGAAACATCTTATAGTTATTGTTTGGCTGTAAAACAAGAAAGTTTGCTCCACCTGGTGGGCGGTGCTTGGTATTTCCCCAACTGGTCTCATCATGGCCGCCGGGTCACAAACTTTCTCATTTTACAGCTAAACAGTAACTACAAGATGTTTCTGAAAACATTTGAGGAGAGAAATAGGCATCACAGTAACAGAGTATTGATTCATATTTGATCAGAGCTGCCTAGTTTGATCGTAGTTTGTGAGTGACTGACAGCTGCTCAGAGACGGCAAGGCTCCAGCTCGGCTCTGATTGGTTGTTTTCCTCAGGCTGGTGAAATCCTGCAGGTGCCATTAGGAGCACTGGAGGACACAGAGGCACATGATTTTAAATACTGTATATATACCGTATATTTTTGCTCCAGTCTGCCTACTGCTCCTTTAATAGTAACAAGATCGGGTGAGTTGCTTCTACATTCATTTGTACTGAGTAAATAAAACTGGATCAGTCGGGTCTCAAATGTTCTCATTTTACTAATAACAGCACTAGAGTGCTCAGGACGCTTATTTCTGTTCGAACCAGACCTGCATTTGCCAGGCCTTCTGTTTTTAATATCAGAACCCGACCCAAGCCTGATGCCATTAATGTTATAATGAGGTGCAATTGTGACTATGGTTACAGCTTGTATACCAGACTACACACACAGGAACGTCAAAAGACATTGTTTTATGTAGATTGTTTTAACACACACAGTCACCTGCGCAGGTTATCAGCAGTTATAAATGATAAAATCTGACGATTGTCAAGTCTTATCTTCAGCTTGAACTAACAGCTGTCTTGAACTGTTACTGAACTTGTAAGTTGTTAACTGAACTTTGTACGTAATCCAACCGTTGTGGTTTATTTGGAGTTGTCATGGAGGAAGAGGGGCTGCACGGTGATGCAGTGGTTCGCACCTCACCTCACAGCAAGAGGGTCTCAGGTTCAAACTCGACTTTGGGCCATTCTGTGTGGAGTTTGCATGTTCTACCTGTGTTAGCGTGGGTTTTCGTGGGTTTTCTCCAGGTTCTCCGGCTTCCTCCCACAGTCCAAAGACATGCAGGGTAATTGTTGAGGTGAATGGTTGCCTGTCTCTATGTGTCAGCCATGCTACTGACCTGTCCAGGGTATACTCCACACTCATCTAGTGTCAGCTGGGATTGGATCCAGCCTCCCCATGACCCTGACTAGGATAAAGGGTTATGGATAAAGAATGGAGGAAGAGGATATCACCCACTGTGGATGGCTTCAGCGCTGTCCTCCTCTGGTCGATTGTTCTCCCAGTAACACTTTAGCTCCATGAGCTGCTGCGAGTGGGAACTGCTAGGATGCCCTGAGTAGGTAGGCTACAGATACCATCAATTTCCTTCATGGTTTTCAGTAGTTGTAAACTTCCTCACTGACCAATCCATTAACTCCGTCCTCGCTGAGCTGGCTGTACTGTAACTGTATGTGCTGCATTCATGAGTCATCACGTAAATAACACCAGGAGCACTGAACAAGAAACTCAGACAGTAGATCCTTCATTTTTATGTATTTTTACATTACATATTCACTTAAGGTAGACCGAACCTGACCTGAACCCAAACGTCATTTGTAAATATCTTTCTGAACCTGGCCAAAACCATCAGGTCCCGTCAGGCTTGGGTTGGGTATCCACACAGTACACTAAAATATTTTTCTCAAAACATTTTATGTAAGAAATAGCCATTACAGTAACAGACTGTTGATTCATATTTGATTCCTAGTTTAATGATTTGAGTGGCATCCACGAGTGATTGACAGCTGCTCAGAGATGGCAAGGCTCCAGCTTGGCTCTGATTGGTCCTTTTCCTCCTGTCTGTGAAATCCTGCAGATGCCATTAAGAGCACCGGAGGACACAGAGGAGCATGATTTGCATGCACTACTGTCAGGATATAGTGACTGTTTAATGAAAATAACTGTTTTTAATCATATTTGCTGACATTGTGACATTATATATCTGGAATGAAATGATCTAAACTACTTATAAAATGTTGGTTAGGAAAACGACCCATAATTAAACAAATCATGTCTAATCTCTTGCACCACTAATCTCCATCCTTGGCCTGCTATCAGTGCATTCTCTAGAGTCAGTCACAGAATGATAAGTAATCCTCAACCAAAGCTTATAATCACTGTGAGCATTCCTTCATTTTGACTCTGCCTCTACGCACAGAAATGATTTTTCAGTAACTTGTCCAGCCTACAGAACGTTATGATCCCGCTGGTGGTTGTATTCTCCCTGTTTCACCGGAATAGTATGTAATTAATGATGCTCTGTTCCTTTTAACAGCTAGGAAACAGGATGAACATGCAAGATTACATTATAAATTTCAGTACCTTGCTCAAGGTCACTTTGACATGGAGGACCCGGGTAGTGTTTTTGCTTATCTGAATTTTATTTTATAATTTTTTCAATTTGATTTGATCATTTATTAGAAACTGACAAAACTATAGTATACTATACTATATACTATATATCTATATCTATATCTATACTATATAGATCTTAGAAACACCATCATTGTATTAGGGCTGTCAGAGATAATGCGATAAAAACATGTTAATGCAAAGTTGTTTAAATGCCGTTAGTTTCTTTAATATAGATTTAGATAGTTTAGCTACTGGCATCATTTGATACTAGAAAACCTAAGGAATCCACTGGTACCAACCATGTCATTCTAGCTTGTCACAAAGGAGGTTAATTAACGCTCCAAACACGCTAAATTTTGGTGAGTAAAAACTGTCAAAGAGGTCCTTGACCTCTGACCTCCAGATATGTGAATGTAAATGGGTTCTCTGGGTACCCAGGAGTCCCCCCTTTACAGACAAGCCCACTTTATGATAATCACATGCAGTTTGGATCTAGTCATAGTCAAGTCAGCACTCTGACACACTGACAGCAGTTTGCCATGTTATGATTTGAGCATATTTTTTATGCTAAATGCAGAACCTGTGAAGGTTTCTGGACAATATTTGCAGCATATTTGTCGTCTCCCATGTTGATAAGCATATTAAATACTTGACACATCTCCCTTTGAGGTACACTTTGAACAGATAAAATATGTGCAATTAATTTGTGATTAATCATGATAAACTATGGAACATCATGGGATTAATTGCAATTAAATATTTAATCAATTGGCAGCCCTAATGAAAATAATTTGATACCTCAACAGATACAGCTGTCTGCTAACAATGTATAAAGTTTTTTTTGAGCCCAACAAACGTGAAAGGCACAATTTTGTTAAATGTACAAGGAGTGCATTTTACCAAAATTCTGCCTCCCCGGGACGGTTGGGATACCTTGTCTGGGATTGAAAATAATAATAATAAATAAATAAATGAAATCCTTAAAAAAATTGCAGTCTAAATTTGAACACCTTATATTTAAAGTGCCACATGATCACACATTTCTTTGAGAGCAAGAAAACATTTGTTAAATTATTATATTTCCATAAATTACTGAGATACAGAATTTATCAAAAAGAGGTTTGTGACTGGCTGCCACTTTAGTAAACATATACTCAGTGGGTCTTATTCAGTTAGGGAAAGCCTTTGTCCTGTTTTGGCTGCTTTTTCTTGATTTGATGCCTAGAGGTCGCTGTTGTGTTCTTTTATACCTTCTTTCGGTGATCTACCATGTGGATAGATGATAAAACCTACTAGAGGGTGTAGTTGGCCCCTATTTCCCCCCTTAATGGGCTTACAGTGACTGATAATGCCTATTTAATTAACAGTTATTGGCTATAGAGTATAATATCACCCTATCACTCTGGTTGGATGTGAGGACCAACCAGAACTAGACATTAAAAGTAAAGGCAAAAACAATGAAGTGTAACAAAAAGCAGCAGATGCTCAGTTGTCATGGAGATAGAAATAATAAACTGAAAATGATGTGTTTCTGTTCAGATCTACATTGTATTATCACCTGGTTCCTCACAAGTCACGACCGAAACAACAAGAATTACGCATGAGTACAGAGCGAGTATGCACACTCAGACTGGCTAAACCCTGCTGTGTTGTGTGCTGGCTGGTATTTCCTTAGTAATCTTCCAGCTGTTTTCTTTGGTGGGATCAGTCACCCGTCTGTCTGTCTTAGACTGGGGGAATATCTTCCTCTAAAAGGAGAATCCCATGCATGTTGTCCCAAAAAGACATTTTTCTGATTGAAAAATTGGTGTTGCAGGTTCTAATATTACCTTTTTGGATCACCTTAAAAATCTGATAAAAATCACATACTAATAAAATGTCATTAAATCCACCCATAACAACATTTTATTGGATAATTTGCAATGTTTCACAGCAGCTGTTCCTCAGGACAGGCTGGACTTGAAGAATGCATCTTTTATAACTTTTAAATGAGAAAGATGAACTGCATGTGTGCTTATAACTCCTGGAAAGTTTTCATAGATATATTTCAATTGTCTGGGGAGTGGTGTCTGTTTATTCAAACTGGAACTGGAGTTTAAACTTCACTATTGTGCTCATTGCGAGATGACAGTTTTATAGTCGTCTGAGGAAATGAATCTGTCTGCTCTGTGATTTGATTACATTCTCATCCTCATCTAGGACACACTTTACTCTCCAATGATGAGATTATCAAGACTATATCAGTGAAGGTAATCTAAGGTTTAAAGGTATTATATGCAACATTTGCCTAAATAACAATGTATAAATTTATAATCCCTCTCAGTTATCACTTATGCCCCACTAGAAGTGTGTGGTGGTGTCTGTATCTGCAGAGACCCTGCAGCGTGGGGTTGTAAGGTCAAACACTCTGCCCTCACCATAAGTCACCTTAGCTCTGTCAGGTACAGAGCGTCCATATTTGACCGATGAGAACGGGCTGTTACATTGCTGTGTAGATTATGTTCTCCAGTATTTCCCTGCTCCTCTCTCTGTCCTCTGCTATGTGCTGCTATTAGTGTGTCCGAGCGGTGAGAACAGGATGAAGCGTGCCCTTCGCTTGCATTCTTTCAAAGTCTGACGAGGCGGCACCTTCCCACAGGGTTGTGTGGAGATGTGGGTGCATTTATTTGTGCTTATAACTGGGGCTGTCAAAATATTTAATAACGATTAATCACATGATTGTCCGAGGTTCATCGTGATAAGCGCAAGTTAATCATACATTTCTTAATTGGTTCAAAATGTAACTTAAAGGAGATTTGTCAGGTATTTAATATTGTCAACATGGGAATGGGAAAATATGCTGCTTTATGTAATGTATGCCCCAAACTGCACATGACTATCATAATGTGAGCATGTCTGTAAAGTTGAGACTTGTGGATACCCACAGAACCCATTTTCATTCACATATCTTTAGGTCAGAGGTCAAGGTACTCCTTTGAAAATGGCCAAGCCAGATTTTCCTTCGCAAAATTTAGTAAAAGTTTTAGCCTCCTTTGTGACAAGCTAGTATGGCATGGTTGATACCAATGGATTCTTTAGGTTTTCTAATTTCATATGATGCCAGTACCTTTACTCTAGCTTTAAAACCCACTACAACTCCCATACGTTAAAGAAATTAGTGGGGTTAAAACAAATTCCTGTTAAGTTATTATCGTGTTAACTCAATTTTTCAGTGTCATATGATGACTCTTTCTTTAGTCTGAGGTTTAAAACTGCGCCTGCTACAACCTAAAAATCGCAAGTTGCGCTAATGTGTTAAAGAAATTAGTGGCTTTAAAACAAATTTTCACTAACGCATTATTTTCACTTAAACTTTGACAGCCCTGAAGAAAGTATTTCCTTTGTCCCATTCACTGCTTTGTTGTCACTAACGCCGCTCCCTGTCTTCATTCACTCTAAAGCTTGCTCCACCATCACTGCTGTCTCTCTCTCTCTCTCTCTCTCAGCTCGTTGAACCACGGAGGAGTTATTTTAACCAAACTGTGGCCTAAAGCTAAACCAAGTAGTTTTTGTAATGTAACTACTGTACTTAAGTTACAGCACTTCCGGTGTTATTTAAACCCAAACTGTGATCTTTTCCAGAGCCTAATTAGTTGTAGTTTTATTTTGAAAAGACTGGTGTGGAAATTGAAACATGCGCCACTGGAAATTCGTATAAAAACGCACAACAAATACAATGTTGAAAGTAGTGTTGAGTGTCACAAAAAAGAAAGGGAAATTTGTGTTTATGTACACAAATCAAATAGATTAAATGTGACTATTTCATGAACTGCCATGAGACTGTTTATTGTACAGCAGGCTACATAATTAGCTCAGTCATTAAGTAACTATCTACGATCCAGTCCCCATCCTGAAGGCTGCATCACAGAGTGCTGGAAACTGGACACTATGGCAACTGTGACTAAAAACAAACACACTTTTTCCCTACTTGTGTCCTCAAGTGTTGTTCAACATCTCCCCCAACCCGCCACCTCCACTGCCATCCAAACACTTCCTGATTTCTCCACCGCTGCCATCAATCACACTCCATTTGTTTTCAAACATTCCTCCCTCGGTGACTCACAGCAAAGGGCTTCGGTTCAACATCTATCTGCCTTACAGTTGTCTGTCCAACACTTGTAGCTTCAGCATATGGGAATCAGTAAAAGCTCTTGACACTGGGCCCATATCCCCTCGATGTGATCCAAAAGGCCTGAAACCAGATGTGCAGCTTCCGTTCCACAGTGTCCTATCTCACCATCGGGTGCGCCAACAAATACAAGAGTTATAATCCTGAAGCTTGATTCGCTGCAGATGATAAATATGAGTGATTATGGTGGAAAATGTAGGCTCACTAATTCACATACTCTGATAAACAGTGCCACTTTTTTTTTTTTTTTTTTGCACACAAGCCATAAGTAGATAAATGGCTTGACGTTCCACAGCTGAGGATCAACTGTGTTCTCAACTAGGACAAACTTTGTTTAGCTTAATTGGCAGCGTGGATCCAGAACATGCTTCTTGAATTTGGCTTTTGAAAGTGGATGGATAAAATCTGTTGTGTGTCTGGTGGACTCAATATAATCAAATTCTGCTCAAACGGACTGGGAGAGTCACGCATATTCTAGGTTCTGATGTTGTTTTACCACAAAATCTTTACAGCTTTAAGCTTTACAGACTGCAATGGCACATTTATTTATGTCTTTGCTGCTTCAAAATCAAGAGGAGTAGATTGGAAAACCCTCCAAGCACAACAATCTATATATTTATACACTGGTTGTAATGGGAAAAGGAAATGATCAAACAATCTCTGAGAATTTTATCAGCAGTAGCCAGATATGATTTAAATGGTTATTTTTATAAAACAGTCACTATATCCAGCCTCTGTGCTCCTAATGGCATCTGCAAGATTTCACAGATGAAGGAAAACAACCAATCAGAGCCGAGCTGGAGCCTTGCCGTCTCTGAGAAACTCTCACAAGCACCGGTCAAACGATCAAACTGGGTAGTGCTGATCAAATATGAATCAATATTCTGTTACTGTAATGCCTATTTCTCAGCCATGTTGAGATTAGTTGAGGAAATACCAAGCACCGCCCACCAGCCGGAGCAAACTTTCTCATTTTACAGCTAAATAGTTCACAACAATGTGTTTCTGAAAACCTTTAATGCAAGAAATAGGCATTACAGTAACAGAATATTGATTCATATCAATACTCTCGCTGCCTAGTGTGACTGTTTGATCGGAGATAAAGAGTGATTGACAGGTGGCTCTGTTGAATGAACAGCCAATAGGAACGCTCTCTCTTAAATGACCTGTGGCCAAAGTCTCCCGTCATGGGCTAGATATCTTAAAGCCTGAAATCAGAGCCATGAGGAGGAGCAGAAATCTAGTTTTCTGTCAGAACACTTGAATTACAATATGCAGAAAGGTTATTATGATTTTTTTGCCCAGTGATGCCAAAAACACTCTGCCTATTGCAGGTTTAGTTGTTTGATAAATACTGGTCTTGTATTCCTTTCCAGGGTGTATCTCGCCTGTCCAGTGTCAGCTGGGATCGGGTCCAGCACCCCTGTGACCCCGAATAGGGTAAGCAATTACAGATGATGGATGGATGGATGGACTCCAAAACCTAAAATTCCATGAACAGTCCATATCTCTTTTCACTTTTTAGATAAAAACACAACATAACTGCCTACAGTATTAATTAGTGTTCAGTCCAGGAGGTACAGAGCGGTGAACACCATGTAAGGAGGAGGCTGGGATTAATGGGTGGGTCATAAAACAGAGGAATTTCACCCAGGAACTCGTGTTTGTGTGAAACCACAAGTCAAAGTCAAAGGAGATCCATGTCTTTGTACATAGATAATAGATTAAATTACCACTGGCTAGTCAATTGCTGTTGCACTGCACGGCGTCCCCCAACCCACGGTGGTGGGACCACCTTCTGCCCCCCTCCAGGTTAAAACTGTTAGCTTTGTCAGCATCGTTAGCACCATTAGCTGCTAGCCGCTGGCTCAGACATCTCTGCGTTCAGATCCATGTAAAGGCAGGCAACCTCGGCTGTATAGGTTGTAGCTGATGCGATAGAGGGCCAGTCACACGACATATTAAATCAAAGAACACTCGTGGGTTTTTTTTTCTAGGGCACAAAAACGATCAACTGCAGGTATTGTTTGAAATTTCAATACTATTGGGTTGTTTTGGTCAATACCTTAAAGATATCTAAGCCAGCCCTTGAATGTACAGATAATGAACACTAAAAGAAACAAAAAACAGTGAAGAAAGTCAGCTTTTAATTCCAGAAACTAATAGGTCTTATCCACTTTTTAATATCTTATTTTCAGATAATGAAGCTATTGCAATGGGAAGTTGCTTGGAAAACACCCCTACAAGAAGCATGGCCACAACAGCTAGGTTAAATGATGCAGACTCATGAGAATTAGACACAAGTCAAGGTTTACAAGCCCCGTCCTCCTTTACAGGACAGAGGAATTTGGAGGGGAGGCTTTGAGAGTCTAAAATTACATTTGAGGTTTTGCCTCCTAAGCTTGTCCCCCTGCATGAGTCCAGCATTGATTTCCCCACAATATTCGTGGCACAAGTAGAAATTCTCAAGTTGAATAAAATATCGGTTGTTTTTGACCGAGGCAGGCTTGGATACGACCCTGAATCCACAGTTGTGTGGTTTCACAACTCGGCAGTTGGGGATCAGAGTAATCTCCGGAGCAGCATGCGTGAGGTCTTCTGTGTTATTTATAACAAAATGCTAACAAAGTTGTTTTATGCACTAAAAGACAGCTGGAAACTTAAATGGAAACAATTAAGTTAGCACACACATTTCTATACGATAAGAGAAAACATCCCCCTTAACACACCACCAACTCCTCGCTGATCCCTGCAGTCGCACCCACACACAGATACAACACTTAGAGAGACGACCAATCAAATAAACACACACATTATCTCATTTCCTGGCATGAAAGACAAGCTGAGGTGTCAGATGAGGGAGTTCTCACATGACAAGCGTGTTGTCATCTGCTTTCACTTACTTCCCACCTCCTCCCTGTCATGACCCTGACTGGCTCTGCGACTCGCTGCGTGGCTCCATGTGCATGTTTCCAAGTCTGAATCTCCCTGTTCTGTATTTGTCCCATGATTTTCTTTTTCTTGCTCTCTTTTTCTGATCGTCTTTCTTCCTTACTTTTCCACTTTTTGTCTAACACGCACCTTCTGCTTTGTCTCTTTCTCAATCATCCACCCACATCCACCCATTAGCTGTAATATGCCTCACGGTCTTGGTACTCTTTTAACTGTTGCATAACACCACACAGTGATTCAAGAAGTGTTTCAGTTAGGGCTGTCAATCGATTAAAATAGTTAATAGTGATTAATTGGTATCGATCCCACTTGACATTAGACGAAGGCGGGGTACACCCTGGACAGTCCATCACTCACATTCACACCAATGAGCAACTTAGAGTCATCAATTAATCTATCCTGCCTTGGAAACCGGAGAACCTAGAGAAAACCTAACATGGGGAGAACATGCAATCCCCACACAGAAAGGCCCCAAGCCGGATTCCCTCTTGCTGTGAGGCGACCATGCTAACCACTACACCACCGTGTAGCCCGTAGCATAAATAATGACAAACAAAACAATAAGCACGAAACAAAAGTTGCAATCCACAATCGATTATGACAGATCAATTTGTCCTTTATTACTGACATAGTTAAAGGGACAATGAGTAGATTTTCCTAAAAACACTCGGCTGAAAAGAATCCCTCTCAGTCTGCACTGAAAGGTCCGGTATGTAGGATCTGGCGCCAAACATGTTGGACAGCTAAGATGGCCGATGCAAAAATACAAATGTCCCTCCAAATGAGCCATCTGGAGCAGAGTCAGTGCGTAGAGTATTTGTGTACGTGGGAAGTGAGTGATGTAGCAAGAGAGAGAGAGAGCAGTAGCGACAGGAGTGAGTAACGTCATTGACTCCGGCCCAAACAGGAAAAGTGAACAGAGCTCGGTTTGTCTGTTCTGGGCTGCTGTAGAAACATGGCGGACTCTGAGAAGAGGACCTACTCCCTATGTAGATATAAACTCATTCTAAGCTAAGGAAAACACAACAATACTTATTATCAGGTGATTATACACTAAAGAAAGATTTCTGCCAGTTCCCCTAAAGACACCCCTATATGTTACAGACTGGTCCTTTAATACACAATAGAAGTGTGTGGTGGTCTGTATCTGCAGAGACCCTGCCTGTATTTTCTCTTTTCATTTTGCTGTATCCAGGACTTTTATGGGCACCGGCCTGTAGAAAAAAAGGCAGCGACCAGGTGCCAGATTTATGGCCACATTTACAGATTTGTCTACACATTTACAAATCCCAATACACTTGAAAATCTTAATGCAGATTTTGATTTTTTTTTTTTTTTATACATGTGGTTTCTGAACATACATTTGTTGGTTCCTGTACATATTCACAAACCTCAGTACTCATTCTTTTACACATGTACAAATCACACACACACGGACTGAGACAGTTACATAACCCTCCACACACATTTGCGAATACTTTTGCTACAATAATTCATAGACATTGTCTGTCAAACAGGCGCATGATGTTAGCCGTTAGATCGCAGTTGTTCTCTGAGTTGAACCAGCTGCCTCTAACCCCAGCAGGATAGTGCTTCACTGTTGTGGCTTTGAGCACGATGAGCTCATCTGTTTTATCATCACGCAAGGGATATTTTCATAAATTGAACAATGGGAGGTTTCAACTAATGGGATTGGTCAAAAACATGTTCCTCTGTTAATTTTTATTCCCCTGGTTGCTATGTCAACTCCTGATGTATCCAGAGAGCTAGAGCCAGACTTTTTTCCATTCAGTGACCAATTTGAAGGAAATCTCTTGTACATTAGAAACAACTGTTGACAATTACACCAACCACAAACATTTGGGAAATGCAGAAAGCAACATTTAAAGTGGTAATTCACCTTAGATCTCTGATATTTTGGGGAAAATATTACATTTTGGAACAGTGAGCATGCAAGATATTAGCAGAAAATGAATATGGTGCTGAATGGGTATGGGTAATTTTTTATAGTTTTAATGCATTATTACTAGGTTTTTCAGTCACTCTAAGAAAAATATCTGGCTTTTTAGTTGCTAAATGCCCAAAAACTAGCTGCTAACTGTTTATTTGCTGTTTGGTGCTGTACAGGAAGGGTACATCATCATTTGACCCCTTGTGAATACAAAAATATGGATTATTGCAGCTGTAAAGGAGATCTATTTGTGAGTTTTGTGCATGTAAAAGGTTTGCAAAGTTACAAAGTCCAGTGTTCACACCAAAGGGAGACACTCTTCCCCACAGAAACACTGCTCCTCAACTGCCTGAAATGTCTCACTTGAAGTCCCGTCTTTTCTTCCGTAGCATGGTGATGTCACCAAGTAACACATTTTGCCTAGTGGCTGGCTTGGCATGCCCTCAAACAAAGCTAGTTTGAGCGGAGCAGGAGCGGAGTCCAAAGAGTTTGGTTCAGTTGACCAATGGGAACAGACCTGGCAGGAGCTCTTTTCTTTTCTTGAACATGAAAACATGTAAACATGTTCTAGTAGAAACCCCAAACATAAGTATGCAACTTTAAAAAGCACAATAGGTCCTCTTTAAAAGAGTAACTAGTTATATTACAAACTGATTCTTTAATAAAACACTAAACACTTAAGCATTGCAGGCTCTGCATAATACTTTTCCTGGCATGGTTTCAGCATAAAGCCTTCCTCATGGTCCTCATCACTGCCCTGAGTGTATACTATGCTGTAACAGTGAGTACATTTGTTATGTCATCAGAGGGAGGTACAGCCAGCGTTAAAGCAGGGAACCTCCTCTGCATGCTGCTGTAACATAATCCTCCACTGCGGCCTCTGGGCGTCTCTGGACAATCCTGGCAGATCTATTTCCAGATTTTTATCTCCAGTTGTTGAATTACATTGAAGTGAAAACAGCATTTAATGTCTGTCATGTGTATTGAGAACGATGATAAATCCTGTTCTCAGCATGTGTCTCAAATCATTTTTTGACAATGGGCTGAAAAACTTGAGTTTTTGATTTTTTTTTATTTTTTTTATGCTGACTATGTCTGTATCCCACTAAAGCATCCGGATTTCATAATATAACAATTGTGGTAAAAGTGGAACACAAGAACCAACACCGCTGGACAAAGGCTTTCCTGTCTGGACGCCTTTGGACAATAAATTAGATGCTGAAACATGTCAAATCTGTTTCAAATAATAAAAAATGACATGATGTATCTATCAGCACTCGGCATAACATTGAACGTTTACAGATTCACAGCATATTGGTCAATGTTTTAATGAGAAAATGAACTTTTAAACAGCATGTTATATTGATTTAATGCATTTAAAATACAGATTTATGGCCTATGACCATCAGTTCTGAAGCTTCACATATTCAGAGATATTGACTATCTCCTGGATGGATTGACTATCTCCTGTAATGTCTGCTGTTTGTTAGTGTTCTTGTCTTTGTGTCTGTATTTGAACTACTGTTGAATGGACCACATTTGAACTGCATTTAGTACATATGGGAGTACTTAAAGGGGAACTACATCCATTTTCAAAATACATACATGTTATTCCTATGGTCCAAGACAGTCCAAAAAATATTAGTAAACATGAACAACTCTACCAAATCCAAACACTAGAGCACTAAAACTTGATGTCATAGGGTATAAAGTGTGGAGTTGCACCATAGACAATGAACAGGGAGAGATGTTCTAGAGGACAATGAGAGCAGCGAGGATGTGGGAACATTTTATGTTGCACAACCGAGAACGCTACACTAGATAAAGCTCATTTGGGTATAAAAGAGAAAACATTCTGTGAGTCCATAAAATCAGTTTCTTTAATCGTTAATTGTCTATGGAGCAGCTCCAGACTTATGACAACAAAAGTTTGAGACTTTCTTCATCTCGGCAGTGGTAAAGGGTGAGGATAATCCCCCAACAAACCAGAGGCCCCAGTGCAATAAACAGGAATATGTCCCTCACTGCCTTCCCAGCGGCCTATTGGTCAATTAAACCCAGATAAGCCACTTGGACATTATAATGTCTTCAGTTACATAAATCTTTGTTGGAATTTGTATATGTACAAAAAGAGAAACCAAATCATAATGTGATAACGTGTGCAAAATGTAATTGCCTATTATGTAATATACAAAACGTACTACCTCATAAACTCACAGTAGGGTGTTATTAGTTTTTCATTATATTGCTCACATTTCTTACATTATGTGCAGTAATTGAGTTATGTGTTCATACATGGTGCCTGAAGAGGAAACAGTCGGCTCCCCATGTGGTGCCGAGTGGACAAGACACAGAGCAGTAAGATTACATAATCTTAAATTATTTCCACACTGCTGCCTGGATGTACAGCACTTTATTTGATTGTGGTTTGATAGTTACTTGGTGTGGGGTGGCCTGTAAGAGGAGACCTTTACATTTGTTCATTGCGATGTGGGACCTCCCTGTAGAGGAATGCTGTTTGCACTGGTCACATGTTAGATACGTATACATTTGGCTGAGCTTAAAAAACAAATCCTCCAACACTGGTGAAATACAACAGTGTGTCCAAACAGTCTTTTCAGTCGCATTTTATCCAAACTTTTATGCTAAACTGTAAACAGCCTTGAAACTTGGATTCTCCCATTGTTCTGACCATCATACCTCCCAAGATTGTTGAATGAAAGATGCACGTGTGGGGATTTTAACAGTGTGAAGATAGTAAACCACACTGACTTCAAGGCAAGAGGCCACCTAAAGGGGCTCCCCAGTGGTTTAGCATCATGGGAAATGTAGGATTCAATGTTTTAGGAGCTTGACCCATAGTAAGGACTAATAGCCATTAGACCATTCTTTGTTTTATCTGTCTCTTTTGAGCTCAGATAGATAGCTAGATAGATAGATAGCTAGATAGATAGATAGATAGCTAGATAGATAGATAGATAGCTAAATAGATAGATAGCTAGATAGATAGATAGATAGATAGCTGGATAGCTAGATAGATATATTATTAAAGTAGTCTTGTGCCTTTTTGTAGACATTTTGTGTCTCTTTTTTGTCGTTTTGTGTCTTTTTGTAGTCATTTTGTGTCTGTTTGTAGTAGTTTCTTGACTCTTCGTAGTTGTTTTCTGTCTCTTTGTAGTCTTTTTGTGTATTATTGTAGTAGTGTTGTGTTTCTTTGTAGTCATTTGTGTCTGTTTGTAGTCGTTTACTCTCTTTGTAGTCATTTTGTGTATTACTATAGTACTGTTGTGTTTTTGTGTCTCTTTGTTGTTGTTTTGGGTGTCTGTTGTCATTTTCATCTGTTTTTGGTCATTTTGTATTTCTTCGTAGTTATTTTGTGTGTCTCTGTAGTTGTTTTCTTTGTCTTTATAGTTGTTGTCTCTTTCAGTGGCATTTTGCAGGTGAACCATACTCTCAGGTGATGCTGTTGGTTGAAAAGCTTCTGCTGAACGTATCCCTCACCCTCAAAGAAGCACAATATTGAATTGCCTGAGTAGCCAATAAATTCATTTCTGAATAACTTTTCACTTCAAGTCAGTGGGTTTTGGGAAGAGGATACCCAACACAGTTTACTCCTCGTTTTACAGTAAAATAGGTCAAATCATTCAAACACTAGACCTCAGGCCTGCCACAGTACTGTGCTGTAACGAATACCAAAGCAGAAAATTATATTGCATGCATAAATTCTATTTACATGAATTGAACATGATATTTTTAAAAAACGGTTCTGAGCCCCATATGGGTCAAATGGTGCGGAGAAATGGCTTCAGCAGAGAGGAAGAGAGCTGATGCCATCTATTGATCAGTTCCACATTCTTTTTGTTTAGAGGATGAGGACATTTTGTACTTTTCAAACATGCAGTACACAGATGGAGGGCTCCCTGTTGATGAGAAATATAGTAGTGAGAACAGTAGAGCCATTATATTTATTTCTTTAACATATAAGTTTCTTATGTTGTGGTTTGGGGAAATGATTTACAGCATATATTGGAATGCAGCCAGTTACTACTTGAAAACAAATTTTTGTTGAGAGGCTGTCGGACAAAACTCTGATCCAGATTTCAGATTGTAAAAAGATGTGTGTGGAGTATTACAGACACACAGAGGCCTCTGTTTAAAGTGGCAGTCCTTAACATTTCTGTCCTGGCTGATTTAAAATTTCTATACGAGTGAAAAAAATGGAAATTATGCTGAAAGTTTAGTAGTCTGGAGTCTTTTTGCTGATACATGAGCAGAGACAGTATAGCATACTATATACGCTACGTAACAAGAAGGTGTACTATTGTTCACAACAGTAGTATGCATCTTTTCAGACGAACTGAGCAGTAATTTAAGTCGTCACTTCCTGAGAGCCTCTACCGGTCGGAGATGTGTAACCATGGTAACCTGTGCCGACCAAAGTCTCATTTAATTTAATATTACGTGAAAGTGAAATCTTACACTTACAGTTAAATTGACGTGTTACTGATGTTACAGAGCTGTCTGGCATGAACGTCATCACTACCGCATTGCATGGTGGGTTATTGATGCTGCCGTAGTGTCCTGTATTTGCATGCTGTAATATTTCACTGGAAATATCGATTTCATACTAATGTTCCAGACATACTAAAATATCTCACATACTGTTTTAGCGTACTAAAACATAGCATGTTATATAAAATAGCATGTTAGTCTGGAATTTTGGACGCACCATAAATTTTTATGTACATGAGCTTCAAGATTTCAGAGTAGTGTGCATAGCTCCATTTTAGTGAGTGTATATTACAGCATTTTTTCTGGGACTGTAACCACAGACAGCCAATTCATAATATTGCAAATATGTAGCCTAAATATTGCTCTACTTTCATCAGTACAGTCACAACTGTATTACCTCATTTGTCGACAGAGAGCAACTTAACAGACATTTATTAAATTGAAAATCTTCAGTATTATCACTTTACGTGACATGACCTTGCTGCATGCTCGCCATCATTTCCCAAACAAATGCATGTACACTTAGGAGAACTCTCATCACATTAGGATTAGTAAATAAGCATATAAAGTAATGCTTTTAATTAAAAATTACAGCACTATAGACACTGATGAGCCACCATGTTGGTCTACTAAGATGCAGGGCACCACAGGAAGTCTGTGGGACAATGTTCAAAGCTAGAAGAAGACTCTCTACACTGTGATTGACTGCTGCCATCTAGTGGCTACAATAAGAAACCACACTGAGTGTATGACTCATATGTTTGGAGTATCTGATCTATGCTCACTTTATCAGTTTATGGTGTTTATCTGCCAGGGCTTTACATGGTCTGTCCTGACAAACTGGCTTCACAGAATCAACACAGTTTCCAAAGAGAGCGATTCAAACCCTCTGTGATGGTGGAACATAGGCAAAATCAGCAAAATACTGGAAGTACCTGTTGCTGCAGTGGCATCTCTCTACATTATGGGCACAAATGTACAATACTCTATTTTTACCTTTACTTTCGATGTAACGTTAGCTTTGACAACAATGTCTAGGAGTTCGGGAAGAACCTGAGCAGTTCTCAGCTGCCTGATGTTAGCCTGACATGGTGGGTAATAAACACCGGACTTTTTCTTTTCTTTTCCTAAACCTAAGTCGTTTTTGTCACTTAACTTCTGTACTTAAGTTAGACCACTTCTGGTGTGGTTTACCAAGATCTTTTCTTAATCCTAAGCATTTTTATTGCCTTAACCTAATTACGTTGATTTTTTTCCCTAAACCAAACTGTAGGTTTTGCCACCTAAACCTAACCAAGTTGTGTACTGTGAAGACAGAAGTTTATTTTGAAAAGACTGGAGCGGGAATTGACCCTGGACATTCACAGGAAAATGCACAAAGAGGAATAACTTTTCATGTCATACAAACCGTTGTAATGAAAATACGTTAATTCCCATGTCAGAAGTAAATGTACGCCTTTAAACATCAAAACTAACTTCATTTCATGAAAGATATGCAAAAAATTTTGCTGCAAACTGCAAGAGCATTTAGTTTTACAATGAATATATATTACAGTACTGTGATGATAGTAGTCAAGATCAAAAGTTCAGACATAGATGTGATTCACCTCGGTCAAAACTTAATACTGGATTTAAGACAGACTAAAGGAGTAGGGGTGCAAGAAAATACTGAAAATATTGAATATTGTGATATTTTGTGATACTGCATCAATTCTCAGAAACACTATTATTTTTTATTAATAGTTACATATACAGCATATATAGTTATATCTATAAAAAGACTTTTTAAAACTCAGATTTGATGCATATTGTAGCATGTTCTTTCCTAAATTTAGATTAAAAAAACTGAAATCTATCTCCTCACTTGCAGTATTTCAATACTGTATATTGAAGCATGATACAGGTTGTAATTGCAATAAGTAACATAAGCCATTGCTTTTTATTAGGGCTGTCAAAGTTAACTCAATAATAACTTGTTAATAGAGATTTATTTAAACGTCACTAATTTTTTTTAACACATTAACAAAATCGATCTTTCTGGAGTTATAATGGGAATTAAAGTTAGATTAAAAGTACTGGCATCATATGAAACTAGTAAACCTAAGGATCCACCAGGTCATACTAGCTTGTCACAAAGGAGGCTAAATAACGCTCCAAACTTACGCTAAATTTTGGTGAGGAAAAACTGTCATGGCCAATTTCAAAGGGGTCCCTTGACCTCTGACCTCCAGATGTGTGAATGTAAATGGGTTTTCTGGGTCCCCACCAGTCTCCCCTTTACAGACATGCCCACCTTATGATAATCACAGTCAGTCTGGATCAAGTCATAGTCAAGTCAGCACTCTGACACACTGACAGCTGTTGTTGCCTGTTGGGCTGCAGTTTGCATGTTATGATTTGAGCATAATTTTTATGCTAAATGCAGAACCTGTGAGGGTTTCTGGACAATATCTGTCATTGTTATGTGTTGTTAATTGATTAACAATATTAAATATATGCAGATATTTTCATAAAGCAGCATATTTGTCCACTCATGTTGATAAGTGTATTAAATACAGATATAACTTTGAACAGATTAAAAAAAATATGTGAGCCATTTTAATTAATTGACTGTCCTAGTTTTTAGTTGATATAGTCAACACACCAGTCTGTTTTTAGTTCATGCTGTGATTTGTAGCCTCTGTCTTTGCACAAACGTCTGCAGACAATGAAGCTCCGTGGCTCAACCTCCCTGTAGGAACAATAATCACATCAACACAGAAAAAAAAACAATCGTATAGAAATACTAAAAAAAGCTAACAAAACATGATGAGTGATCATTTTGACCCTGGTCATTTGCCCTCTAGCAAGGGAAGTGAGAACGAGCATAACTTTTTTGTATTTTAATAATTTTAAGGACAGGGCTTGTAGAAACAGCAGTAACCCTGTACAGTGTGGAAACAGGCCCTATAAAGACATTTTGTGTCCATGGATTGCCTCTTTGCATGTTTCAGGCTCCCTGAACCGTAGCACAGTCTCAACACTCCCCCATCATGTGGGCCACAGATGAGGACCGGATGCTCCTTCCTGTAGAGAATAGGAACCAAAATTCATCTCAGAAACAGTATTTCATTCAGCAGGAATCTGTGCTTAAAGCCCAAGAAGTCATATTCTACAAAACAGGAGCCCCACAGTGAAATAAATTCATAGTTAAAAGTTCAAATGTGCAGTAAAGTATTCCAGTCTTGTGAGTGAAACTGGAAGGCAAAGCCGTGGAAAGTTTTCCTGGCTGAGAGTCAGAGGGCTGTTGACGCTACACAAGGGGCTTGTTACAGGACATGAGAAACCCTTGCTGCTGGGCCTTGGCTGCCTGAGTAGAACTAAAGCCTGGGAAATACCGTACAATATCAGTGACAACAAATGCACATCCTGATTTGGAGTTGTATTCTGCTCCATGGTTTACGAGGCACATTACATTTTTGGACCATTTAAAGCTTCAGTAGGC